>CAXIVR010000002.1:960000-1560000 GCA_964035755.1 Teleogryllus oceanicus
CCTCAGGGCTGTGCCAAACACAACACAACACAATTCCGGCACAACAGCCCTGAGGAAGACCACGATAAGATGGTCGAAACGTCGGCAACACAGCCTTCGACGCGGCGTCACCTGGACAGCCAAGATCATCTACATGACTCTGGCCGCGGAAGCCTACGACTTCACATTCAAGAATGTCGAACACATGCGTGAATAACCTAAGTACAATTATTGAGAAGATATGTGTCCCTGGAAATGTTACTTCGGCATACAATAAATAAATAAATAAATAAATAAATAAATAAATAAATAAATAAATAAATACGTAAATTTCATTTTTCGGTTAGAAACAAAAGTATCACAATAATAGGGTCTAATAAAAAATGTTAAAACAGTGAAATGTAAATATCATCAAGTGCACCGCATGGAGATTTCTATTTCATTAAAATAATTTCTTTAAAAATAGCATTAGTTTAAGGTATCCTTACAACTAACTTCGGTAGCATTATTAATAACGCTTATGACTCAGCACTTCAAACTAAAAAGAGACCAACGGTTATGGTCTTTGCCACCAGTCGTGGAAGAACAAACGCGCTAGAAATCTGACACCGATGGACAGAAGATGCGTAACGTTTCTGGGGCAGCCGATGAAACGGTTCGCCCGCTGCGGGAGACGCCTCTAAACACTTTCTAATACTCCATAGCACTTCAAAATGTGGATATGTTGGTTTTGAATGGTGTTCTACCAGTTGCGAAACGTCATGCAAATCCAAGTATTCAGCACGGTGAATGTTGGGTGTTAGTACAAAGAGGAGTAATTCATGTTACTCTCAAGATAAATTAATACCGTTTTAACACATATTCTTGAATTATTAAGTTTCATTTTAAAATATTAATCACATTCCCAAATAATAATCAATATCAAACAGAGTTAGCCACATGGAAATCCTTCTGTTAGAAATTGGATGATCATTTTATCCCCCTTGCATCCCGCATTGCTTACTCTGTTAATGCCCCTGAAAGGCAGCGTTGCGGAGCAGATATAAATGAAAATACATTGAAAAAAATTAGTAGGTCTTGGGGCGTCCGCATTCGATATGAATTTTAACTTTTCATTCCAGATGTCACTAGCCAGCTAAAGATACGTCAGTGAAATATCGAATGTATGTCAAAGGCGTAAGGGAAATGGCGCACAAGTGATAAACGTCATCATCATAATCATCATTACCGTCAGCAAGGATCAGACTTTTTGATCTGTTCCATCTCGAATTTGTTCATGCCATCTCTTCAAGAGACGTCCTATATTTCTGTTTCCTTTAGGTGTATATTGAAGAATAATTTTACTTATCCTATATTCTGGCATTCTCAGGGTATAACCGTTCTAGTTTTCTGGATATTTCTATGCGATGAATGTCTATTAGTTTATTATAACACAAACAACTATTTTATCATGAAATGTCTTCTTACCGGTTTGTAGAGGAACTCTTGGACTCCTAAAACAGTTAGAAACGAAAATATCCTTGACTATATCATTTTCCAATGCGTATAGAAATTGAAAATAAACTATGCAGCCTTTGGCTATACGAGGGGTATACCTCAAAACTCGTGTTAAAATCAAAAAGAATGAATCACTTTCGAATAGACTGAAAAATGCAAATATTTGATTGTATTGTTCCACCTATTCACATACTTCGTCTTCCGATTGAATTTTCAGCACGTACGTCTCTGCTGGCGTCATGCGTTAGTAAAACTCCAAGGAAGAGGTAACTCCAAGAAAGAGGTTACATATTTGCATTTCATGTGTTGTATTGTGAAACATCGACTTCTTTAAATTTTCTTTGTATGTAAGGAATGGTTGTTCTACTATCCGTATTTATTATATTCTACATTATGTTATTGCAATATACGTGAAGGCAGTATTCGTGAATTGCAGTATTCTTTTTGTCAAATATTTAATTTTTGTTTTGTTACACGAGAGTAATGTTTTATTTGTTGTTCTTAATCAGTGTAAGTGCTATTTTCAGGAAACCCATTTTGTGTGATTTTATTCAGGAGCGTTTTTGTTACTAGAGACCACTGATTATCACTAATAATAATTAGGTACATCTTCGTAACTGTACAACCTGCTCGACTTACTTTGGAATCATTGTATGCAGGAAAGAAGACATTAATCTATCACGCATTGGGCTCGGCGTCGCCGTCATGACGCCAAGCATGACGCAATCAAAGCTAACTTCGTCTTGCACGCGATTTTCACAGAGACATAGCTGGACGATGCGTTTGATGATCCCGTAGTCATTTTGCTATATTTATATGTATATAATAAAACTCTGCTAGGAAATTTAAAGAAAAGTAAAAATGATTTTGAAGGCAGTAGAAATGAAAGAATAATATGAATACAAACAGGGCAACCAATTTGGATACATATCAAGCGCAAACGAAGGGAACAGTTTTGTTAGGGACAGTCACGTTAATACTTATAACAAATCGACAAAACAAACTGGAGCGGTATTTGTCTACAATCCTAGCAAATAAATCATTAAATGGAATGCGTTTTCAAGCTGCAACGACCTCGCTGAAAAAACGATCAGGCTTGCGCGTCATTTATCGTCGGAGCTCTGCTACCTAAAAATGCGCGACCGCCGAGGACCCGTGGCGGCCATTTTTCGGCGCGGTTTGTCGCGTCGCGGACGCGCAGCTGGCGGCGCGTGGCGTGGGCGGGCGCTCGAGCGCGGGGCGGCGCGGGGCGGGCGCTGGGGCAGGGCGCTGGGGCGGGCGCGGGCGCGGGGCGGGCGCTGGGCGGGCGCTGGGGCGGCGCGGGGCGGGCGCTGGGGGGCGGGGGCGGGCGCGGGGCGGGCGCGGGGGGGCGCGGGGCGGGCTCGGGGCGGCAGGGCGCAGGGCGGCGCAGGGGCGGGCGAGGGGGCGAGCGCATCTGCGCGGGCCGCGGGTCACTGTGCGGGCAACTGCTCCCCGTCACGCACACTTCCGCGCGCGGGCGGCACAGCCATCGCCCACTTCGAATGAGTGACGGCTCAAACGCGCGCGTCGGAAATGGAAACAAATCGCCTGCTCTGGTGTTAACTCCCGGATGAAATTTGGACGCGTATTGCTGGCGATTAAAAAAAAAGTGGGTTGCTGAACCACCTGGTGATGGTACTTTGAGATCTCATATTCGTTCTTCGAATATTGCGTCAGAACTGCTGAACCAACTGGTGATGAATCTGTTCATTGAAAATTTCATCAAAAAGAGCATTTACTATTTGTTCAAATGTTGATGAAATCGATAAATCACTTTCAATGCATAAAAAGAGCATTTACAATTTTTTTCGAGTTTTAAAAATTAATCATTTTCACTAGGTTAATTCGCTTATGTTAATACCTCAGCTGAGTGTGCTTTTGTGTGGTTTTCCTTTGTTATTGTGAAGTGCTTTGACTCAGAAACCGGATTTTAGAACCAAGAATATTTAATATGCGATTGATAAAAACGGGATCTTTCAAAAGTAAATAAATTGTTGAAGTGTATTTATAAAAAAAAAACACTTCCAAATCGAATGATAAAGAATGCAACGAGAGTTAAAGTACTAATGAATATTGCAATCATAAAAAGTGCTGTTTAAATTTCCAAGTAATTAAAAATTACTATGTTGATTGAAGTGCAAGTTATAGGAAATTTGATTCCCTTTTATTAGTGACGACACAAATTAAGGTCATCTACAATGATTCA
Organism: Teleogryllus oceanicus; assembly: GCA_964035755.1. Lineage (NCBI taxonomy): Eukaryota > Metazoa > Arthropoda > Insecta > Orthoptera > Gryllidae > Teleogryllus > Teleogryllus oceanicus. The sequence goes on from CAXIVR010000002.1 coordinate 963,704, forward strand.
TAGTTCAGGAGAGAATCTCCTTTGTATGGTTGTGTAGTGGCAAAGGAATTTTCGGAACAACCATACACGATGAGAATACTAGGAAACCTTATGAATGCCTCGTTAACATGTTAAATATGTCTTTAAACTAATAGTTATCATTACGATTTAATGTTTCAAATTTATAATTCATAATAAACTCTTAATTGTCTTTACAATTGCTTCGATAATACATTTTAATATGTTGTGAAAACTCTGGAAGTACTAATGTAATCATCTCCTTCATAAAAAAGGTGATCTCGGAGTTCGGGTTCTTCATTTTTTACATTATTTTGCATGAAAAATATTGTCTATTATTTTACATAATAGGAAGTCATAATGTGAAAAATCTGTTGTAATCGGGACATAGTTTTGTTACAGTCATTTAAACTGAGGCACCACTTACTTGAAAACAAAAGCAAGAAATTAAAACCTTTATGATTATAGTTCTTTATTGTGAATTCTGTGCGCTTTTGTTTCTCCAGTCTTGTGGCTAATAATTTCCTTTATGAACCAGCATTGTCAGAGTAAAAACAGCAATATCCGTCCATCACAAGGGTCCGACTGGTCCTTTTTTGCTTTATTTGTAATAACTGCCATGCAAGGGGTACAAAACAACCTAATTTCTATCATTTGTATTCTGATTTTCAAAAGAAGAGCATTACTGTCAAATGAACCCGTTATTAGGACGGCGTCCTTGCCAGCACTGCTCACAGACTTACTCTGACAGAGACGGGACCGCAAAGCGCATGCGGAAAGTTGTGCTCGTGGAGAGTCGATATTGGGGGAAGATTCGATGCGCATGAGAAAACGTCGCACTCGAAACTCCCTCCAGTAAGCGAATCCCTTTTGCGTATCCGCTGCAGTTCAACTGATACGGTAGGCTCTGGCAGCGGCACAGCTATTGCCGTGTTGCGATATTTAGAATTTTGTCCTGACCAACTATGCCTTAGTGACATTTTGTTACTGCTCATAATGACACTCACGCCTCAATTTCAATATTGCAATACTATATCCGTCACCTTTTGCATCTGCTTGTCTTCCGTTGTAACCCATAGAATCGATGAAAGAGTGAAAGGGAAAGGATTATGTAGAGGACATATTCAGTGTTGAGGTTGAGTTAGCCACGAATTTTGAAAGTAACTTGATACAGAGCAGCTAGTATCAATCATTTTTATAACAACTTTGATTCAGTATTATCAATTGCTCTAATTCGACTACAAACTAGAAGTTTCATTTATGTGCAAGCTGGCATGAAAGCAAGCAGGGCTTTAAACAGTATTAGACGAATTTCCATACTGCATTTGGCGATATACATACAGAGCACTAGTAGATTGCCGTCGTCCAACAACAGGTTGTGCTGATTCACATTGGCTTCAAAAACAACACTGTCACCGTCCTCTCATTGTTTGTCGACTCCCCATCCCCACATCGCAACAGTCCCACTGTCATTATAACAATGGCCTCACCACCTCTGCCCCGCATGAATCGTCTGCTTCAAGAGCTGGAACGTTGTTCTCTCACGTCACCAACCTGCTGACTTTGTGCATTTCTTTCTTACCCTCATATCGAACGTCATCACAATCACCCCGAACCTCCCCGCTCTCTTCCGACTACTACACGGCCTCCTCGCGTCCGCGGCCACCGGGACCTCTCGTGCTTATTGCGCGGCGGACAGTGGTCGGAATATTGAAAATGCTGGCCAAAATTCGAAAAATTGTTGGAATTGTATACAAATAAGGATATAAAGGTTTTTAGTGTCACTACATCCGAATATGCTATTAAAATTTCAAAATTCGAAATGGTGGATACAAAATGGCTGACATTGTGTAGAAATAAGTAGTGAAATTGCATGAAAATTTGATTATAAGTGTTTTTTGTGTAATAGAATCGAAATTAATGATTAAAATTACACAATTCGAATTTTCATGCAATTAAATTGTTTTTTCGAAATAAGTTGTCTTTCATAATTTTGATGTAAATTTTGTATGAAAATAGTTATGCAATTCCAATGGCATTTTACAATTAAACAATATTAAAAGCTGCCGTTGCATAAAGAAAAAGTACACTACGGACAAAGGGGTGCCCAGGGGTGTCGTTTTGTTTCACGAATCAATGAATATACTTTCATGATCATTGTTAAATAACAAACTACGTGGAAACTCGCGGGATCACACATTTTTAATTGTTTGAAAATTAAATTGTTTAAAAAATTAACATTTCCATGAATTGTTTGCATGTATTGTTATGTCATATTTTATGAAAAATGTTCTTTGTAGAATGAAAAAGTATTTCACATACTTCTAGAAGTATTTTCCATATTATCTTTTATATGTTTATCACAATTCTTACAAAGTGAATTTTCATTTATTTTCTTTGCACATAGAACGTCGAAACGCACGTGTTCAACATCAGATATTTGGCCGTGTGTTTATGAATATATATATATATATATATATATATATATATATATATATATATAGAGAGAGGAGAGAGAGAGAGAGAGAGAGAAATGATGCGCCTTTTTCTCATGTGTAATAGTATTCAGTGGCGCCTTATTTACGGTATTCCTCAGTACTAACGTCAAAATAATGCTAATAAACGTTGTATTAAACTCCCTGAATGGAACATTTGCCGGACAGGCAAAAAATAAATTAAAAAATAATAATGAGTTTCATTTTGCGACTTTTGGCCTGCTTTTTCAAGATTCCGACCACAGTCATTTTATAATTTTAATCTTTCAAAACTTTTTAACTTTTAATCGCAAATTCGTATTGTACACACGAAAAAATCATTATAATTAAATTTTTACAAAATTAAACTGCTTATTTCTAAACAAGTCGGCCATTTTGGATCCCCCATTTTGAATTGTGTAATTTTAATCATAAATTCCGATTCTATTGCACGAGACACACGTAGAATCAAATTTTCATGCAATTTCACTACTTATTTGTAAACAAAGTCAGCTAACAAAGTCTCCAACTCTAAAAACCTTTATACCGGTACTTGAATTCAATTCCAATGCATTTTCCTGATGTCACTGCAATGCCTCTGACCGGGAGGATCTAGCTTCGAGTCCCGACGGCGATAGAATTTTCGACTCTAGCTTTTCAGCTAGGTCGAATTCAGTCACTGACTGGAGCAGAATTCTAGCGGCTGGCTGCTCTCTAATCGGTAGTTTTTCGTGGTTCCTGCGATCAACACCAGGCGAATGCCTGAGTAGTCCCCAAACAAACGGGCCATGGACCGCGCGCGAACTTTCCTTCCTCTTGCTTTGCGTATCCTCACCCTTTGCGCGCGCACACACACACACACACACACACACACACACACACACACACACACACTAACATGCACTACACTACCACACATGCTGGGAGATCGTTCGGAGACTTATAAATTGTCCCGGCTGGGGCGGTACCCCACTGGTGGGACATACCTGGTTGGGGCATCGCTAGTTGATGCACAAATGTACAATGCTAGTCAGCGCACAAACATTGCTAGTTGACGGTAGGTCGGCGCCGGATCCATCCAGTGGGAGAAGAGCACCGCCACCGGCCGATGAAAAATCATGCACTAAACTTACGGGATTAATGGCATCAGTCGTTGACATGTCCGGAATCACTAATCAATGAATCAATACAATGAATTTTCGCATTTTGGCCAGCTTCCTCAAGATTCCGACCACCGTGCGGCGGGCGAGCGGAGCGTCAAACGCGTCCTTCATTACGCTTTTCGCAAAGCGGCGGCGCCCGCCCTCGCGGCTCCCTCGGCGCGGCGCGACGCGAAGCGGTTTTTGTGGAGCTCCGCCCGCGGCGGGCAGCCAGGGCGAGGATATTGCGTCAATGGCCACCCGACGGCCAGTAGATATCGCGCAGCGGGCACACTATTCGCGGGAAAGGGCAAGAAGCTCCCTTGATACGTCCGAACAATAGTCTCGCATATCGTGTGACGAAGCTTTTTGCACTGTCGCGTCCTGGTTGGACGCCCGCCTGGCGGTCTCTTTGGGAACCAGTCGCTGCTTGACTCGCCTCGAAGGCATCACGCGAAGCAAATGAATGAAGATGCGACAGGCAGTGTTTCAGGAGATTGTTCATTTAATTTGGAAGGGAAGAAACTACAGTTTTGAGTAAATGAAGTTACTTCAGAAATCTTTAGTTTTTGAAACTGAAAGCTGCAGTACAACCAACACAAGATAATTACAAAATTAATCAAGTTAATTACAAGTGAGAAGTTATGGTAAAAGAAAAAAAAATATTTCTTTGCTTGATAAGTCATAAGCACGAAATTCCGTCAAAAATGTATTAAAATTTTACATTAATAACACTAGAACTAGCTTATAGACCAAATTTATTTTTTCTTCTTATAACGCCATCATTTTTAGAACAGACAGAAATGTCTCTTATAACAACTTTTCACTGGCATTCACACGATCACTTTTAGCAAGAGTCGCATGGGGAAGCAATAAAAGCGATGGAAAAAAAGAAAGAAAAACCAACTATCTGCAGTCTTTCTAATTCTTTCGCGCGAATAGCAGTGGGACCTGGGCCGTGCGGACCATGCTACAAATATTCGAGTGAGCAGGAAACAAGTGAAGAGCGCCGCTGCAGCGGTGGCGCTCGCTGCGGCGAGGGAGGGAGGCGCGGCCGTGGGTGTCCGCGGGGACTGCTCCGCGCCGCGCCGCTTTGGCTGCTCTTTGGCCACTAATTGGTCGCGCGCGCAGACGCCAGTTCCCACGTCCGCGGCCCCGCAGTGCGCGCCCGCACCGCCGGGACAGCTGCCTTTCGCCCGGGACACAAGGGCGGCTGCAGTAAATAGAAAAGAGGGGAAATACGTTTTTTAATTAGGTACTCAAAATGATAACTCAATGTGATAACTAGATTCTACTTTATATTATTAGTGTTCATAAAATGTATTAGTTTTATAAATGAGTGTTTGTGTATAAACAGTCAACAAACTTCAACCACTCCGCTCGTTACAAAGGTCTCATGATTTTAATAACAACAACAACAACAACAACAACAACAATAATAATAATAATAATAATAATAATAATAATAGTTTCTAGACTTACAAATCTCTTTCGAGAAAACTGAATTCTTTTGTTCAAAAACAGAAATTGCGAGCTTGAAATCAAAATATGGTAAAGTCAATAGGGTCCCATATTTCAAATACCTACGAGAATTCATTGAACCGACAGGCCTTGAAAAAATCTCACAGCAACATCGCCTCCAAAAAGCCAAAAAAGGATTAGGGTTAGTGCAAAATCTCTACAACAAAAAATGCATGTCAAGAGGGACAAAAATTCAGCACTACAATACAGTCTTAAAACCAACAATCCTCTACGCAAGTGAAACACTGAACCTTAACAGAAAACACGAATTTGAACAAATCAAAAAAGAAGAGAGAAAGATCATTAGGAAAATGATAGGAGCAAGACATACCCAAGACGGTTACAGGCTGCAAACAATTAAAACAACAGAACAGTGTTCAAACATCAAAATTGATTTTAGGAAAAGGCGAATGAAATTCTTTGGTCATCTCAACAGACTACCGGAAAATCGACTGACAAAAAGGATACTAAATTATATAACGTCACGTAAAAATTCCACATCTTGGCTAGATGAAATTCGAAAAGACCTCAGAAATGCAAACATAAGACCAGTAGACATTTTAGAAAGAGACACCTTCAAAAAATCAGAGCAACCAAACAAAAACCAAAACAGAAGAACGTAAACGAGCCTTCTCGGAAAGAATGAAAGCCTATTGGATCAACAAGAAGAACTCAAAGAAAAATTCATCGAGTTACTTGCTTAACGTCTTCCAGAGAAGAATCCCTTCAGGAGAAGGGATTTCATTTCAAAATCGAAGACTTTTAATACATTTCATTTTAAAAATGTTTTAATATAATTTTAATTATTCTATAAGAATAAATTCACAAAATGTACGCCATTTTTAATTTTATGATTAAAAATTAATTCTTTTAATTCTGTAATGTTATAAGAGGGAGGGGAATGATCCTCTCTTGACGCTTTTACTAAAAAGGCGGAGTTGAAAATGATCTAAACGTGAAGGTTTACTGACACGATATTTTTTCATCTCTACTCTGCTCATTGATGTGTTCTGGGATTAAATACTAAATTTATATTTGACAATAAATACATTTTATATTCTCTGTAACGAATACCCAGAGGAATATTTTTTCAATAAAGATGTAGGTATATATTGAAATACAAAAAGTAAAAAGTAGAAAAGCTATGATAAATTTCGAACTCGGATTCGCGAGTGCATCTTAATCTACGGAAACGCAACGTTTTGTAATACAATGTTTGTATTACATAAGTTTATGATCTGTAACAAATTAAATCAAAATTCACACGGTACTGAACATTTTAAATCACTAATTACATTTTTCTCCTTATTTTTTCACACCCTTCATTACATAATTTCTTAAAAACGTAAATTGAAACATCATCGTGGCATTTAAATTTTAAGCAAACATTTGGACATAAAAGCCTTTTTTCCTTCATTAGTCATTAAGAATTGTCTGTAAACTGGCAAACTTCATTTTCTAGCTTAAAATTTACATAAATTGAGCCGTAATTGCATTAGATACAAACTTCCTGAAGATGGATGCTTCCTAAAAAAAACCTCTTGAAGATGAATGCTTTACTTAATTTTTGATGAGATGATTTTGAAATTTATAAAAATAATATTCTACGAACGTCGAATACCTAAATACTCAGGATACATCTGGGAATTTAACAAACTGAAAATTAATTACAATAAGAGAGAAATTATATTTGAATCTGCATTATGTTTGTATTAAAAGAGGAATCCCTACAGTTGTTGCGACCAGTGACAGAGGGAACGACATTAGCAGCCGAGACTGAATTCCGTCAGGAATAGAACAAACGCGTGGTCGGTTTTCCTCATCAACTACCAACCACCGCAAATATCGTGCGGAATTTTCGTGTTCTGTTCTCTTGGCCTGCTATGATTCCGCCCCGATGTAAAGCTCAGTCTCTTCGGTACAATGTAATTACACACACAACTATGCGCATACGAATTTCTTGTGTTTCCGCTGACAAAAAAGCGTGAGTGTTCGGCAGTGTAAAAAACTTGGATCACGTCTCTGTTTTAGTAGTCGAGAGCAAGGAATTGTTTCATTATGAAGTAATATTTCCTCTATTTGCTTGGAAATGAAACCACCAAAATTTTTGTAAATCTTCAATCTCCATGAATAAGGGAGGTAATTGGTGTGACACTGGCGGTGTATTACTACAATGTGCATTTTAATTTTGCTTTTTATTGCTAACCAGATGCAATTCACTTCTTGAGAACAGTGTGAAATGTAAAAGAAGGGTTATTGAAGCATACACCATTTCTATGCGGCTTAAAAATTTGATTATTTTTATCAAGATTAATATTGGATAAAATCTTCTCAGCAATTTAGAATCATTGAATCGTTTACACTTGTGAATTATGTGTTCTAATCAGAAGCAGAATATTCGAAATGTATGTCTTTCAATTTCCTTTGTACCGTAGTTTAAACTGTTTATCTTGGTTATTGGAAACTTTCTAAGCTTGAACTAGGTGAAGGGCTGAAAGGAGAATAGGGAGAAGTATTAAAGCATACGACGGAAGACAATTTGGAAGTAATTCGGAAGAAGTAACGATCAGAGGTACAAGGTAAGTGAAAAATATTGAATTTTCGGATCCAGAGAAGTATGAAATATTATTCAAACAAAGGCCATGAATAGACAGGTACTAAAATGAAAGAATAAACAAATGAACATTTTAGGGAAGACCTTACGAGCCAATGAAGATATTTAGTATGTTATTTGCCGTTTCTAAAAGTATGATAATTATGTGAGTCATAACAATTGAATATTTCTTTTTCTCATTCATAGGTTTGCTTCCATCAGCAATCTCAAACCGTATTAGTGTTTCCCATGGACATGTACAGGTAGATAGTCCGCGTTTGCTGAACGCATGTTCTAATTACCGTCATGCATATTCCCTTGTTCTGCTCAATATTGTTATGCGGCTGATAGCAGGTATAACACGACCACAAGAGTATAATGTGGTATTCAGCTAGTGCTTATCAATTAATTGAATCGATCGAAGAGAAAATTTGACTTCATATTCCAATATGTTATATATAAATTATGAATTAATATCAACATTCCCTATTTCTCTAAATTAAGAAGAAAGAAGCAGAAGTCGCTCTATTCTCATGACTCAGGCAATGTTATTGACTCGTTAATATACTCGTACTTAATTTTTCAGTATATTTCATTAGTCCTTTTTTCGTCATTAAATAATGTAAATTACTTTAAAAAATATATAAATAATAATAGTAATAATAATACTCTTAAATAATGTATATTTCTCTACCAAAAAAAATCAAAATACATATTTTTTTAAAAATTGTTACATGAAAGTTACGATTATTAATTTCTTGTAAAATTTATATATATTAGATGAAAATGTCGTAGTTAAAAAATCGCAAAATAACCAAGTTATTTTATAATGTAAGGTGTGCCGATAGAAAATAAGTTTTAGGAGGGTGGATTCTTAGAATTCTTCCGTTTTAAAGACCTGATGCCAACATTCGGTGTAAATAAAAAGTTGCATATTTCCAAATAAGACAGGAATGTGAATCGAAATACAATAGATGAAGTTTGGAATTTTTCTATTGAAAATTCTTAAATGAACAAAAAGACAATGTCTCATCGTTATTCAAATTAACTTCAGCTTTATCGGCCACTTTCGACCAGGATTGATACAATACATCAACATAAAACTATAATTTAGTTACTGGTAGAAAAAGAAGTACATTTTTACTCAATGAATAAATCGAAAATACAAACCAAGTTCTATACAAACTAATATAACACAATGAATTATTACAACACTAATAATATAAAATTTTAAAACTAAATTACATTATTTTTAGCGTTTGTGTCTTATTTACTTAAACATATTTTTCCACACATTGTAAACATGATTTAAAAAAAAAATGTCTGAGATAAGCACATAATAAAAAACGTATTACCTTTAAATCAACTTAACGTTAAAATGGACCATTGCAAAAGGATTAATTCAGGTTGATTCGGTCCTTATCTGCAGTGTAAAACGAGAATGCCCCGCAGAAAGTCGACAATTTCGTGATCAGAATAACCTCCTTACAAATTCTGCCCGCTACACGTCAAACCAATTCAACCTTCCAGTTCAGGACAAATTACTGTCCCTTTGGCTTTGCTGACCGGATGAGTGTTGGCTACCCGCTCTCTCTCCGATCGTACTTTTTTTCTCCCCCTTCGGCGGAGAATAATGCACGGTGGCGCGGTCCGTGGCCGCGCCCGGTGGCGTGAGGTTGGTGGGGGAGGCGTTGAATGGCTCTCGCCGAAAGGCGCCGCGACGCCCGTCGCCCGTGGCAGGCAGGCAGGCAGGCAGACAGGCGCGCTGCGTGACGGCGGCGTCGCGACGGCGGCGACGGAGCAATTGTGCGAACTGAGCGCATAATGAGCCGCATCGGGTGGCTGAGAGGCGCCCGCGCCACGTCGCTTGCGGCGCTGCGCATGCCCCCCCCCCTTCCCCCTTTCCCCCTCCCCCTTCACCCTTCTCTTCTGCCGTCCCTCCTTTGTCCCTTTCCAACCCCCCCCCATGCCGTCCCCCACATCCCCTACTCCTCTCCCATAGCATGCCTTCCTTCCCCCTCCTCCCTGCCCTTCTCTCTCCCCTCCCCTCCACCCTGCTCTCTCCTCTCCTCCCTCTCTTCTCCCTCCCTCGTTCCTCTCCCCCTTTCCTCACGTATGCCCTTTCCTACATCCCCTCCTCCCCTCCCCTCCGATATCATGCCTTCCTCCCCACCCCCCCCTCCCTTTTCTCTCCATTTCGCCCCCTCGCTCCTCTCCTTCTCCTCCCTACACATGCCCATTCCTACATCCCCTACTCCCCTCCCGTATCATTTCGTCCTCCCCTGCCCTCCTTCCTCTCCTTTTTCTCCCCTCCTCCCTCTCTCCCTCGTTCCTCTTTTTCTCCCTTCGTCAGCACGCCCCCGCCTCTCCCCTTCGCGACATTCACACTTCCCTCCGCGACTCACGACTCGCTTTTGCGGCCCGTCAACCAAGAGAGCTAGAAACGAAGAAACCCATTCAGCATTCTTGACATGAACGTCGCGGCTCATGTATACTAATTATCGTTTACGTTAGTTCTCAACAAAATAGTTGCTTTACTTTTCTTCCTCTTGCCTTCAACGTCGCGACTCGTATGTCGTCTAATTACACTGGACAACCGATTTCAACTTTTTTTTTGATTATTGGATGACAGTAGGTGATTATTACAGAAATTGTAGTGCTGAACCTTCATACGTCTTCAGTTTTTCCCTATCATGTATAGTTTTTGGAAAATTGAGAACTATATAATTTATACATTTTGGTGTAACAGATTAAAGTACATATTACAGAATAATACTTAAGTTACTGTAAGGCTCTTTTAGTCCTCTCCCGTTTGTATAATGAGGATTCTGTTTCCCGCACTGCTAATCTGTCTGGAGGAGAATTTTAGTGGCCGGCTGCTCTTATCGGTAGATTTCCGTGGTTTCTTCGATCAACACCAGGCGAATGCCGTACCCTAACAAACGGGCCACGAACCGCGCACGATCTGTGCTACATTTTGCTTGTTCTATCCTTACCCCTTACGCACACTTTCACTAATGTACTACTACACATGCCGGTATACCGGTCGAGAGCTTAGAGCTTCACCCGGTTGGGACGGTGCCCCGCTGGTGGGGGATACCTGGTTGAGAGGAAACCACGCTAACCGACTGTAGGTCGGCGCAGGGTCTCGACATCCAGCGGGGGAAGATCACAGCCACCTCACGAGGAAAGAACATGCACTGCACTTACGGGACAAATGACGTCAGTAGTTGACGCGCCCGGAATCACTAACAACCAGCCAACCAACTCACTGCTAACAGTAAACTGCGAACATGGCTGGGTCCCGTCTTCTCTAATAACGTTTTTCAATAGCAAAGAGGTCGAACATGGAGCTTTCTCCATGTTCGTCACTGTCCGGACAAAAATGTCCGAATGGGAATGGAAGAATTTCATCTCATGGTAGGACACTCCTTTATTCTACATACTTTTATTTTTTTAAAGTCTTCGTATTTCCCTTTCCCTAAGAAGTACTCTTTAAAACATTCCAAGGCAAGTTTTCCTTTTTCTTCAGAGACCACATCGAACTCAATACGTTCTCCCTCTACGTTCTCTCATCACTAATTGCTTGACGTGTAAGGGTGGAAGGTAAATAATGCAATATTCAATAAAATGTTTATGTACCACAGTTTTGTACCCCGCATCCAGACGTTTTGCAGCCAACCACGTATTTGACACGGTTGTCCCATTCACTTAAAAAGCAGCGGTATTTCCTGTATCCCAGCTGCATTTTCAATAAAATAGCGATCAGTTTTAGGACCCACATACCTTCAACATGAGCGCATTGTAGTTGGTACTATTTAATAGTTCTTCCATGATTTCATAAGACACTTGCACAGTGCAAAGTGCATAGAATGAACAATTGGAATTGAAGGAAGTTTTTACCAGTACCGATTTCAAACTTAGTTTTGACGCATCTATAAAGAGCCGCTATTCATTCGCATGGTGCATTTAATTCAAGCGTTTTCATAAAGCCGTTTATGCTACTGCAGTATGTGAAACTTTATTTATTTATTTATTTTACGTCAAAAAACAGTTAAAACTGCGTATGACGTGCTATGGGAAAAGTGAATTGTGTGAAAAACCATGTAAAATCTATTTTCAAATATTAAATTTTGAATTTTGAAAGGGAGAAAAAAACAACAAAAAAACTCCCATGTAATAAAATCTATTTTCAAGGATAAATAAGCAATAAATTTTGAATTTTGAAAGGGAGAAAAAAACAACAAAAAAACTCCCATGTAATAAAATCTATTTTCAAGGATAAATAAGCAATAAATTTTGAATTTTGAAAGGGAGAAAAAACAACAAAAAAACTCCCATGTAATAAAATCTATTTTCAAGGATAAATAAGCAATAAATTTTGGCTCTTATTACTTCCTGCCGCGACAACATGGAAACGATAATTTGAAGAATTGTGTTTCCCACTGAATTCTAGAAGACGTGCACAGAAAATGAAGTTACATTTATGTCCAGAAGCAAAACAAGGGCCATCTATAAGGATCAGCATGTGAAATTCAACGTTAAAACCTTTTAATCAGAGGAAAATTTCTTTGGTTGAAAATTACGGAATGCAGTACATGTCTTGACGCTGTCGAAATGTGCTAACCCTTGTATCCTTGGTCAGTAAATTTCAATGCTGTAAGCGTGTTTACGCAGCTCAACATGCTTTGTTGGTAGATTTAGATCTCTAACTACGTATTTTAATACCTCTGCAATACCTTGTGGGATACGTTAGAAACATGAAAATCATCAATGTCTTCTGATCGTACTTACTTCTTCAGGTTCTAAAAATATGATTCTAGGCATACAGAATAAGGAAGATCTGGATTCACATTTGCTTTCTTACTCTTTGCAGAAAAAATCACAGAAAAATGGCTGCCATTTAGTGATTCTGCAGCTCTCTCCAAATCATTGGTACAACAAAAGACTTACAGGAACTTTAATGCTTCTATGACGTACACTATTTTTACAAAATAAGCAGCAAATATGAGGTGCCCGTTTCTTGTTCTGATCTCAAACACTACACTCAAAATACAGGCGGTATGCTGTTTTTGTGAGAGAGGTAATGCGTTTCCTCTGATACTTTGCAGTGAACTCACCATACATGAAACAGAAATTATCTGGCACATTCTTACATTTACATGACATTTTTATAGATATGACTTTTCAAGAAATATTCGCACTATTGCACGCGCGTTTATAGTGCACACGTGCACTATAAACACAACTAAAAGACATGTAAAGCATACATACACAATTCACTTTTCAAGAAGAAAAAAACCAAACTCTGAGGCCTGACAGTTATAGAGTTCTTATCCATTGTTAAGACATGTTAAACGATAACTTATTTGTAGGAGGAAACATTAGTCATAGAATTTATGAACGGACAGAAGATATAGTCATATTTTACAAAAAATCTGAAACTCAACAATGAATTTCAAAAATTTCTGCCAAACTATACATGAGAGACCAAATCTTAATACAATTCTGGATTCAGAAGCTTTCGATAGTTAGAAGGATTCGAAAGCTGAGATACATCTTAAATTTGATCAACAAGGATCCATGCTGAAAATGAGATACGCGTGATATATATAATTACACCCAATTCACATTCGTTTTGCATAATTCAATCATATTTACATAGTTATTCACTTACTGCAATGGAGAATGTAAAACTAGAAATAAGTGATTTAGCTGTTCTGCTTGGATAGAGGACCACAACGCAAACATCATTTGGGTGCATTGAGTAAATCAAAGGAAAGATGCTAAGCTGTATAGAGAGCACCGTTGCTTCAGTTTTTGTGTTTTATTATTTTCAGAATAAAGCCATTCAATTTTGCGATCATTCATCCCAACCTATGACCGTAGTTCTGACCCTCTCTGCCCTATAAGTGATTACAATTTGTCAATACATGATGGTTAGTTGAATTAAAAAATTCTCTGATCTTATTTTTTTAATTTTTTTAAAATTTATTTTACGTCAAAAAAACAGTTAAAAACTGCGTATGACGTGCTATGGGGAAAAGTGAATTGTGTTTTGTGATCCCTACACTAAGTCATATTACTTAAATTTTGAATTTTGAAAGGGAGAAAAAAAACAAAAACTCCCACGATCCTTGGAGTCAAAACTGAAATGGCTCCTTATTTTGCTTCTGAACTAAATGTAGCTTCATTATCTGTGAACGTTTTTTTAGCTCAGTGGGGAAAGCAGTTATTGAAATGATCGTCCTCTGTCTTCTCATGGCAGTACGTCTATTCCGAGAAAGGGCATGACGAGAGATAATAGCCCAAATCTGTAGCTCATTTACCTTTACAAAGAGTTTGTATGACACGGGAGCGAATATTTTCATACCAATTCCTGCCAAAAACGCTCCTTGCTATCTATATTCATAACTAAACTTTATAGTTATGGCAGATCTCTGAGCTCTAGATATCGTGCACATATTTCACTCCGCAGAATATGACACACCATTTTTAACTGTTTTGGCGTTATTATTTTGAGATGTCAAATCATTGTCAGAAGCGTTTACCATACACCATATGTTTCATTGTTTTATTGGATGAGAAATATCTCTTGCTTCTGATTTTCATTCTCTAAATTCGATTTAAATCTTTTCCTGCTACTACTTAAAATGCGAATTGGTTCTGAAAATGAGAATGTTTGTGATATGCTGATGGGAGTTATAGGATTTTGAATAAATGGGTGGTGCAGAAACAGAACTGTTTTGGTTGAATTTTTTTTATATTTGGTGGAGTATGATTTTTTGTTTCTTTGTAATAATCCTTGATGTATTGATAGTTTTGTACCTATTATCTTACAGTTTCTATCAATGGTATTTTTGTTTTATTCGAACAGGATGCAGAATAATGGTTATCGGTATAGTAGGGTAGCGAACTGCTAGCGAAGCGTCAGTCGACCCCTCGCCACCATATCTGAAAGAATGAATGTCCCAACAAACGATAAACGACCTATAAGCCTGTGTCATTTTCGACCCTCAAGCTGCCCTTTTTACGCGTTCTCATTACGAAGTACAGTAACTTCTACGCCTTTTTGGCAATCAAATTTTCATGGTTCCTCCTTCCATTGTCCTGACCTAATATTACATCCTGGTGTTTACAGTACAATACTTATGGAATGGCTGCGCCTCATATGTGGTATTCCAAGCAAACAGTTAAAAGTTTAACGATTTACTTCTAACGGCACTTATCTTAATTTATATTAACCCACGAATGCACACTACCTAATACGTTTTGAAGCGTGAAAATACCACGAGCCCAATTTATTCACCGATCAGATATTCAATAGTCCGAAAATAAGCGCGTTATCAACTTATGACAGGTTTGCAGGTCAATGAACGCCAAAAATAACAGAGGTTCTGGGGAACTTCAGACTCGAATTAAATTTTTTCTGATAGTTTGAGTTCAACTCGAACTATTGCAATAAGCTTGAATAGAAATTGTGAACTGTTTTGTAAATACTCTATTATATTTATATAGAAATATTTCTGCACTGTATTAACATCCACAATGAATGCCATTATAGCTTCAAGCGAACACTTGTTCGTGTTGTGCGTAGAACTTGAATAATGAAGACAAATGGCTGCAGCTCAGATATACTGTTCTTTAATTAGATTTCATCGTATACACGCGAGTCCAAACATTTGAGTATCTACGTTGCGTGAAGATAAATTGCACTTTCGTGATGCAGAGACCAACTGAGAAATTTATACTACATCGAGACTACGATCCCTATTGCGATATCATTCTCTGAATGTATGGAATGAGATGGTGAAGAATGCACTTTTTCTTGTTTTCCTCTCTACTTCAGATGGAATTTAATTTCATGGCACATAGGAAAAGTTGAAAAAGGTTCCTCTCTTGTTTTCTAATGATATTTTCTTTCTTGGGTGTATCCGTTGGAAAGCATATCTTCCAAAAATATTTACCCTTTGCATATTTTGAAATCATTTCAAAGTCATATCAACTACATTCAAAACATCATAAATAATTTGTTTTGCTGTTTTTAATAACTTTTCTCCGTGATATCGTGAAAGCAAATGCCAAAACGAATTCGCGAATTGGCAATCCGATTTTACTGAGAAATTACCAAACTTAATATTCGTTGTCAAACAATATTTTTCAGAATGAATCCTAATCACTAGAAGAAAAAATAAAAACAAATTATTAATGATCTTCAAATTTGATTTCCAACTACTGATCCAAAATTTATTCTGTGAATATTTGAAGATAAACTGAACATGATACTGAGTTTATTAGTTTTGAATGCAAACCAGATTATGAAAACCAAGCAGCCACTTCACTGGCGAAACAATTGTTGAAATTAGTGTTATGCGGTTTCTGGTTTACTGTTCATGCGCGGAAAACACTATATTTTTCATAACGGCTAAGGTCACTCACAGCACCTACTGAGGTCTTCGCAGTGCCTTTGACAGGGAAGACGTGGGGTTCGAGTCTCGACGTTGGCAGTATTTTCGGCACTAGGTAAGGTCGAATTCAGCCGCTATTGTTTATTTATTTATTTTTATTTATTTTACGTAAAAAAACAGTTAAAAACTGCGTATGACGTGCTATGGGGAAAAGTGAATTGTGTGCACATTTTCAAAATTCTGTGATCCCTACACTAAGTCATATACTGCTTAAATTTTGAATTTTGAAAGGGAGAAAAAAAACTCCCATGTAAAAAAATCTATTTTCAAGGATAAAAAGGCAATAAATTTTGGCTCTTATCCATGTTGTCCTTCAGAATAATACTTCCTGGCGCGACAACACGGAAACGATAATTTGAATAATTGTATTTCCCACTGAATTCTAGAAGACGTGCACAGAAAATGAAGTTACATTTATGTCCAGAAGCAAAACAAGGGGCCATCTCAGCATTTGCTCAATGGATCAGGGAAACTGGACGAAAAACCTGATCGAGATGGGGGTCATTGACCCAGAGGCTGCAATACAATACTTGTTACAGGTTGTTTATACACATTTATACAGTTCAAATGGTAAATAATGCATTACGTATCATTGTTAAAATTAATGTTACTTTTCTTTGGAGGAGAGGACTGTTTGGAGGAGAATACTGGCGACCGGCTGCTCTGATCAGTAATTTACCATGGTTTCTCCGCTCATCTCCAGGCGAATGCGAAGTACCCTAACAAACGGGTCAAGGACCATTCCCCTTGTTGACTCACGGATCTTTCCTTTCTCTTCCTTTTCCTATCCTTACTCCTTACTTACACATACGTATACGTATTATACTTATATGCACTGTACTGCAAGATGCCATAGGGGTCCCAATTTTCAAAGGAGGCTTGCGTCAAAATGTCGAAAATTATCGCCCAGTAAGTCTAAGGTCTGTAGTGTGTAAGCAAATGGAACATTTACTGGCAGAATACTTACGCGAAATTTGGGATAAGAATAATATAATTTACGAAGGGCAACACGGTTTTAGAAAAGGATATTCATGCGAGAGTCAGGTAGTCACTGTCACTGGACATTGCTGACTCTCTCGATGAAGGTTCAATTGTTCATGCAATTATTATAGATTTCACAAAACCGTTCGACCTCGTTCCCCATGATAATTTAATGCAAAAAATTAGTAAGCTTAACGTAGACAGAAGAATTGCTCTCTGGATTCGAGAATTTCTCAGCTCGCGTACTCAACGGGTGCGAATCGGGACAAATTTCTCTTCGAGGGCAGAAGTAACGTCCGGAGTGCCACAGGAAGTGTCCAAGGTCCGTTGTTATTCATAGCGTATATTAATGATGTTTGGCAGGGACTTGAATCAAAAATACGTCTTTTTGCAGATGTTTGTATAATTTATCGGGAAATTAAGAATACAAGTGATACAAAAATATTGCAGGCTGATTCAGATAAGCTATAATCATGGGCTATCACGAATGAAATGAAATTAAATCCCAGCAAACGCAAGTTTATTAGTTTCGCGCGCTTTAGAAAGACAGACGATATCAAATATAAATTAGGAAATCAGGATATTCCGAGGGCTAAATGCTGTAAATATTTGGGAATTGTACTAAATGAGGATCTGGGTTGGACAGAACACGTAAATTATGTAGTGAAAAAGGCGTGGAAGGCATTACACTTTGTAACTAGAATACTTAGGAAAGGAAGTGTAAAATCAAATGAATTAGGGGACACGTCTCTAGTACGTCCGATATTAGAATTTGGCTCCATATGTTGGGACCCTTATCGTTTAAGGCAAATAAAATCTTTCGAGAAAGTACAAAAATATGCCGTAAAATTTGTTAGGGGAGGACGTTCAAATTCTCAATTTATATCATGGGAACCTTTGGAAAAACGCAGAGAGAAATCGCGTCTTTGTGCATTATTCAAATCAATAAGAGGGGGTCGTCCGTGGGTGAAGTACGGGAAAGACTATCAAAACCAACTTACGTCGCACGGGAGGATCATGGTTTCAAAAATTCGGCAAAGAAAACAGAGAACAGATGTAGGTAAATTCTCATTTGTAAACCGAACGATACAAAATTGGAACAAATTACCTGCATCAGTCCTGGAGATTTTCCCTCAGAATGTCAAAAATTTCAAAATTAGACTAAGTAAATATGGTTAATAGATTAATTTTGTAAAATTGTATTTGGTAAGATGTAAATATTTTAATGTTGTTTGATGTTTGTTTTGTGTATTTTTAGTAATTCCTTAGAAAACGCTACCACCGGAAGTATTCTATGTATTTCTAAGAAGCAAAATAAATATTCCATTGTATTCCATTCTATTCCATTGTATTCCATTGTATTCCATTCTATTCCATAGTATTCTATTGTATTCCATTGTATTCCATTCTATTCCATTCTATAACACTTGTTGGGAGACTACGCATGTGGGGAGCTCACAGCTTGCCCCGACTGGGGCGGTGCCCGAGATGTAGTACCTAGGTGGGGAAAACCGGCAAGCCGATCTCACCATCCCGCGGAAGAAGAATGGCAACACTTCCCGCGATGAAAACATACAGTACGCTTACGCCACTAATAACCATAGCCGTTGAAGCGACAGGAAATACTAAATAATTAATCAATTATATTTCACATTACATCTGTATTTGGTTCAACGTCCTATTGATATAAATTTCCAAGCATTTTGGATAAAATATAAAATAACTAATAGAGCAAAAATGTCTGAATTAATATCTTTAGAATATTTTACTTTATAAACTGCGTACCTTGGGCTGGAGTTATCATTTGTAATTATTGCATCCTGCTCTTTACAGATACGTGTGGGCATTCATTGCAGTCGATTCTGTTACATTTTTATCCCTTTAGTTTCTATAATTTCCTTCTATAAAATGTGAAAATAGTCGCCCCTTTTTAATGTTGATCCAATTTTCCATTCGGCATCTATTCAAAAGTCGTCTTTTTTTCGTAAATCGCTAAGATTTTTCTTCTTGGCAAGACTATTACAACAAGTCGCTTCTTGTACTGGAGAACACCTGGAGAAGTATACATTTTTGTATCTTAGAGATTTTTCTTCCAAAACACTGACCTTTTGTTAGTGGCAAGACTTAACCTCAGTTCCAAACCTGCAGGTCCCTGCTAGAAACATCACTTTCTTGAGAATTTGAAGGAAAATGAGGAAAGACAAGTTGACCCCGCCCCTCCTACGTTCTATTACTGATGATGTTTAAATTATTGCTCTGCTGATGGATGATTTCCGTACAGTTGAAATATTTTTGTTCCAAAATACAAACATTATTTAAACAATCTTAACTTTTGGGAGGATTGAATATGGTTACGATCATTTCAGTTTTACTTTCATTTATAATTTACTTTGTTCGTATTTTCTATTTCCAATGCAAACTCTATCTAGCATTCCTCAGAAGGAAGTATTTTTTTTTCACATGAATAATGTATTAACTTTGTGGAGATAATTTTTGCTTCTTCATGAGATAATCACAATATGGTGTAATTATGGTTACATTATTTTGCAAGCAACACATTTATGATTAATTGTAATTTATGATTAATATTTTACAATATTTCATGCACGGATATACTTCGAAAATATATAAAAAATACAACATGCAACTGCAATACTAAATTATCATTTTATAAGAAAACAAATGTTAGCATAGTATTAATTTTAATTACACTAACTTATTGTTTATCAAAACAACTCAGAATTTACATCACGTGCTGCAAATATTTACAAAAGAATTAGGTCTACTTGATAGTCGATTATTTTATGACGTCTTGTTTTAGTCTTTTAGGTGTAATATTAATATTGATTTTCTGATATGAATCAGAGCTATTCATTGTGGGTAATGTGTTGTTATATTTTCTGACAATATCATAAACGTACCACATTATATGAAGTAGTAGTGTTAATTTTTTATTTAAATGAAATATTTTGTGTTTTAATATAAATCATGCCATTGATGTTGTAAAATTAGTATCTTTGAAATATTAAAGAATATTTGCATGTAATTATAATAGTCTGAACTGAGAATAACATATTTTGATATAATCAGTTGTTTAGAGAATACGTCGTGCTTTTATACTCACATAAAATTCATCAAATAATTCCCCCTTTTAATGGTTCTCAGTTGTAAATCGCTTCTGTTGCGGTCGCATGATGTCGACAGTCTTCTAAAACCTCCAAATTGCTCCTTTGAGCAAGTTTCTGCGAGTCGCGTGGTTGACAGGTGGCCGTGACAAATGGTCCGCCTTCGAGGTGGGCGGCGGGGGGGGGGGAGGCGTCGGCTGCGCAGGGGCTTTCAGCGTTTCGGGGGTGTTGACTGCAGCGGAAAGAGAAGCTCCTGTGCATTTGGCGGGCAGTGACCGCAGCTGCTCCGTCGTGTTTTGTTGAGACGAACTTCCGGCAGAGGATGAACTCCATTCGTGTCTGGTCAGTGTTGAAGTTTCTTTGTATTGCAACCGAGTGGAATATTCTTGTCGGTGATCAATTCAGGAATCTCGTTGATTCCGATGGTCGCAAATGGTAATTTATAGAAGAACGAAAACAAGAGATGTAATGTCGAACTATTTCTGCTCTTAAGCCCGTAAAATAGTGATACTTTTCTTTCATTCTCTCAATTATATATTACATGCCTTTTTTCCATATAAGAATCTTTTCTTTGCCTTTCGAGCTGCCGGTGAAAATTATATTGTGAAAAAAGTTTTTTGAAGTTAGTTGTTTAGCCATTCGTTGCTATCTAGCCTTCCTGAAACAGCGAATTCTCAAAGCAGGACTCGCAATTTCTTCAATTCATGGAGAGAAGGCCGTTCCCTATGTTTTTCTTATATTAACTGACGCTGTGCATGAGGTCAATGAAACTAGCTGTTTGTCACTCCAATAAAAGAAAATCACGTGTTAGCGCCAGAGATTATAATTCGACTAGAAACTTTTTCATTCTTCAACCTCAGGAAAAATGGGATTTTCTTCTGGACTGAAGTTGAATGCATGACTGCAGTTACTCTTGGGAGTTGCTCTCCTGCTATGCAAAGAATTAGATTTAAATCGAAATTCGTGTTACCCGATACAAGGTACTAGCTACAGGCGTTTTAAGTTTTTTAAATAAAGTTCGCTTGGGTTTCCGCATACATTGCATTGCTGAGGTAAATTTCTTAGTTTCGGTTTTATACGTGGCACGTGTTGACTCAGAATAATAATATATAGATTTATATATTTTTTGTATTCAGATTTGGAACAGTTGCTATAAACTTGTACCATAAGAATTTTTTTACAGTTGTATCTTTTGAACAATTTGAATTTACTTTACATGAATTGCATGTCTTAGAGGGAACTCTTCCATTAAATATTTCATTTTCTACATGAGACAGAAATGAAACATTTACATGAAGTGTGGTTGCATGTGTGTTCCCCGTTCGTGTGTTCATGACTTCTGTTCCAGCTCAGCGTTTCGGCGCCTGGAGCAGCCGTGCGTCGCGTTTTCATTGCATGCTCTGTTCCCTTAGCTGTGTGTGTAGCAGTAGAACCTCGATAAACCGGTTACGCGCCGGTCAAAAAGCTCCAGAAAGGCAGTTCGATTAGCAACACCGCTTTGACTCAATAGCTCCAGCTCGCACGCTGGTAGCGCCGGTCCAACTAGCGATGCCACAAGGGGTACAGAAGGCGCCAGATCCGTAACGGAGATCGGGGTTTTACTGTTCTTTTTTTCTCACTGTTTTAGAAAACCTCGTTTCGTTTTTTTGAATGTAAAGTATACATATATTTTTTCTTTAGTGTTTGGACGTCATGTTACAATTTTTCTGTATGTGACGTTCCCTGTTTGACCTTAGTGTGGGAGGCGGTCGTTTTGTGTTTTTTTTGCTTTCGTCCCCGTCTGTCTGTTCTCGTGCTCTATGGCCTGTGCGCTAACTCTGGGCCCCTCGTGGCAGGTAGTCCGCGGAGCGAGCTCACACGGAGCGCGGAGACCTTCAAGAAGGACAACTTATACCTCAAAATGCTTCAGCTGCAGACGTTGGATCGGATTTACGCGCCGCGCACGAGGCCCAGGTGAGTGGGCTGCAGGGCAGCGGGAGAGCGGCCTGTCGCGCCCTGTCACGCCCTGTCGCGCCCCCAGTGACACCTCACTCACTCATTCTACGCCCTCCTGTTTCACTCTCTCTCTCTTCTCTCTTTCTCTCTCTTTCTCTCTCTCTTTCTCTCTCTCTCTTTCTCTCTCTCTCTCTCTCTCTCTCTCTCTCTCTCTCTCGACTCTGCGCAGGGCGAACCAATCAAAGCGCTCCCCTGAAATATCTCCCATACGATTCTTAATATTCTAGGTTGAAATTTAATTGTGATCTACCTCTAGAGTTGGTGAATGACTTTTTTTACCACAGGTGTTTCCATGAATATCTACAAGGTTGGATCACTGAAATAATTTTTCATGTGGATTTACATAGACTTTTTCTTCGCATCCGCATCGTATTTATTCAATAGTTCTTGTGATATTTCTAATTTAAATGATAGCAAGAGTTATTTACTTTGATTATTTTTCCATGTGGTAAGCATAGACCATGAACAACATGAAAATTTCAGTCATCATTAGGATTCGGACTGTTAGATAAATACATATTCCCCCCTTAATCCTGAGAGTTGAAATTTTAGTGGAAATTCAAATAGCCCACGCAGTTTCCACATACTTTGGTATATGGAAATATCATCTAATATTAAATCCTCACCTAATAATAAATTACTACCTAATAATTTATTATTATTAGTTATTATCACCTATTATCATCTAATAATAAATCTTTGGATTAAGTTGCGTAAAAATAAAATTTTCGTTCAAACAAATATTATTACATATTTCGTTACTTTTTATGAACATTTTTAGTATTTTCAAGTTTAATACTTTGGAGTTTTTGGATTTATGGTGAAAGATGCCAGTTTGAAAAGCAGCGGTTGATCCCACATTAAGTTGTGTGTGACTTCCCCGACCGAGAGGAGTGAGATTGCTATACGACCTATCAAAATGTCTAAGGGTCATTTCTAGCACTACTGTCGATTCCGGCAATGGCTCTCCGA
Source organism: Teleogryllus oceanicus (assembly GCA_964035755.1). Lineage (NCBI taxonomy): Eukaryota > Metazoa > Arthropoda > Insecta > Orthoptera > Gryllidae > Teleogryllus > Teleogryllus oceanicus. The sequence goes on from CAXIVR010000002.1 coordinate 986,969, forward strand.
GCGATAACATACACTCATAACATGAGTAGTTCGCAAACTTTCTCAGATAGCACAGACGAAATGTACAGAGTGATGAGTATTACGTCACGTTATACTTTAGAACTTCTGTCGTTCTTAGTTACTGGTTTTCTTCTGGGTAATAAATAACTATTTTCGTCGTATTAACACATTTTTCACTTTTTAAGCACATAAAAATAAATATTTTTCGTTTTTATAGCAACTAAAAGTCCCTAATCTTTAGTAAAGACGTATTGAAAAATGTCTGAAAGACATCGGGCGAAATCATTTGTTTTTCGTACCATTAAAAAAATGTTTAGGTAGCGACAATATAATTTCTGTTTTGAATTAAAATGTCAACAGGAAAAATAATACTACTGCTGATCAGAAGTTTCTGTTAATTAATAAGGAAAATGTAGAGCCCAAAAGCAAATCTAGACATTTTGTTAAACACGGAGGGGGCTAAGTATTGTATGTTCATTATGTTTTTCATTTATATATTTTTTGTATTAATAATTTAAACAAATTTTTGAAATATGGTTTAGCGTAGAATAACTCGCATAAAATATAGGAGGCATTCAATATAATAGTAACAATCATAACAATTTAGAGCAACTTCTCCATCCAATATAATAGTAACAATTTAGATCAGCTTCCTCTAAAAGTTCTCATAACACTGCCCAGAAATGAAAATTGTATAAAACCAAATACAATGATCTTTTCTACCTAAAGTAATTGTAACATTATAAGTCTGTATTAGTATAGAGAAAATACTTTGTGATTATACAATTATACTTCATACGTAGGGATGTGCCCTCGTTTAGAAAGTTGTTCATTTTACTTTACATTCGTAGGAAGCACGTTTTTATTTCATATTATGAAAATCAAATGTTAAAATATTGCGAATAGAAAATTTCTCTGATTTAAAGATCACCACCGACAAATTAAATGAACCTAATTGGAAATAACCCCGACATTGAGTGAGGGAGGTTGTGATCAGATGTCAGTGCTGAATGCGATACTGCACGTGGTGTCGGTGACGCGAGTATACGGTAGCGACACTTGACAAATATTAGAGTGTGTGCGTATGTCATTGCGATGAATAGCACTTTGGTAAAAATGAAAAATAAACAACGATTTCCATAAAGGTTTTGAAACATACGAGGATAGCGTGAAAACCTCTCCCCGCACACGTGGGGAATTGCGCGTGTCCTATTAGTCACTGCTGACGTATATTGGTGCGTATCGAGAACGGCTCTTTATTGCCTCTCCAAATTTCTCAATGCATGAAAGGCGTGCCCTCGTGAAAGAATAATGCTGGGTATAAATTCACATTTTTCTTGCAATTGATGGCTTTGACGATTCAACGAAGAGAAAATTCGTATCAGGGACTTTTGAGGAAAATCAAAATCATTCAGCTGGGATTATTAAGGAATCACTATACAAACTTATTTTGCTCAAGAATTATTTACTATTACTAAAAATGCTTTGGTATTTTACAATAATATAAAGTTAGAATTTTATTTTATTGTCATATCTCATCCTTAGTTGTACTCCTGGCTTTTACGAGGAATAATTACTAGTATAATTCTTCAAATTTATTTTTTTGTCATTGAACTTCTTTTCTTTTGCATAAAATAAGTACCTATTATTTTCAAGCTATCTTACTTACTTAGGGGCCGTCCATAAATTACGTGAGGCGATGTTGGCGATTTTTCGACTCCCCTCCCCCCTTGGTGAACGTCGTGAGATTTGGCTCGACCCCTCCCCCCTTTTAAGACTCACGTGAGATTTTTCAAAATGCGTATTTTTATTGTAAATAATGTTAATTTGTGATTGGGATTTATTTAAAAAACATAATTTGCTTAGTTGTATTCATTTAATACTAGTTATGACTAGGATTTAGGAAATAAGAGTGACTAAATTACAATGAATACTTTTGCACTTCTAAAAACACTGCAAAAATTCATTGCAATTCAGTCCACGGGGACTCATGTGCGGTCTCAAGAGTGACTACTGGAACCAACATGTCTATATGATTTTCCGTAAATTCATCTGCTCCTTCAACTTCGCTGTGATTCAACCACTCTAAACCGTTGTCGCTTGCACCCAGACGCTCAGTAGCTCGACGTGTTACGATCCGAGGACATCTTTGCGTCTGGTGCAGCTGGTGCACTGTGGACCGTACTTCGGTGCTCTGCAGCTCTTGTGATGGACGAAAAGTAGATACCGCATGTACTGCAGCATCTCCTTTTTAGATCATCACGTGCACTTGGGCAATAGAGGTCATAGGGCATGCTGATGAAGGCTTGCGAAGATTGAATGGGTAGGCACTGGCGAATAAGGAAGCAAATGATTTTCCGTCGAGCTTTTCTGGATCGGGGACGGTCGCATGCCCATCAATTTGAGTAATAACCTGAGTTCATTCACATAACCACATTAAAAATTATTGTGCAATATTTAGCCATATTTTTGTATAGAAACTTGTTTTACTTAACTTCTCTCAGTTTTCTCGCAATACAGGACTATTTTTAGCGAAAAAATACGTGATATTTGCCGAGACACCCCTCTCCCCCACGTAAAATTAGGTGAGATTTGCTTAACCCCCTCCCCCCTAAAGACCTCGCGTAATTTATGGATGGCTCCTTAAGCCATCTCTTACAGTTATTTGATTAACCTTCTTAATGCAAAGATGGGTCTAGTTGGACCCCAATTTCTATTTTAACGAACAGGACGAGAAATCATCGTGTTGGTGTGTCGGTAATTTCTTAATGAGTAAAACAAAATTCGTTACTCGAAGTTTAAGAAACATTTTTTAAAATTATTTAAGTTTATTGGAGTCCACCTGGGCCCTTCTAAGTAAATGATGCAACAGGAGCGCACTTCAACAATAACAGGATATTAAAGAACTGGTGGGGTTTCTTTGCAGCATATTTTGCATATTCATTTTACTTCTGTTGTTGTCGTTCTTATTGATATTATTATTTTATATTGATTTTTTATTTCGAGTTTGACATCATATGAATACTTGTTTCCATCGCCAAAGACAGTAATGCGAATTGGACAAAGAAAATGTTCCAAAGAAGCGGTAAAAACTTAGATCTCCAATTCAAATCTTATTGAGCATGTGAAAAAACATTAAAAAGTAGTTCTCATTTACCAATAAAATTGATTTAATTTGAGGCAGGTTTTGCAAAAATGAACCATTAATTGGCAAGAAGTTCATTACAAAATATAAGCGGTTTTTTAAGCATAAATTCTTCTTCCTAAACGCAAGTTTTTATTGGTGCGGAAAGAATAAAAGTTGCATTTTTATTCTGGGGCTTCCCAGATCTCTCTTAGCATTACGATCAATATCAGGGCATCAAGAGGATTAAGTGAGCTTTTATTGTTAGATTTCTTTATGAAAGCATTCTGCATTTACGTGAGATAACTGTAAAGGGGACTTCCTTTATCATCTCTAGTCGGATAAGAGAGATACTGTAAAATAAATAACAAAGTTTTACGAACGTTGAAACATCAGTGTATTAATTACTAAGTACGTATGTTACAAACTTTGAAAAATTCTTGAATATAGCAAACTCTTCCAAAAAGTTTTACTTAATAATATCTAAAATACTTTATTACTGTAGTTATAGTTTAAGTATCCTTTGTATAAATGAGGTGAATCATTTCACGCGGTAAGAAATAACACCAACGTGTTCCTCAAAATATTATCATTAAATAAGTCTTGTACTGTTTTAGCCTCAGAGGTATAGATTCCATTAGAAAGTGTTTTCTGTAATTTTTCGATTTCGTCGCAGTATGCGTATCACAGCAACTTTATAAACATTTCCAAGACTCGAGCGCTGTTGTAGGCTAGGGGGGGTAATTTGCGTTATTTGAGAACAGCGAGTGCAACGCAATTTTGAGGGTCAGCTGGCGGGTTAAAGTTCTGACGACCTAACATCGGGCGCGATCATAGGGCCATGCGCCTTAAGGTCTGTCGTAATTTGCACACCAATTCCGCCAATTCCCTTTGCGTGTTTCTTCGTTCGAATCAGAAAAAAGTGATTTTTTTCTTCGGCAATACATATATTCTAAAACTGTCTTCAGAGCATTAACTCACCATAAGCATGAACATTTGGGCATTAAGCAGGAAGAGAAATCGCCAAGAAACTGCTGAGGAGAAATGAAGCTTTTCTCAGCAAAATGGCATTAGAAACAAATCGCTTGTGGACTGCAATCGCGGCATAACTAAAAAACTACGAATTTTGGGTTGATGCACTGTCCAGAATTACAGATTGGTCTTCATTCCAGCAGCAATAGCAGCACATATTACAGTAATTCCACCAACAAATAGTAGAAGTGCGAACGCAAGAATGATGTACAGTATTTAAATACAAAGTGAAACTTCAAACTTATCCCAATACCTGATTTCATTGAGTTGAGCAATCATTGCAGTACACAAACGATATGAGCACCTAATTGAGAAGAAATCAATGGTGAATTAATTGTTTTACCACCTAAAGTAACTCAGCCAGTATAATACGCTAAGGATAGGTGATTTTTTTTGACAATTTATGAAAAACAATGACACAAAACCCTGTAAGTGTACTACTGCTTGTTAAGGAGTTACTCCTCAGACCTACATTCAACAGATTTAAAGAAAAACAAATAAATTGGCGAATTATGACATAAAAACAGACACTGCATTAAAACACATTTTAATCGCGCATAGCTCGAAAACGATGCGTTCTATATCCTTAAAAATTGATTTATGTGTCCCGAAGTTACTCGAATTTTATTAGGACTGGTGAGTTCTGTGAAGACGAGTTTTGAATGGTCGTCAAGAGGAATGAAGGGAACGGGTAGGGTGCAGGTGGGCCCCGAATAATGTTTTATAGTATATTGTTTGGAATTATTAATAAATCTGGATATCGTTGGGAATTATTTCCACGGTGCCCTCGGTGTGTTGTCAATCGACCATGTTCTCAGAACTTGGCTGGTATTTATGAAATAGAAAAATGGAGAAAAATATGTTTGTATACGTTTAGGAATTCTCTCATATTTTAAAATACAAAGACGTTAATTGAAGGTTTTCTTCACGTTAGACTATGGCTGATTTTTTTATATCTTAGCACTGTATATAAAAATAATACGTAAAAGGTCAAAAAGTCCAATATTCTAAAAAAAAGGTATTTATGCAAAAAAGGCATTTATCCCAAAAAAGCAAAAATAAGCAATAAAAAACTTCGTCATATGTCATCATTTGTCATGATTCGTGCACATATATGATGTGCCTTTAAATGAGTTCGCTAGAATAAAATAAGCATTTCCCTAAACATCCTATGTCGAATAATCTGTAACGTAACCCTTTGATGCATACTTAATTGTTGTCGCTGATGACCTTTGTTGTTAAAAAGCGACCTTAAATAAATAAAATAAAAAAGTTATAACTTATCTAATTAAAGTAATTTGGATACATCAGATACATTTCTAAATTCCACTGCGACATGATGCATAAAGTGACCTAAGAGCGCCTTGGCGTGAGGATAGCGTGACGCAACGGTCGCATCTCGTCTCCTCTCCCGACACGTCACCGCCTTGTGTCTGCACGCGGCGCCGATCGCAACCTTTCGTTCGTTACGTGACGCCGTCGTCTCTTTACGAGCGCTCCGACGCGACGTGGCGTGACACTTGGCGAGTTACGCAGCGTGTTCCATCAGCGCCGGCGTCCTTTGTCCCCTCCCCCGGTGCCCCGCGCGCCGTCAAAAATATTCCCTCGCGACCTATCGCTCCTCCGGCGCCACCTCTCCGGCTCAGTGCATTGCTGTTTCCCTTATCTGGAAGCGTAACGTTGGAGGCGGAATGGCGCGCTTGATTATTTCTGGCTTGAAATTGCCCCCTGGGGCGAAGAACATCGGGTTAGGTGCTATTCATTCAATTCGCTGATGCGGTAGTCTTTTCAGCTCTTGCGAGGCGGACGGTTTGAAGTGAAGCGTTCATTGTTTGGGTGTTACATATTGTGAGGATGGAAAAATGTGAGATTTTCATGGAAAGGGGTTGAAAGGATACAACGAAAAGGAAATACTTGTTTATGACAGGGAATGCTGTTTCATGTGCACTACAGAAATTTAAAAAAATATTTGAGTTTGCAACACAGAATTGTATAGGTATTAAATGTTCTATTTCCGCAGACTCGACAATGCACTCTGTCATTGTCTAACAAAATAAATCTCCCTGATTCTTCTGTATTAATTAGTATCTCTTGTAATAATAAGTATCTTATGTAATTATAAATTAATATTCCCTTCAAAATTGAACTTACTATTATTGAACTGTTTATAAGATATTAATTTATAAGAAAGATTTTTTCATTAGAACGTTTTGTTTATTACACACATCAGAAATGTTGCTTCACTCTCTCTTAAACATATTGTTTAGTTTAAGATTAATAATTTTCTACGAAACACGTAAGCACCAATGGAGAGTAAAGTTTCAAGTAACTGGAGAGGTGATAGATAATTCACGATAGATGATTCAGAATAGAATATACACGAAATTTGAACTTGCTACTCAACCAAATTTCGAGATTTCCTTTAAATGAAAGATAATGATATGTTATCACGGTGTTATTAACGGGTTTTATAGTATAAACTTTAACATTTTAGTAGTATCTTAAAATTAATAGAATGTACGCCTAGTTATCGGCCGACCTTTATTCACTTTGAGGTTTGCAATCGATCTATCGAAAGTAGTCGACATTGCCTCACCTAGTGTTAGCAAGTATGTGTCAGGACATAGTCAGCGAAGCAAAGACAGCGAGTTTTTAGAGTTCAAAGATTACTGAACGTTTTTAAAAGCAAATATAATGGTTGTGTATAAACGTCATGTCCAGCAATCGTCTGACAGGTGACTTTAACGAAAAACTTTTCAGAGGTAACAATTACTTGCATGTCGTTGCATGACGTTTTCAATTTAAAATGGATAGCTGGATTTCGTAATGTAGTTCACAACATTCACGTTGTACACAGATCTTGGTAAATATAAAACATTTCAATTAAATGTTTTGAAATATATTTAACTCTGTGTTTACAGTGAACGGTGATTGTGTTGTTCCTTCATTCCATTATTCTGGGAGAATAAGTGCTAAACGAGATGAAATATATTTTTCTGGTATTCTATTTTCCGCTAAGTTGTTGTTTTATTTTGTACATGTTCTACAGATCTTCGATATAATCAAGGGTTCAGCTACTTTACATGTTAGAATTTTTTCCCTGCCCAATGCCGAGACTTTTCGTGCATAAAACAAAAACTGCACGTGATTTTCAGATGGGAGAAAAGATATATTTAATGTTCAAAAGTAACCAAAAATGAAATCTTAATATTTGCCTAATGGATCAAGAAAAAAGTGGGGAGATAGGCCTTGGTCATAACCCTCCAAAATTCTATTACAATGGTTGTTGGAGGCATATTCAGTCTTTTATGAAAATTCAACACAAGTTGTAATGAATGCATTAATATCATTATGTATACCTAAAGGAGGTAAAGCTAAACTCAGGGTTCCCATATTTTCACTTTTCACACAATGTTTTGCTAAGTGTATACGCGCACGAGTGCAAGTAGTATACGATGAATTTAATTTTTTTAAATCTCCCAGGATGCCCAGGTGCTTTGTGGAAAACTATACCATAAAGGTTCATTTTGTGTATTTTTAAGATCCATTGCTATCCTATTGAATAGTGAAATTTGGTTATAATAAAAATATATTAATTAAATTAGCATTAATGCTAAACACTGGCGAAAGTATCGTCAACATAATTGGAGTATGTGGGAATTGCCGTCGAAAGCCGGCTGTCTCAATAAATTTCCTTAGTTGACGGAGACGACCTCTTTTGTTTCTTCGTATAATGGTAGTATCCAGATAACCTCCACCTTCTGTGCCAGTCGTCCCGGCTTGAGCAGACCGCTCCAGGAATCCGCCTCTACGGCGCTCCCCTTCTGCAGCTGCGGTGCGTGCGAAAGCCCTGTATGCCAAGGCGGCCGCTCCGCATCCACCTTGGCGCATGCAGCCACGCCCCCCACATTGTCTGCGAGGCCTCGCGTGACCTGTCCCCGCGACTTCTGATTCCCTCTCCACACGCAGCGCCGCTGATGGAGACCATCTCATCTTCCTCGAAAGAAACGCGCGATCGAAAAAGTGTACTTGTATTCGTCATTGCACGTATACTGTTCGTTTATACCATTAAGTATTTGTCGTAAATGAGGAGTCTGTTCACATTGAGCTATTTCCACTTGCAAAGATAACTGTTTTTTCCTCTCATATAATTGCAGTACGTGAATACTATCGAAAGCAACATTTAGATATGTTCATTTCCTGGTTAAAACTAAATAATTTGTGTTTCTGTCCAAAACGGTCTGATTGTAGGCATTTAGTTATAACTTCTTTTTTGTTTCCTGAAAATTTGCTATGATGGAATTACGTTGATTCGTTTGGAGAAGCACTCTACGAATCTCTGATGCCGTCAATGCGCCTTGGTTCGTATCAAACAAGCAACTTCACAGAGAGTTTGTTCTTCACACGATTGATCATTTTATCAGTCACGAATCAATTTTTTTCTTTCCTTAACATCCTCCCCTGCAACTTCCACATTCGACCTCGGAAAAACCTGTAATCAATGTAGAAGAATAAAATCTTTGAAATGAATGTTTAAATAGTTGTTTAAAATACGTGTAGAATGGTTTGATTGTTCTGTGAATGGTCGACTCTTATGGTCAGTTAATTTAATCCATTATATATTAATGAAGGGGAATCTTGTTCTTTAGGGATATTATTATTCTTAACCGAATGTTCCTTGAATTTCGACCAGTTTATATGCATGAAGTGATGATGTATGATGGTGCTAATAATAATGATTGAAGTTTTGAACAACTCTATAACCGGGCAGTGATCAGAATATAATTGTATATAAGGAATTAGCGTTAGTTCATTTTCCGCCTTTCGAAACAATAACCGATAAGTCCTGAAGTACAACATTACTTTTAAATGGGTAATATGTAGATTCCTTTGGGGGTTAATAATCATTTAATTAGTAATTTGAAGTATTTGAGTAAGCATAGAAAAAAGATGAATGTCATGTGAGATTATGTTGCAGTTCCAAACTTTATTCTTACTCCAGGATTCTCTCTTCAGATTCAAAGGTATCCGAAGACAAATATAGAGAAAGACATTTCTTTGACTTCACTGCGGAGAGCGCTCTACACCTTGGCAAGTGCAATTTAAAATATCACTGCTTTCTCAGCTGCAGAGACATTCGCTCTAACTTAATTTTTTTATATTAAACTATACAATTTTGACTTATCTGAATATACCTTGTACGATAAACATATATATACAACAATACACTTTGTCCAGAATTTCTAATGTTTTCCGGCTATTAGCCGGAATAATGCGTTACAAAGAAATGTTTCTTATTCTCTGAAACATGCAAAAAAGAGGTTACCCATTGTCACAAAAATTGATAAAAATTCTGAGCATTCAGTATCTACTAGCAAGAAACATTACTTTGGCTATTTATAGACTGGCCCTTTTATTCTACTGTTGTATTGTGAACTGGCATTTACAAGTTACAGTTCACTCGAGAAACGCTACCTCGCATCGCCGCATCGAACTATGAACATTGAAGCCTTCAAGCACCCTGTATTTCGTAACATTTAATTTGCTATTAATAATTTCTCAAATATACACATAAATAGTGATGAATTTATCTTCTCAAGATCTGTCAACTAAAAAAATATAGTGTTTCATTCAAAAGAAAAAAATATGTTCAATAACTAAAAAAAAACTGTCGAAAAGGAAATTATTACTACAGATAATGAGCTACCTTCTGTACCGTATCATTTCATAAAATAACATATCAGTATCTTTGAACGTTTAGAACATATTTGAGGTGGTTGTTCTTATTGGCTAACTTTGTAATGAAGGATCACGGTTCACAACATTATGGAGGTCATTATATAGATTTTGTATTGAAAACAATATGACCAATTTACACTTTGTTTCTAGACACACCTGTGGCTCAACATCGTATTACCCCCTTTATATCCACGAGCCTCCAACACCATAGCGACCTCCTCTTCGTCATCGGCCAACCCCATCATTTTGGCCCCCTGGAGATTTCCCATTGCGAGCTGTGAGGTCATTACATAGGTCTTGAGTTGACAACAAAATGACCAATTAACCCATAACCACACCTGTGGCACATCCTATCCTTTATATCACGAACCTCGACCATAGCGACCTACTCCTTCCCATCGCCTATTTTGGACATATTCCGGACGACCGGTCAGGAGCTTAGAGCTTGTCCCGTCTGGGGTGGTGTCCCGCTGGTGGCAGAGTCCTGGTTTGGGGGGAAACCCCGCTAGCCGACGGTAGGTCGGCGCCGGATATCGCCATCCATCGGGGGAAGATCACCGCCATCTCCCGAGGCAAAACCACGCACTACACTTACAGGACTAATGACCTAATCTGTTGACGCGCCCGGAATCACTAACCCACCAGCCAAGCCTATTTGGGCCCCTGACTATTTCGCTTTGCGAGCCGGCCTGCCGCCCGCCGCGCCGGCCACGCCCCCGCGCGCGCGCGGGCGGTGGTCGGGCGGTCGCGCGGCCGTGGCTCTGACAGCGCCGCCCCCGCCTCTGTTGCAGGTTCGGCAAGCGCACTGAGGCTCGCCCGTTCTCCGACGACTCGCTGGTGAGTAGCGCTTTCCACGCGGGCTGCCCTGCGCCCCCTGCCAACACCCCCTTTGCGGCGCGTTACGTGCGCAGCCGAGTGCGCAACGCCCACCGCTGGCCTCCCATTGTTTTGCGTTGCAAGGAGTTTCAAAGAGCCCCAGGCTCTTTCATAACCTTTTTCTGCTATTCTATTCTTAAATATTATATTACACAAATGCTGATTTCAGTTATTAAAATATTAAAAATTACTTGAAATAATTATTATTGTAAAAAAAAATTTTGTCAATACAATGAAAGTAAATCCATTAGTTTTTTTATTTTCTCTAAAGATCAGCTTCCTTTAAATTTTTAGACAACAAAAGTTTTATAATTAATTTATTCCGTATCAACTAAACCTTAACATTAAATACATTTTTGACAATTGAATAAAACGATTAGTTAAATGCCGTATACAATTTGCAGGAAATGATATGTCGTACCCACTTCGAATTGTGGGAATTCTGATTGGATGTTGTTGACGTTCTTATAAGAAGAAATAAAAGAAGTCATCTTCGTCAACATATCAGCTTTATTAAGATCACAGTCGGCACAGTCGGCACAGTCGCTCGACTTTTGCCGACAGCAGCGAGACTGACGATGACGGCAAAGCCGTCGAAAGCCGGCTATCTTAATAAAGCTGATATGTTGACGAAGATGACTTCTTTTATTTCTTCTTCGTACCCACTTCACCAACCCTAAAGGTAATTCCACACAATTGGCATTCGGCGAGTACCGAGTGACCGGTACGTGAATCCGGAGTAATGTAGACGGGTTGCTTGCTATTTGCCGCGTGTCAAGCATCCTAGCCGCAACATGAAGATCTTTTGGACACATCGAACGCAGTGAACACTCCCTCAGCACATTGGCTTCTTGGGATTGGGCGAACAGTTGATCGTCACTTGCCGAATGCCGAATGTGTGAAGCCGCCTTTAATGTTTTACGGTTTGATGAGAATGTAACCATATATTTCTTCATTGTATTAATACACGCATTCCATTAACACATGAATTACATTCATTGCCTGAGCATGTTGATCAGATTACATGAATATTGCTTGAACCAATAACAATTTAATATTCTAGAAAAATATTTAATGTCATCAAAATTTTTTTTGGACTTCGTTTCTATATAGCATTACGTTTTAATTAAAAATAAAGTATTTTACGTAGGTATACGCAATTTAAATTCGAACATAAAATTGATTTAGAATGAATCAAAAAGTGCTAATACCGACAGTTTTGCTATAACCAAACTTTGTATCTTAATAACACTCTGATTTAAAGGATTTGTAAAATGCACAGCAAGTTGATAAATCGTTTTAAAATCAACGAAATAGAAATATTTCAGCAGAAATTGGGAAAAATACAAGAGGAATTTCAATCTGATCTGCCTTGCAGTATAACTGTCGTATAGTCACAGACTAAACAAATGTTAACTGAATGCTTATCCTGAAGGCCCTCGAGCTGACGAGGCGAATAAGTCCCTGGGCCCTGCGCTTTCGTGTCTACTTGTCAAAGTCAGGCCCTGACGTCGACGTGGTCTCGCCGCCACTTTCCTCCCGCAGAGTTCCACAGCTCAAGTCGAGTCACGTAAAAGAGAGTCGGCTGTTAAATGCATCTTGAAGAGCCCTCGCTAAATGAAAGAGGGCAATTCATTTCTTTGAGACAAATACCTTCTCAGCTTTATTTCGGAGTGGAATTATTCAGGAGCTGCTGACACTTGAACGTCGGTCTTTCTCGCACTGTTGCTAGGTGACATGTCGCGATGACAGTGTTTTTACAAATGGCTTGACGTTATTTTAATTGATGAGTCTGTGGAAAGTCTATGTCTTTTATCTGGAGTCCAAACTATGAAGAAAAATTTAACAAGTCATTTTAGTGTTCTATTATTAATAGATCTCACACTCCAAAAAACAACCATTTAAGTCTTTGTAATAAGCCTTTTGGCATTTTGAAGTAATTAAGACTCGAGAAAACAACAGTTGTTTGCGGTCCTTCTGCTTGGAAAAGAAAAGTAATTAACTTTTTCGTCATGAACCTAAATAGTAGTGACGGGCGAGATTATTAGCACTTCAAAAGAATGTCGAAACCATTATTCTTATGGGTGGAATTCGTAGAAGGACTTTCATTAAGAAAGAATATTCCCTTTAAAAAGCTACTTTAAAAGTATTTCCTTTCTTCCCTGGACCACAACGTAAAATTTTCATATCGTTTTCAAGTCGATTGCAGTTTTAGTAATACGATGTTACAAATATAAAAGGCATTTTGAATCTAATGTTAAAAAGGTTTACATTAATAAAAGTCTAAAAATAGCAAAATAAAAATATTGCAAAATTAATATAAACCGAGGAGAATGGGTGAAAATTGAAGAGTTTTTTAAGGGACAAAACTGCAAGCACAATCAAGATTACATTATATCATGAGTCAGACAATTCAATACAACAGAGTCCTTTTAATGAATCAGACGGCCTGACCAAGGAGCAATAAATATTCATGAATTTATTTTCAACTGAAATGTTGCAAAGAACGTAACTCAACAGAAGTTCCTTGTGATGTACAGGATTATTATAAATGATTCAACGGATTTTAAAAATCCATATTTCAGAAACTTATACACATAAGATAATGAGTGATATATTGATAGAACGTCTCTCCAAGGGTTTGTCATCTTGTCATGTTCGTCATGTTTGTCATGTTCAATACGTCCTCCTTTCGGCACGAAACACATCTACCCGAGAGCTAAATTTCCAATTCTGTTCAAACCCGATGTAGCATTTCTTCAGAAACGATCATCACAACATCGACAATGCGATTCTTAGGTTTCTTTATTGCTGCTGAAAATTGTCTTTGTCAACATGTAAACATGTTGTCATGATTTTTAATGTATTTGACATTCAAAATGTCAGATGTCTTTGACATTCCCCCAAAGGAAAAAATCAGGAACGTTAAGGTCGGGTAGTATGGGAGCCTCGCAAACAGCGCCATGCACGTCGTTCGATCCATCGATGTGCAAGTTCCTCATTAAGGAAACGACGCGCATCTGTATGCCACTGTTGAGGAGCATCATCTGGTTTTTTTATATATATTTTATTTATTGCCTGTACAATTGTAATACAATTTTTCAGTGTCTTTAAAAATATTTAAAGTAACTTTTAGGAAAGATGCCAGCGATTTGTTGTAAGGTAAATTAATTAACTTTTTAAAAAAAACATAGTTTAATGAATATATAGTTATGTAATACATAGTAATGGAAAAGACTTGACGACTGAAAATATTTGGAATTAAAAGATTGTGTTTAAAATTTGTAAAAAGAAACCTATGGAGAGTGAAAAATATCCTTGGGGAATCTTGAACGAATACGAAGAGTTTCATAATGTTCACTTACATCAAATTTTTTTGAAGATGGAGAAGGTCATAAGTTAAAATCTTTGTGGAGTGTGCCATTAAATATATGTTTTATGAGGTTTGATTTAATTCTCGATGTTTTGTTTATTTTAAATTGGTTGGTTTTTTAAATTTTTTTGGGTTTGTAATTTATTCTTATGTGTGGAAGAAGCATTTTAATAATAACTTATTACTGCAAATGAAAGTGGGCTTCTAACGTGTTGTGTGTGTAAATTACTTGAGAAGGTAGTGAACCACAGACTTAAATGGTACCTAGAATAACATCAGCTAATATCGCCTCATCAATGTGGTTTTCGCAAGAACCGATCTGCCTTAGACAGCATTGCAATAATTGAGAACGGTATCTACAATGGATTCGCCAATAACATGTTCACAGTGGTACTAAGCCTCGACATTGAAAAGGCATATGAGATGGTTTGGCGACGGCGTGTTATGGACATAATAACGAAACATGGAATTAAAGGCAACATAGCCAAGTTCGTGCATAACTTTATTAAAGAACGTTATATTAATGTCAGAGTAAGAGGAGCCTTATCAGAGAGATATATGCTGACAAATAGAGTACCGCAGGGCTCAGTGCTTAGTGTGACCTTGTTTCTGTTGATAATAAATGAACTGCAGACCAAAATCAAACCTCCCGCGCTAGTAAGCATGTATGCGGATGACTGTAATATATGCATCACTGAAATACATCTGTCCTCCATAGCAGTTATAGCGCAAAACATCTTAGACACCATCCTCGAATTCTCCAATGAAGTTGGTCTAAAATTCTCCAAGACGAAATCCACATTCATTTTTTTCTCCAGAAAGCGATCCACTGAGAAGACTCTATCCCTGAATATCGATAAAACAATGTAAAACCTTAAAAGTCTTAGGCCTGACACTTGACGAAAGATTATCCTGGATACCTCATATTAAAAGCCTGAAAGTGGAATGCACGAAAAGACTAAACTTAATGAAAATCATAAGTCATTCGGCGTGGGGGGCCGATTATACAGTGCTTAGAAGAACATACCAGGCATTGATCAGGGCTAAAATGGATTATGGCAGCATATTCTACGATGCTGCAAATAAGAATATTAAAAGAATACTCGACCCTATCAATAACACTGGTGCCAGGCTTATATGCGGTGCATATAGAACAAGTCCGGTGATAAGCATGTTACAGGAAGCTAATTTACCACCCCTGGATAAAAGAAGAAGAAATCTAATTGTAGGATATATAATCAAAGTTACAGCTAACTGCACAACCCTGTGAACCAAATTTACCAGCTTACATACAGAAATAGGAAGCAATTATGTTTCAAAAAGAAACTACCAAAACCAATCACTGTACGGGCTATACAAATACTAAGCACAATGTCAAAAAATTCCCCCTCTTAAACCTATTAGTATCACTGACTATGCACCATGGACCATGCAGGACATTAAAGCTGAGGAGCTGATAAACAATCCTAAGAAGTCAAAATTAACAACCAAGAGATAAGAGACAGAATAGGAGGAAGCGGAACGTCAACAAGAGTAATATCAACCAGGAACTACAACAAAATATACACAGATGGCTCGAAAAGTAGCAACTTGGTGGGATGTCCGCTGTAACGTCAACAAGAGTAATATCAACCAAACTGCCCGACAAGTACTCAGTCCTGTCCAGCGAATTATATGCCATCATCACAGCACTAGACTACATTCTCGAAGACAGTGAACGTAAATTTTTGATAGTAACAGACTCCAAATTGGCTCTGTCGACTATTGGAAATGTCTTTTATTCAGGAAACTCGCTAGCTTTAGACATTGTTAGTAAGATAAGAAACTTGAACTTTAAAGGTAAAGATATAGTTTTTGGATGGATCCCGGCTCATGTGGGTATCAAGGAGAATGAGCTGGCAGACAGATCCGCAAAAGAGGCGTCACAACTTGATGAAAGAAGTAACCTTCCCATAATACCACAGGACTATCATGCCAACATCAAGAGAAAATTACAAGAATTGGACAGACAGGAATGGAATAACAACGCCCGATGTAAATTAAGAAGTATATGTGAATACGATGATTATAATCCAGCCACATTCTTCTGCAGAGTGACCAGGTTGTGTTAACTAGATGCAGAATAGGTCACACCAAGCTCACACATGCCCATCTGATCACAGGAAAAACAGCTGTTATGTGTAATGTGTGTAATGTTTCTATGTATGTTAATCACCTATTTATGTGCCCCAAGTTTGAGACTGATCGGACGAGACATGGTGTTGAGAACGACATGTCAAGTGTGCTGAAGAGAAAAATGTAATCGGTTTCTCAATTTTTTGAAGACCATAAAATTGTACGGGGACATATAAGACAAGTGTATAAACTTTAATAATGTGATGTGAATGTTCTTATAAATGTCATAACTTCCCATGTACAAAAATATTAATGTGATTGTGTAGATGTCGCTAATAACCTTTGCAGTTGATGCGTCATAAAATAAAATAAAAAAAAGAAAGTGGGCTTGGTGGCTGTATCAATTAAAAAAAGTTTAAAAATAAAAATGAGAACAAACAATACATACAAAAATTAAAAAGATAAATAATACAAACTGACGAAAACTTGATTTTGCAGTTCTGTCGATGTATCACTCATAATGTTATGTGTAACAGTTTCTGAAATATAAATTTTTAAAATCCGATGAATAATGTGTAATAACTAGGGGGAAGATTTTGATGACCTAAAACATCGCCAAAAATGATCAATAAAATGCTCCTAAAATGCTTCAAAATGCCCTGAAATAAAACAAATGACGTAAAAATCTTATCAAAACCAATTCGGTGAACAACTCAAGCTATTGGATACGTTACTGATGTAATCGAGGCTTCTTTCATTGGTTCGAGTGACCTCAGCTTGCAAACTTGTTGGTTTGGACTGTTCTTTACCAACAAATCTGTCTTTAGCCATCCCGAAATCGGCCGAACTGGCAATGGCGCTGATAAACGTCCCAAGAATTACATACAACTGCTGTCAAAACAATTTCTGAGCGAACAAATCGAATAGGCTACTGAATAATTCTGTGAAGAACATTTGCTGCGTCTTAAAAATATTATTTGAAGCAAGTACCATTAAAAAAGACATTAAAATCGAGGAAATCAGCAAAAACCAACATCCATCTCGATCTGGTTTTTGTCCAGTTTCCCTAATCCATTGAGCAAATGCTGAGATGGCCCCTTGATTTGCTTCTGGACGTAAATGTAGCTTCACTATGCGCACGTTTTGTTGAGCTTTCCTTTTACTTGTAGTGGTAGTAGAGGTTAGGGTGACTTTCTATTTTGTTAACAATACAGAAAAATAAAATCTATTCGTTCGTTTACCGTTAAAAATAATTTTTATATAATTGGCAACGAAAATATCTAGTTTTTGTAATGTTAATCTCTCGCTTTTTTAATTTATTATTATTATTATTATTATTATTGTTATTATTATTATTATTATTATTTACTATTATTTTTACATTTTAAAGTTAAATTGTTGGGAAGGGATTCTGAAACTGAAGAAAGCGTGCGCAGATGATTTTCTCCCCCATACGTCACATACAGTTTTTGACTAAATAAATAAATAAAAAGTGCATTGAAAATAACGGAAAAACTTATTAGTTGAAATTGACTTATTAGTGACTTGAAGTTGACTTATTAGTTGAAATCGACAAACTACAAAATAATGACCGATAAAAACTGGTCATTTCCTTTTCTCATAACATAAAACGAATTTCTATACTAAACAGCATTGTTCTACAATGAAAAGAAAAATATGACATCTCATTAAAATCCGCCCACTAGTAATTATCCTTTAGAATGGTTATCCAACACAAGCGTGACTTACCGTGGCGGTGTCTGTTGCAGGAGGAAGCCAGCAACGAGAAGCTGTGGCGGCGTTTCTCCAGGCGGAGATGAGGAGACAGCGGTCCCACCGCCGCCCCTCCCTGCCCCGCCCCATCCCGCCGCGCCCTGCCCGGTTGGCGCCCGTCCCCGCCCCGCCCGCTCGCCCACCACGCCCACTCGCCCGCCCGCTCGCCCACCCGCCGGCGGGTCTAGTCCCGCTCCGTGTGTGTAGCAGCCACACGCCGCCCATTCACGTAAATTCGCCTCTCGGACCCATTCAACCGAAATTGCAGCTTTTCGACCTGTGTTTGGGCACGGGCGTGGGCGCGGGCGTGGGCGCGGGCGCGGGCACGGGCGCGCTGGCGAGGGTGCGAGCGGGAGGCGCCCCGGCCCCGTAGCCGCCCTCGCCCATTGGGCGTCTTCGTTGCGCTCTTCGCCCTTCAAATTAATTGGAAAATCGTCTTGTTTGTGATCCAGTGTATCATAATTCAGTGTTCGTGTACATCAATAAATTCTCAACTGTAGTGGAACCTTGTAAATGCATGTAGTGCAGTGTGTTTTATTTCATATTCCTCATTTCTATTTCAGGCATCATCTCTGGTCTTTATATTTGTTCACAACTCTTTAAAAAACAAGGGAATTATGCTAAAATTCCCTTGCTAAATAACAAGGAAATTATAGAATGGAAGACTTATTACTAAAGAACAAGGGTATCTTGTAAGTTTTGAAAACAAACTTCTTACGAAAGTAATGTTATGAATATTTTGACACGATATTAAAATATATTGACTAGAGAATCATTTTCGACAATTGAGCAAAATATTCCAAAACTAATGAACAGGTGAAAATAAAACCAGATGAATCTGAAGGGAAACATCATCTGACTATGTTTGTGCTTATTGATGTCTCTAAAGTCCTTGGTATTCATCGAAAATGTCATTGTTAAGAAAAAGTTTTAAATGGTACTTATTACGGTTCTATTACCTCACTTCTTTCACTACTCTTTTAAATACTTTACTACTTCCTTTTCACATTCCGTTTCACATACACTTTACACATTCCCACGTAGCACGAGTGAAGTTTGGAAGCTATTGAATGGTATGAGGCCTTGGATATGGATAAAGTTCAATTGAAACTTTTATACTATTATCGTGAATATGAGTACTTCATTTAGAATTACACCAAAATAAAAATGTAAAATTACTTTGAATTATTTTTTACTTTCTGGTGTATTGATAATGCAAAGTAATGCTGCAAACAATTGTGATCAAGATTTTAACGTCAATACAAGTTTTGGGGGTTATGATAACGAAAAGGTGTTATTTTTCAAAAGCGTTTCTCCGTCTGTGAACAACACAGTGTTTAAGCCCTACCCACGATATTTTTAAAATTTTGGGAGATACATAACGCACAGCCTCTATGGCATTTTCTCAAACATTGCTTTTTGTTCGAAGAGAAAATATTACACTTATGAAAATGGTATAGATACAATTTATAAAAACATCTTTGAAATGTAGAAAAAGCAAAAAAGCAAACATTTGTGGACCTGTTCTTCAATTCTTGAGCTCTAAATAATGTAGGAAAAATAGTATATTTCACGTAATGAACGAAATTGTTACATTATATAAAATAAATAATATTTTCTAAAAAGCAACTGATATGTATTTCTTTAAATTGTTTCTTTCACAAAGTTCACAGGTCAGACTTTCATTAAAACTCTGGATTTTCGAAAACTGCAAAAGTTTTAGCTTTTTGACACACATTTACAACTACATTATTTGAGAAGCGTTCATGCGAAAACAAACATTTACATAGAAAAAAATAGAGATAGCACTGCAGTAATACTAATGTCAGCTGCATCTTCTGTCCTGATGTGGAGGAGCCAAAGCAAATATAACCCTAATAAATTTACGAAAACACTTTTAGTAGTATGTGCAAGAACGTGCAGAACATGAGAACTATGAAGCCAATCATTATTCAGAAAACAATGAGAGAGAAGATTCATACAGACAAAGTTATCCCACAGGAATATTTTAGATTTCATATTCTTGCTTTGACCCTTTGGAAACATGGTTTTTCATCATTAACAAATATGGTACAATTTACCCTTCAGGACATGTCACTTGAAAGGGGTATACCATTTGCAAAGAGATCTAATGTAACAGGTCTATTGACTGAACCTTTAGGAGATAAATGGATAGAATTAATTTAGGTACTCCTGGCCTGGAATGACAATCCTTTCTTCTTGATGGACCAATAGCTGGAAAAGAAACTGTAATGCCTAATCAAGGACTAAAAAATCATTGTGAGTGCTCAGAAGAAAATCATTGCTTGCATATATATATATATATTTTAATTTCCTTTTAGTTCTTTGCATTTTCTTTGGAGGGCAAAAAATGGTTACATTAGCTAGATAAATTGTTGTAGTGGTTTTATCTGTTTGGAAAAATTAAATATTTGCAAACAAACAGCAGTAAAATAATTTATCCCAATCAAATTGTATGATACTAGTCGCCCTATTTTATACGAAAGCAAACATCCGTATGTGCTTCGGACAAAAGCAAACATGTCCAAATTTTTCAAGCAAAAGTAAACATGTCCAATTTTTAACCTGAAATATCGTTATAATTATAAATAGCTAATTTGATAGCAGTGTACGTAGACTATTGTGACACTACTGGTATGCAGTACAGCATACTACATTGTTTGAAAAGTCGATAACTTGTCAACAATAAGTTTTTCGCTGTTTCTGAAAAATCTTATTTGACGAACATGTTTTTATTTACATGAACGCTTTAGAGATTAGTACATTCAACCTATTTTTACTTTCTCGCACTTACTTACTAAGGAATGTAAATAATTTCTTCAACACTTTTTTCACAAATTAGTAGTTTTAAATTAATTTGAATTAAACGCGAGCGCTATGCGCACAAAAAAATGTTGGATTAAGGGTAAAGTTCAAACGTTTTCAGACGATTCCTACTCCAATATTAAAGCAAAATTCTAAATGCAATTTATTTTTCAATAATAAACCTTTAATAGTTACTACAAAGTATTTTCCAAAATATGAGTAGTTTTGCATTATTTTGAGTTATTTAGTTTGAGTTTTCGAGTGAAAGTTGAAGTGATAGTAGAGTAGAAGTTAAATTATTACAAAACGGTTGCCACTGAAACAAGAAATTATGTGCTCTTGTACATTCACTACTTCCTCACAATTTGTATCTGTTTCCGACTAGTAGACCTGACTCTAGTAGGCCGTGACCTGTTCGATTTTTCGTTCGGCTGTCAACAACTCTAGCATTCACAGGATGTTCACAAAAATGGATGTTTCCCGATCGGATGACGTGAGACCCCTCGAATTTGAAACGTATATTTTAATTTTATGGCTCACTTCACATTAAGCCACTACATTTTTAAAATTTTCTCAAAAATATTTCACATTTTTTCTTCTACTTTTTTAGTCGGATAGAACAAATTACTCTTATAAAATGGAACACTATTTATTTTCAGTAAAACTTTCGAATTTTTTGATAATTGGAATTTTAAAACAATCTTTCGTTGCCTTCCTTAAACCAACTTAATGAAGATGAAAAATTGTATTAATAATACTGTTCTTCAAGTTTAAATCTTTATGTAACTATAAAATTATATAACGAGAGGTATATTTATTTAAAAATAACAGGTATTTTATGAGTACTTTTTGTGAAATAACGACTATTTTTAAAAGTACATAAACAAGATTTCCTTAAAAACGTCTACAAAAGCTTTCTTTGCTCAAATTGAGCAACATTTGCTCAATAATATTGTACAGTTCCTATTTTCATTCAAACCTCTAGAAATATGAAAATTACAAAACCCATTTGTTTTTTGAATATGTCCTACACCTTCGATCGAGATTTCTGTGACAATGCAATATATTCCTCAGTTTTAGATCTTTAAATCATGAAATTTTTGCGAAATATTAGTAGTTTTTAAGTAATTTGGAGTTAAATATGAGAGTTTTTGTTAAGTTTCGTAATCGCTTGTTTCGTAATCGCTATTAAGTTTTAGCACACTCATATTAGCCCATATGAGCCCATATGTCCCTCTGGACTACAACACTCAAGTCCGGGATTCAATTCCTTGGGGAAATGTTTTTTCTTTAAATATTTTACACGAACAGAGCAATGTTTTGTTTGTAAATATAGTATCAGTCAGTTTTTCACTCATACCTGCGAACGTGCTGAAATTAAAAATCTTCGAAATTTCCAAATTGGATTTTCACGCAATTCCTTTTGCTGAAGTGAGTGTTTCACTAACCGTCCGAAGAATCAGTAAGATACAATTTGCAATATTATAATATTATTTCATCGTTACAAATAATTCGTGAAACATATGCAGTTGTAGATATGTGCACTAGTTTTATAAAATGTTCTTTTTATTTCCATTTTATATGTATGTTTTCCAAGAATACATTTTTATTTCTTTATGTTTTAAACATTTTCGTATTTTCTCGTTATCTCCATTTCATTAATTTTGCTCGAACAGACCTTCTCCGAAGCATTCCCCTTGATTTAAGTCAGAACAAATACGCCGCAATGATTTATCTCCACGTCCACATTTACCACATCAAAAACACGCGAAACACTCGCCCTGTCTCGCTGGGAAGACACGGTCTCGGGGGCAGCGCCTGAGTTACCGGCTGCGCGGCGGTGGACCCGCGTCTTCTGGTGCCAGCGCCATCTGCCGCTGCAGTTAATATTGTTGTACCAACTCGCCTTCCGGTGGCCACCAGGCCGCGACGCGAGCAGGGGTTGGGGGCCGAATGCAGACACCGCGTCTGTACCACTGTTTCTGCACTTCCTGTGGACAAACACAAAAACAACTCTGGAATTCTGTTCGGTCTGTCACATAAACTATATGCACAGGGGGAAAAAAATAATTATTTTTTGGGTGCACATTAATTAGCGGTTACTTGTATCCAAGAAAAAGTTCACATTGTCAGTTCATTGCTGTGATTCCTGCCGTGCAATTTTAAATCTTCTGCTTTAGTTGTATGCGGATTGTTCCTTGAATTTCGGTGGTTTGTGATAACCCTGTTTATGAAATATTTTGATTTGTAAGCATTTTTGATCGTTTAAAAGTTATGGAACTTTTCCAGTATAATAACCTGATCAGCATCTTAGGATTGGGTTGGAAAATATAAAATTTCATTTATTTGGAGGAAATTTTTTATTGTAACTGTTTAATGTTTGTCAAACACTGTACAAGTCTTGAAATCTACTCGATAATTTATCAACAATGAAGATGAACTGGCATTTAGTATTTATTTAACAACAAACCGCCTTTTCAAGTTCAAAGTCAAGGAAACTACTTTTCTTCGGGAGAATACTGTCTGCGGGTAAAACTTCTAAGCACAAATGCGATGAAGCAATGCACAGTACTCAGAATGCAGAATTCTTTGTTCCAGAACATCTCGGATCGGTAAGTGAGCGAAAATGTACAAACATTATGCTGTATGGTTGTCAATGACACAATATTACCCAAGAATACATTACAATGCGGTAACAAAAGAAGTATGCGTATGGCTCTAAGGACTGGCTATGTAGTATCAAGAACTTGTCACACCTTGTGGTGCCTAGATCAATCTTCCAATCTCCCGGCCCTTTCCTCTTGACACAAAGCTTGATTTAACACCAAATTACATAACATGTGAATGAAGATAAAATACACTAACGTTGTTTAACGTTAATATGTAATGTTGTTTGATTAGATTAGTACATAAATCCCATAAAGAGAGAATACCATAAAGGTCCTACGTATGGGGGTTCCTGTATTTACGTTAGAAATCATATTGATTCTATCCCCTTGGCGGAATTAAATGTGTACTCCATTGAAAATATTTTCGAAATTTCTGTTGTACATCTTACTTCACTAAAAGCATTTACAGACTTCCAACAAAGAGAACTGCAGATTATATTTTGTTCTTAGAAAACCTGGAGATAACACTTAACAAAGTCAGCAATCGCTTTTGAATCCATTGTTGTATGCGGAGATTTTAACATTGATTTTCTGGTCGAATCTTGCGAGAAAGAAAAAATTGTGCAAATCCGTTCAAAATGATATTCCCAAATATTTTCCAGACAGAGAGGTCCTCCCATTTACTCTGCCCGTTGGCCTTGCCTAATAAGCTCCTAAATGTTGACACATTTTTAATTTGTGGAAGATGGGTTGTTTTAGTCTTACCTGGTACGAATTTGGTTATATCACACACCACATTGTGATATTAACACTATGATTTTAACGTTAACTGATTTTAACGTTAACGTGACATTAACACTTTAATTTTAACGCCGGCGGCGCTAGCCGAATTCGTTTACTACGCTCCGTGAAGTCACGAAGGTTAAGCGAATTCGAGACTCGCGGGTTCTTGGTTGGGTGACCGGCCAGAAACCCCGGGATCTAACGTCGTCGAGCCCCTGGCCGAAGGGATAAAAGGCACTGACTGACTGCGACGTGACGAGACTTGACTTAGTAATTAACGGAGGATTACTCCAAATAATGCGCTCAACGCCCCTTAAGAGGCTTGGAGACGCGTGGCGTCAAGATGTAGATGCAACAAAATTTTAAAAAAAAAAAAAAACCGTTACCTGAGAAGCAGGCCAGGCCAAAACAGGAGCTCTAGCGCCGCCGCGGGCGCACGGGTTGCCACCTGGGCCATGCGCAACCATTCTGAGCTCAGTTCTGGGAAGGCCACTTCCGTAAAGAGGGGCACGTCGGGCCTCCCGCAAAAGGGTTGGGGCGTAGAGTGAGGAGAGAAAGTGGGCCCGTGATATCCGGGCCACATTACAAGCTACGGTGACAATAACTCGTAAATGCCGATTTCTTAAAAACGATTCCAAATTTTTCAACGGAAATTTCCTTTTAGAACGAGGTGTTGCTCTTCTACAAGATTCGTAAAGTAATATATCTGTTCCATAATTAGGTAACCGAGTCGCGTCCTGACCGCCGAGGTGGTCAGACGCTCCGACCGCTCCAGGTGAAATCACGTTGTGCCTACGTTCATTCACTCGGCGGTTGTCAGTTTTATGTAAAATGTGGTAGAGGTGGAGTTATTAAATGAAGTGTTATTATTTATATAAGTGAAAAGTTATTTTCCTTTTTCTTTTTTTTCTTTTTCTTTTTTTCTTCAAGACCATCATGGAGCCCTCTCAAGTTCATCAATCTTCCGGAGACCAAAATAGTAAGACTAATATTAACTATGTTAAAGTTACTATGCAATCTTTCTTCCCCAAGAAAGAAAATGCCATAATCATAGACTCGACACACAGTGAACTAATTGTAGAATTTATTGAAAAGTTATCCACTAATGTTAATCCCTCTCATATTAAGTTTGCTTGCAACAGACTGTGTCAGCATTCAGCAAGGAAATCGCAGATAATCTAGTGTACAACTTTAAGAACATTGTTGGGTCTAATCAAGTTTTCCCCGTAAGACTATTAGTCTCTAGGAACAAACGAATTATTTTATCAAATGTTTGCCCAAGTATTCCATCTGAAGTGATTGAAGAAAAAATGTTAACATTCGGTGTCAGAAATGTAGTACCGTTAACCTTTCGTGCTGGATTTAACAATCCCAACTTGAGCCACATCCTTAGTTTTCGCCGCCAAACATTTGTTTCCCCGGACGATGAACATAAATTACCTGAATAATTTCAGGTGTTTGTAGATAATGTCCCCATTGAATATACGTAACCCCTGATGTTCCAATTTGTTTTCTGGGTAAAAATAAAGGTCACATAGCCAAAAACTGCCGAAATCCATGTAACTTGGAATTAACTAATACCGTACCTCTTCATACAGAAGTAGATATTACAGAATCAACTAATGAAATTTTTGATAATTCTAATAGTGTTTCTCCCAAAGCATTTGAACTACGCTTCTCGAAAGCGATATGGTGTACGAAAGTTCTAGCCTTAACCTTGCCCTTGACAGTTTCCCCCTCTATCCACTACCCGTCTCCTTGAGCCGGCCGCGAGCAATTAAGTTACCTCAAAAGAAAACTCAATTGACGTCGACCTTTCCTCGAACCCCGTCAGATTAAAGAGACCGTTATGTACTGTAAGCACGAATACAGAACTGACTAGCAACCAATTAGATAACCAGAATGAACTCCTAGACAGTAATACGGAAACCTCTGACATGGATGATAATATTGAAAATAAAGAAAAAATTAAGAAACAACCTTCCAAAATTAAGAAGAAAGTTAAAACCTCGTTTGAAAATGTTGACGATCAGTCGTGGTCCAATACTAAAACTATATTGGAATCTCCCAATGTTCATAACCCACTAAATTTTCATCAAGCCCAAAGTTTCTTTGAC
Source organism: Teleogryllus oceanicus (assembly GCA_964035755.1). Lineage (NCBI taxonomy): Eukaryota > Metazoa > Arthropoda > Insecta > Orthoptera > Gryllidae > Teleogryllus > Teleogryllus oceanicus. The sequence continues at coordinate 1,013,336 of CAXIVR010000002.1, forward strand.
AGATCAAAGGGTAATAACTGTATTGTAACAATTGCCAGAGAATTCACAGATGATTTTGCACCTTTAATAACAATGTTAAAAGCTGTTCATCAAACTTTACCAAACCGTGGTGTGAAAAATAGATGCTCGAGAATTATCAAAAAACTCGATGCAGATATGAATGAAAAAGTTAAGCCTAAGGGACAAGTTTCAGAAGAGCAGTAATCCAACCCTCTCCCTTCTTGCCAATCTTGCTTAAGATAATATAAAATAAACTAATACAGGTATTTACAGTGGACATTATACAATGCAATTGTACAAGTAATGTGTTTTGCAAGAAAACCCTTCATCAAGCTTCTCATTAACAAATTCAAACCAAAAATAATCTGCTTTCAAGGAACAAACTTTAAATTGTTATTATTGTTTGTTTCGATTAAGATCTTATTGTTTGGATAAAGATCTACATTTTGTAATAGAAATAATTCCAACATTGCCAGTGGTGGCGTTGCAACTTATACTGAACCAGAATGTTTCCTACATAATGTTCCTCTTCAAACGCAACTAGAAGGATCTGCAATCAGAATTTCACTGTTACTATTTGTAACTTATAATTACCTAAGAACGAAGATATAAACATCACTGAAGTTGATGATATTTTTAAGCAACTCCCTAAACCATTCGTCATCCTGGGAGATTTTAATAGCCACAACGTACTGTGGGAATCTTCTAGTACAGATCGTAGAGGTAGAATCATTGAGGAATGGCTGGACAAGAATGATGATATTATTCTTCATAATACGGGCAATGATATGGACTATTTTTCTACTAGATATGCAAAAGGCAATGATATAGATTTAACATTTTTATCCAATGACATTGCAACTCGTATTTCTTGGTTCTCTAGTAATGATCTTTATGACAGCGATAATTGCCTATTGTTTATTCATCTCTCTGATTTTCACCCATTTTCTATTACACACACTCATCAGAAGTAGATTAGTACCAAAGCAAACTGGACCTTATTTCATTCATATATCGATAATAACATAAATAAACGTCCTGATTAAATGAATGGCCACCAGATCAGACTAACCATATCATCCAGGCCTTTACAGACTTAATTATTTCAGCCGCCCAATCGGCAATCCCTAAATCTTCTGGGATTATCCGGAAGCGCCAGGTCTCATGGAGGAATAAAAATTGCATGTTAGCCATCAAAGAAAAAAAGAAAGCTTTTAGAAAATATAAAAAATTTAAATCGATAGAACTGGGCATATTATATAAGGCTAGAGCTAAAGCCCGCTTAACTCTTAAAAATGCTATTCTACAATCTTCTAGGTAGAAGCAGGATTACTCCCCTTCGATTTGCAGCGTAAAAAACTATGCCTGGCTACTCAACTTTAAATTCTTCAACTAATTCGACCTTTAAATATATCTTCAGCCCTCTTAAAACATAGGAAGTATCCGAAACCGTCGAGGGAAAGAATTCCAATTTATCAAGATGAATTTAATATTCAAACCCCTCACATTCTACGGAGAAAGATTCACCCTATCCCCCTGGCAATCCTTTAAACCTGAGGTTAATCTGATGATTGCACAGATTCCCAAATTCTTACTTTCTCCAAAAATTGTTACATCGCATCTGAATTCTCTTTATGAAGACTACCACGATTTAGAAAAGGTATATACGGATGGATCAAAATATGTAAGCAAAGCGGGTTGTGCAATTGTTTCTACAACCCCTCACAATACCTTCAAATTCAGGTTACCTGAATATTTTTCTAGCTTCACTTGCAAAGCCTGGGCCATTCTAAAAGCCAACTGGATTAGTCTCGAAAAATGTAGAAACTGCAAAATAGTGATTCACTCAGACTCTATGGATACCTTGAATGCAATTGTCAACGGATTCTCTAAAAAACCCATAATCCAAAGAATACAAGAACTTTTATCTACTCAAATAAAACGACACCATCTCAATTGTATGGATTCCAGCACATAAAGGTATAGTAGGAAATGAAAAAGCAGATAAAGCGGCCAAAGAAGCAACTTCATTATCAACAACGGATAACAGTGTGAAGGGAGTTCTCTCCGATATCAAAGTATACCTTAAAAATATGGTTACGAAACAGTGGAATGAAAAATCAGACAGTTCACCCAAAATTTTAGACACAATGTTCGTTTCCGAAACTTCTTCCTATGAAATTCTCAAAATAATCGGTAAACTAAAAAATAAATATTCGTCCGGTTTAGATGAATTCCCGGATTCTTTGTTAAAGACTTGTGCGTATGCCATTATACACCCGTTAACTCACATATTTAATGCATATTTATGCACTGGAGCGTTTCCAGATATTTTAAAAACAGCTAAAATTAAGCCGCTTCTCAAAAAAGGCAACAAAAATGAAATTAAAAATTATCGGCCCATTTCTCTTCTATCAGTTTTTTCAAAAATATTAGAGAGACTTTTTTACGTACGAATGGAAACCTTTCTCAGTAAACACAACGCGCTTTCAGATTGCCAACATGGATTTAGAAAATCAAAATCAACGGAAACAGCTATATTTTCTTTTCTTAAAGATGTCGCCTCATCATTGGATCAAAACGAGGCACCTATTGGATTATTTTTAGATCTCTCAAAAGCTTTTGATGTCATTGATCATGACAGTTTACTTTCCAAATTACCTTTATATGGAATTCGTGGTATTGCTCTAGATTGGTTATGCTCGTACCTCAAACAACGATCTCAGAGTGTTGAAATACCTTACTGGAATGATGGAACATTACGTACGCACCTTTCCGACTCCTTGCCCGTTGCATGTGGAGTTCCTCAAGGATCGATTTTAGGCCCTATTCTGTTCCTACTTTACGTAAACGATATGCCCTCGACGATTCGAAACGGAAGAACGGTTCTCTTTGCGGATGATACGAACATCCTTTGCAATAAGAAACAGTAAATAGTGCAATATCAGATGTTTCAAATTGGTTCCGAAATAACAAATTAATAGTAAACGAAAAGAAAACGATTTAATGCAGTTTTCCATTTCAAATAAACAATTCTGTGCTACATTGAAAATGAACGGTGTACCATTGACTGATGTTAAGGCAACAAAATTTTTAGGTCTCTCAATTCAGTCAAACCTTAAATGGAACGTCCATTTAAATGAATTGAACACAAAATTAAGTTCATTATGCTACGCGTTCAGAATTCTTGCAAATTCAGTCAGCCTTCATACTGCTCGTTGTGTATACTTCGCGAACGTTCATTCCCGCCTGAGATATGGCATAATATTCTGGGGAAATACATCTTATAGCTCCCAGACTTTTAGATTACAAAAACGAATTGTACGAATAATAACCAAATCCCACCCACGTGATTCATGTAAGCCTCTCTTCATTAATCTAGGAATTCTACCATTACCGTGTCTTTTTATTTACGAATCAGTGGTTTTTGTAAAAAATGACTTGCTCAAGGGTGGGAATATATTTTCAGAAAATGCCGGTCTATTACTATAACACTCGACGTAGAAATCATATTCACCAGGTGACAGTATCAACAGCTCATTACAAAAAATTCACATACAATACATGTACATTATTTTACAACACTTTGCCAGATGACATTAAACGATTAACTTCAATAGAAAAGTTTAAATCCCAAGTGAAATCGTTTCTGCTGCATAACTGTTTCTATACAATTAGAGACTATACTGAGCATCACAAGAAAAGTAACATTAATTTTACCAATGATACATAATGCATTATTTACCATGTGGACTGTATAAATGAGTATAAACAACCTGTAACAACTATTGTACTACAGCTTCCGGGTCAATGACCCCATCTCGATCAGGTTTTTCGTCCAGTTTCCCTGATCCATTGAGCAAATGCTGAGATGGCCCCTTGTTTTGCTTCTGGACATAAATGTAACTTCATTTTCTGTGCACGTCTTCTAGAATTCAGTGGGAAACACAATTATTCAAATTATCGTTTCCATGTTGTCGCGGCAGGAAGTAATAAGAGCCAAAATTTATTTTTTTTATCTTTGAATATAGATTTTATTACATGGGAGTTTTTGTTGTTTTTCTCCTTTCAAAATTCAAAATTTATTGCTTATTTATCCTTGAAAATAGATTTTATTACATGGGAGTTTTTGTTTTTTCTCCTTTCAAAATTCAAAATTTATTGCTCATTTATCTTGAAAATAGATTTTACTACATGGGAGTTTTGTTTTTTCTCCCTTTCAAAATTCAAAATTTAAGTAGTATATGACTTAGTGTAGGGATCACAGAATTTTGAAAATGTGCACACAATTCACTTTTCCCCATAGCACGTCATACGCAGTTTTTAACTGTTTTTTTGACGTAAAATAAATAAATAAATAAATAAAATCGCTGACTACTTCTCTAAACTTCACCTCGTAAGGAAGTTCGTTATCAAACCTGTTTTCCCTAACCTCCAAGTCACTAGATTCCAACAAGTCCAAATTACCAAACTTCGTATTGGCCACTTTAATCTCTCCCACATTCACCTACTAAAAAAAACTGACCCATTACCCTGTCCTAAATGTGGAGCCTAAGTATCTACATCCTATATTATTCTGGAGTGCTCTGAACTAGCCCGTATAAGACAGTCCTCAAAATTTAAAAAAATCTTTAATTCCTTCTCCCCCCCAGACGATTGTATAAAAGTCTTACAACTTTCAAAAATCTCAAAAATTGACAACTTAATATGAATCCATCCTTTATCTACATCTCATCCCTTCAAGCATGTTATGAATATCAGAGGCATATGTATTGTAAAAAAAATTATGTGTTATATAAATCCAATGGAATAATTATAAAACTTGTGTAAATTCTAAATTGATACTCGTTGTCGCTTATGACTTAACTGTTGAACAGCGACTTTAAATAAATTAATTAAAATAGTATCATTGTTTATATATATATATATATATATATGATATATATGTATATATATATATATATATGGTTTTGACTCACTCTTACCTATAAGCTTGAATGACATACACGCAGGATTACAAGTAGAGTACATACAGTCGCGTATTCAAGTTTCTTTGAATAGTTCGCAACAGTAGGTAACTACATTTTTAGAAATTTGTCAAAAAACGGAACAGGTAAAGTAACAACACTTTTAAAAAATGATTACAGTTGAAAACGCAACAACTGGAAGGGAGTCTTTCATCCGGCATTTACATTCTTCAACCATGCAATTCTCTTCTATAAACACTCGGTGCTGATTCGTAGATAATTTACGCAATGCACTGTCCACTTACAGCTCACAACCATTCAATCTCCTTTTATCGCAAGAGTTGAGTAATTTTTCAAGAGCTCTCATGTACACATACACTGAAGGGCCTAATCTTTTCAAGAAACAATGCCATTTATATGATATTCCTCATTTCCATGATCTTCCTTAATTCCACGAACCCTAATCTTGAGTTTTATATAAGATGTGGATCAATAAGCTGTTAATTTATTTCTTGATGAACAAAATAATGTGTTGGTATCATAATGTACGGAAATCAATGTGATGCAATAGATTAGGACTTCAGAACTTGTTACACTGAATTCAGCATTGAGAAGACAACTCAAAAATTAGTACTTTGCATTTTCACCCAAGAGGGAAAACGAAGTTTCAGAAGAAATGGCAAAATGAGAATTCTGAAAAGTAAACGGATGATATTTCACAAAATCTTCTCGGAATAATGGAACTTTCACCATGGTTTATTAATTCACCAGGCGAATGTCGGATCAGTATTCTAACAAACGGGCCACAGATCGCGCGCGATCGTTCCTTTTAATTCCTTGTCCTATCGTCCCTTACACGCACCCTTATATGCACAACACTACCACACATTTATTTATTTATTTATTTATTTATTTATTTATTTATTTATTTATTTATTTATTTATTTATTTATTTATTTATTTATTTATTTATTTATTTATTTATTTATTTATTTATTTATTTATTTATTTATTTATTTATTTATTTATTTATTTATTTATTTATTAAAATAGTCAATTTATTTATTTAACTATTTATTTATTTATTTATTTATTTATTTATTTATTTATTTATTTATTTATTTATTTATTTATTTATTTATTTATTTATTTATTTATTTATTTATTTAGTCAAAAAACAGTCAAAAACTGTATGTGACGTATGGGGGGAAAATCATCTGCGCACGCTTTATTGAGTTTCAGAGTCCCTTCCCAACATCAGGAGATCAGTAAAGAGAGTAGATCAGTAGATCTTCACCCAGGCCACATCGAGAGTCTTAACCAGTCGAGATCTTGCGGAGGTACAGTACCTCGCTGGTTGGAGATTGGTTGAGGGAAATCCTGCAAGCCGACGTGTATATCGGTGCCAGATCTCACTGTTCAGCGGGGCAAAATCATAGCCACCTCCTGTTATAAAATACTATCAAAATACCCGGCGTTGCCGGGGCTTTCTTCATATTCAATCCTTGCGAATGAGGGAAAAGATCAATTTTACATAAACTACGGTGTTTAATATTTTTAACGTAATTGGTTCGAACTTTAGTAACGTACTATAATTTTCTTTCATTTTATTTTACAACGCATAGCTATTAGATGATTTTTTAATCTTATGCACCACTACTGACTTCAGGCGAATAAATAATGTACCAGTTTTGCTGCAGCACTACTGGGCTCTGACGGAATATATTAGGAACCACGTGCTCTAAGCGAGGGGCAAAAAATGGTCGCGGTGCATCTACAAACAGAATATTTAATTATTTATTTTCCGCATTTGGGTTGTGTTAGTCATTACCAAACTTTGCAAGGACACTGCGATAATCCTGAAGAAGGGCTTGTAAAAATGTCGTATCTATTCATATGGTACTTTTTGTGGTATCGATGTCGGTTACTTGTTGTTGAATTCACTTTTATTAGTATAGATATACAACACGTACGGGACTAGAGACTATAGCAATTGACTTTTCCAGAAACATGAATCGATTAACTGATTGTTAGTGGTTCCAGGCGCGTTAATTGATAAGGTCATTAGTCTCGTAAGTGTGGTGCATGCTTTTCCTCGGTAGGTGACGGTCTTCCCCCGCTGGATGGTGAGATCCGGAGCCGATCTACTGTCGGCTAGCGGGGTTTTCTCCAACCGGATACCTGCTGACAACGGGGCATCGCCCCAGCCGGGACGTGCTCTAAGTCCCCCGGCATGTGTGTTAGTGTAGTGCTTGTTAGTGTGTGTGTGTAAGTAAGGGGTGAGGATAGGACAAGGAAAAGGACGGAAAGATCGCGCGCGGTCCATGGCCCGTTTGTTAGGATACTGTTCCGGCATTAACCTAATGATGATCAGCGAAACCACAGAACACTACCGATCAGAGCAGCCGACCGCTAGAATTCTCCTCCAAACAACGACTGAATTCGAGCTAGCTGACAAGTCGGTGTCGAAAATCCTGCCACCGTCTGTACTCGAACCTAGGACCTCCCGGTCAGAGGCACTGCTTTGACATCAGTTGATGCACTGAGCCACCTCTCTCGATGAAACACGAATCAATCGATTGATCAAATAAGTTATTATGTAGTAATCGAGAGACAGTCTAACAGACTGTGCCTTGAGCCAAAACTATTGCCCTGAACCCCCACCCCAAACTCATTGCTTTCTCGGCCCTACGCGGCCTTATCCATCCCCTGCGAACGCCCAGCAGTCAGCCTCTTCGCCACACCGTAATGCTGTTTGGCCAGCGCCGGGCTCCGCAATTTCATAGACCATTAGGTGGGGCGGCTTCCAACAAAGATCGATGCAGCGTGATGACGCGGCGCTCACGGCTGACAAAGAGCGGTCCTAATCAGCTCTCGTAAGCGCATCAGGCGACGGCCGAGGAGGCCTGCTCCGGCGGCGTGGGCGGGCCCGAGCCGAGTGGCTAGGGCTAATGAAGGCTCATTTAGCGCTACGCAGTTCCTTTGGCAGCCGCGGGTGGCACTTCGATCGCGGCCGGCGGAGCGGCGAATTCGGTTTGGTCACGCGGGGCCGTGTCTTCTGCGCCCGCCACGCGACGCCGGGCGCTGATTACAGGTCGGCTAACGATATTGAAATTGGCTGACCGTGTTACGGGATGTCGCGCCATGCAGGGATGACGGGAGAGCAGTGAAATCCCGTTAGATGGTCTCAATGTTCAATCGAATCGAATGACTACGGAATTGTGGAGATATTGGTTTTTTGGATCTATTTTAGGATCTGATTTTGTGGCCTCGATTGATCGTTTAATGCCAATGAAGACTTCACGTAATTCTGCGACGTAATTATGATTTGTACGCGTCCTTTATGGGCTTTTCCTTTGTGCATTTTCAACCATGATATTCACAAACTGACTATCGATAATGTTGCAAAATCGCATTGCATTTTTATGTTGACCATCTACAATATGTTATTAGGAATATTTGAATTCTCGTTCATGAAATATCATTTGCATAATATCAAACACATATCGAAACAATATCAACTGATGAAACTATTTTAAAATACTTTTCTAAGATGTAGAATAAATATCATATTTCAACAACTTCAAATAAAATGCAATTGGATATCCAACTGTGAAAGTTTTGCCTCAGATATCACGTCTACAAAATCAGTTTAAAGAATGAAACTTAACACCAGCAGTACAGCAAAGTAGAGAGATTTAGTTAAAACATGATCCTCCAATTAAAATGAAATTTGAGATACTTCTTAAACGAGAAGTTTGTGTTAACACGTTTAGTGGCCAAATAATCTTAATGTGCTACACATGAATTATTTGTGCTAGGCATCACATACGATTCCTAGAACTCCTCTTAATGATATTCTTACAAATCGAGCTTGCGTCCTCGAATTAAATATTTGGTGAACTTTCACCAAAGATTACAAAACATTCGAAAAGGTCTACAAAACAATTTCATCTTTATTTAAAAAAAAATAAGATTACAAAATACATTATAAATACAATAATAATGACGGAAAGCAGTCTTTATTATTGTATTTATCATCTAGATTTGTAAGAATCCCCATTTATTTTATGTGAGGATAGTAAACGTATAAAACATCGATATTAAGTAGAAATGAAGCAACATTTTATTATTTCTAGAAATATGATATTTGGATAGGGTTAGCGAATAGAAAGTAGGAAATATTGGAATAGGTGCTAAATTATGAAATGGATAGTAGTAATAGAAGTAGATGAAGGTCATTCAAAGTATCAAGGAAAGATGAAAACACGATGAGGATGAGTTTTCTTGGCAATTGGTGAGAAAGTGAAATATAAATCTCTAATTGCCGATGCCTGCATGCATACACCAATATTCAGATGTGTTTTCAAACAATATCGAGCTACAGATACACGTTTTGAAGAATATATTACAGATACACATTCTGAGACTGGCTGACTGTCACTCTTAATCTCTTTCTAAATTAAATTGAAAGTGAGATAGATCGGGGGATTCTTCTGACACTTCACAAACGCTTTATATAAAGTTAAGTTTCTACTGAGACTACGACAAACAATACAGCGATTACTAAATCCGTTATGAATCAGTCATACAATCTTCGTAGTGTCAATTGTACCCAGTGTGTCTTTAATAATATGTAATGCGTTATTAAGAACTGTTAACCCTTGAGTAGTGTGACGTACCATCACGAAATCATTTTAATTCCATTTACTGACTAAAATAAACTTGTAAAATGTATATGTTAAATTATATGTTAAAATTTGCCCAGTGTACAAAACAGAAGAGGACATGTAGTAGTACGAGTATAACATATGAGACGAATGTTTTCTTATTTTTAGACGCAAATATCTCGTTATATTATTGAGCAGGAAGGAAACATAGAGAAATTAAAAATGTATTACTTCAATGGATCTAGAATAAAGGTTTTACTAAGACTGGAGTTGAATCATCCATTTTCCGCGAACTCGTCCAATGGCCGGAATAAAAACTTTGACATCAGACCTTTCCTACATTTGTCCTAAACGCTAAATAAAAATAAAATTGTATCACCCCTTGAACATTGACAGAATCTACATTCAACAATCATCAGTTTGCGTCGAAGTGCTCCGCGGAACTTTAAAGATTTCACTCCCTTTTTGACCCTGAGGAGTCTCGAGGGACATATAACATTTTCGTTATATTGCGTGTTCGCTCAGCGAGGCCGGCGCCCCCATAAATAGAATGTGGGTGGGAAAACGTCCTCCATCCCCTGGGATGCCAGGTTACGGTCGCCGCCACTGATTGTTGCGCCCAGCCAGCCTCTCTTGTTTTCTCGAATTATGATCTCGACGGACAAGTGGTGGCGAACGCTGCAATTTAAACGCGGATAAAGAATCGGAAACCTATTGCCATCGAATTGCCAACAAAACGGTCGTTCGTTAAAAATGCATTTATGTTCCAAGTTTGCTGAGAAAATTTGAGGTCCAATGTATAAACGCGTAGATGGGTTTTCCTTTGTCATCCAACAGATTTTTCTAACGAGAACTAACGAACGTGAGCTGTATGAGAGACGATATGATTTCATTTTTATAGTTTTCATACATCACTTGGATGCACCATTGAAGACATATATTTCAACGATGTTCAGAATTTTTATTTCACCGTTGAAAATAATAACATCGATGAAGAATAAATGCAATTTAAACGGATTCACACATTTATTTCTGTGAATTAGAGTTGTTTCACTGGCAAGATTACCGAGCAAACATAGCAATAAAATTCTATAGTAATGTTCGTTATTTTATAGTCTCAATATTGAATTTCAGCTTCAATCCATATATCCTTATTTCCAACTCATCATTTTTATTTTCGCCCCCTTATTTCGTAAGAAGAGAAAATATTGTAATCGTGCTCCAAAGAACGACATTTTCGATAGAAAAGCTCAACAAAAAGTGGATGAATCTTGTTTCTATTTATAGTAAATTATTTCCTCTAATACGTGGTGTAGTCAAAATTCAGGTTTTGTGGGTCCTTAATACCGAAAAATCAATTAACGGGGAAACGTCTGTCTGTCCGTCTGCCGGTCAATCCGTAGTCAACGCTACGCCGTTCAACTGACATATTCCAAACTTGATACCTGAGTCTTACCTGATCAATAATTAACTCAAGGCCCTGTGGTGTTTAAAACGGATGTGTTGATTTTGGGGATATTGTACGTGAAGACAAAAACATATTAAAAAATTTTCTCAAAAATGGCTTCATTTTTTATTAATCCTCTCATTTTTGTATCGGATCCTTCGTAGGTTGGCGGAGGCTGCCCATAAGCGCATATCTGTTTTACTTTCTCATATACGAAGTAATTTACGTAGTGTAGAGAATGTTATATAATGCTGCGTAAAAAAGAATTAGAGCTTTCAACGGAAATACATATTTTGGAGTCCTTTGATACCGAACAAGTGCTTTTACTCTTCTTTATTGTCCTTGAAGTCGTTTTTCAAATCTCATGGAAAAAAGGTTCGGAGCAAAACCGGAAAGTTTGTCCAGACGCAAAAGAATAGGAAAATGAATAGTACCAGAAAGTCAGAGCCACTCAGTAGCACCCTTATTTTCTTTCCATTTTTGAAGAAGTAGCCAAGATACCCCGAATGATCACCTCGGCTGCGCTAGCTTGTTATGGTGGGGGAGTCATATCTCATTCTTCCATCTCTGCTTTAATTTAAAATAACCACTTCCGTGTACAGATTTCCCTTTTAACCTCCCCGTGTAGTGATAGAAAAGACGGGAATAATAAAATTGCGTTTGATATTCACAAAAACGAAGAGCCTAAGATTCATTGAGATAATTCATTCATATTTGGCAATTCCCTACTAGTTTTCTTTTTAACATTATACGTTGGAAAACATCTTACTAGATTTTCTGTGAACGTTTGATTGCTTGTGGACACTAAAATGTCATGACAAATAATGAATATTGTTCACGTAGCTTTATTTTGAAAACGTGAATTATTAACATTTGAAAATATGAATTATTTTGAAAACATCAATCATTATTTGAATGATTGCAAAAATGTTCATGAATTCGTTTGGTGAAATTATATTCCATTATTGTGTACCAGAAAAGTAGAACGATATATCTAGTATACAACGTCATCCCGAAAATGTATCAGCATTTAGCTTAAATACTAAGGGCAATAATTATTGACAAAATACTCAGAAATTAATTCATGATGCCCCCTTTATCAGACTACTGTAGAACTCTGAATGTTGATTCGATTTGAAAATGGTTTTGCGACGAACTATTATCCGCTTGCAAAGAAGTAATGAGTTCTGTGAAGAGAGATACTTGTTACGTATGCTATTTTATGAAAAGTATCAGAGAAAAATGTTCATTCACTAACAACTGCTCTTAAATAAGATTTCTGAATGAAGTAGCGAACCAAAAGAATCCTTTTTTCCTCTACCCATACGAGCAACGGAAATTTAAAATTAGGGGCTTTCACTTGAACATGAAACCTTAGACGTCCGAATTAAAAAGAGCTTTTTTGTCGACACCGGGACATTTAGGAAATGCTCCCTGCCTAGCCTGTGGCGTCAGGAATTTCTTTTTATCACTCCCATTTTCGGGCAGGAAATGCGTTTTGCTCTACTACCGTACAGGACGTTGCAGCCTCTGGCGCTGGGCAATGTCACGTGTTGGTTACAGAAGCAAAAGCGTTCATCCGGCTCGGTCGTACAGGCAAAATAAATTTCACGCCCCTTGCAGAAGATGAGGCATCTTCCCTTAAACAAATTTCTGTGAAAAGGATGGCATGTTAAAAATGACCTAATTAAAAAGATAATGCGATGTAGTAAACATACTCTGCGGAAGAGTAAATACATTTGCAAATATGTCCAAAAGTTAAATGGAAGAGTACATTAACAAAATTACAATAAAAATTGAATAAACATATAATTTACAAATATACTTCATAGACATTGTATTATGTTATTGTTCTTCCTAGGGAAACCAGTTAGTAATATCCAGTACAAATGAAATTATTTGAAAGATAATTTTGGTAGATACTGCACCTCATTACATTTCGTTGTTTAAAATTATTTCAAAAGTGTGCCTTTAAAATGTATTACTTACTAACTTTTAAATTCTGATGATTGAACACTACACAACAATGGAAATAGAATTAAAGTAACATCATGGCAAAAACATTTACATGGTGAATAATGGCCAAATAACGAGTTGCGTAAGTCGTCTGAATTCTGACGATCAGGTACGAAGTTTTCTTGAAGTAAGAACAGAAAAATATAATTTCTATTATTGTAATGTCATTATAAATATTTTTACTCTAACTAAGTGTTGTACGTTCTTTCGATACGGGACTGCTGTAGCAACGAAGACGTCCTTCCCAAGGGTTTTCAAACTATATCCTTAAAGTCATCGATCAGGAGCGAAAATGACACTGATAACCCATATGGCAATTTATTCTATTAATCTTGCCCTTCGGGTGGCTCGTGGACAGCGTGCTAGCTTTCCGTGGGACGAGACCGGATTCGATATCCCGTGCGGGGCAAAAATAGAGCTGTAGTTTTGCATTACATTCGTCTCAGTATCTCCATGTGTGTGCGAAAGAAAAGCTCAGGCAAGCCAAATATACTAGATACGATGAAGGAAATAGTACGTCATTCTCGCCTCATGTCTTCCTTACCATCAGGCGCAATTAATAATTGAAAGCAAGGCAAAGACCTAGGAACACCACAAGCTGGCAAAAGTCGGATTAATCCAGAACTAAAATGCCAAATACATTTATTCATTCAAATCCTAATTATATATAATTCTATTTATGTACGTATGTCTACATACAAAAATTTCAATACTTGTAGAGAGTTGTTGAGAAAATTATCGACATAAAAAAGCTGACATTAATCTAGAAGTACTCCAATTTAGAGCAAGAAAGCACGCAAGTCTCCGTCACTTTGTTACTCTGACAAAGGGGATGAATTCTTTGAAATGCGCTGACTAACTTTCCGCCCCCTGGTTTATCTAAATCCCTTGGCGGAGAGCGCCACTCCGCGCGTTGCATCGGCGCGGGGCGTGGCGTGGCCTAGCGCGGCGTCGAGGGCACCACGTCGCGAGCGGCGAAGAGGCAATTTGCGCTTTTGCGAGCGCTCGTTTTTCCCGCGGAAGCGCCTCTTACGAGAGCCTTCCGCTCGGCGCCAGCGCCCCGTCCGCTCCAGGCGAACTGTCGCCCGCCCACGCCCGCCCACGCCCGCCCACGCCCGCCCACGCCCGCCCACGCCCGCCCACGCCCGCCCACGCCCGCCCACGCCCGCCCACGCCCGCCACGCCCGCCCACGCCCGCCACGCCCGCCCACGCCCGCTCACGCCCGCCACGCCCGCTCACGCCCGCCCACTCCCGCCCGCCCGCCCACGCCCGCCCAGCCCGCCCACGCCCGCCCGCCCGCCCACGCCCGCCCACGCCCGCCCACGCCCGCCCACGCCCGCCCAGCCCGCCCACGCCCGCCCACGCCCGCCCCGCCCGCCCACGCCCGCCCACGCCCGCCACGCCCGCCCACGCCCGCCCGCCCGCCCACGCCCGCCCCGCCCGCCCCGCCCGCCCACGCCCGCCCACGCCCGCCCACCGCCCGCCTGCCTTAATCCCGCCGCGGCCGGCCGGCTCTGCCCACGTTCCACCCTCCACCGCCTCCCCCCCGCCTCCCCCCCGTCTCCACGCCGCTGCCGCCCCGCACCCGCCCCCCCCGCCACATCCCCACCACGCCCCTGTCACGCCCCGCTCTCCCCACCCCCCGCCACCGCCACCGCCGCCCGGTCCGCTCGCCCCGCACCTGCCCCACCCTCGCACCGCCTCCACCCGCCCCGCTCCGCCCCCGCCCCGCCACCGCCCTGACGCTGCACCGGCCGCGAACGTTCTTCACACTAGCTTCTAACCACCAGGTTCTACCACACTGTATTCGCTACATCAATGTGTTGACCCGTTTGAATTATGTTTTCTCAAGTCTACAACACTGGCTGACAGGGCTCAGTGTAACAACTTAAACTGAGTGTAACAACACACACTCACATGCACTACACTACCGCACATGTCGAGAGCTTTGAACGACCAGTTTCTATCCCATGGATTTCGCCACAACGATGTGTTGACCTGTTTGAATTATTTACTGTCAAGTCTACAACACTGGCTGAGATCGATCAGGGTAGCTGCTGTCACGAAGAGTAGAATGCTGTCACGGTAGTGACACGGGCGCGAGATGATTCCCGCACTTGTCTCTTTGTCGTCCTCACAACGCTCGGGCGACAAACTCGACTCGTGCGTGAATCATCTGTTTCGCCTGTTTACATAAACTACTATTTGCTGGCTGAAAACACTTTTGCATGTTTATGTATATTAATATAATATAGCGGAGCACTTAAAATTCATTCGAGACAGTGCGTGCTGTTGTAGTACTACTTATACGGTGTAATCGCAAGGGTTCAGTTGGTATAATGTGAATTTCGGAGGTCCCCGGCGCCTCGCCGTCGATCAGTAGCGCGTCGGGCCCTCTGCATTCATGGCTCTCTTCAAGGCGCGTCAGCTGCCTGCTGTCATGGCTCTCTTCAAGGCGCGTCGGTCGCCTGCTCTCATGGCCCTCTTCAAGGTGCGTCGACCACCCGCTCTCATGGCTCTTCAAGGCGCGTCGACCGCCTGCTCTCATGACTGTCTTCAAAGTGCGTCGGCCCCCTGCACTCATGGTTCTCTTCAAGGCGCGTCAGCCGCCTGCTCTCATGGCTCTCTTCAAGACGCGTCGGCCGCCTGATGTCATGGCTCTCTTAAAGGCGCGTCGGTGGCCTGCTCCCATGGTCCTCTTCAAGGTGCATCGACCACCCGCTCTCAAGACTCTCTTCAAGGCGTGCGCGCGTGCTGGAAATCCTCTGTCTGTACTTGGTGCGGTAGTCCAAATTTTCGACACTAGCTTTTCAGCTAGGTCGGTGCCGGATCTCGCCATCCAGCGGGTGAAGATCACCGCCATCTCGCGAGAAAAGAACGTGCACTACACTAACGGGACTAATGACCAGAGCAGTTGACGCGCCCGGAAACATGAAAAATCGATCAATCAATCAATCAATCAAAATCTCTAAACTACTATCCAAGTTCATATTTTTCGCTCATATTCACCAAATAACCATGCGTTTGCCGTTCGCCCCTCTAAGCATGCAATGCCCTAATTAGTGCCTGGAAAGGCGATATAAGGGCAATACAACGTTCGTGCATTTGGTTACTTAGCACGATTTTGCCCCTACAATGACGCTCAGAAGGAAGTGGATATACAGTTGTTACAGGCTGGTACGTGCACAGATAGAGAAAAGAGAGCTTGTTTTAAACAAAAATACGTTTTTGACAACAGTCTTTGAAAGTGAATGTTAAGAAATGAGAATGTTTGTCGTCGATAACGAATACTTTCATGAGTAACAACAATTTATAAGACTTTTGTGCTTTCAAATTCTGATTTCGTTTTGAGGATGTCTTTGTGTATGCGTTGTAGTTATAATAATTATGATTAAAATGTGACATCTATTTAACAAAATACATAATTGACGTTTCGCATAATTTCTTTGAATAAAAATGATTTTTTAATAAAGGAATTAGAATAAAGAGAGAAGAAATAATATTAAACAATTTTGAAAAATGTGTATACAAAACCTACAGGATCCAGGTTAGTATAGTAACAGAAATTTATTTAGAAGTAAATATCGTTTGTGGGCTGCAATAATGGCACAACTCAACAAATCATACATTGAGAAAAATGAGTTTGAAGTGTTCACCTTATATTGAATCTTCTGGTAATCATCTTTCTTGTATTCACACCTGCCATTTGTTGGTGCAATACTGTTAGATATGTTGCTGGAAGGTAGACCAATCTGCAATTCCGGAAAGCGTATCTCACAAATCATAGTTTTTGCGCTGTGCCATTCCAGCCCACGAGCGATCTATACCTTCAGTGTTCTATTTAATAAACACGACTGGCAAACCTACTCCCTGCGTCGTGAATGGCAGAATTTCCCAAATATTCCGCATACGCGTTAATTCCAAACGGAGAAAGCTGCTTCTTTTAAGGGATAAGTATGGATGGTATTGGAATGTCGGTGACGCCAGCGCAGCGATGAAAGGAACGAGCGCAAGCGTTCGCCGGGCCCGTCGCTTGCCAGCTCTCGAGCTGAGGCAACCGGCTGTAGAACTGCATCCGCTGGGTGGCAGGTGTCCAGGGCCGCAGAACTCTAGTGGCTCTTTCCGGGCATATCCGCGATGGTTTCAGGAATGGTGATGATACGATTTCAATGGCAATGGAAGAACGTGGAAAGCAGTGGCGATACACTGCGTATACCACCAGTATACCTAGTAATTCGAAGTGTATAAGAAATCTTTCATAAGTCTGGTAATCCTCAAAAATTTTTTTGAGATTTAAAATAGATGTGGAAAACTATTTTGCTACCGAGAGCCAGTCAGTCTTTCGCATCCGTAAGCGCTATGAAGTGCGTTAGAATGAGAAGTTTCAAACGGTTCTTAATGCTGTCCAGAGAATTCGCTAGTACAGGCGAATACACCGCATGCCAACCGCGATAACTTACGGCTCCTCATGTTTCAAGGGTGAGGATGAGAGAGGAGGATGCGCGTCTGGACGGTCGGCAGGCACCGCAAAATATTGCGGTGAACAGTCCTTCTCTGGTCATTTGTAAGTTACGCTTCTCTCAAGTTTTTGTGAAAATGGAGTGTGTTAATGATCTAGAAATTAGTGGTTTGTGTAATTGTCTTATAGAGCAATTATTAAGGACGGAATTTCATAGTACTATCATACCTGAAAAGCTTAAAATAAAAGAGAACGGTAGATGTGCCTTCCATAAAGTACGGTTTACTTAAAATAATGTTCAGGAATCGCCACTGATGGAAAGAGAGGCAGAGAAAACAGATCAACCGGCTAAAATTTATCGCTATCCCAAATTGTTCACCAGAAATTGCACATCCCTAGACAATTGAATCCTCTCCTCCCTATTGAAGTGGAAGATGAGCGGTTTGACCTCACACCATGGGACGATGGCTGGCCTTGCTGGGGTTGTTTCCCCCACAGGCGAAACCCAAGGAAAAACGTATCTACTTGCAAGAGTTTCGTAGAAATGTCGTCCTCTTCATCCATGTCCTTCACCCCTAGGAAAAATAGCTTTTATAATCATGAATCCAGAAACCAAATACAAATAATAGATAACAATCACAAATGCGTGTCAGTGGGTACTAAATATTTAATATTGATAATCTTATTTTTAGGGAGCATAAACTCATATGGCAATTAGTTCTGTGTAGTAGTGCATATATCGCGGAATATGGCGGTGTTCGTTCCCCGCTACAAGAACGTAAGATCTGGCTCCAATCTTTACATTGGATCACGGAAGTCAGTACTGGAGCTAGACAGCCCCCGCGAAAAATTAAAAAATATGGAAGATATATCAAGAAACTATATGAGTCATTCATACCTGCTTGCTTCATACCTGAAAATATTTTATTAACATTAACCATCTCTCTCATAGAGTCCTACCTTATAAGTAATTATTATAATTAACTATTTAAGGTAAAAAATTAATCGACATTTCTTTGTAATATCAGACTACTGTACCAAGACATAAAATTACGATAACGATTTTCTCTCGATTGCTTTATAATTTTTTTCCTAATATACTTACTTACTAATATTAAACTGAAATGAATGATCACCCTCCTAAATTGTTTTAGTTTCTTTTTCTGAACTATTTTGTCAAATTCTAACATTACAATGTAACGATTCCTGCCAGCAAGCATTTGTTTGACATTACGAAGTGCTACGCCATTACGAACCTTGTACATTCCAAGAACACCAAAATAAATTACTATTGTACTATGTCTTATTTATCCTGAGTTATCTACTATTTTTAAATGAGTACAGTCCATTCAGGAAACAAAGCGAAACCCTTATTATTCTTTCCTCAGCAACTGAACAAAGTTTCTTTTCCACTGCACACATTTAATCTTCACTCTCGATAACTACTTTCACAGTGTTATAACGCACGACTGTATACTGTCTTTTTTTATGTACTGACTAATCTATCGTTTTCTCATTAGTTATTACTAAATAACCGGATTGAACCTTGATAGAAATTTGAATTATTAAACGGACGTTATTTTAATACTTGTTTAATTTGCACGAAATTTCACGTTTGGGGGGTTACTGCACGATATTGCACGTTTTAGGTACTACTGCCTGAATATTGCACATTTTGAAATTTTTCCTCGTCGAATTTGTAAGATTAAAAGTTTTATTGCATAAAATATAATTTTTATATAATCAACATCTTTTAATTTATCGTTTTGAAAAGTTTCATTGAAAAAAAAAAAAAAAAAAGGTTTTCATGACAGCCCAGCAGTGCATTCGGGAGGTCTGTAAAACCTGAGTGCCGTTTAATATGTATCAATTCTGCATTTTGTTGCCCTAAGAATTGAGCGTCGTATCTTTCATGATGCCTATTGCCTATTAAAATTTCGGAGTTATTGCAGCAGGATAGGTCCGCGGCTCTTGATTGCGGCCGCTCAACAAACGCATGTTCGGGTCTATCTTCCCAATCGGATCATATTTCCATTCTGAGTCTTCACCGAACTTGCCTACACGAGAGTTGGTCACATTTGACCTTACGTCCGGGCACGAAGCTTAGCGACAAGCTGCACTGCATTTCAAATTCATCGAATTTCTCAGAACAGACGTTGCTCTACGAGGTACAAGAGCGAATGAACGCAGTTTCTGACCATTATAGCAGCGTGCACACGTACGTAAAAGTGACACTCAGCACACAGACAAGCACAAATGTAGAACGACGTTTTTTCTGTCTGAAACATAATAGTTGGTAGAAGATATAATAATTTCTCAGCAAATATATACAATAATTGTTAATTAAATCATTGTAAATTATGCATGATGAATACAATTAAGAACATTTCTTCTGCAATTTAATTATTTTTGATGTTTGAAGGTATGCTTGTATTTTTCTATTTTTGAACTAACTATTTTTTGTTTTTTATGGTAATTTAATTTTGTGTACGAATAATATTTAAAATGTCAAATATGGTTTGTTTAAACAATATAGACAAACTTAATTATAGTTATTCACGTGAAATATCTCATTCAAAATACAAAAATAAATGGAGTTTTTAGGCTACATAACACCGTTTTGCAAAGTCTTGATCTGTTTAGTGCATGTTTTTGCACGTTTTGGTGTTTTTACTCCACGTTTTAGAGAGTTTTTCAACATGGAAATCTGGTCTTTAGTTATTACTATTCGAGATGAAAATAGCCTCACAATCAGTATTAAAAATACGTTCAGCACTAAATATTATGAAAAGGTCGAAGAAAGTAAAACAGATTAACTTAGCAACAACTTTATTGTAATGGTGTTTTCACCTCTCCCTTCATCCACGATGCTCTGCAACATTGATCATCATTGGCCCACTATCAAGCGCGAATTCTAGTTTAAAGCTCAATAAGCGTCGCAAAAATTTCAATACCCTAGGGTGACTCAGACCCCTAAAAATTCCACAGTATTTCTTTTAAAAAATCGCTACGTTGAGATGACATCTGTTGTTACAAAGGTTCGTTTTAAAGACGTTTATATACTTTCATAAATGTATAAAACATATTATTCGTACACTCTCACCACAAGAAATGAAATCTTACATCATTCGAAAGAAGTGAGAACCAATACATGGAAGTAGACAATTTATGAACATGAGATTTGATTTGAATTAACGTTCGATCTACGCTTGTTTTATTTCTAATGCGGTCAAGGTCTTAAAGCCTGGCATCGACACAATTTTCCGCTCGTGTCCCTTGCAGCCTACGTCAGCTGGCGGCCACCCAGATTGCCTCCCTGGCAGTGGGTGCTTGGGTACGTTGTTTGCTCTCTCGCTCTCATTTTCGCTCCACATACTCCACCAGGCCACGTGGCAGGGAAGTTGGAATTGGTGGTCATTATTTGCAGTTAAATAATTAACTTGCACACACGTGTGGCCGTTGAGGGTCTTGCTGGTCCTAGGTCAGCTTCAGACTTGAGGGGAAATTGTTTTACGGCTGACTTCCCAAGCGAACACTTTCATTTATTAAAGAGTGTGTTTATGACCAAGTCAGTGAGATTGTTGGCAGAATGTTGGTTATGTGGTATTCCTGTTCAGTCAATACATAATACGAGTATACGACAACGCTACTTTTTAAATGGAACGTCTTTAAAATGATTCATGGAGGGAGATCTTTTGCTCACAAGGCTTATTGCATGCACCAAAAATAGTTATTACTAATATTGTTAATGTTATTGCAGTCGAACTACCTAGCAACCTTTCTTTGTGTAGAATGAAGGAGGCGTTACTCAATGACTAGAAGTGATAGATTTTAGCAATCGCTAAAAATGCGAAATGACACCAAACGCTGAAAAAATTAGTAATTGTATGTTTGACGGTGAGTGCAGTATGTTTCTAAAGGTTTTCAATCTGGATAAAATGCAAAATCGGTCGCAAAATGCGAAATAACATACAAAGTGCAAAATGGTCATGAATCTGAGAAATATGTTAAATTGCATTGTTTGGTTTCCTTCGTGAACGCTAACTTGGGATGGAAACTCAACAACAACGCATCGATGTTTGAAAACACTTAATTTGAGAGGGGTTGTTATTATTAATTCATAATTAAGGTTTAACAATAAACAAAGAAAACATAATAATAATAAAAACAATTTAACAAACTAATCCTGAAAACCTCAGCGCTCAGGGTCATCTCAAAGGATCTCAGCTTCCTAAGTTCGTTGTACGGATAAGGTACGACAAGAAGAGGAACGGCTCTACTTTCACGGCGCACGCGTTACTTCTTCCGTTCTTACATTTGTTTAAGTTCACAAATGGCGAAATATTAAATTAGTTTCCCTTATTTGCTGATTTTAATGGTAAAATATAAAAAGCATCAAAATATTTTTATCTAAAAGTTCACCCTTAATAACGCCCTCAAGAAATGCTACAAACTGCTAAAACTTAATTTTTATAATGCAATAATATGCTATATCCTTGTTTCCAAAATGCGATTTTTACTTTCTCGTTACCTCTTACGCAGTAGAGAGAAAGTCATGTTTTGCTGCGCGAAAAAAAAAACGGCGAAATTTTGCCAGAAAAACCCTTATTAAACAACCCTGGTAACGAAAGAGTTGATAAATCCAGTTGCTAAATTTAGAAAAAATCCTCTAACGTGAGGTGTAGCCAGAGATCATGATTTGTGAGACCTAGATACCGAAAAATCGACTGATGGCAAAACGTCTGTCTGTGATTAACGCTAGAAGCTAAACCGTTCGGCCGATTTTCTCCAATCGTAACATTCCCCAATCTATCTGGCTGACGTCGCGAACCCTTGAATTTGAAATCAATATTTTAACTTTAGGGGGTACTTTTCATGAAGCCCCCGGTACATTTTCAAAATTTTCAAAAAAATGGCTCTATCGTTTTTTATTAAATTTTCTTCTTGGATAGTGTGAAGAACGTTGAAGAGAATGGTCTAGGTATCATTTTCGTTGAAACCGTTTTCGACAATTGCAAAAAGTCAAAAATTTTTCGGCGTCTTTCCTACAACTAAAATATTAAAAGATAAAGATTTTTTCTTAATAAAATCTCTTCCTTGAAGATATATTTTAAAATAGGTCATGTACATTTTTTTTAAATGAGTATTTTTCACGTAATTTTGCGTGAAATAGAGGCAATTCAAAATGTTGTTTAAACAATTTTTTCTCAAAAATGGTTCCATCGTTTTCAATTAAATTTTTTGTTGGATAATGGAAGGATGTTTCAGATAATGATGCAGGTCTCAAGTTCATTGTCCTTATTTTCAGAAAATTGAAAAATTTCAAACTTTTTGCGGAGTCTTTCCACAACTAAAATATGAAAGAGAGATTTTTCCCTTAATGAAATCTGTCCCTCAAAGATATCTTTTGAAATAAAGTCATGTACAATTTTTCGAAATTGAGTACTTTTCGCATAATTTTGCATGAAATTACGGGCGAGAAAGTACGTGCTGTTTTAACACCACTGGTTTTTCAATTGAACGTCTTCAAAATTAGTCTGCATGTAGACAGATCTTTCGGTGAAACCGCTTATAACATTACATGTCCCAAAAATAGATATTACTAATACTGCTAATATTTTTAAAGTCGAACTACCCAGCAACCTTTCTTCGTATGTATTTGTTTAGAGGAAAGGAGCCATTACTCCATGACGCCTGAGTCGCATGCGGATATGACGTCGTTGTTGCGGCTCCCACTGCATAGTCGAAACTACATTTAGCACCGTGCGGCGCAATCGCAGTAGCAAGAGCGGGTTTGCAAAACAGCACCCGCAATGAATATAATCTGTCTGCCCTGCATTTGACTCGATAACCCGCGTACGGGCCATGGGGGTACATGTGGTTAGTACGTAAGCATCTCTACACCGTGTTCTGGTCTCCTCAACTTGAGAAGATATTCTCATCGTCACACCAAAACATATTCTTGGACATTGCAAGAAAACCGACCGGGAATCGAACCCGGGGCCACGGAAAGCGACCATGCTGACCAATCACCTACACTGCCTGGGCCAATAAATATAATACCTACAATAAATAGGACCGGGAGAGGTGGCTCAGAAAATTAACTGATATCACTGCAGTGCCTCTCACTGGGAGGTCCTTGGTTCGAGTCCCGACGGTGACCGGATTTTCGATACTAGCTAGATAGCGAGATCGAATTCAGACGCTGTCTGGAGGAGAATTCTAGCGGTCAGCTCCTCTGATTGATAGTTTAGTGTGGTGTTTTCGATCAACACCAGGCGAATGCCGGAGCAGAACCCTAACAAAACGGGTCAATGACCGCGCGCAATTTTTCCTTCCTCTTTCCTGTCCTATCCTCACCCCTTACTCACACACACTTACACTTACATGCACTACACTACCACATTGTCTGGGAGACCGGTCGGGAGCTTAGACGTTGAGTCGGCTGGGCCGGTGTCCCGCTGGTAGGAGATACCTGGTTAAGGGAAACCTCGCTAGCCGATGGTAGGTCGGCGCCGGATCTCGCCATCCAGCGAGGAAATATCATCGCCATCTTCCCAGGAAACCATGCACTACACTTACGGGACTAATGACCTTTTCAATTGACGTGCCCATCAATCGAATATATAGGGAGCAAACGTATTTGCCCACATGAACAAAAGCACCTTTCTAGCTTTATCATAAGTTCAGCATTGTAATGCGAGAATAAATTGTGTATTTCTGTACGTCATTTCTTCACTCTAATGCTCATACACCAGCAGAACGCCCAAGACATCCCACGAACCCTTCTGCGCCCGCGTCCCGACAGCCTGTAGCACTCCGTCGTCAGCTTTGTTTCCAATTTTTACAATCTGGCAAAACATCTCTAAATTTTCTACTTTCAGCCATACTCTTCTAATGCGCATAAAGCAATTGAACCCTTGCTTCAAACCGCCTTGCAATGTTTGAGCGGGATAATATCAAATAATTAGGACAGAAATTTGACGTTTTTACGTTCTCGAATACATAAAATAAAGTCATCTAATAGTGCAAATATTATCTCGAGGTTTTGACAGAAATATGTTGTTAGAGGTCTTTCATTCGGAAAAAGTGTTTTTTTTTACGGTTATTCGTTTCAAAAAAATGTTTTCATAGTTTGTATATCCGCTTGTGTATCTGTCCGCCTGTTCGCCTTTCCTTCCGTCCATCACTTCCGTTCATTAGTTGGTTGGTTGGTTGTTCGTTTTTTCGTGTTTCCGGGCGCGTCAACTGCTTCGGTCATTAGTCCCGTTAGTGTAGTGTATGTTTTTTCTTGGGAGATGGCGGTATCTTCCCCCACTGGATGGCGAGATCCGGCGCCGACCTACCGTCGGCTAGTGGGGTTTCCCCCTAACCAGGACTCTCCCACCAGCGGGGCATCGCCCCAGCCGGGACAAGCTCGAAGCTCCCGACCGGTCTCCCGGAATATGTGGTAGTGTAGTGCATGTTAGTGTAAGTGTGTGTGTGTAAGTGGAGAGAAGAGGACAAGGAAAAGGAGGGACAGATCGCGCGCGGTCCGTGGCCCGTTTGGTAGGGTACTGCTCCGACATTCACCTGGTGTTGATCGGAGAAACCACGGAAAACTACCGATCAGAGCAGCCGGCCGCTAGAATTCTCCTCCAGACAGCGACTGAATTCGACCTAGCTGAGAAGCTAGTGTCGAAAATCCTTCCGCTGTGAGGACTGGAACCTAGGACCTCCCGGTCAGAGGCGTTGCAGTGGCATCAGTTGATGCACTGAGCTACCGCTCCCGGTCAGCATTATCTATTAACTTCATCAGACTAAATATATGAGTTTTTTTCGAAAATGGGTCTTATGCTGTAGCTTCTGCTTCTACTTGAGGCCTTGCGTGCTTTTGCTATTTTAATGTCGAGGATGAAGCTCATATTGCGTTTTCAATTGTTTTTCAAAATTTTCTAAATTTTTTCTCCATTTTTTGTTCAATTTTCAAATATGAAATATTGGACTTTTTACTTTAAATTTCTTTGTTCTATGAAGATTTAAAATAATGCCATTAATGAAAGTTACATTATCCGTAGTTTTTGCATTTTTTAAGTCAAATTGTGACTATTTTCTCACAATGCTTAACCAAAGTTTCTTCAAAACAGCTCCAAATATTTATACAGGAAAACCACAACACAAAAAATTCAATTTAATTCAACGTTTTGAACAAAAAAAATAGTAATATTTAATTTTTCGAACGACCTGCGTGTTTTTGATGTTTTCATAAACGGAAATACACCTTGTACACTATCACTCATGACGTTCGAGATTTGATTAAAGAGTAAAAGGTATTTTCCAATTGCATTCACCATATACCATAATGATTCACTTATATTCTGAAAACTAAATTTTGTAGTTGCTTCATTAATAGCGGTTATCTTCACATTATTCTCGCCAAGCACAAATAGTACAAACATTTTTCGACAGAATCGAAGACAAGTCAATCCATTGATCTAAAACATTTTGCTTAGCAAAAATATTCTTAAGATTTTACTATTTATTCAATTACGTTACTATTCATCATTATTACGTTACTATGTATTCAATTGAAGGTAATTATTTTTTTTTCTGCTCATATTTTGCTTTTCCATAACTCGTGGGTTTTCGGAGCGCAACTGCATTTTATTGCCGTATCTTTGGTAGTTACAGACGAGTGCGGGAGGCACACGGCGTTGTTGACTCTGTCTGGTGGCAGCGATGGGAAGCAGCTGTCCAGTCTCCTTTCCGGAGGGTGAAGCGGCGTAGTCAGGGACACGTCACGACAGCGGTTCCTCGCGGCACTTAAGGACTCTCTCCGCACCCGAAGTTACCTCTTAACTTGCTCATTACTCCCTCCGCTATGTGCTTTAGGTAGAGAAACAGTGATCAAGACGAAGGCATCAGCCAAACCAGCTCGCCCTGCCTAGAGAGTCACATCAAAGAAAATATATTTTCTCTATGGTCGCGTCCTCGTAGGAGAGATTGGTAATGTCCACGCCCTGCAGATTTTGTTTGCTCCTAGTCGTATCGTACATGAATCCACTCGCTAAGCATATTTTTTTTGAAATACTAAAATAGCACATTAGAATTTGGCGTATCGATTTCTCGAAAACGTGCTTTGCATTAAACCACAATTTTTATTTTAATGTATCTTTAATAATAAACATAAGGCATTTATTAAATTTAGTAATCCAACAAAATGTTTCTCATAACTAATAATAAAAAACATTGAGATGAAAAAGTACTTTTGTACTTAAATCTCCCTTTAATGTACAACAGTACGAGGTCCGTACAAGATACATTAAATTTCCTGTGCCGTTGTACATTAAAACTACATTAAATTTGAGGTAATTTCTGTCAGTGTAGTAATGCTACTGCAGCCCCTACTTCCTCGCATTATTTCTAAATTTGCAATTTTCAAAATTCAGAGTTCAACGAAAATGAGACCCGCGCTATTCTTGTAAGCGTCCCTTATTCTATACACGAAAAGAAATTGAAGAGAATTAATTTAGAGCGGTGTTTGAGAAAATGTGATTTTCGAAAATGTGAGAAAATGGGATTTTCGAGAAACAGATTGTTTAAAAAAATTAAACGAAAACGACTCATATTTTCGAAAAATGGAACATAACTTTATTTCAAGATCTGTCTTTAAGGAACAGATTTCAATAAGGAAAAAATATTTATCTTCAATACGGCGTTGTAATTGTAGGAACACACGCCCCAAAAAATTGCACTTTTGCAATTTTCAATTTTCGAATAATCTGGGATTTCAGCGAACACGAGACGTGCACCATTCTCTTAGGCGTCTCTCTCTCTCTCTCTCCCTCTCTCTCCCTCTATCTCTCTCTATCTCTCTATCTCTCCCTCTCTCTCTATCTCTCCCTCTCTATCTCTCTGTCTCTCTCTGTCTCTCTGTCTCTGCCTCTCTCTGTCTCTCTCTGTCTCTCTCTGTCTCTCTCTTTCTCTCTCTCCCGCCTCTTCTCTCTGTCCTCTGTCTCTCTCTGTCTCTCTCTGTCTCTCTCTCTGTCTCCACTATCCGAAAGCAAAATATCCTAAACATTTTGAGCCATTTATGAGAATATTTTTAAAATGTTTTTAAGGCTTCATGTAAAAAAATGAAAATATCCTGTTGAAACTCCCAAGACCTTGAGTTCGTTCAAATTGGAGGAGGAATATGAATTTTGGAGAAAATCGGCTCAACGGTTTAGGCGCAGATAGATTTTTTACTGTCAATCGATTTTTCTGTATCAAGGACCCCCAAAGAAAGGATTCTGGCTACACCACTAATTAGAGGTAATAATTTACTTTATATAGGAATATTATTTATCCACTTTTCGTTACCAGGACCCGACGATAAGAGTTTTTCTGTCGAAATTCGTTTCAAATTTGGGTAAATTATCAAGAGAAAGGACCCTTTAAATTTTTACGGCGTTTGAATTCAGCCAAAACAGAAAATGCAGACTGTTGTTCTGCACGTAAAAGAAGTTCGAGACATTTAAAAATTTAGTATCCAAAATGTATCATAATCGACAAAAATGATGTGTACTCTGAACTCGAATATCCATGTTTACTTCTCAATAAAGGAACATTGAAAATATTACTAGTGTTTGCGTAATTTTAAGTTATATCATATAAGTAGGGTAGAAAGTGCAATATAATTTTATTACGTAACGTTATCAATAATACGAGAAAGTACGTGGTGTTGTGACACATGGCTGACTACATTAAAGGAGAGTTTACTCCATGCTGAATTCCTGTTAAGGTTTGGGAACATTGTTAAATGCCTAAATACTAATGACTGGCATCACCATGCTTGTAGTGTCTCTAGTTTTTTACAAATTCGCGCTTTACTAATCGTATTGAAGATACAACAATCTTTGTGGTGCTATCTAGCAGCTGCTTTCGAGTTACTTAATGCATTTTATCCATTGGTTGGGATCTTGTAAAATCCTTGCAGGAAGAAGAATTCCCATGATGCCCAGGAAAACGTGGACCGGGAACTGCCGGGAACCACATTGGCGCCACGGATTGGCGCATTGCTGATGCACTGTGTGAAGCTGTGCTTTTGAATTTTTAGTCATTTTACAGGTTTTTATAATTTGCTGCAATGAAATACATATTAGTGACCGGTGGTGTGATAAGTGGTGTGGGAAAAGGAGTCATAGCGAGTTCATTTGGCACAATTCTGAAATGTTGTAATATACATGTGACATCCATTAAAATTGACCCGTATATTAATATTGACGCCGGCACGTTTTCTCCATATGAGCATGGTGAGTTAGTTACTTAGGTTATTTTAGCATTAAAGTATCGTATGGTTTAGTGCATTCCATTTGACAAGTACAATTGTAGGCGAAGTGTACGTATTGGACGACGGTGGAGAAGTTGATCTGGATCTTGGGAACTATGAGAGATTTCTTGACGTTACATTGCATCGTGACAATAATATCACCACTGGAAAGATTTACCAGCATGTTATAAATAAAGAAAGAAGGGGAGACTATTTAGGAAAAACTGTCCAAGGTATGCTGTGTGTTATTATTTTAATTATTGATTAGAGCATTCTCAACGTGATTTTTATGACCTGCTTTTTTACAGTTGTCCCACATATTACTGATGCTATCCAGGAGTGGGTTGAGAGGGTTGCTAATCAATCTGTAACAGCTAATGGTACCAAGCCACAGGTAAGATCTGTGACACAAAACATTATTGAAGTCAAGTAATCATGTTTTATAATTGAGTTTGCTTTGTTATGCATGTGTCGAAATTGAGAATTATGTTTGTAGGTTTGTATTATTGAACTTGGCGGTACCATTGGAGATATTGAAGGAATGCCTTTCGTAGAAGCATTCCGCCAGTTCAGTTTAGAGTTGAAAAATTTTCCCTATTGAAACTGTCAATTTGTTGTGGATAAAATATAATGTTGAAATTTGCATTGCTTCTGTCACAATGGTTTTAAATATTAATTGGCATTGGAAACTTGTCCTTACTCTATTGGGTACATCTATTTCTGATGTTCATTATTCAATAAAGCAGATTTAGAGCAAAAGCTTCAGTGGTAAATATGACATTTACAATTTCATAATTTATGTTGCAGCCAAGATCAACTGGAGAGCACAAAACAAAACCCACCCAATCTAGTGTACGTGAATTGAGAGGTTTAGGATTGTCTCCTGACCTGGTAGTATGCAGAAGTGAGAATCCTATTGGACATTCAGTGAAAGAAAAAATATCTAACTTCTGTCATGTAGCTCCTGATCAAGTAAGTCAAGAGATAGGTCTCAATTACACATGCCGTTATAAAATAAATTAAGGAAATCCAAAAGATGTAAATTGTAGGAGTGTCAGTTGTAGAATATTATAAGCTTGATGTAGAAAATTATTGAAAAACATTTAAATCCTTCAGTTTCAAAATATTTTAGGTGATTCTGAGATTTTTCATGTTTGTTCTGAGATTTTTCACTGTACATATATTTCAAATCTGATGCCTGGAGAAGTAGATTATGGAATTTTTTTTTTCATTTGGTAAATTGTTTAGTAATATTTAATTGTTAAGTTTGCTTGGCTGTGATTAGAGAGAAAGCATTATGATGACTGACAATTTTGTGAGGTCTAAGTATGAATTAAGTGTTTGAAATTGATGCTCAAACCATTTCTTGGATATCTAAGTTATGACTTAATGTAGAATTTAATGTAGACTTAATGTAGACTTTAATGTAGAATTGAGTCTTTTCTGAAAAGATTTTGAAACATGTCTGTGCCTCTTTATATCCTTTAAGCTCTTAGCAATCTAAAAAATTTGAAATATTTGTCAACACTCCTTTTAATTTAGTCACTTGTGATAATTGAAGGAGAGAAAATCAATATTTATGATAATGATAAACAATATAAAACATTTTTAAGTGAGATTTTGAAATTCGGTGAGAGGCTCATAATAAAATAAATGTTTTCATGAGGAAATAGTTTGTAGTTCTTCTATTAGGAAACCATGTTTTTCATTTTTGTAACAAATGTAAGAATGAATATGGATTGCATGTGAGAAAATGAACACAATTCTTTCTGTATGCCATAGGTTATATGTATTCATGATTTAACTTCAATATACAGAGTGCCTATTCTTATGGAAAGCCAAGGCATTGTTGAATTCTTTAATGATAGGCTACAATTGGGCATTGCGATGCCTCCACCTCGCCGTTTCATGCACAAATGGAAAGATCTTGCTGAGAGGTATAAACAGCTTTACTGGTTTCAATTACTAACAGAAATATACTATGATTTATGTGGTCACATGATTTATTTTTTGTTTCATAAGAGTGGATACATTAAGAAAAGATGTCAATATTGCACTGGTTGGCAAATATACAAAGTTGGAAGATTCATATGCATCTGTAACAAAAGCTCTTCAACATGCTGCTATATGTGCAGGTTACAAACTAAATCTAAAGGTAATTCAAATCTTGTATGGTTTTACTACATTCTGATTTTCTGAATTTGCATGTTGGTACAATGAGGACTTTCTCTTAATACATTTTAAACATTTTTAAAAAGTTTTTTATTAAATTTTTTAAGGAAAGGCCAAAATTTTTATATTTTTTTTTTTCAAATTTTTTTCCTTTTGAGGTGTTTTTATAACTCAGCTGATTTATTAGTTTCTTTTTCTTCTACAAATAATTATTTCTTGAGTAAAAAAATTATATCGATGATGTCTTACCCTATGAATTCAATATTATATTTCATGTTTATCTTTTTCAAGAACAAACATTTCACTTTGCTGATGGTATCATGTAAGGTTAATAAAATGTTGATTAATTTAAATAAATGCTCAAAAACTGCCATTATGTAGCACGTAATATTGACAACCCATTCAGTGGTAAATAATGTGAACTTGGTAGGATCTTAAACTGAAATTTTTGAAAATAGCTCTGAAATGTTTGTCAATGAAATATAAAATGTTTTGTGTGCCAATGTATATTGTTCATGTGGTGAATGATTTTGAGATGGCCTTTTTCCCCTTCTCCAGTACATTGAAGCTGCAAATTTGGAGAAAGACACCAAACTTTCTGACCCTGTGTTGTATCATGAGGCATGGCAGCAGTTATGTAAAAGCGAGTAAGATCATTTTCCTTATTTAGGCAGATGAATTACAACAAATTTCACTTTTCTTTGTGTATGTGCCAATATATAAATGGATGAATAGTTAGTTGTTTGGAAATATTTCATTGGAAGATGTGTTGAGCAATGTTGGCAATTGTATCTTTAATTTTGATAGTTTTAACAACTTTTAAAAAGCTATCTGTATTGCTTTTGTGGCATGACGTATGTTTGATTGTTATTAGTCTAATTAATGAATATAAATGGACTAAGAAAGTTTCCAGTTTAAAACCATGAATATGTTGTAATTAATTTAATTTTCTTACTTTTTAGTGGTGTCATTGTGCCTGGTGGATTTGGCAAACGTGGAATGGAAGGGAAGATAGAAGCATGTCAGTGGTGTAGAGCTACTTCAAAGCCATTTCTAGGCATATGTTTGGGTTTGCAGGCCGCTGTAATTGAATTTGCAAGGTATAACATTGAGTGATTATAAACTCATTCCTTAGAGGTATGATAGTTCTATGAAGTACAATTGAAGTGTCCTTATGAACTTCTAAAAATCTTAGAGTTTGATATGCTTGCCTCGGTTTGTGTTCACATTTCTGTACAATCCAAATTGTTTGAAGGCAAGCATGTGAAGTCTAGATTAATGTTTCTTTGAATTGAAAAACCTTTTTAAAGTCATATTTTATATCTGCGAAACCATTGAGAAATAAACACTTGAGGTGTCTGGAAACCTGAGGTAAAGCAATTGTTTATGGAGCATGACAACATGGTGTGGATTTTGTGGTCCTTTTGCAAGAATTGAAAATTTAGGTTATGTACTTGCGATTATTTCTTGAACTTCGCAACAAATGAAAATTTCGGAATGCAACAAATGAAAATTCATTTTTTGCGACTAATTTCAATGCGTTAATCAGAATGTTTTTTTAACAGGAATGTGTTGAATATGCCTGATGCAAACACAACTGAAATAGATCCTGATACCTCACATCCATTGGTTATTGATATGCCTGAACATAATCCAGGTCAGATGGGAGGTACTATGCGTCTAGGAAAACGAGACACTATTTTGAATGTCAACAATTCCATTATAAGTGAGTATTGAATATATTTGATAATTGTGTAAAATGAAGGACTATTGAGAAAATTAACTTCATCACGTACTGTAAAGCAAAGTCTCCCAGATGTTTGATATTGGAATAGTATTTTGCACTCTGGTATTGGTATAGTATTTTGTGGTCACTATTTGGAATGTGAATTATAGGTAGAGACTTTGTAAAAAATTAATAAATCTATTTTGTTTTCCTAGAACAACTCTATGGTAAAAAGGACAAAATTCAAGAGAGGCATAGGCACAGATATGAAGTGAATCTTAAATATGTGCCAGAATTGGAAGCTGCTGGAATGAAGTTTGTGGGTATGTAGCAATGTGTTTAGAGACAAGGTGTAGGTATATCAAATTTGTATATTTAAAAAGAATGTAATTATTTATAATTAAATCTTTTACAGTATTACTCAGTATTACTATTGACATGAATATAAGTATGCTTTATCAATGCAGCTTAGTACTTCTGAAATAATAACTTTGTCAGACTGTATTTGGTTTTTATTTAATAGACAGAAAATTGTTTTTTGTCATGGCAGTGTTATGTAAAAGTACAATGATTGCAATGTACTAAAATATGTGATACATCATAGCAACGTTTTGAAAATGCTTATTTCCATCTTCAGGCTGGAGTTAACATGTCAAAACAATTAAATACTGTGGAATCTCATTTGTACGTTTTTCAAGGGACTGAAAATTTTGATTGTCATATGCGGGGAAAACTAGCTAATGTAAAACGCTCAATTTATACTTACTTTTCACATCTCCATCTGCAAACCACTACAATTGAGAAAACTATACTTTGTTGTCTCTAACGAGGCAGCTGAAGATAAAATAGAATGGTGGAATATGGCACGGCATTTTGCATCTATCTCGGTTGTGCCGCTAGTGTCGCTTGATCTGCATAACTGGATGATACAGTCGCGATCATGTGACATCTTGCGGCAGGACTGAGAAAGTCGCAAAAAGTCATGCCATATTCCATCTTGGAGATAATACCCTCAACTGCCAGGTTAGCAAAACCCTAGTATAATGGATATGTAAACAACACACACATATCACTAGGATGAACTAATTTATTCATAAATGACATTGTTTAAAACTAAATTACACAAAAAAAGCACTCGAAGTAATGTATATTTAGACCTGTGTCACACGAGCATTGCGTTGATGCGCATCACCTAATGCTAATGATGTCAGCTGTATCGATGCTCATCCATTCCTGTGCACACGAGTCACTTAATGCGAATAGTAGATTAACATTGTATCTTTCAAAACAAAAAAGAATTTGTAGGGAGGGTTCAGATAACATGTTTCTCAAGCTCTGGAAAGTGAAAGGTTTCAAAAGTATCATGAACACAACACGTTGAAGATGACTTTGGTGCACCGGAAAACATGTCTTTCATGAAGCGTTTTACTTATACAAACTTTAAATGTGCTAAGTGGGATTGTTGCATGTAAATAAATAATATAATGGAATTGGGGCAGGGACTTGAAAATATGAATGTACTAGTGAGATTCTTCTGTATTATATTTTAAACAATGGTCAGAATTAAACAGAAGAACTACATGATATGTACACTGTATGGAATGCACCTTAATAGTTATTAAAGGGCAACATCATACTTTTAGAGAATACAGATGTCTATAACTACATCACTCAATGAAGTTATCACATTCATTAAGTGTCTGTGTCAACAACTCTCTACCAAAAATTCACATACAATACATGCACATTATTTTACAACACAGTGCCAGATGACATTAAATTATTAAAATCAGTGCACAAGTATAAGTACCAAGTCAAATTTCTTAATATTAAGTAATTTATTATACAGTATTATTGCTTTTCTATAGGAATCTTTTGTTTGTTGATGTATTATGTACATATATCCTGTGGTAGTTAAACTGTCCCCGAGAATAGTGATTATGTACTGTATTGTTTTGTACGGAGTGTTTTTTCATCAGTGTTTGTACATCAGTGTTTTTTCTCTTTAGGAGTATTACTCTGTATAGATATAATGCTACAACGTTTTTTTTATATATTTTTGCACAATTGTTTAGATTTTAGATTAAAAATGCATCTGATTGATCTTTTCTGAAGTACCGTAACTCTCAATATTCCTATTATATGTTGCCCCCATATTTCTATACCATATTGTACAGGTGAATGAATGATTCTAAAGTATATTGCATAAGCCTATCAGTTGTCATGTATCTTTTTAAGATTTCTCAATACGAATATGTTAGTACTTAATTTATTACAGACTTTTTCAATATACGTTGTGTGGGTTAAGTTCTCATAAATAGTATGAATTCCTATAAACTTGTGACAATCTTTGGCTGATATCTTTGTCATTGATGTTGTTGCCTTTATTTTTATGGTTACAATGACAGAAATGTATCATTTTGAGTTTTATTTGCAATTAGGTTGAACCTTTGTATTGGAGGAAAATTAGAATACATGTTACGATTTTGTTGTTTTATAACTTTTAAACGTTAATCGTCAGATGAAGTGAAAAAATAACTTGGATACTCATTGAGTTCCATTTCGTCATCATTAATGCATGTAAATATTTAATTATATTAATGTGTAATAATTCATTTGATGAAATCTTCATTTTTTTAGGAAGCATATTCAGGTATTATAATTAAAGGTTTTTGTTCTGTATTTGGGTTGTTGTAGAAGGGATAAATCTTCCATGCAAGTTCCTTTGGATTGGTAAGACTTTCATTTTGGCTAGATGTTAAAGTATTTATTGGCCACGTGCATCTTTAACCCCTGTTAACATGCAACCCTACAGGCTTGTTAAGTGCACTTGAACCTACTTGTATGTTAAGAAGTTTAATATCCCTAGGAACATAAATAATCAACCATCGATTCATTGCAAGTGAAATGTTTGTTAAGAAAAAAAACATGGCAATGTACAAACAATTTAGAATAAAAGTACTCATATTAGTTTTGATAATTAATGTTAATTGTAATATTTAGTACAAAAAATGTATACTAAGTAAATTAATCTCATTTTCTGACATTCCTTTAAATGAAACTCTTCTCTGATAATCGTATTTACTGACGATCTGAAGGTATCACCACTGGAAGTTGACTCTCCAAATGTCATTTCTCTAGGTTCAGGAGAATTATTTGCATTCATCTTTTCTCGAGCTACGGTATATGAATATAGATATATTGCAAGCACAATATTGTAGTAACCCACAATATTGTAGTAATGTGCCACAGCAACAGAATTCACTTGATTACTATCACAGTAATGTTCATTTTTACATTAATTGCGAGATTTCAGGGTGATCAATAAAATGCTGAACATACTATGAAATGTTAGCTTTATTACTATGGGGTGGATTTTGATGACCTAAAACACTGCCAAAAATGATCAATAAAGTGCACTTAAAATATGTTGAAAATGTCCTAAAAACAATGAAAAATAATGTATAAAATTTAACCAGTTTGAATGAGCAGCTCAAGCTGTTAGATACGTTACTGATGGAATCGAGGCTGCTTTTCTATTTGTTCAAGTGAACTTTGCTTTCAAACTTTTGGTTTGGACTGTTCTTTGCCAGGCGATCTGTTTTTAGATATTCCGAAATCGGTTGAACTGACAATGGCGCTTTTAGGCATCATAGGAGAACTTCAGATTATATACTCACAATGGCTAACATTACAATTTCGGAGTGAAGATATCAACAAGGTTACTCAGGAATTCTATGGAGAACATTTGTTGCATCTCGTAAATATTATTTGAAGAAGGTACCTTTAAAATGATATTAAAATTGATGAAATAAGCGGTAAATGCGTTAAAAATTATGTAAAAAGTGACTTATTAGACTAAATCAACGAAAAAGACAACAAACAAACGAGAACACCAACAAAATCGTCTAAAAATGGATCATTTCCTATTGTTATAACATTTATTTCTATACTAACCACCAGTATTCTAAGGTGAAAAGAAAAAATATTACATTTCATTGAAATCCGCACCCTTGTTATTACTGCCTCGTGCAAATAAAAAATCTCGGTTCTGCTACACTCCGCCTTGATTTTGAACTTCTGGTCTCTTCAGTAATAACACTCATAACATTTCTAGGTATGCTATTAGCTCTATTGGTTATCTACATTTCGTCATGATAGATGTCAAACTGGAAATTTGAGTTTTGTGTTTCCAACATTAGATTAAACCTCCACACTGCTTGATATTCACATGATGTATTGATACAATTTTTATTTTGTGATCATCCTTTACAAGACTAATAAAATATGTAGGGTCAATATTGATGCATTAATTTTCATTCTTTTTGATTTTTGAAAAACGAATGTAAGGTTTGGAACAGAAATTGAAGCACCATGATAGAATTGATTTTGTGAATGATTCTGATGATTTTACAAACTTTTGAAAGAATGAGGTAGCAAAAAGATTTCTTTTAATTGCAGGCCATGATTTGAACAAAGAACGTATGGAAATTATGGAATTGGAAGGTCATCCATATTATGTTGCCACGCAGTATCATCCTGAGTATTTATCTCGCCCTCTTAGCCCATCTCCTCCATTCCTTGGGCTTATACTAGCAGCTCGTGGAAAGCTGTTGTCCTATTTGGCGAGGGGTTGTCGTCTATCTCCAAAATCACTTTCAGATCATGACTCTGGTAAGATCTATTTCCTGTTCTGTGATAAAAATATATCGAGTAACTGTATGTTTTGTTGTACGCGGTGTTAAATATAATTATGAAATAATTATAATTACATTAGTTATGAGGTTTTCTTATCTCACTCCATTAAAATTATATTCATTTTTATTTATTGAACCAAAACTCAAAAACTTTATAATAATTTTTTTTTGTGTATAATAAGGTGAATGTTCTCAACATTTTACTAGTTTATTCAGCATGTGAAGGGGGTACCAGACAGCACCTGATACGTTTGGGGGGTTTTTTAATTTTTAGACCGTACCATCTGTGCGAATGTATGTAATGAAACTGGAGTTTTCTGGATAATTTAAGTATGGTTTTATTATTATTTGATTGTCAAATTGATTCCAGAATAAGAAGATGTTTTAAATATTTGTTTTCCTGATATGACTGTATTTACATTAATTTACTGATTTTTTTTTTTTAATTTCAGAAGATGATGATGATCCTCTTATTCTACCATTACAACACAATTTGGAGAAATCATTGTTCATTCAATCTGAAGGGGCTGGTGATAGCTAAGGTCCAGTTATTTCCAACTATAGCCCCTTTATTTCTGTCTCAGCACCGCACAATATTTTGCCAAAAAGAAAATAAATGCCAATTTATGTAAGGAAAATAATTTTATTATGTAATAAAATATTTTATTTGTTAAATTATGTTTTACTTTGGCCTCTACTGCACATTAATTTGTACTTAAAATGTTTGAAAACTGAATACCACAAGAATCTGTAATGCCTTTTCAGTTAGAAAAAACAATTTAAATAGAATTCTTTTGGTTTACACTTACAGAATTAAGATAATTTGTAAAAAGAACTGATGAACACCTTTTTTTACTTACTTTTAATAATTATGTAATAAATAATTGACAAATGTGAAAAAAAGGCATTACTTAAAAAAGGGGTCGATGTGCAGGAGAGGACTGACATGCTCTCTATCCATGTTACCTTCAATTGTTTGTTGGTATACGTTTACCAATGCTACTGTACTCTTGCCTCAGGTGTATTGTTTGGTTTGATTACAATTTATACTAGAACATTTTGTTGAATGGTAACATGGATTTTCACTGAATACATCTTTATATAAGAACCATTTTATATTAAGATTTATTTTGTTATAAACTATATAGAAAATAATATTAAAGCCATTCAGTGGAAACTTTTTTTCTTTTCTTTTTCTTCTCTTCTTCTTTCTTTTCCAAGTTGAACTAGAATCTCTCTTAATTCAGTTGAAGTTTTTGAACTCATTCCAGCTGCAATTTTGTAGGTGGATAACTGTTGTAGAGAAATGATAGTGTAAATAGCAGATATAATCTTTTTTTTATGAAAAAAAAATTTTTGGTTTTGGAATTTTGGATTGATTGATATAAAAACAGTTTCAATATTGGAAAGGAACATTGTGAAATGAAAAGGTCTCTTCTTATTTTAAAGTCCATAACATCTAGTTTGACATTTTTCTGTTATTAGAGCTGAAAAATGAAGACTGGTAAATAGGTTCGTGGTAGGTTGGAGATAAATGTATTTTAGGATTTGTAATTGTGAATAATTATGTAGTAGGTATTTAAATACCAAAATAATGATTTAAATCATTATTTTATTTTTACATATCACATCTAGATCGTTGTTTAATATTCGGATCCATTTCACATGAGAAATAAAATGAGGTTTAGAGTATTTCTTTAAGTATGTAATCAATTTAAGATCAATTTTGAAAGCTCTTCCATATTCTAACTATAAGAAACATTCCAGAGAGCTTAGTATTTGAATAATGTTGATATTCAATTATTTGTCCTGTTGTTTGTGGTGCAGCAGCCCAAGATTTTTTTCTTTAATGTTGTGAAATGTAAGATTATTTTCCAAGAACTGTCTTAACAATTAGTTGTTACTGTATGAAATTAATTTATTAAATACTTAAAAAACTTGTGTATTAAAAATAAATCTTTTGGAGATTTGGTAAGGAAAGTCACTGAATTAGACCAATTGTAAGCTGACCTTTTCTAAAATTTTCTCTCTAGTGTACTTTATTACACAATAATCATTCAAGTCTTCAGGTTTCCTCAACTACTCAATAAAATACTATATTTAATTAGAAATCTTGTTTCAGAATATCTGGTTTTGCGGGTTTTAAATGTTTTTCTACTGTGATCATCTTAGACCAGATACTAATATTTAATCAATCTCTAGTACTTGACTTACCTTACTAGCATTTGAAGGCCAAATATTGTACGTATTTAAACAGGATATGTGAATCTATTGTGTCTCTAAAGCTTGACATTTTGCTAACATCAAATTTTAAATCCTAATTTTCATGAATTTTATTTTGGAGTGTAAGGTGGTATAAGTAAAACATAAATAAATACAATTAATTTTTTTTAAAAAAATATATAGGTTTCGTTTTTTGTTAATACACAGTTAATTCAAGTTTTAGAGAGAGTGGACTTGCTCATTATCTCAAATTTTTGTTCTCGCAAACTGTTCAAATATTTTGCACACAATAAAAATTATTTACAATGTGATTACCTTTGTTTAAGATAAATAAAAGTGTGATAATTTTTTTTGTGTACTTTTTTCATCAATGGGAGGACTTGCTAAAGTGTTCATAGTGTGCAGGGAAGAGGTCATGTGATAACTTCAACTTTACTTTCAATTCGTTGTGGGTAATTTTTGTTCAGCAGACTAAACAAGTTCAAGGAAAAGAGACCAGTTAAGTAAATTGAGATTATGTTTGGAAAAGGTAGAAAGTTAATGTTCTTACTTTTATGAACAAATAACCTCTGATAGTATATTGCATGGTAGTGCTTGTGAATGGAAAACTATCTAATTACAATTTGAAAGATCTTGCAAACAATTATTTTGTGTGGTGGTTTCCATTTACTGTATTGCAAAACAATTTTAGGCGTGTTGTCAACCTATTGCATTTAGAACACATTTAATGATTCTGATCAATTATGTCAAAAGAGCAATTTTAATCTGGCAGGGAAGATACTTCTACTTTCACTGAAGTTACATTGCATGAAATGGCAGGTATTACTCTCATGTTATGCCATCTTGTTTCCATTTACAAGAATGCAAGTAAAGAAATGCTGATTTTCCATTTTTCAAAGGTTGTTTAGAAAGGTAGCTTAATTAGCAGACATGTACCAAGAGAGGGCTTTTAACTTACACAAATTTCCTCCTCTATGTATACTGTTTCAGTCTGTGAAAGTGATTTGTCTGTTGGTGCAATTACAAGTGACAAAATTGGAATTTATCCTTTTGTTTGAGAGAAGTCAACATATTTTCATTGGAGGTTCATTCAATATGCAAAAAAGAGAGTAGCAGAATTTTAAAATATTTATTTTTTCTTTTAGGTAGTTCTGTTCAGTGACGTGCTTTGATAAGTGTCGGCTCATTAAAGTGAATCTGACACAAAATTACATATTTTAATACATCAGATGCTCATATCTTCTTGAATAGTATATGACAGACTTTTCTGATTTGTTCTGAGAATTACTGTATTTTTTTCTTATAAAGAAAATGAAGTACCCTGTGTTGGCAGAGTATTTATCTAGTTTTTTAGCCATGAAGAGGACCATCTATTCCCAATCTGCAGTGAAACCTTCTATCTATTCTGTTGTATCGTCACCCCACCCTGCCCCTATCTGCCTCGTTCCTTTTTGGAAGTACCCAGTTTTCCTCACTAGAATAATAATTATTCTGCCCCTGACCACAAACTTCACACACATTATAGCTAAAATTAATAAACAAATCTAAACTAAAAATAAAAAAACATATACTTGCATATATTCATTTTTAATTTAATGTATTATACCAGTACTTTTATCAAAAGATACATTATAAAATAGTTTTGATATTTTTTCTCACATTTTTATAAAGAAATGTAGGAAATTGATTTTTAACGATGTGCCCAGGCCAATGTAGTTAAAATGCATTTAATTGTATTTAAATTTGCTTTTAATTGTAGTAAATTTATTTAAAATGCTTTTAATAGTAATAAAGTAATGATGTGAACATTTAATTACGTAATTAGTAAGAAAATAAATTTATTACATTTGAACAAATAGTTGAAAAAAAAGAGGACAAGAAAATGTACATTTGAGGAAACAGGCTATTCAAATTTTAAAATTATTCAAAAGAAAATTGATTCATAAGCTGGAAGCAAAAGTATTTGGATAAATTCAATTACTCATAACTTGTGTAATATTTGAGATAAAATTTTGACATTTATTCTGGTTTAAGAATTTATTACAGCAACCTTTCTAAAAGATCTTGAAGAAAACTTGGCTCATGAAACTTAACATCGTACATATTTTGCACAACTAATTTATTTTGCAATTTAATTCCTGGAGCTTTCTGAGGTTCAAACTATAATTTTATCTATGTTAACTCATGTGGGTGCTTTTGTAGTTGCATCTTTAACAATAAATTATATTATAATTATATATTTATAATTTATATAAATATGAATCAATGAAAAAGAACTCTTACGAGAGTTAACTTGTCCCAAAACAATAGTGAAGACAAGCATTGTTTACTTTACGCCATAATTTTTATTGTATTAGAAATTTAGCTTGGATAATGACATTTAAATCTTTTCTAAACCACATTTGCATGTGTGCAAGTTCATTGGAAAAAACAATATTTTTGTGTTTCATTAAATTCCAAGTTATTTTGTAATATTTTCAAATATTTTATATTAGTTTTCAATTCTGTATACCTTTTACTTGATGTCTTTGAACTCATTGTACTCTTGAGTTAAGATAACTATCATGGTAAATCTTCATTAAAATAATCAGTTTCCAAAAATGCTTATGGTACTTTTGTGTGCTATGTGAATAATACAAAATATTATTTGACTCTGATATTCTTTAATTTTGGCTTAATAATTAAGAATTTGTACTACTACCTATTATTACAGTGTAAATTATTCTTATATAGGTATGTATTTGGCATTTTAGGATTGGATTAATCTGACTTTTGCTAGCTAGCAGTGTACCCAGGCCTGAGTCGTTTTTATTTATTATCGTTGACTAGAATAAAGGCAGACACGTGGCAAGTATGATGTATTCCCATCATCATACCTAGCATACTTTGCCTGCCTGAGCTTTTCTTTCATCACACAGCTATAGAAAATGAGACAATTGTTTTAGGAAGCTTTAGCTCTATTTTTGCCTCGACCAGGCTCAAACCTGGGATCGTGTCACAAGGCTAAAGGGACAAGTACTTTCTTTTTGTTATAAAGTTTTGTTGTATTGATACCAAGAGTTAACACTATCATTAGGGCTTGATGATGTCCTGATCCCTTAAGACTCTTGAAGGGTTCAAAAATCAGTACTGAAACTTTAAAAAAAACAAATGTCTTGGAAAATTTTACTTAGAGCCAACATGAAGAGAAAAGTAATTAAAGCACAAATTGTAATTTTCTGGTGTACTTTCAATATACAATTCTCTTTAATGGATTTTAATTCTTGGCTGTAAATGTAAAATGCGGGCTGAATGTAAAATGCCTCAGCTAGAAGAACAGTGATTCTTAGCTTACTGAAATACTTCCTGGGATATTTGAAAACAAGGATATTGAGTGAAAATAATGATTTGATATTAGAAAGTAAAGTATATAAAGTAAACTTTAAAAACACTTCATTTAATAAATCTTAGTATTAAGAAAAATATGTTCATCTTATCCCATCACCTTAGTGTGCTGTTTGAAAGCATGTGTTCAGAGTGAATAAAATGGCATTTCATTATATCTGATGATATAAAGGACATTGTCCCAGTGAATATAGTACTACTGTTAATCATATAGACAAAGAACTGGAAAATTTGTCAAAATGTTAAAAATGTGATTGGACAAGATATAACATATTATATTGTATGTAGCTAAAAATCCATTATGCGCTCATTAGCCATTGTACACTTATTTTGTTGGTAATTATATACTACTCCCTTGAATAATCTGAAAAGTACATAATGGTCTCATTTAGCCCGTAGTAAGATAACTATTTTAAAATCCAAATATTAAGTTAATAATATCTACTATGAACTTAAGCCCATTACCAATAATTTCCTTGTTAATAAATGGATAGTAACTTGAATTAGAAATTCTTTCAAAGTATACTTATTGAATTGTGAAAGAATATTTGAAGATGCTCAATGATTATGAGGGGAATTGAGAATCCCTGTGCTGTGTTGGTAAAATAGAGTATGATACAAATAATTTAATAATGAGATATAGAAGGATGTTTTGTGCCTCTTTGTAACCCTCACATAGTTTGTATTCTCAAAAGGTTGTATATTTATTCATAAGGAACAAACTATACAATTCATCACAAGAACATTAATTACATACATAATGAAGTGGTTCAATATATTAACTCTGCAAATAGCACCAGGGCTCAAACCAGTGATTTTCAACAATTTTGGATGTGGTGCCTTCAACTCTCCACCCCACTCCCCAAAAACTGATGACACGTATATTTAAAATTCCAGTTTTTACTATTTTTTTGTAGTAAGGAAAGTTTTGCAGTGTCTCAATGCAAAACTGAGAGAAAAACTGAAGTTGGCTGAACACTCCTTATATAAATATCCCCAAAGTAAAACTGCAGTTGTGCCACTGATTTTATATGAAGCTTATAAAACTTTTTCAAAATTTCTCAAAACTGCCTCCAAATTTTTTGCTTGATTAGAGGATAGGGCAGTAATAAATATGTTAAAAATATCGGGTTATTAAAATCTGAATTTTTGCAAAAGTTAAATTTTTAAATTTACTTCAAGCCTTACCTTCATTATTGAAGCTGGATTTTTTCTTGATGCAATATATTAATCAATTTCAGCACTT
This sequence comes from Teleogryllus oceanicus, assembly GCA_964035755.1. NCBI lineage: Eukaryota > Metazoa > Arthropoda > Insecta > Orthoptera > Gryllidae > Teleogryllus > Teleogryllus oceanicus. The sequence goes on from CAXIVR010000002.1 coordinate 1,057,634, forward strand.
TAAATTATTTTACGGTTTTCAAAATTTTAGTAGTTATTGTATAATTTTAAATCAAGTACTGTCAGTTTTCCAAAAATTCTTCCCCTCAAGCCACTCTCAATTTTTTCTTTAAATTTTACCATAGACTAAAGAATCATTTTTACTCTATGATTTTACATACATGTGAAGACAATGCACTGAATTATATGGTAAAATTGCTGTTATGATTATAATCATTGATTTTCTCATCATGCAAAAGTGTACATTATTTTCCTTTCCAGGATGAAAGGAAGGAAAAATACATTTCTTCTTCAACCAGTCTCTGAAAAGCTGAAAGTCAAATTTAAAGAAAAACGTAAAACCAAAATATTTAAAACAACTGAAAGAAAACAAGTTAATTTCAAAGTAACATTTTGATTCGCTAGTGGTGAACTGTTTAAATAATTGTTACAAAAATGATGAGAAAGTCCAGTTCTGTACCACTAGTCAGGGCTAGGAATGCGACATGATGCCAATGTTTAATAGAAATATTGATTTATTAAAACCTCAAATAGGCTCCCAAATTTTTCAGTGAAAATTGGCGTAGTACAATGTTTGTCTACAACATTTTTAGTCATATTTCAATTTTACTATTGAAGAAACGAAAAAAGACGAAAATGTGAAGAAAGAAAAAAAAGTATTGTAGGCGCCAATAGACAGCTAGGAAGAAGGTAGCGCAACACCGAAAATTTAGCCTAGTTAAAAAAAATAAAAAAATTAGGAAACGAACTAGTTCAAGAAATGTTCTGTGCCATTCTGTAGCACAACTTGTTTCTTTCTCGCCCTACTTCTTAAGAAGTAATCGTGCTTCGGAAAGCGGCAATTTTTTGGCAGACAAACTTAACCTTATAACGAAAAAGTAGATGATTCTTGCTCTTGTATGTAGTAAATTTTGACATTGTTAGACCTTTGTGTATTCTCTGGTGTAGTCAGACTCTATGTTTTGTGGGTCCTTGTTATCTATTAATCGATTGACGGCAAACGTTTGTTTGTAGTCAATGCTAGCGCCTAAACCAGCGGGGCGGAGCCGTGTTGGCTACCAAGAGTACGACACCGGAAGCCTAGCCTTGCGCGGCTTGCAATAACCTCTGTCTCAGTGTCCCAATAAATCCAGTCGCGGAAACACGGAAGTCGACGCCAACTCTTCGCAAACGAAGCGTCCACACGGACAATTTTCAATGCAGAATGAGAAGAAAAGTATCTTTTCGCAGATTGCGGCAGCTATGTCAAATGTTTAGTTTGCAAAAAAATGCTTAATCACAATGTTTAATTTGCAACGACATTATTCTGTTAATCATACTGCTGAATATGACAAGAACTTAGAAGAAGAATGTGACGAATTTTACTGTGGTATGATGAACAATGCGTCTCAAGAGGTAAGTTTTGGATGTATTTTGATGTTCCTATGTTTTAACAGTAAAAAACATGAATTTTATTTATTTTAAAACTGTCCCTTTGGGAAAGAAGATGCTCATTCTTCTCAAAATTAGCTTCACTGTAAAACATTCACAAAACATCGAAATTTGGAGAGATTGTAAATGTTTTCAGAACATTTCGTTCGGAATTTGAAACCGGATTTAAGGATTTGTTTGATTTACAATTAGAATTTAATATATTTGCTACACCTTTTTCTCTTGATGTAAGCTTTGTTGCTAGTGAATTTGAGTAACGAGGAACGGCAATCTCACAATTAGGAAGCACGTTTGGGCATGAAGTCGGGTTCGCGATCACGCCAGGGCAATCGCACGCTTCGGAACTAAAGATCTCCGGAGCACAGTGGGTAATTTTGGCCATCTAGGTGGAAAAAATTCAGAATCTACAAAACTATAAATTGTTTATTGTTGTACAAAGTATATACTTGTATTGAAAGTCAATTATAATATAATATATATGGATATAATTATAATGGATTATTATGGATATAATATATTATAATATATATGGAACAATTTTTACTTTCTCGTATACATCGCGTTATATCGTCCCTGTCATAAGTTGTCGTAATGCTCGGTCGATTTCGAGTGTCCGGAAATCATCGTTTGGGTCCTCCTAATGTCCGAAAGTCTTTTTTTTCTCAACGTCCGTCCCGTCTCGCCGTCGCTCCCCGCGTCGCTCCGTCCGTGAACACTAAACCATGTGTACAATCTTTTCCAAATTGAAGAAAGCCCTGTCGATCTGGCTTTAGTTGAAGCTTTGAGATTTTGAAAAAAAAAATCTTTAATATCTGGGGGTAATTTACATGAAGCCCCCCGGACATTTTCAAAATTTTTTAAAAAACGGCTTCAAATTTTTTCTTTAAATTCCTTGTAAGAATAGAGTAAACTACGCTTATAAAGGCGGCATATGTCCAATTTTCAAGGTTAACTCTGAAGTTTCGAAAATCGCAAAAGTTCGAATTTTTCCGGCGTTTTGCTACAACTATAAAATTGAAGAAAGAGATTTTTCCTTCAAACGAAATGTGTTGTCCATAAATAGTTGTATCATAAAGGTCATGTACATTTTTTGACAATCTTAGTAGTTTTTGTGCAATAGAGCGTGAAATATTTGCAATTAAAAAAAATATATTTTCTCAAAAACGGCTCCAAATTTTTTCTTTAAATTTTTGGAAGAGTTAGTCCCAAATACACCCTATTCGATGGCATAAACGTCTATAAGACCTAAACGCATATAAAGTATAAATTGCTCTTACAAAAATGTAATATTTTTGACCTGTCTCTTACGTCGGTAATATGTGGGTGACATTAGAAGCAATTTCTTTACGTTATTGCATTTATGAGTACATTCGCTTTAAATAATGTCAAATAAAGTTTCTTAATAACACAACAGTTTTCTATAAAAATGAGCTCAAAATTCCACATTTTCAGAAACGCACTAACGCCATTATCTCAAATGTAATTATAAAAATTTAATTTTTTAAAATATCTCTCACGCCATTTATAAGCACATTTCCATCGATTTGTATACCTTATTACATTTGTGAGTGGAAGTGCTTTAAATGATTTTAAAATAAGTTTTTTGAAAACTCAATAGATTCCTGTGAAAAGAAGCTGCAAACGTTGCATTTACAGTAAAGCTTAATCGTCATTTCTTGAAAACGGCTTCAAATGTTTCAATGAAAATAGGTATTTAGGAAGATGTTTTACGTTCCTTTAATATTCGTAAAATAATATTTCGTTTCCACTATAAGGAAACCGAAAAGTTGAGAAAAAGGAGAAAGCAAGTCCGTAAAGCCAGTTCACCCCAAGGAAATTAGAAAACTTTACTACGAGAAAGTCTGTGCCATTCTGTAGCATCTCTAGTTTTCTTTGAAATAATTTCATAACTGTTTTCTATCGCAAAAATAAAAAGTCGGCAACCACTGAGTGATCAACGAACTGAGAAAGAAAATGCAAATAGAAATAAATTGAAAGTATGTAAATAATTAATAAATTAAACAAATTGTTGTATTATTAATTGTGAACTTATAAGAAGGAAAATTAAAGTATAGATTAGCCAATGTGAAAAAGGAATTAAAAACAAAAATAATTATTAATAATTATATAAGAATTAAACAAAAATAATAATGTACTAAATGTGCAGTCTCTCCATCTGATGAATCCTCAGATAAGGTAACGGAATTTCTTCTGTGTCTTGTTGATCAATGTCTAACAAATTTTTATTGAATTTATTTCTTTTTTGATTTTAAATAACCTTGGGAACTTGCAATAAATGAATCAGAAATTATGAGAATCCTGTTCGAGATCAGTGTTAGTGTCTATTCTTGATGTTTTCCTTATAAATAGTTCACTGAACTTTCTGTTATCATTTCTTCCTTCTTGGTCTTCTTCAGTAACTGAACATTAGGGAGAATGCAAATTACACTTCACACCCAATTACATTCGGTTTGTAACACTTCCCATTTGAATTCGCGTCACAGACACACTAAGAATATTTCGTCTCTGTAATTTTCTTCAGTGTACTTTGTTAGTATTTATTTTGGTTCAAACCCATTTATAATAATTTCAAATTCTGTCTTAGCTGGGAGATGAAATTTCTCGTTGGCACCTTCAGTTTGACACAAACCACGAGTTGTGTGGTCAACATTTGTCTGAAGAGGTATTCCAGTAGATATTTCTGTCACTTTTTCACCTTCTGGATAATACATTATTTTTGCCTCCTGGTTTCTGTAGTAAGCGGGTAAAATTTACAATTTGTTTTTCTGCTTGACCTCATATTCGTAAATATTGCCGAGTAGACTAATTCACACCCACTATTAAAGGGAAAGCTTATTCTGGAGAGAGTAAAGATGTTTCTTCATAAAACAATTACGCATTTTCTTAATTGTTGTGTCTCTTCTAAGAGAGGTAATTGGAAATTCCTTTACTAAATATTAACAGAATCTCTTTTATCTTCTTTTCTTTTTTGTTCAGTAGTTGTTCCCAGTTTTGCACTAGACGAATTTAACAGTGGTTTTACTTGCTGTTTTTTAGCTCTAGGACTAAATAAACCAAAAGGCTTAAGTGGGCGGCCAAATCCTATACCAACCCGATGAATTTTTGAAGTGCTTGGGGTAATTTGCAAGGAACTTGTTGCACATTTGATGTCTCCCTGAAGTCATGATGAGTAATTCTCTATAAAATGCTGTTTATGCTTCGCACAGTTTCCCCATCTTTTGATAACACAAGCACACAAAATAAAAAAAAAAGTTGTCAGACTTTTTGATGTATGTTTCACTTGGCGCATGTTTCTCCATGCATGTCGATGTGCTGAACCCGAATCCAGAATTGCGCCACCAAACTTTATAAGACATCATTTGACGCACCCGTTTTCACAAAGGCCGGTAATGTAAATACTAACGACGCGAGATAAATATAAAAATGAATACATTTGTGGAATTTTTGAAGAAATATCCAACAATCGAAACAATATAGCGAAATAACCTTTGAAATGTTATAGGAAAAATACATACAGTACTATCCACTGCAGTGACATCATTTATATGTGATTGATGCCCTGAACCACCGAAGTCAGTTTTCATGACGTCTTTCATCCGGTCCATCCACCGTTTTCTGGCCGCACGCGCGACCGCAAACTATCTGAGTGCTGATAATGGGTCGTCTTCTCTTCTCACCTGGTGGCCATATGGTCGCGTCTGGTTTCCGGTGATCCGCGCTTCCGTATGTCGATGTTATTGAGGTGGGGGCGAGGGGCACAGGGCGTCCACCTGCTGTTTGCGCCCTGAAAGTTTTCCTTTATGTCAGTCGTTGCTAATTGCAGTCATCGGCGCGGTCCAGAGGACGTTGCTGGGGGCGATAATGGTTGACGCAAAACCCTTCGCATTTGTCACCAGCTGCTGCGCCAGGTTCTTCGGTCGGACGAGTCAATGGATTGGGCTCTCTTAAAATTTGGCCTTCACGCCGTCGGGCAGTTGTTTCGGGGAGTGGGGGCGTAACACGAGACTACTCAAAGAATGATCGATCTAAATGAACAAGAAGCGTTTCGACCGGATGAGGTGGCTCGGCATCAACTGATTCCACTGCAGTGTCTCTGACCGGATAGTCCTAGGGTTCAAGTCCTGTCGCTGACAAGATTTTCGACATTAGGTCGAATTCGGCCAATGTCTGGAGGAGAATTCTAGTGGCCGGCTGCTCTGATCGGTAGTTTTCTGTAGTTTCTTCGATCATTACCAGATGAATGCCGGAGAAGTACCCTAACAAACGGTCCGTGGATAGTGTGTGATCTTTCCGACCTCTTCTTTGTCATATTCTCACCATGTACAATACACTTACATGCCCTTCACGATTACACGTGTCGGGAGACCAGTCGGAAGCTTAGATTTGACCGGGCTGGGGAGGTGTTCTGCAGGTGGGATGTAGCTCGATGGGAAACAAAGCTGCAAGCTTACTTGTAGGTCGGCGCCGGATCTCACCATCCAGCTAAGAACAAACGCCTTCCGCGATTAAAATATGCACTTCACTTACGCGACTAATGACCTTAGTCGTTGTTCCGGCCGGAAACATGAAACAATCAATGCCTTTCGGAACCCGGACGTTCCATTGTCTATTAAACTTGTAGCCGTTTTCATAGAACGGATATAATTTAGTTAATAGTATTTTAATATAATTACACACGAGGCGTTTTCAAAAAGAACAAATCGATTATGTTAAAATGTTTTTTATTCAGATTGTCAAAACTAATCTTCCAGTTTATTGCGCTTTGCTATGTTGGAGAATAAAATAGTTGTTCAAGAACGTATCATGATGTGTATTTATTATAATAATACAAAATAGAAATATCGTTATGATATAAAGTTCAGACTGGTATAACATATCACTGTGTAAATGATGTCTGCAATATTTTTAAGGTTTCTCTTTCACTTCTGATTAGAACTACCGTATGCACCCAGTGATCTTAACATTATAACTGGGGGCACAACTGCAACGCTTTGGAGTGTTGAAAATCGTAACAATCGTTTTTCGTTAAGTTGGCTGCGGTGAAGTCTAATACATACAGACTTTGTTACGGAGTTAGATGTGTCTTATTTTGTTACTGATGCATATAATCGTCTCTATCAACGAAAATACCAAAGTATTGCGTAGTATTCAACCAAATGCTACGCAATAGAGTGCCACCAAATGTAAATAGGATTCAGTTTCACAGGCACGAAAATATTGTGCCGTAAACTTATTGAGAATAGATAAATTGCAATTTTAAAGTATTAAATGTTGGTTCCTTTCCACCTTTTTATTACATTTTCGTGAACATAAAAGACAAAAAATGTTTTAAATTTTAATACGATGCTAATTCCTGCTATTTGGCTCTAATATCTCGAGGACAGAATAGGCGTTCACCAACATGTTGGACCGTCACTATTTTTTAGCACGGAGTGTTGGGTCCAGTCTACACTAGAGCTCACTGTGTGCACCTTATTTATATGATGATAACTTCATTCATTGCGAAAATAGAGTGCAGCAACACGCTTTTGTTAAATAACAGTTAAGCATCGGTTCAGTTTTCTCCCAGCAACGGAAGTCAGTAATTTAAAAATTAGAACTGTCTTCGGACGTTGTCATAAAGTTTCAAAGAATCGTCAAGTTGACATTGCAATGAGTCAATTCAGGAAATCTCTGTATATCGAGAGGGAGGACATGCGAACTTTCAACTTACAAGTCGCCGATGACGAAAAAGCTAAAAGGGAACGAGAGGAGACTGCAAACTACGAGAAAGAACTTGATGAAAAATACAAAGCTCTCGTTAAATTTTACAACGAAAACTTCTTTGGATCCGATGAATTCGAGGAAGAGAAACCTTTACAACAATGGCACAAGTGGATGAGAGAGCGGAAGAAGCTTCACCAAAAAGTAGGTTTTGTGCAAAATCGCGCCACCGGCTTCCTTGTGATGAACAGTGCCGAGGATCGGCGGACGGAGCAGGAGCTAAAGACCCTCCTGGAGTACGCCCAGCACTTGGAGCCCCCGGACAAGTACAGAGGCCACCCGTCCTTCTGGAGCGGCCCCGACCTGATGCACGCCCGCTGCACGTGCGCGCCCATAGCGAGCACGCGCGTGTCCTTGCAGGAGGGCATCCCGCCGCAGCTGGAGCACGTGTCCGTCCCGGAATCCATCCGGCGCTTGGAAAAGGATATTGCGGGTGAGGCGGAGAGATTTTGACCAAAAAACTGCTAAGCTTATTTCTTTTAATCGCTTGATTCGTGGGGTTTGGGAGTTGTGGGGATCACCCCACTTGGGTCAGTCATTTAGGTTTACGTTCATGTTTAGAAATGTATGAAATGTGCTATATTTTCAAAGATTTGTACATCTTGCGATTGAAAGATCACATGTCCACAGCGTACTGGTTAATGAAGTATTTTACACGCTATTTCTTGGCATTTAATTCCCTGTATAGGTAGTACAGAGAAAGTTATTTGATGCTACGAACAATTGACCTGGAGATATTGATGAATTTACATGTTTTGACGGTCTCTCCTATTGAAAAGTTGTTTTATTTTTGCAAAAACTTCTGTCCATCTGTGAAAAACACCAGCTTCTCAACCATAAATAGTTTTTTTCCCCAAACAAACCATCTTAGATCAATCTGACTCAACTTGAGATCCTGATACTGGGAAATGTATCCGTCTGTGAACAATACTTACTCTTAAGCATTGAGGTTTCAATTTTTGTTCAACAACTTAGACAAACATTAACAAATCTTTCTTAAAAACAGATCCAAAAGTTTTATTTACATTTGTTGCACAAATAGTGCAATGTGGACTTGCAAATATTTTAAAAGCTATATTTTCATTAAAACTTATGAAATTTTGAAAATTGCTGAAGGTTTACTTCTCCAACATCGTCATAATCGACGCAAGACATTATTTCTTTTATTCAACCTTCTCTTTGATATTAGCACCTGAAATGATTTTATGAATAGTTTTTTCCAAATTTTCTTAAGTTTTGCGTATTTTTAGTCAAATTGTGTCAATTTTCCATTTCCAATAAAAAATATTTTATCAAAAAACTTCATGCTTTTTTACTGTTTGGACTAGGTGCATAATATTAGAGCCATTTTCAGGATATGATTTAAATGTCCAAAACTTACACATATGTACTGTTTTTTAACATTTAGGGGGTCCTTAATTTTACATTACAGAAATACTTCATTATTAAATGCACTTTTAGCAATCACAAGAGCTCAAAGGATCTTTTATAAAATTGGTTGAAATCTCCAAAGTGTTCGGTAATTATTGTGTCAGAAATGTTGAATTTTCGAAACTGTTCAAATGAAAATTTCTTAAATGGCTTCAATTACTAGAAATTTTCCAGTAAGCAGGTTACGATCATAAAAATGATATTCCTATGGTCTCACTTTGATGAAATTAATTGGGCCAAAATGGTAACGAAACGTGAAAATATTTGAGTGTTTTTGATGAAACCCAGGACATTTTGAAACCTCAGTTGTAATTTTTTCAAATGTTTTGGTTAAATAATATGCACTCTTGGATTGCATTATGATGTATTCAACTGTTCGTCGTATTGTGTTCATTGTATTACCTTAGAACTATTTATTTTATTTGTAAAATTCGAAATTCAAACAATGTTGCCATTAGTCCATATCTTCTTCATTCATTTATAAACCACATAAATACATTTTATTTATGAAAGTATTTTATGTGAAGTTCAGTCGGAATAGATTGGCAAGATCTAAGATTCTTAAGAGATCTGTTGTATGTCTTCAGTCGCGTAGTTCTTGTTTCCGGAGACGGAACACAAAAGTACTCATCTCAACTGACGTCCCTACTAGTTAGGCACATTTGGCGTAATTATGGTTTACTACCATGGCATTACTACTATGGCAACATTCAAATCATGGGAGTGAGCAACACAGTGCGTGAGAGAACGTAGTGGCTGAGGTCGCGTCGGAAATAAAGAAATCACTTAATTCTCCGATTTAATTGTAGTGGCATATGACATTAGTGTAGCAGTCACCCGCGTACCCTTAAAAGGCCCGTCCCGGAAAATGCGGACGGTGCCCGGGCTAGTCGACGAACCTTTAGCCCGAAGGGGGTATAAACCGGCTCCCTCCGGGAGCGACCTACAGTTCGAGCTGTCCCAGTGAAGAGCGAGCAATTAGTGTGAAAGTGTTTAGTGATTCTAGTGACGACGTCACGGTACAACGGACTTTAATTCTGCACATAGGTGGTCTGGCGCGTTTCTGGTACATCTTCTGGCTATTCTGTTAACTGAGCTTGTCCGTGGTTGACTTTCTGAGTATTACATACGTGAATAAAAAAAAACATTTTATGAACTCTGCTTTTTTTGGTCATAACAGTTAGATCAGCTAGTACGCGGTTATTCAATCAGGAGATTCCATACCAAACATTAAGTGTATCAAAGTATTAAGTGTTTTTTTTTTAATTTGTTGCGTCTTACAACTGACGCAACGCGTCTCCAAACCCCTTAAGGGCGTTGAGCGCTTTGCGCTGGGGAGTAATCCTCCATTAACTAGCGCGGGAGTAATCCTCCATTACCTTTAAGTCATGTCACGTCACGTTGCAGTCAGTTGTCAAGAGGACCGCCAGGTAGCATCTCCGCGTACGCGCCTCTTACTACGCGCTCCTGCGTCACTACCCAGCGGCCAGAATTGGGAAGGAATAAGGGATGGGTAGGGTTTAGGACACTTCACAGAGGGTTGGTCTAGCCTTGTAAAGCAGCCAAACTCGTTTTGCTGGAACAAATTTCACATGAGATTCGACGGGAATCGAACCCGGACCTCAGCATAAGTCACTATAATTAAATCTGAGTTGTTCCTGAATTGGATAACCACGTCTAACTGAATGCATGTCATAAGTCACTATAATTAAATCTGAGTATAGAAATTTGGGAGACTTCTTGATTTTTTTGTTTTCGAGCGCGTCAACTGCAATGGTCATTAGTCCCTGTTGTGTAGTGCATGTTGTGGAGAGGTGGCGCTGGCCCTCCCCCTGGAACATGAGATCCAGCGCCGACCAACTCGACGGCTCGCGAGTGTTCCCTCTTCCTCGCGGGAGACTTGAATGCCTTTCGCTGGCGTGTCGGCAGGGGAGAGCGCGGTGCGCGCGCACTGGGCCAAGTCGAAGTACTTGCGGCGGCGCATGAAGGAGCTGGCGGCGAACATCGCGCACGTGAAGGAGTACTACCCGGACACGGGGCTCTTCGTCCAGGGCAAGGGCTACGCGCAGCGGGCGCGCGACTTGCGGGACGCCAGGGCGCTGGAGGAGGTGCCGCGCTTCGTTCTGGAGACGGTCGAAGACGTCGACAAGGACCTCCGCTACCAAAAGGTGCAGCGATTGCAGCAGTGAGCTGCGAGGGGAGGAGATCGCCCTTCACCCTTTTGTTTTGGGCACAGACTCCTCTTTTAAGTCCTCATATGCTACCTCTAGTGGAAAATATTGTAATGCTGCATGGAACAGTGCCTATTTTGTGAGAGAAAAACTCGTGTTTGGGTGTCTGGTACAGAAAAGTGATTTTTTTGCTCCTGTGTAGTGAATTACTTTCTCTAATATGTTATGCCCCCACTCGGTTTAGTTCATTGGTCAGCGTTCTCGCTTTCCATGACGCGACCCCGGGTTCGATTCCCGGTCGGGCAAGAATATATGCTCTGATAAGTAGTTTTCCGTGGTTTCTCCGATAACACCAGGCGAATGCTGGAGCAGTACCCTACCAAGGGACCACGGACCGCGCGCGTTCTGTCCATCCTGTTCCTTGTCCTAGTCTCTCCCTTACACACACACCTAACATGCACCACATACCACATATGTCCGGGAGACCGGTCGGGAGCTTAGAGCTTGTCCCGGCTGGGGCGGTGCCCCGCTGGTGGGAGAGTCCTGGTTAGGCGGGGGAAGATCACCGCCATCTCCCGAGAAAAAACATGCACTACATTAGCGGCAATAATGACCAAAGCAGTTGACGCGCCCAGAAACACGAAAAAATCAATCAATCAATCACACTTACCCCCGTAACCCATGGTCGCAACCGAGACGCTGTTGGTAGGCCATGGCCCGTTCGCGGGCTGCCGCGCTAAGTACAAACAGACTATTCTTATATTTCCTCCTTATATGTTGCCACGTATTACAAATGTTGTAATGCTGTATGAAACATTGCCTATATTGTGGCAGAAAAACACGTATTTGGGGTCCCTGACGCATAGCAGTGGATTTTTGTTTGCTGCTGTGTGTAGTAAATACACAACATATTAATGTTGTGTAGTCAGAATTCACGTCTTGTTGGTCCTTGACACCGAAAAAGTTCTTTCGTCAAAACGTCCCTCTGCCTTCTTATGATCAGCGTCAGCGGCTAAACCTTAGGCAAGATCTTCAGCAAAACTAATCTTTTTCAATAATTTTGATTACGACCCCTTGAATTTAAAACGAAAAGAATTTTTTGTTGTGGCACACCTATTTTGGACATTTTATTCAATATTTATTACCAACCGTCATCAAATTACGGAACTACTCCTTTTCAGTTAAAGCAGTAACATTGTTGATTGACATTCAAAAATAATGTTTACACACTAAAATGTTTTTAATTTTGTTTTCACCAAACAAAATGTGCAAATTATTACCATATATTTGCAGAATTTTTATTGATTTACTCTGATAAGAGCAAAATGAAATAACGTTTCATGACTTATTTTCTATTTTTAAAATTATTTTCTCATTTCTCTGTTATGCTCTCATCTTTCTATGTTCACATGACATATGCCATTCTTCTTAGTCCCCTGGAAAAATTAAACTACCTCAGTTCCAAACAAAATTTAGTTTCCATGTACTTTTGTATTGCGAAAAACTTCAAACACTCTTGTAGCCATGAACGCATTCTATTGCAACTGGGTGTCATGTCATTCCGTTATAATCGTACGTTCATTACTACCACAGTAAAACGAGGAAACAAATCTGTTGCACGAATTACGTTTGTTTTGCTATGATTTTACTGTGAATAGAGTTGTTACGAAATGCCGACATATGACACTGGAAGCACGAGATTAGGCTATTACTCTTGCGAAACATTTTTCCAATCCCACTCCTTCATTCATCTGCCAACAACATTAAAAAATATCTTGTGGAAACTTGACTTGTCCGGAGTATGTGTTTTGTTACGAATTTTACATTGTTATTGTTACGAAATTTTTGTATAAATAATCTTTGCAAAAACAAATACCGTTCTGTTGATGAATTGTTAATACAAAATTGTATCGTCAAATAAATTGCCCGGCGAGAATGTATTATATTGAGACGCTCTTTTGCATTACAATTGGAATTAGAATTTGGTTATTAATGTGGTGGAAAATGATTGCTACGAATCATTTTCCAATACTGCGATGTGATGGAATTCGGTGCGGTAGACTTTTTAGGTGTCCGCGTTTTAAGTGTCAAAGAGAAAGAATGCCTCAGAATAAATATTACAAAATTCTTGGGATGTGGATGGGTCGAAAATTATCAATTTTTGCCAAAGAACATATAATGGGAAATTGCATTTAAATGAGTTAAACGCATTTATATATGGGGCATTTGCCACTGATTTTTAGGCATCCTATCCGCACAGATATTCTGTCAGTAAAAAAATCCCCTTGACTTGAACAGTACGTGACCTGCCAAACATATGTGCACACGGGATTGCTTGAAAATCAGGGGCGTACGCCACATGTATAAACGCATATAACAACATTACATAAAATGTCCCACTTGCCGTTCCGGTGGTATCCTTCCCCCCCTTATTATCATCATATCTCTTCATCTCCACAGCTACCATAAAGTTAACTGGAATAGTGGTCGCTAATGACCTCAATGTTGACGCGATCTTACATAACCCAAAAAAGACGTCCAACTTCATATTCACTGACAAAAATTGATTATTTTCGTCCCCTCTCAATGCCATATAATTTTGCAGCATTTATTCTGAGATATTCTGTAAAGGAGAACAAATACAATATTTTCGGAAACGTCAGATTGATTGATTTTTTATTTTTTCGTGTTTTCGGGCGCGTCAACTGCTTTGGTCATTAGTCCCGTTAGTGTAGTACATGTTTTTCTCGGGAGATGGCGGTGATCTCCCGGCTAGTGGAGTTTTCCCCTAACCAGTACTCTCCCACCAGCGGGGCACCGCCCCAGCCGGGACAAGCTCTAAACTCCCGACCGGTCTCCCGGAATATGTGATAGTGTGCATGCTAGTGTGTGTGTGTGTGTGTGTGTGTGTGTGTGTGTGAGGAGAGGATAGGACAAAAAAGAGCAAGGAAAGATTGCGCGCGGTCCGTGGCCCGTTTGTTAGGGTACTACCCCGGCATTCGCCTGGTATTGATCGGAGAAACCAGGGAAAACTACCGATCAGAGCAGCCGGCCGCTAGAATTCTCCTCCAGACAGTGAATTCGTACTAGCTGAAAAGCTAATGTCGAAAATTCTGCCGCCGTCAGGATTTCGAACCTACAGCCTCCCGTTCGAACCCGCTAGGACCTCCCACTCGAAGCTAGGACCTCCCGGTCACAGGCGCTGCACATCTGTTACTGCAGTGAGCTACCGCTCCCGGTCGGAAACGTCAGTATTGTGTGTACTATTTAAACGGGAAGCCGTTCTTCCTGAACTGAAGGCTAAGCGGCGGTGTGCTGTGGGGGGGCAGGCTGACCCGGAGACGGGCAAGCCGCCGCCGCTGCCGCTGGGCGAGGGCGAGGGGCCGCCGCTGGCGCAGCTGAGCGTGAACGGGGTGGTGCTGGCGCGCCAGGTGGTGCGCGAGGACAAGGACGAACCGCCGGTGGCCACCTACGACGCGACGGGGCCCCTGCACTGCTCCCTCGACATCGTCGCGCGCGTCGGCCGGCGCGGCACCGCCCTGCTCAGGTACTCCGAGGCCTCACGCGGACGCTTCGGAAGAAATGTGACGAGCTTCTAGGGTGGAGGGCACTCGAAGATGATCACTTTGTGCCAGTGAACCTACCAAATATTAGCGCAACAGTTGCCAATAAGGGCCAAATTTCACATGTTAAAACTCGTTATATGAAATTTCTAACCACATATTAGTTTCAAAAAAATGGGTTACATTTACCTCCTTACGTGCCCTAGACATTTGTAACATTTATACTTTTAAATTCACTACACATGTGTCATTTAACCCTCATTGATAGGCAACTCATCCTGAACTAGTATTTGGCAGGTAACCGAACTATTTTTGTCTGTATCCAACACCAGTTCTTGCCAATTATCAACGCAAGATGTGTTCCCCACCAATAAAGAGCAAATAGCTCACGTGTAACCTCGATTGATGAAATTTCTCACTTCATCTTCATCGGTAAAAATGGTGAACTCTGATCTCCCTACGTGTCCTAAAAGTTTGCAACATTTATTTTGAACCATCCTAAACTCAGTTCACTGATGTAATAAATTATTTTGACGTGTCAAACTAAATTGGGAGCCTAGTCGCTGAGTAACGTAAAGATGTGAATTTATTTCACGAACGTTTACAAACTTGTGCTATGTGACATAATACTGCCTTTTGTTTTGACATTTCGCCAAATGAAGACAATTCTCATTAAAACCATTTATTTCTGTTGCTACAATTCAAGGTTTGTGAGCTTCAACTTCTATTTAAAAAAATATGATTTACTTCTTAACATGTGATGTCCGCATTCACTTCTTCACCTTACAATTTTTCCAATTAGTTTGACCACTGAAATTAATGAATTTTCATATTGTTGGTAAAGTTCAGTTGAAATATAGTTTTACTTCTGAAGCATGTCCTACTTGAATATGCTCTCTTTTTCTCATTACTTTTATCTGTAAAGATTCTATGAGTAAATCAGTGTTTTAGTCTTTCACCGTTATTTTGGCAGATTTGTACTAACGGTACAAATGTTAGTGTTTGGAAATGAGAGTGGTGATAGTTGATGGGTGAATAAGGTAGCCCATTCTGAAGCGACAATCGCACGTTTCCACCTCAAGGAATTGGTAAACACATTTTGGTGATACTATAAGTGCTGCAAATATTTGGCAGCTTTATTCACAGTTCTCCATTCGTTCACGTTTCTCAGTTCTCAGTCTTTTCCATTTATGTTTGCTTTGTGATCGTACCATCTGGTTCGAAGCGAGGAGTATTAACTGCCTCGGAAGTCATAACGTATCTCAACGAGCTTGCCGTATCTGCAATACCCGACAAATCCGTGTTGAAATTCTGCTATGGAACTACTGTCGTATGTCGCCTCCTTACAGTTCAAGGCACACAATCAATTAACAAAAGGGGGACTGTTGGAGAAAGATTGGTCGCGCAAATTATAGTTCAAAGGGAATAATGTACAGAAAAAACGGATGAACTCAAAATCCGATGTTCTGTTCTCCGGTGGAGCGAAATATTGTCTCCAGAGAAACAATCCATTTTGCACTTACAATAGATTGTCAAATTACGTCACAACTATGAATTTAAATGCCTGTTAGGTATCAAAAGGCATTCGCAACGTACATAAGCATATTGAGACCATTTCTTTAATAGGAATACTGTATAATATTGGCCAACAGCAGAGCCGCAGCAGCAGCAACAGCAAAAATTCAGCTGAAGAAAACAACACATAATGTTTCGTTCTTTTTCAAAAAATAGATCACACACTGCTCAAGAACAATTAAAATAGTCATCATAATATGATGAACAATGCAAACGAAATTGCATCTTAAAATTTAATAATATTTTAAACTAAAATGTTGATCGAAGAAAACATTGAAGCCGAGGCCGTGCTGAGTGGAGGCGGTGTGCAATATGACCATTTCCAGTTACTAGCACATGTTTGATCGAATCGGGCATAACTGAGGGATACGTTCGACGTCGGGCAACCAAAATGTTGGCCACAAACACTGTGAGCGCCGCCTGAGAGCCGGAGGGCGAGGCCGTGCTGAGTGGAGGCGGTGCGCAGGCTGGAGAACGTGGGGCGGAGCACGGTGCGCGTGGGTGTCGCAGCTGCGCGGCCCGGGCAGGAGCCGGACGGCCAGCGCGCGCGCAGCGCTTCTTCGTGGCGAGGCGCGACGTGACGTGCCGCCGGGCCAGGTGGTGCCAGCAGGTGTTCTTCGCTCGGACGCGCCGGGGGTGTTCCGCGAGCTGTGGGAGCTGCGCCTGGAGCCGCGCCTCACGCCGCCCGGCCGCAGCTTCTTGGTGCACCTGTGGGGCCTGGCCGACGACACGGTCGGTGGCGTCAGCGAGAAGGTGCGCAGCTGATGTCACTGGGAGGTCCTAGAGTTCTAGTCCACACGGTGGCTGGACTTTCGTTTCCAGCTAGATGAATGGCTAAGTCGAATTCAGCCGCTGTCTGGAGGAGAAGCCTAGCTGCCCTAGAAGTTCGATAGTTTTCTGCAATTTCTCCGATCAACACAAGGCAAATACCGGAACCGTGCCCTAACAAAGGAGCCATGGACTGCGCGCGATCTTTCCTTCCTCTTCCTTGTCCTTTGCTCATCTCTTACCCTCATACCCAAGCCGACGTATAGGCCGGCGCCGGATCTCACCATCCAGTGGGGGATGAGCAGCGCCACCCCCTCGATAAAAAAACATGCACTACACGTATGGTACTAACGACCTTAGCAGTTGGCGCGCCCGTAATCACTAATCAATCAATTTTGTGCTGATGTAACATCGTGGGTAGGGATCTACGCCATAAAAAACAGACACGATTAGGTATATACAATTTATTTACAAGAATAATTACATATTTACAGAACCTCACTCTAAGGTGTTTCGTCAGAGCTACCAACTGCAGCCCCCCTCTCCCTACACGCGCGTTGCGGCAGCGGCTGCGACTAGCCCACTAGGCCGACTCGCAACTCGGCATCTGGTGTGCCTCGGCAGCTATTCAATCTGCCCTGAAATGATAGAGAAACACTTCACCGTGTCCGAACACATCGAACGCTTACTCGTGCATACAACACTCCGCACCAGCCTGAGCGGATAAAGTTTTGCGGACTAGCCGCGAGGAGACCATTGACGTTACCTAACGCGAGGCGTTGCGACGTGCTGCTCTGAGACCAGCCTAGACGACGCTGTCTCTTACGCACGACACCTCACCAGCCACCTCCCCTATTAGAATTCTCTCCGTTTGACAGGTGTGGATTCTAGCACCAAGTGAGCTCTTGTACGTACCAAATATTAGCGCAACAATTGAAAAAGAATGAGGGCCAAATGTCACACACATAAAATTTCTAAACTCGTATTCGTTAGGAAAAAGTGATCACTTCCCTCTGGAGGATGGCTATATTTAGCTCGCTCGTGCCTGCGCAGGCGCCGGGGCTGCTGGGCCGCGCCAGCGCCGACGCCCTGCTGGCGCACATAGACGCGTGCGCGGCGCGCGCGCAGACGGCCGCGGCCGTGCAGGAGCTGGCCGGGCCGCGCCTGCGCCACCCGCCCACGCCGCCGCCCTTCCGCTCCATGTACCTCGAGGACGAGGTGTTCGAGCACAGGAACCCGGGCTACCACTACACTTTCGCCCACGTGGACAAGCTCAAGCACATTTTCCACCAGGCCACCGGCGAGCCGCCCTCCCAGTGGGACTTGTCCCTGCAGACGCTTAAGCACACCCTGCTGCGGCACACGGGAGACCTGGACCAGCAGCAGGCGCTGCTGGCGGAGGTCACGGAGGCGGCGCGCGAGATGATGGTAAAGAGGAGTTTTCCACTCGCCGCACTAGGGCGCACCCAGTGCGCACTCAGGGCAGCTTTCGTGTTCCATTCCACCGCTAGGGTGCACCAGTGCAAAGAACTGCGTGTTCCATTCGCACATCGACACGGACCCGGGGCGCCCTAAACTGCGCTGACGATCGCGTCAGTGCAATCCAGTGCACCGGGCCATTGTGAGGTTAGGTGCGGAATTTATCCATGCTGATTTAGATTCGTGGTGAAATTATGAAGGCAATTGATCTTCTGTCACGCAGGGATGCTTCGAATGATGGAGTATATTATGTTTTGCAAGAAATGTCTTAAAATAATGTTTGTGATTCACAGAACGACATTCACACAAATTCACAAATTCGGAAAATCAGATTGTTCCCTTACAAAATCATAAAAATGAAAATAAAAATAGTGACCCTTACAAAATCATTCAAATATATATGCCAAGAAATGTTTCTCGCACGCCCATACATATACCAGCGGAAATGTTCATGTTAATATTTTTATTGTTTTCAGTAATCAAACAATTCTACTGAAGCCTTTCGGTTCAAAATCTTGTGTACTATATCGATCATTGGCAAATCTCGAAAAATGAAATTACGACTCATACGCATTTGAAGTTTTCGTAGTTTTAAATAAAGAAATCACACGTTAATAATTTATGAATTAAGAAGTAAGAATTACCAAAAGACTTATAAAAATTATAACGACGATCATAATTCAAAATTATTATTTTTCGAGTTCCATCAGTATGACTGACCAAGAACAGCTGTGTATAATTTCACTGCGTAGCGCACAAGCACTGACTCAGTTCCGGAATCCGTTTCATTCGTAGCTGCCCTCCACGCGTGTGGGGCAGCACTGTTGCGGAGCGATGATGTTTCTGCCCTGCACTAGGGTGGGTTTCAGTGCAACGAATGGAAAACGCTATAAGAAGGGACCACTTTGACAGATCGGGAAACACATCAACGTCATGCAGGACGTCGATATTGCAAGAGATAGTGATGAAGTCATTTACAAATGAGCTAGCTGTAAACGAATGCACTGACAAAATAAATGCATGGACGTAACTTACTGTGATATTGCCAGCAGCGGCCAAACAGCAGCAGTCAAAGCGGTCCCTAAGTCTCTCTATTGGCTGCCAAAGCGGTGTGGAAAAGCAGGAGGAAACGGCTAGGAAGCAAGGGATATTCGTCTCAAATTTTTGCTTATGGTCTGTTAGAGCTGAACCAGAAGTATTACTTTTTGATCCGTTTGTTGGGAAAACATGCTTTAATGAACTGTTTTCAAGGCATTCTGGAACAAGAAGCAATGTAAGAAGTACACGAATTACCACATTCTTATTGCCTGAATGAAATATGCCTTAATTGATGACATTTTTATCTTTGTATATACACGAAAATATTTAAAGGATATTTACTCTTTTAACAGTAAGAAGTACTGTGGGAGTTTAATACCCGTACTTGTCTTGAAGAATTTGTCTTTTTCGTTGATTATACCAAGTTTAAACCCGAGTGATAACCTAGACAAATGCACGAAAGAGTCCTAGAAAACATATGAGATCCTTTCAGGGAGCAAGGAGTTTACATATTTATTGTGAATTTGTAATCAGTACTCTTTAAACTCGACCTATCACGGATAAAATTAAACTGACGAGCAGTACAACAGCGTGAAATGAATTAACTCTCGTACCATATCTGGGATCTTTTTGAATACCAAGTTCTTTCATTTGTTAAGCTTTTCCTGAATATCTGCAGGATATTTCCAGTCTTCTAGATGTACCTATGTGCACGTATTAAGCAGATAACAAACATATTTCCCAAATTTTATTAGAGAGTTATTATTTTTTTCATTACATGGCACTGGTTTGACCTAAAATTATAGTATATTGTTTTCCCATTCTCGTCTCAAACATATTATGATGAACTTCAAAAAAACGTGTCTGATACCGTCTATTTTTCTCTCACATATGATTTATCTCAAAACAACTTTCACAAACTCTTCTAAACATGTCTCAAGCATTATGAATCAACAATGGAGGCTACTGTGAAGGTTATTCTGAATATATGTTATAAGAATAAATTATGTTATTGAAAGAAACTTAGAAAAGGTATTCTTGTATAAAATCAATTATTTACACCCAGTATGTGGTCGTACACATTCATGTTTACCACATTCAATTGTCAGTAAAGCTTGGGGTCGAAAAAGACCCCAGGTATTGATATAAACAAGCATGTATGGTACGGGGGTTAAAGAGCTGCGGTGGCGCTGTGGCAGGAGCCGATGCCGGTGCCGACGGAGCTGACGCGGATGGGCGCGCACTCGGCCGCGTACATGGCGCTGTGCTGCTTCGCGCAGGCCCTGGAGCGCGAGGCGCAGCAGCTGCACGAAGTCTTCATGCCGCGCCCCGACAGCGCACCGGTGCTCTACACACACCCACACACACACATACACACATACACACACATACGCATACACACATACACATACACACATATACACATACGCAGACATACACACATACACATACACACATACACATACACACACATAACACATACACATACACACATACACATACACATATACACTATACACATACATAACACAAATACAGACATACACATAAAACACATACATACACACACACATACACTACATATACACATATACAGACATACACATACACACACTCGTTCCCCTTGAAGTACCCAGTAGAATTGAAATATGACTTTTAGAACATTATACAAGAGGGACAATCCGTTTTAAATGGTCCAGAATTTAATAAATTCTCTGGCCTACAAACTAAAATATTATTTACCTACCTTCAATGTTTGTATTTGAGAAATATTTGCGAGCAAATCTATGGAACGCGAATGAACCAAGTTCGATTTTCAGAGAGTAATTTATGAGAAGGAATAGAATCTCAGCTTTAATTTTTTCTGTGCTTTTACACATAACAGTATAGGTACTTTTCGTTACATATCATTGGTAAGTAACGTACCCTCAAAAATTACACCCTCTTAAAAATTGGAAATTTGGATTGATACACGAGCGACCAGAGCTGGACCACTTAAAATGAGTACAATTTGATCGTGGATACAAATTTTTGATGGATAATTTGAAACCGTAAAGAAATTGTCGATTAAGTGTTTATGAAAATGCGCAATTTTGAGCTAATTTGAGTTTTTGAGAAACTACAAAAGAAATTATTTGAAGCAATACTACTCACAAATATAATTACATATAAGAAATGCCGTAGGGAGAATATTAAAGACGTGGGAGATATGAAGATTGCTCGATGTGTATCCGGAATAACAAATGTTACTTGACGGTCGTGCATAATCAGTTCGCTCACAGCGTTGATATTTTTGGGCACAGCAGATAATTTTGGACGACTTTCTTTAAATTCATCCGTGAGCGAGTGTTAGCCAAGGTTGAATTCAATAAACCGGTGATATACGTTTTCGAGCGCTTTCGATTTCACCAAAATCGAAATGAGTTGATCGATGCACTGTTGCTGATTTAATCCACGCCAACAATCGTAGAAAATAATCGCCCGAAAATGTTCCCGAGTCAATTCCATTCCTTGACGGAGAAGAAACTTTCAAATTACAGAACGACACAATTCGCGTCCGTGACAGAGCTTCTTGGATATGTGTAACCATAAAAAAGGAACTTACGATGTGTACGACACATATTGCCTAGCAACACCAGAATTGCCAATTCCGGAAACATAAAGAGTTAACGTACCTAAAAAACATTACGTTTGTGTAATTTTTGAAAAACAAGAGAATACATAAATATTACGTTTCCTGTGTTATTCACTGAAATTAGAACTACTGTTACAAAAAACTTTGGAGCCGTTTTTAAGAGAATGGCGTTTGAGTGTTTTTTGAGCTATTTTGAGCACATTTTCTCTATAAAATTTTGAGTTTTCGAGAGACATTATCAGATATCATTTAAAGCACTTTTACTCAAAAGCGTAATAATGTAAAAAAATCATCAGTAATGTAAATATTAACAATGTAAGAGATATTTAAAAAATACATTTGTGTAATTTTTGAAAAGAAAACAAACGAGAACAACAAAATGGTCTTTATCTTATACAAGGCATTTTCCACTGACCGTACAAAACGTTTGAAGAAAACTTTTGAAGCATCTTTTGAAAAAAAGTTTTAATAATTTTTAATACTGACCACAGTGAATACAAAATTGCGCGAAACCTGCTAACATTTTCAAACTAATGGTGCTAAAACAGCACGAATTTTCTTTCCGTACATTCACGCAAAATTACACAAAAAGTACTCAAATTGTCGAAAAATTTTACATGATCTTAATTCAAAATCTATCTTTAGGAAACAGATGTTATTAAGGGGAAAATTTCTGTCTTCATAATTGTAGTAAACATTTCTTAATTTTTGCAAATTTCGAAAAATCAGTTTTCAACGAAAATAACATCTGCTTTATTTTCTTAAATGTCCTTCACATTATTCTATAACAAAATTTAATCAAAAACGATGGAGCTATTTTTGTGAAAATTTTGAAAATGTTGCAGTGGCTTCATGAAAAGTACTCGCAAAATTAAAATATCGGTTTAAAATTCAAGGGACCGCAACATCAGCCAGATCGATTGTGGAATATCAAATTTTGGAGAAAATCAGCTGAACGGTTAGTCACTAGCGTTGGTCACAGACGGACTGCGTGAGCGGTAACGAGGAAGTAAAAGTCTGTATGACGTTAACTAAAGAACGAATTGTAGAGTACAAATTTCACTTGAAGAAAAAATTGGTATCTTCAATATTGTGATAGAAAATGGCGGAAGAATACTCAAACTTGCGCAATTTTCAAAAATTCAGAGTTAACAGAAAAAAATCGGACCAATGCAATCGTTATAAGCGTTTTCTAATAAATTTAAGGAAAAAATTGGAGCCATTTTTGAGATAATTTTAAACATTTCCCAGAGGCTTCATGTAAAGTACATCTACGCTAAACGTTATACCACCAAATCCGCTAAGTCCGACAGTCGGACGGACGTTTTGATAAAAAAACACTTCAGTTTGTGGGAAGACCAAAACTTATTTCTATTGATATCGATTTTCTGGAGCATTAAATAACTTTCTCTATACTGCGTACATTACTCTCTCTCTCTCTCTCTCTCTCTATATATATATATATATGAAAGAAAAAGAAAAAGTGCACAGGAGGTGGACGTGGGTCGGGCAACAAAATGAAAAAGTGCACATGAGGTGGACGTGGTTCGAGCAGCAGGCGGCGGCGGGGCGCCCCACCGCGGGGGGGACCGGGGTTGGCGCGTGTCCACCTGCTGGGGGAGGCCGTGGAGCGCGTGGTGGCGGCCGTCGCCGCCCCCGGCCTGCTGCGCTGCGACGAGCCCCCGCTCGCCCCCGGCGACGTCTGGTGGCGCAAGGAGAACCGCAAGATGTGATGCGCCGCATCGGTCGGCTGGGGGTACGGGTGGGATGCTGGTTTGCGTTCTCGTATATGATAATAAAATGATGATGGAAGAGTGCGAGAAATGAAAACGCTGGAAGATCAGTTCGTAGAACCCGTTCGTTGTATGTATTGTTTTGGTTTTGAAATGACTTGTTTTGCCTTATTCATCGATGAGATGGGGACGATTGGCATAGCAGGAAGCAGGCAATAAAGAACCTCATTTCAAAAAACATTCTTGAGCAATAGATTCGTATCAATGAAAGATTCTGCTCTTCGGAACCAGAGAGGTTGTGGGTGAGTTTTAAACCCCAGTGATTGGGTTAAATAAATTGCTTTCACCATATGGGAACAAAATCCCAACTTACTCTAAGGAGTTCGCTTCTAATGTGAAAAAAATAGGAATTCATTGAGAGATCATGGTTTCAACAAATGTGTGAAGGTTTTAACAACATAGTGGTAGATGTACTAAATATAATGAATCCTTAGTGTGGACATGAACTTAGTTGTCAGTATGTGGAAGAAATTAAATGTTTGAAAAAAGTTCGATTTATTCAATGCGTTCACGTTTGTTTTATACATTTTATATTTATGCAAACGTTCATGTTCGTACCTGTTTTATACGTTTTATTTTTGTTAAACAATGAATACAATTGCGGCATATTCAATGAGACGTTAGTAGAGATTTTGAGAGTGAACGCTCTCACCTAGTTTCACGAATTGGACAAATTTTCAATCAATTGGGTTTCCTCCCGTACTTCTGGCGGTAAGAAGGTTTGTATTTCCACGGAAATGACAATAGTGTTTTGATAGGGAAATAATATTATTTCGTCAGTTCTATAGTTAAGTTCATATTCTTTTAATGCGATTGTTGGTGATTGCTGGGTCAACGTTGCGATGACGCATTGTCTCCGTCCAGGACGAACGACCGTTCAAAAATCATGTTTCTCAGACTACTATTACGATATTAGTATACGATTTACCCCAATTATAGGTAAGAGCAGGCCAAGAAAATATATTATAATACCATGTTTTTCGTATAAAAGTAATTTATGGCACGATCCATCTTATTTTACGAGTAGGTTGTGACACGAGACCGATAGGCTGAGTGACACCATCCTGCGAGCACGTGTGTGATACACTACTTTTAGACTGCATTTGTTTTCATCGTCTCCTATTTTATTTCAGTAGTATACGTATCTTTTGCGTCTCTCACACGCAACCAGTCTTTATAAATGTCTCTAAAGAAATAGAATTTCACTGAAACGTGGCGAATTGCACTTTGACTTTAAAATATGAAGGATTTGTTTAAAAAACATGCCTTTCTTTCTGGAAGTGCCATACATTATTTAAAACGTTCATATTTATTTAGTTTCTTTAATTTGCTACCCCACTAAGATACCTTTGACTTTTTCATTTGAGAATGCGAGAGACTTTTGATTAGGTACTTAAAGCAATTTCCATTTTGATCCACTACCTTAGGAAATTGCTTCAATAATCCCAATTTAAGGTTTCAGAGAAATAAAATAATTTTGTTACAATCTACTAAGCTGTTTTATATAATATGCTTAAAAATCGGTATCACTGTTTCTTCTAGATCGTTTTCGTTTTGTTCCTTGTATTTTTATCTCGACTAACACGTTCACAAATGTCACATGGGTACGTGATATAAACCTGCTGTTTTCTTAAAAATTATTTAAGGTCGCCTTAGAAACAACTAGGTCATTGGCGACCACAGTTACAAAAATCGAGTAGTTACTAATACAGTACCTACAAATACACAATGGTTTTATTTATTAATTTTTTAAAATTTGTTTTTTATTTTTACGTCAAAAGCAGTTAAAAACTGTATGTGGCGTGCTAAGGGGAGAAGTGAATTCTGGGCACGTATTCAAAATTCTGTAATCCCTACCCTAAGCCATGAACTACTTGAATTTTGAATACAGAAAGAAAATGAGCATTTTTTGCAAGAATTGTTAACAAAGTATTCGTTTCGATGTAATAAAATCTATTTTCAATGGTAAATCAGCAATAAATTTGGGTTCTTATCTCTCATCCTGCCCTTCGCCAAGGAATACCACTTTCTGTCGCCACAACATGGAGAGCGATAATTTGAATAACTATATTTGCCACTGAGGACGTCACAGATAATGAAGTTACATTTATGTCGAGAGCAAACCAAGGGCCATCTCAGAATTTGCGCAAAGGATCAGGAAACTGGACGAAAAAACCTGATCGAGATGGCGATCATTGACCCAGAAGCTCCGGTACAATATTTGTTACAGGTTGTTTAGAGTTATCCAGTCTAAAAGGTACATAATACATTAAATATCACTGTTAAAATTAATGTTACTTTTCTTGTGATGCTCAGTATATGCTCTAATTGTATAGAAACAGTAACTGCAGCAGAGACGATTTTACATAGGATTAGAACTTTTCTACCGAATTTAATCGTTTAATGCCATCTGGCAGTGTTGTAAAATGGTGTAGTGTATGTGACTTTTTTGTAATGAGCTGTTGATACTGTCACCCGATGAATATGATGACTACGTCGAATGTTATAGACATCGGCGTTTTCTGAAAATATATTCCCGCCGTTATGCAAGTCGTTTTTAACAAAAACCAGAGATTCGTAAATCAACAGACAAGGTAATGGTAAAACTCCTAGATTAATGAAGAGAGTCTTACAAGAATCACGGATACGGATATATACGGAGTAATACACGTAGTGTAGAGAAAATTATGTAATGCTGCACGAATAAACGGCGGATTTTCGGCAGAAAAAAATTCATTACCTGACCCTGATGACGAAAAAGTGGATAAATCGAGTTGCTAAATGAAGAAAAAAATGCTCTAACACGTGGTGTAACCAGAATCCCTGTTTTGTGAGTCTTTGTTACCGAAAAGTCAATTGACGACAAAACATCCGTCCGTCTGTCTGTTGTATGTGAACACACTTAGAGCCTAAACCATGCGTAGTATATTTTCCAAATTAAAGAAATCCTTGTCGTTTTTGCGTGAGTCGTAGATCTGCGATTTTTAAAAACATGCATTAATTTTTGCGGAACTTTATATGAAGCCCTAGGGACATTTTCAAAATTTTCTCAAAAATGGCTCAAACCTTTTTCTTTAAATTTCTTGTAAGAATAGAGTTAATTACTCTTAAACAGGTGTCATAGGTCCGATTTTCAGGATTAAGTCTGAATTTTCGTAAATTGCAAAAGTATGATTTTTTTGGCTACTTCTTATAACTACAATATTGAAGATAGAGATTTTACCTTCCAATGAAATGTGTTATCCATAATTAGTTCTTTCATTAAGATAAACATTTGTTTTTAAATTTTTAGCAGTTTCTGAGAAATATTGTATGAAATGCGGGCAATTTAAAAAATAACAATAACAAGATATTATCAAAAAGTGCTCCAATTATTTTTCTTTAAATTTTTTTTGGTAGGGATAATCTATATATACTAATATATAAAGACAGAAGTGCATTGTCTTACAGCGCGGTAATCTCTGAATCTATTGGACCAATGCCGATGAAACTTTTGTGCTAGCATCCTTTAAAGGCCTGGAGTACTATAGCCTATTATTTACAAACATAAACAGTAATATATTTTCAAAATAATTACTTTTTTGGACTTTTTCGCCTAGCTTTACGTCACCAGAATGCATCAATGCCAGTAGTTTGGCTGCGCGCCTTGAAGGATGACGTCTGAGATCTACTTCTGATTTCATCAATGTCCAGAATTATTACAGAATTCATTGGAGTTTTAACTGTCTTATGTCAAGGAGATTATAATATAACCTCCTTGGGTTATATAATGTCCCTTTATCTCTCTGTGTCCCTATGAACATTTGAAAGAATGCAAAGCTAAAGGGGCAAAAAGAATATCAATGTTCATGCATTGCTCTTTGTCAGTATTATATACAAAGTGGCAAAGAAATCATGTGTGAGTTTGAAACTGTTTAATAATTGACGTAGGTTGAGAGAGTAAAAAGTACAATACAGTACATACAGTACAGAATAGACAGTAATGTACGATGTACGATACGATGTATATAGATATCGTGTACAATCTAAACAACGTCTTTTTACAGAAATTTGTGACAACTGAATTGTTTGACGAAACGAGTGTCACAGTTGTCAAAACAGATTACAAATCCCAAGAGATGGGCAGTCTACTAAAATTTTGAATCGGCTATTCAGAGGGAAGATCGACTTGTGGATTACTCCTCGACCCCGTGGTATGCAAGAAGGGAGAAATGTGAATAATTCTCTAAGTAGTTGAGCAGCTATTTCATTATCACTCTCAGATTTGACTATTTACATTTCTTAGGTTCAAAATAGGAAAATGGAAAATATGTATATGTTTCAGTACATCCAGCTATTTTTCTTCATCTTGCAGTAATTTGAACAGTGGTGTGTAATTTAGGAATGATCATTTACATATTAAGACTAATCTGTACAGTTGTTTGTCATATTAAATGCAGTTGTACTTTTTTCTTCTGTATGTGAAGAAGTTAAGTGCAGTGGTTGGTAATTAATAATTAGTGCAGTGGTTGGTAATAATCATTACAATATTTAGACTAATCTGTGCAGTTGTTTTCATGCTTATATTCTTGAATGAATTCTTATGTGTTTTCAATAGAATTAATTCATCTAAAAATATTTGTCTAAGCAAATAAAAATCTGAGTCCTTTGTTTATTATTAGTACTCATATTTCATATTGGTAAGATGAAAATGTTTCTATGTTTTCAAAGTTCATATTCGCTGTTTTCTTCAATAAGTGAAGGTTTGAGCAGTGGTAATGTAATTTTGAATAATCCATTTGTATTAAGACTAGTCTATACAGTTGTTTGGCATATCAATTACGGACACTTTTTCTTCTATATGTGAAGAAGTTTAATGCTGTAGTTGGGATTCATGAGTATGTTTATATTAAGATTAATCAGTGCTGTTGTTTTGCATATCGATGGTTGCCGTAGATGATTTCATCCATATTTTCCATCAAACACAACAAAACTTCATTTAATATCCAAAAAAGTTTGTCGAGCAAATAAATAATCTGTGAGATCTGGTTTCTCGTATTTAGCTCTCATATTAAGAGTGGCCAAAATGGAAAATGTTTAGTATGTCTTCAGTCATATTAGAAATTTTCTTCAATATTTGAAGGAGTTTTTTGCATTGGTATGTATTTTAGGAATGACCATTTATATATTAAGACTAATCTTTAAAGTTGATTGCATATCAATTGCTGTTGCACTTTTTTCTTCTATATGTGAAGAAGTTCAGTGCAGTGGATGATAATTAAAGAATGATCATTTATTTATTAAGACTAATATGTGCTGTAGTTTTGCATATCAATTGCTCCCGATAATTGAATTCATTCATACTTTTCTATAAAAAATAGGCAGAAATTAATTTATCTCACAAAACGTTTTTCTGAGCAAATAAATAAAACTGAGTGTTTTTGGTATCTATTATTCAGCTCTCGTGAAAATTGAAAAAATGGAGACGTAATTTATGTTTTTGTAAACCAAGTAAAAGTTTTTCTTCAAAATGTGATGGATTTCTGTGCAGTGGTATGTAATTTAGGAATGATCATTTACATATTAATAATAATCTGTAAAGTTGTTTTGTATATCGATCGCTCCAAATTAATGAGTTCATTCATATTTTCTAAAAAACAAAACAAGCAAAAATTAATTTGTCAAAAAATATTTTTGTGTAATCAAATAATATCTGGGAGTTCTCGGTTTCATGATTCTGTACAGCAGCCGTTCCTCTCTCACCTCCCTCCCCTCTCTCTCTCTCTCTCTCTCTCTCTCTCTCTCTCTCATTATAAGTATATCTGTGCCTTACACGTTGGGCATGATACAACAGTTCTACCTGCCTGCTGCACTACGCGCCTATACTATTTATATCTGTTTATTTACGCCCTCATCAGGCGCCTAATGCAACAACTTCTCTATTTCTCCTGCCTACTCACTATCCTCGTAAATCTTGTGCTCTCACGGCAGGCACAATAGCAACTATTCGTGTCTTTTGTTTACTCGTCGTGAACTATCTTTCACTAGCTCTAACACAATTGGGTGCCACAATACCTTTGCTTATCGATTGCCCGTACCTCTGCTAGCTCGAATCACTATTTATATCCTACCTGGTCG
Organism: Teleogryllus oceanicus; assembly: GCA_964035755.1. NCBI lineage: Eukaryota > Metazoa > Arthropoda > Insecta > Orthoptera > Gryllidae > Teleogryllus > Teleogryllus oceanicus. The sequence goes on from CAXIVR010000002.1 coordinate 1,087,418, forward strand.
TGGTCCACGCGCTCATTCCATACGGACTTGAGGTAAGGGTCCGTTTCGTTCGTGCCTGGGTCAAATTTTATACAACTACTAAATAACACATGGATCTAAGGCAATTATGAGCTATATGAGATGCTCATACATTTAATGTTGGATTTCCTTTTTTTATATCCCAAATATAAATAAAATATGCCCCTCCGACTTGCGAAACATGACAACACAAAATACATAAACACAAGAAAAAAAATACAAACATGCACACTGAAAATATAATACAAAATCTCATACACACACACACACCAGAATGCGCATTCTGTCGTGACCTTTTGATAATTCTATCCTTAACCTAGTATCAGGACTTGGTCTTCGAAAGAGTTTTTTTTCGGACTTGCGCGTGAACAAACAAAAATACAGCTAGTGCACAAATCGTGCCACTTCCTTTTTCGCAGCGATGTCACTTCCTGTCTTGCCCGTCATTCACCTGATTGTAATGTGCATTTTCCCCGTACGCGCAGTCCCCAGTTCAGCTGCCATCAGATCCCAGAAATGCACTCGTCCATTAAAATGCAAATGTATTCACAATTATTTATTCCTCGCAACTAATCGCGTCGTCCCTAATGTTCTTTTGATATCTCGCGACGTATTTAAATTTTACGACGCTCGTGTTCCCTGCTCCTAACTTGCGTGAATAATGTCCATGCTAATTTTCCCGTGAATTTAGAAACAATTTGAATTAAATTTTAGTTCCACATCATCTAAACAACTAATTTTCATAACCGAATATAAATTAAAACTTTTACAATAATTTTGCGAAATTTCTCCAAAAATCTAGCATAGCATCAAACGCGTGCGATCATCATCATGCTCAACTTGATTCTGTCTGTAACACATTTTACATTGTTGGTCCACCAAATCCAAGTGACTGTCTTCTTTCAAACACATGCCCATCACTAAAAGGAATGTTCGAAAACCTTTACGTTTTCACTGTTTTCGGGCGTCTTGCGTCTTATTATCTGCTTCATAATTTTACTAATTTTGATTTGGTAATCGTCACGTTACCGAATTCCCTTTTCCTGTTTTCAGCACCAAACAACTATTTTCATCTTGTTAGCTCGTGATGACGTCATTTACATCTTCGGCCGCTCTTTTAATTCCTTCTTAATCCTCTATGCTATGAAACTGAATAATAATTTATTCCCAGGCCCCATAATTCCCCCGCATCGTGACTAATTTTGCCCTGATCTAAATATTTTTCTCTATAATTTCCGAAAAGTTTGGCCGAAATCCTGCCCAGGCATTCACGGATATTCGATAAACCCCGTCTGGTTGTATACTTCCAGAAATACAACAATGGTGCATATTCTCAATCTTCGCCGTGTTATACATACAGTTTACACAATTTATGATATTTACAGGAACCCGTGGCTCGAATAATGTGATTCTTATTTTAAATGTTCCTGAATTGCAGATTCTATTTACACAATTCACTAACGCCTATTTCCACTTATGTTTTCTATTACTTTCCTGATAATCATTATTACGCGGCGCTGTTGTCTATTGTTTATTTTATTCTTAGTTCCTCTTTGCTTACATAAAATTTCCGTGTTCCATGCATTCTTGCGGGCTAGTCTCACAAATTATTACAATATTTCAGGATCCATAATCTCTATCACTTGAAATCAAATAATGATGCTAATATTGTTTTGTCATGTGGCTCAGTGCATTGTCAATTTATTAATTACACGTAATGTACTGTTGGTGAATCTTAAGTTTGCTTGTATGTGTGCTTGTATGATGAACTGATTTACCTGAGCAAATAAGTTTTATACTACATGTTACTATCACATAGGATATTAAACATATATATTTTTGTCGTCTTAAGAATTATAAAAACTGGTAATTATGTTTCAGAATAGATACAAGCATTTTAATTTTTTTTATGATTATGATTCATCAATTATGTTATTACATCTATACCTATTACTCCGGGTCTACCTACTACTGCACCCGTGCATGAACTTACGGATGTTATACTCAGCTTAAAACAGTAAGTCCCTTCAAGGTCACGAGTTGACAGATCAATTTTAAAACTTTGTTTATGAATACAATAGAAGAAAAAATATAAAAATAGGATAAGTTTTACAACGTGACAATTTATTGATTGTGTTGGAATGTAATATAAAACTCCTAAAAATTAGCATGTAAGTCTACAGTATTTTATTTTATAGTTTAGATTTATTTATTGTTTTTAGTTATAAGTGAATGTTTTAGAAGCTGGAACTTCAAATAAGAAAAGTAAATTATTTATGGAAAAGTGAACAAGGTAATCGGAATTTCCCAATGGGTGTCAAGAGAAGACCAGTTATCTGGCGTAATGGGCAAGTGGCAGGGAGAAGGGCGGAGAAGGGATACAATGGAGGAAGAGATAAGTGGGATCCATAGAGGCATGAAAAGATTGAATTCCTCTTACTGTATAATAATTTACTGTATTAAATGCCCGAGCAACACCCGGTACTTCAGCTAGTGATACATATAGTCTATAAAATGCCATAAACGCTATATTGATCTATTCATTTGTTCTTTCAAAAAATATAAAAATGTAATTTTTTGACTTTCTCTCATGTTGTTAATATTTACATTAGCAGCAATTTATTCACATTATTGTATAGATGAGTACATGTGCTTTAAATAATGTGAAATAAAGTTGCTGGAAAACTCAACAGTTTTTTGTGAAAATGAGCTCAAAATTCTGCATTTTCCGAAACGCTCAAACGCCATTTTCTGAAAAACTGCAAAAGACAAAAACAAATTTTTTTTCTTCAAAGTCTTCCAACGGATAGTGAAAATTGCATTGTTCAATATGATAGTCTATTTTGGTGTATTCTTTTGTTTTTTCAAAAATTACACAAATGTAATTTCTTTTAAATATCCCTCACGCCATTAATATGCACATTTCCATTGATTTGTATACCTTATTACATTTGTGAGTAGATGTGCTTTAAACTTCAAATTGAAGAGTTCGAATCAAGTTTTTCGAAAATAATAAATTCCTGTGAAAAAGAGCTTCAAATTTCGCTTTTACAGTAACGCATAACGCCATTTTCTTAAAAGTTATGCATGAAAATTGCTATTTAGGACGATGTTTTAGCCTTCTTTAATATTCATAATATAATATTTTGGTTCTGTTATTTGGAAACCGAAATGTTGAGAAAATTAAAAAAAAAAGTGGTCTTTGGGCGACGATAGATGGCAGCTGACCAGATAATGGAGGAAGACATTGAAACCAAACCACACTAAGGAAATTATAAATCCTAACTACGAGAAAGTATGTGCCTTTTTTTTTTTTTTTTATTTATTTAAGGTCGCCTTAGAAACGTCTAGGTCATTGGCGACCACAGTTACAATAATACAGTAGTTATAAATATACAAATATACATTATATGTGCCGTTTTGTAGCACCACTAGGATTGAAAATGGCGTTGATATTCATTTTACTTGGTCTTTCTTTGCATGTGATGAATACGACTGTTTTTTCGGGCAGGCATCCATCGATATTTAATTAGGGAATACAAATGAAGAGATACAACACGTAAAACCCTCGGATAAACTCATTCCTAAGAGCCTACAAGAGACTCCATAATGAAGCCAATTGCGACATATCTCGCAACATTGCAATGTGGTACAAATGCTGAAAGTGAACAGGATAAATTGAAAATATTTCAAAAAACTATTACCCATGCACTTTCAGATATTTCAGTCGAGATATATTGTACAACAGACCTACTCAACGAAAGCGCGAGTCAAAAATTATACGTTGCCTGTAGCGATACTCAGAATAATTACCTTCATGCGCGATTAGAAAGACAAGGCGAAGCAGCAAAAACTGGTCCATGGAACGTTCTACTCCGAGGCTTCGAGTTAGTACATCCGTAAGTACCCGCGAAGTGTACCCATCGAGTTATCTCATATACATATAGTTGCGGGGCCCGTCGCGTGAAGTAATGCATAAACCGGAGGCATAGGTCAAAACGCGCATTTAACTTTGTTCACTATTAGCACGTCTCCAAATCGTTGAAAAAAGCTGAACGTAACATGAAACGGGTTCATTAAAACGACCGTCTTGAAACGGATTCAATACTAATTAGTGGTGCTACAGAATGGCTCAGACTTTCAAAGTAAAATTTTCTCAGTTTCTTGGTGTGGGCTAGCTTTAGGGTCTTGACCCATCGTCTTGCTGCCATCTACCGCCACCCCAATGAGCTAATGTTTAGCCAATTTAGTTTTTTTAAATTGTTTAGTCAAATGAATTAGCTTTTATTAACCAAATTAGTTTTTTTTAAGTTTTCTCAATTTTTAAGTTTTATAATGGTAGATTCGAAATATTACTTTTAAAATAGTCAAGAATAGTAAAACCTTGTTCCGTTTGGAAATTTTTGTTGACAAATTTGGAGCCGTTTTTAAGAAAAATTGGTTTGAGCTCTAGTGAGAAAATGCGAAATTTGAAGCTCTGTTTTTATAGGAATGTCTTGAGTTTTCGAAACACTTCATTTAAAGTCGTTTGAAGCACTTTCACTAACAAATGCAGTAAATTAAACAAATTGCTAGAAATGTGAATATTAACGGCAAAGAAGTTTAAAAAGAACATTTGTGTAATTTTTGAAACAACAAAAGAATACAGGAGAATGAATTTTATGTGATCTTAAACAGTGCAATTAGGACAAATTGACGTGCTGTACTTTTGGGCTCATGAGGTGAAATGTAAAAAAATGTTGCTATACTGAATTGTAACTATTCAGCGTCATTATTACCTCCAAGTATTTCTTACCGCGTTTATAATTTTGAAATTGCAATATTACCCGTTCATAACCCTTATGAAGGTAACATCAAAGATTATTGGGTGTTGGAAGTTTTTGAACTGGAGAAAAACACCTAGGGAGTACATGACCTTAACGTTGGTGGTGGAGCTTGAGTACCCCTGTGATCATGAGAGCTATGCCGGCGGTAGCGTAGCTACTGGTAGGGCCTCCCTTGCCGGACAGGTCGAGGGGGAGGGATCAGACGTACAAGCACTCCAGAAGAGGACTGGGGCGCAACAAGAGAACATCTGCTACAGTGCGCTGTTGAGAATCCTGGAACGACGAAGATGACCTCAAAGATTTAGGCAGAAATCCGAGCCTACATTTCCACTAGGGGTGAAGGACACGGGTATGATCTCGCCAACGGAACAAGGAAATTCCTAAAGATATCTGGTCAGGAGGAGCTCAAAGACACGGTGAAGGCAGCCTACAAGGGGAGTAAACTAAAAAAAGTCTTAGTCCTCCTTGAAGAGGGTTAGGACGATGGGTCAGCTCGTCATAGTCCATGTAAAAACTACAAATGTTGAAAGGTCTAATCATGAGAAAACAGACGACAAGCGAAAATGAACTAGGCAAACGAAATGGATTATGAATATTGGAACATGAAATACTCAACGTCTGGGAAATAAGGTACAGGAGGTAATTAAGGAAATTCAAGATTTAAATATGGATATTGCAAGTTTAAGTGAAATAAAAACAAAGGGCTCGGGTATAGAAGAGATAGGACCCTATGTTCATAAATGGAGCGGAGTACCAAAAGATCAGAAGTGTAGTAAAGAGATTTCCATGGTCATAAAAAATACATTCAAAAATATAATAAATATTAAAAGTTGGGAAGCTATATACGAGCCGCTGATTAAAGTAAATCTAGAAAGTGTGATTCTTGGAGTATATGCGCCGAGTGAAAAAAAGATAGTAGTATTTTAGAGGAATTTTATTAAAAAATAAATGGAGAAATAAGTGAATATGGGGTAGGCAGAGAACTTAATTTATTGGCTAATTTTAATGCTAGAGTGGGAAAATATGAGAGCTCAAAAGTCGTTGGAAAACATGGAGCAAAGGTGAAAAATTCGAATGGAAGAAGAATGATTCAACTATGTAAACAGCATAACCTTATAATTAGAAACGATCACTTCCAACATAAAGATAAACATAGGTTCAATTGGGAAGATAAGGTAAGAGGACGGAGATCTCCTTCCAGCGTAACCGCCATAGGAAAGACAATCATTAAGCTCCCGGCTGATCTCCCGAAATGTAAGATAGATTGTGGTAGTGTTACAAAATATTTTCTTAGACAATTAATTCTACATTGCCATGATACAATCAACATGCTATGTAAACCAATACGTACTACATCAGTTCGATGCGACCCAGTTTTTCAAGTTCTGATTGATGTTTCTAAGCAGGCCAACTGCCATGGTCATCAGTGTCGTGAACGTGGTGAATCATTTACCGCGGGAGGCGTCAGTCTTATTCCTCCAGTGGTGTCGACTACGTCATTTCGCGGAGGATTTCCTTCCGCAGGAATCTTCCCCCCAGCGGGTCACGGCTGAGCTCCCAACTAGTCTTCCTACACGTGTGGTAGCGTAGCGCAAGTGCGTGTATGTGTAAGAAAGGAGTGAAAAGGAAGAGGAAGGAAAGATCGGGCGCGATCTGTGCCCCGTTTGCTAGAGTACTGCTCCGGCATTTGCCTGGAATTAATTGGAGGGAAAACTGCCGATTGGAGCAACCGTCTGCCAGAATTCTCCTACAGACAGAGGCTGAATTCGAACCAAGTATGTATACTTAGGTTTTTCTAACGTGGCTTCTGTGGGTAGTATATCCAAGATGAAATTCGGTACGATTTTTTGCGTCATACTCAGTCCTGCCGCTGGAATTGCTTGATCTGCAGCACTGCTTGATACGGTCGCGATCATGCGACATCTTGCGGCAGGACTGAGAATGACTCAAAAAGTCGTGCCGAATTCCATCTTGGAGATATTACTCACAGATGCCACATTAAAAGACCTAAGTCCGGGAGCGATAGCTCAGTGCATCAACTGATGTCACTGCAGCGCCTCTGACCGGGAGGTCCTAGGTTAGAGTCCTGACGGCGGCAGGATTTTCGACACTAGCTTTTCAGCTAGGTCGAATTCAGTCGCTGTCTGGAGAAGAATTCTAACGGCCGGCTGCTCTGATCGGGTAGTTTCCGTGGTTTCTCCGGTCAACACCAGGCGAATGCCGGAGCAGTGCCCACCAAAGGGCCACGGACCGCGCGCGATCTTTCCTTCCTCTTCCTTGTCATATTCTCATCCCTTACACGCACCACTAACGCAAAACCTACATATTCCGGAGACTGGTCAGGAGCTTGGAAAGCTTGTCCCGGCTGGGGCTGTGCCCCCGCTGGTGGGAGAGTCCTGGTTAGGGAGAAACCCCTCTAGCCGACGATAGGTCGGCGCCGGATCTCGCCATCTAGTGTGGGAAGATCACCGCCATCTCCCGCGAACAAACATGCACTACACTAACGGAACTAATGACCAACGCAGTTGACGCGCCCGAAAACACGAAAAAAATCAATAAATCAATCAAAATTTAAAAAACCTAAGTATTGCTAGTATGTAGGGACGAGGGGAATGTCTGGTGATTTACTGTCTCCAGGCGAAATGTAGCTTTCGGTTTCAATACTTGAGTGGACAGTGGGGTCAGAGGTGAATTTCGCTTTCGGTGTGACCGCCGTAGAGAACAATGATCTGCGGGGTCGCGTCGTGCGGAGCGAGCGTCCGGGGTGAGGGGGATTGTCGGGGTGGGGTGGGGCAGTGTGGGGCGGGGCGGGGATGGGCAGGGCTGGGCGGGGATGGGCAGGGCTGGGCGGAGCGGGGCGGGGCGGGGCGGGGCAAGGCGGGGAGGAGGAGAGGGGCGGGGCGGGGCGCGGCGGAGAGGGGGCGGAGAGGGGCGGGACGGAGGCGGGTTGCGGCGGGACGTGCTCCGCGTCTCGTCGCACTGGGTCAGCGCAGGGGTCGGCGACCGCCGGCGTGGCGCGACGCCCCTCCCGTTCCCTTCCGCGGCCCCGACCACCTCCCCGCCGCCCACCCCCCGCCGCCACGTCACGCCACGCCACGCCCGCCGCCTGCACGACCGTTCCCTCGGTGCAACAGTAGGCGACCTTTGCAAGGCCTGCCCCTTTGCTGTGCCGCCACATATTTATGAACGACTTCTGGCGGTGAATACTAGAGTAGCTGTAGGAAAGAAGTTGACTGGACCGAAGAATGTTGCGTGCAGTTAATTCTCGAAGGGGCACGTATCACTCCTGTCGCCTACCGTGTACTTCACAACTTACGAAAGACATGAACGTTATTAAATCGTGATGCATTCAGATGATATAAATATTTTATCTATTGATGTATATCAATATTGTAATAAATATTTTTTTCTCTTGTGACTGGAAAAGTATTAAATTTGTTACATTAAAGTAATTTGTTAAATAATTAGTTTTCTTTACTCAATTATCTGAGTGGATTTTAGCGCATTCGCACCCTTGCAACATTTCCTCTAATTGTTTTCGTGTGATCTTTAACCTCTATGTTCATCTTGTCCACCCATTTATTGTAACACTTATGGCTCAAGAGATATGGCTAAAGATAACTCTTAACATTCACAGGATCTGTGCTCATGAGGAAATCAGAAATGGAGGATCTTTCTTTTTATAATGCTTGAAAACTCATCGGGAAATTTCAGTGGTTAAACGACGTGCATTCTACGTCAGTGGAGACAGTTCGCCATTCACAGGTATTTTGATTTTACGATCTTTCATAGGAGAAAATAATATATATCTCCAGATTTACTCCTAAAAATGGTGAAAATATTTCATTGTGGGATAAGGGCTCTACAAGTCATCTCGGGAAGTCGAAATTCGGCTATGATAGGAGAGACCTTGCCTGTGTTCATACATATTTTATGCTTATATTAATAAGAGAGGGAGCTTCCTCGAATTTGCAACAGAGAATTTTATTGAGAAATAATTTATCGGTGTGACGTGTGATTAACAGTGGAGGAAATTAATGCTGGAATGTTCGGAAAACAAATTTTTCTCAAAAACGGCTCCACATTTTTTCTTTACATTAGTAGTGTTAGTGCCAAACAAACTCTATATGATGACATAAACCCCATATTGCTCTATTCTTTGTTTTTTTTTCAAATATTACAAAAATGTACTTTTTTTGTCTTATCTCTCACGTCGGTAATACTTACATTATAGGCGATTTATTCACATTATTATATTTATGAGTACACTTGAATTAAATAACGTCCGATAAATTTTCTCGAAAACTCAACAGTTTTCAGTGAAAACGAACTCAAAATTCCGCATTTTCAGAAACGCTCAAACGTAAATTTCTCAATAATAGCTACAATTTTTTCCTTCAAACTATTGCTACGGATACTGGTAATGGCACGGTCTAATATGATGTAAAGTTCATTTTGGTGTATTTTCTTATTTTTTCACAAATTACACAAATGTAATTTTTTTAAATCTCTCTCACGCCATTCATATGCACATTTCCATCGATTTGTATACATTATTTCATTTGTGAGTGAAAGTGCTTTAAATGACTTCAAATGAAGTTTTCGATAACTCAATAAATTCCCGTGAAAATTAGCTTCAAATTTCACATTTACAGTAATGCTTAATCGCCACTTTCTTAGAAACGGCTTCAAATTTTCCAATTAAAATATATATTTAGGACGAGGTTTTACTTTTCTTTAATATTCTTGAAGTAATATTTCGGTTCTTCTATTAATAAACCGAAAAGTTGAGAAAATGTAAAAAAAAATCTACTATGTGCGACGATAGACGGCAGCTGGCCAGAGAATGGAGCAATACCTTAAAGTCAGACCACACCAAGGAAATTAGAAAACCTTACGAGGTTTTACATGTAAAACATTGAATTTATGCACGATAAATAATTTATGTTTCATTAGTCAGCTACTTAACGTTTACTTCGCCAATTTGGTTCTATTCATTCATTGTTTATATGTTGATGTAGGTACGTAATAGTTGATTTATATTTTTGTTTATGTTTCATGGCCGACTGGAAATACCTTAGCTACGTCTGTATTATTGTTTCTTAATTAAACCATTTGGCTCATTTTATGAATTTAATTGGTAGGTGTGAAATTTTAATTGCAAGATAGAATATTAATTGCGCGCGTGCTGTTAACATAGAGATAATGAACGATTTTTCATGGAATTAATGAGTGTATTTAGTTAACGAAAAATAATGTAAAGAACCAAGAACGCGTTTTAAAACAATCTATGATTTGATTTATCATGAACAGAAACTTGATTTATTTGATTTATCTAGTCTTCTAACTTTTTTCGAATCGGCATATTTCTAAATTATTTATTTATCAAATCGATTGTTATCTCGAATTACTTTTCAACAGAATATTTCTTTGCTATGGTACGATGAGCATTGCTCATTCTGTGAAATAATGTGGATTTTAGATACATGAGTATTAAGAACAGTATATTTTCCCCATGCAGATAGCTGTTTTTTAATGAAATATTAAAATAAAAAAACATAGATACAAAATTCTGTATCATATCTCAGTACTACCATATGACCGTTACTTAAATACTTCCTAGTTACTCTTAAGTGCCGCACAGAAAATATAACATAATTTCATATTTTGCTATTCACTGAAATTTTCATTTGTAAAATAATTCTTTATTACCATTACTGTGAAATATACTGTCATAAAGACGTAAAATTTGACGTGTGAGTAGTGAAACGTAATTTAAGAGATAATATGTGCCTTTCAAATGCGGTCTCACTTTCTCCTTGTCGTTAAAAATATCGCTCTGTTGCAATGAAGTGTAGTTGTATTTTTTAGTACGCATTTTAACAGCTACGTAGAAACAATCGATAATGCACTGCCCTCACTACTGCCAAAAAGCGCCTGAAATAGAGTAATTTAATTCGATAGAATAAAAATGGAACGCGGGAACGGATTAATTCAGACACAATTTAATTTTGATCCACTTGAATAATACATTGAGGAAAATGGCTAGACATATTTTCTTACAACTCTCTTAAACAACTTCCTTATTTACGTTTCAACTCCTTCCTTGAACTTGTTTTGAATACGTATATTAAGAGTTCAGAGGAGGAAAAGGAAAAACAAGTGACGGAAGACACCAACTATGTAGGAAAGTGAGATGCTAAATGGGGGAAATGAAAATAGGAATTATATACAGCAAAACCCAACATCGAACAGCTGCAGACTACTCAAAATAAAAATTGTATTATATAAAGGGGTTGTTTGTTTCATCTCGATCAAACACTCAAAGGAATCTCCAGAAAGAACTCAAAACGAATAAATGAAAATCTATGCCAATTTTTTGCATTTCAATATTTTTTCTTCCAGCACAAGATTTTGATTGGGGAGGATTTAAACAACCCAAATGGAATACGGTCCAAATTTCCTAAATTATTGATTGATTAGTAATTCTGGGTTCAACGAAGGTCTTTTGTTGCGTAAGTGTAGTGCATGTTTTTATCGCGGTAGTTTGTGGTGATTTTCCCCCACTGGCTAGCAAGTTCCGCCGGCCAAGTACCCGTCAGCTTACAGGGTTTTCCTCATCCTGGTGTCACTGCAGCGCCTCTGACCGGGAGGTCCTAGGTTCGAGTGCTGGCGGCGGCAGGATTTTCAACACTAGCTTTTCAGCTAGGCCGAATTCAGGCGCTGTCTGGAGGAGAATTCTAGCAGCCGGCTCCTCTGATCGTGGTTTCTCCGATCAACACCAGGCGAATGCCGGAGCAGTACCCTACCAAACGAGCCACGGACCGCGCGCGATCTTTCCTTCCTCTTCCTTGTCCTATTCTCTTCCCTTACACACACACTTACACTAACATGCACTACATTACCACATATTCCGGAAAACTGGTCGTGAGCTTAGAGCTTGTCGGGGCTGGGGCGGTGCCCCGCTGGTGGCAGAGTCCTGGTTAGGGGGAAACCCCACTAGCCGACGGTAGGTCGGCGCCGGATCTCGCCATCCAGCGGGGGAACATCAACGCTATCTCCCGAAAACAAAACATGCATTACACTTACAGGACTAATGAGCAAAGCAGTTGACGCGCCCGGAAACACGAAACAAACGATCAATCAAAAATATCATCCTATATGTTTCATTTAATACAGTGTAACTAATCTAGGAGAAGCAAAAATATATAGAAGTGAGAAGATGCCAACCCAAATGTTTTGTAGATGTAAAAGTAGGCAAAGGAAGGCAAAACCTGAAAAGCGTAAGCGTCTAACCGGAAGAAAATAAAAATAAAAAAAAATACGGGAAATAGATTTCCCTCTTGAACTAGCCTAGCCAGTGGTGCGTCCGTTGCGGGCGGGGAGCAGCCTCTCTTGGCATGAAGCCCCGGTGCGGTCCGCGGGGGAGGAAATGCGGCTAGTTGCGCTTTGGTGCGCACCCAAGCGTGAACTCGAGTGCAACCGGCGGATGTGAGAGTGCAGCGCGCGTGTAATAGGGAAGGCAGGCCCCCGCGGGCGGTCGGGCAGTCGGGCGCTCAGGGAGACGGACGGACGGGGAGATGGACGGGCGGGCAAATGGATGGATGGGGAGACGGTCAGACGGGGAGATGGACGGACGGGGAGACGGACGGACGTGGAGACGGACGGACGGGGAGACGGACGGACGGGGAGACGGACGGAGGGGGAGACGGACGGAGGGGGAGACGGACGGAGGGGGAGACGGACGGACGGGGAGACGGACGGGCGGGGAGACGGACGGACGGGGAGACGGACGGACGGGTAGACGGACGGACGGGGAGATGGCCGGACGGGCGGAGGGACGGGCGGAGGGACGGGCGGAGGGACGGGCGGAGGGACGGGCGGAGGGACGGGCGGAGGGACGGGCGGAGGGACGGGCGGAGGGACGGGCGGAGGGACGGGCGGAGGGACGGGCGGAGGGACGGGTGGAGAGACGGGCGGAGGGACGGACTGACAGGCGAAAAGTGTTGTGGACGAATGAACGGGCGGAGAGGCGGGCGGGCACATGGATGGACAGACGATCGGGCGGACGAGCAATCGGACGGGCGGGCGGGCGGACGGAAGGATGGACGAACGGATGGACGGGCTGGCAAACGTTTTGGCGGGCGAACGGGCAGATGAGTGGGCGGGAGGACGAACGGGCAGGCGGGCGTTTGGGCGGGCGGGCGTTTGTGGACGGGCGATGGAGGTGATGGTGGTGGTCGCGGTTGCAGCCGCGGGCCATCGCACGTCCGCCCGCCTGCACCCACCGCCAACCGAACCGGCCCGATTCGGCCAACGAGCTCGACCGGTAGCCCTCGACTCTTGCATTCGCGAGGCGCCCCTTAATTCAATGATTGCTTGTGAAATGTCAAATAAAATAGATCGCCGAAGATAAAAACATGCTAGTCTCAGATCTGCTAATTGAATGTTGCACAGCAACAATAGAAATGTCGAAAGTCTCACTGAAACCGTAGAATCAATTCTGAATTCTGTAATTTTATATCTGTCCGTAGCCATTGATTGAAGAATGAACTAAGAGAGTGTAGTATTGTTCCCTTAGTTTTTGAGTCAAAATAAGCAATATATCTCTTATGGAAGTCTTAGATTGACGTGTTAATTACGCGTTGACGTACACCGCTTTGTTCATTATATTATGTCTCCTTACTATCATCCACAAACTTGGCATGTGAATTATTCAAAACTTCATTCCATAGAGGATCATTGGAAAAATTTGTTCCGTAATAAAAATGAATCTGATTCACTCTGAAACTAAAGTGCCAGCAGTACTCGAGTATAAATACTTTCTTATAACTAGACATCAAACACTTCCCTGCTATTTGAACGCCTCGCTAGAACTGTAGCTGTACTCCAGTTTTGATACATAACTGGTGATACCTTCAATTTTTCATCTTAGCTATTAAATTGTCTCTTTGCAAGCCGGAAAAATGTAATGAATAATTTATAGGAGTAACCATATTTCCGTATTTATTGCAATGGTCTGAACTATTTTGTAGGAGAACGGTAATTTCTGGCACAAAATGAGCGACCATATTTTCGTGTACCGAACATGCATTGTGCACATGTGAACATGCCAGAACGTTATCACAATTTAGTTGTTACCGAGAGGTAATGATCCGAAGCTAATGACAGTGCTGCGATCGAACCCTGCATGCAATCGTTTGCCTTCCGCCGGGGGCGTGGCGTGCCCGGGCGTCGAGCAGGCGAGCGGGCGCAATCGCGCCATCTGGAACCTGTCGAATTTCAAATCCGGACGGCGCACACTGGTTCAATCGGGCCGAAAACCTGGTCATAATTGTAAATGCCAGTGGATTTGCGTAGAAATAGGTATCAATGGGTTTTTGAGGTCGATTAATTTGAATATCATAATGAAATTTCAAAAATCAAAATGGCGAGTCAACTCACTTAAAATAAAGAAAAGTGCATAAATATATACATATGGAATTCTGGAGATCACATCTGTTTAATCATTCCATAAATTTATATCAGTAATTTTCTTATTAAAAGTAATTATAGAAGGAGAAATCAAAAATATACAGAGAAAATAATTCCCTGTGGCGTCGAAGACACTTTCAGGATATCTAGTGTTAAATCTTACTATGTAGCATAGCAGTAAAGTGTCTGTAAAATAAAGAGGTACAGGTATGTGCAGCTAAATTTATGTTACTCTGATTAAGGGTATTCTATTCGATAAATAAAAAAATTGATTGAGACAGGAATACAGAGGAAGAAAATATAATTCACAATATAAATGACTAAAACTGTTACGCTCCATAGGTTAGAATTCATCCATATCATACATTAAATAATTAGACACATTTTCTTAAAAATATACTTAACTTCTAGCCGAAAGAATCTTTTATTCGGAAACACGAAAAGAATCCACAGAAAAATAATTTAAACCCTTTTTTTTAATTTAAAAAATGTAGCCGACAAGAAACAATGAATTCGCGTGTTTCGTGCAACGGTGACTTTACGAGAGCGTGAGGACGACAAAAATTATTGAAATAACGTTCTGCATCTAAACTATTGTGCTTCAATGTCTTCCAAACGAGATTTGATAAGTCAGAGTTCCGAACGCGCAATTTGACTTTTGCCATTACGGCCAGGTTTTTGGCCCGATTCACCCACTGTGCGGCGGCGTGGCGCGGGGCGTCGCGGGGAGGCGGGGGAGGCCGAGCGCACGCCAAGGTTTTTGTGCAATCTGAAAGTGCGTCTGGTCGCGCTGCGATGGCGGCAAAGGGGGCGGCGTGGGTGGCAGCGACTGCACGCAGCCTCCAGACGAATCACCGACGGTGAGCGGTCGATCAGGTTCATTCATACACGTACGGCGGCAAATGTACACCTCACTGTTGAACGTGATAGAAGAGTGCTGGTCTTTTATTTTCAAGTTCATCAGTATGTTTATGAAGAGGAATAGCTACGTTACTACAGTTTCTTAAATCGCACTTCCCGTAATGTGGCAGTACTTTTTTCCTTTAACTGAAATAGTAAGAGTGAAGTTCCTTAATATCAGAGGAAGGTAGAGAATTACGTTTTATTGATTCGTTATCTCAGTATCATGTAAAGACGGCTCCACACATGCGGCATTCGCCGAGCAGCAAAGTAGCGCTCGCCCATTCCCGAGCAGCTGATGTGTTCGGCGAATGTTCGCTTACTTTGATGTGTCCAAAAGACCGACACGCGGTGTATAGGGCGAATCCCGAATGCTCGTCACTCGGAAAATAGCGAGCAACTCATCCACACTACTCGGGATTCGGCGAGCGGTTGCTCGGTGTTCGCCGAATAACGAATGTGTGGAGCCGCCTTAATACAATACGATTCGTATTTTCCGTTGGTTTTCTCGGTGGGTTTAGCTTTTACTCTTACGTAGACGTGCGTATATATGGAATTACACATGAAATACAAGCGAAAGATGTGCAATGCTTCCGAAAATTGATTTCCAGATACCCTTTTGGGGTTTCTTGGTACCGCTTAAATGATAATCTAATCGTCCCTGGACGATCTTTTACCCCTCAAAAGTACGTCTGTCTGTCTGCTGCTGTACAGTACTAGAACTTAAACCATTATCGGGATATTTTACAAAATATAAATACCCCCATCAATCTTGCCCGACTCAACGCCCTCCGAATTTGAAATGAATTCTTTGAATTTTACTTTTTTAGGATGAACTTTGCAAGAAGGCCTTTAGAATGTTTTAAAAATTCTCTAAAAAGCGCTCCATATTTGTTCTTTAATTTTATTATAAGAAAGAATAAAATACCCCCACAACGATGGCTCAAGTCCGATTTTCACTGCTAACTCTAAAGTTTCGAAAAACCTTTTCAGTTTTTCGACCCCCTCGTACATCTACGTACATTATGGAGATAATGTTGAGAAATTTTCTTCAAATACAATTTGTTCTTCACAATTCTTTCTTTATTTTCATGTACTACATTTTTTTAAAGTATTAGGACTTTCCCCGAAATTTTGAGTGAAATAGACGCAATTTTAAAAGCACATTTTTTTTAAAAAAGGCTTTGAATTTTTTATTTAAAAGTTTGTGTAGGAATAGATCCAAACACACTGAAAAAGATGTCTTAGGAGAAATATATGTAATCTTGTGGTTTTTGAAAACTTTCACGTTTACATTGCAGACGTTTTTATACATTTATGCTTTTATAATCCAAGTGCTACAAATGGTTTCTTATAAAGTTTCCCACAAACTGAAACGTGAAAATTATCTTCAAATTGCTCATTTTCAGAGAAATTCAAATAATATTTTCTTAAAAGGCTCCACTGTCGCGCTGGATCTCGCCAGCCAGTGGAGGAAGATCATGTTCACTTCCCACGATAAAGAATACGCACTACACTTACTGGAATAATGAACTTAGCAGTTGATGCGCCCGGAATTACTAATGAAATAAAAACGGTTCCAAATGATTCTATACAAATTTGCGAATAAAAAGAGGTTTTATTCTCCTTTGAAAATCTTAAAGTCATATTGTCATTCTACTGTAAGGGCCTGAAACAGAGAAAATGTGAAAAAATGTGCTCGGACTTTGATAAATCACTATTTCCTCTATTCAAATATATTGTGAATGTGTACTAAACCATTTAGTTGACTGATAAGTGCTATAAATATTACGTTCTAAAACATGTGTTGTAGGGTTAGTTAGTTTGGGAAAATTGTTTATTACTGAGTGCGATGTTGATAGAATATAATGGGATAGTAACTTCGTTTGTATTGTTGCTATGAAATAGAGTGATGACAAAGTCCTTCACATGCATAGAACCAATGCTTCAAAGCGCATTAAAAGCCGCGTATGCATTAAAAGGTCGATTTCAATTATTAGTTTTATCACATCATTACATAACCGCATCACTTTACAAATAGCAGGTGGTCTCAAGTGATTCGGCCAAATAGGGGCTTGAGGCAGATGAGCCCAACTAGTGGACACGAAGATTGCGGTTTCGAAACCCACGTTAGGCACGAATGTTTCATCTTGTGCTCGTGGAATGGGGCGCATTCCGCATAGTTTATGAGCCGACAGATAGCAGCAAGGACGAGGGTACAGCAAAACCAAAATGCTAACTCAAGAGAAGATCAATAAAAAACAAGTACGTGAAAGTCTGTGCCATTCTATAGCATCTCTAATTTCTAATGTGTGAGAAATTTTATTTCGATTTAAAGCAGTCATTTTATTTTGGAATGTATGTGAAATAACCGTATTCGTACTCGTAAGGAACTTTGTAATTCATAAGAATAATTTTGTGATATGTCCATTTTCTTCCTTTTGGCGGTTCGTCTTAAACAGGCGACGACATGGTGTTTATTATTTAAATGAACACTTCGATATACGTTTTCGCTAAAAATAATTTTATTTAAATGTACAGTTCGATATAGTTTTTCGCTAAAAATGTCTTTAAAGTTTTTAAATCAACCTTAAGTTATTTAACGAAACGGACAATAACGGCATATTAAATTCCTTTGATTTACGTCTACACTTATAACCATGTTGTCTTTTTTCTGTAGACTATTTTTCATTTCTGTTTCTTTAAATTGGAATATTTACTGCATAATTATTATTATTGAGTGCGGTGTTGGTCTGTAACATTTGATATTTCCTACAAATGAATTTCCCAAGCTTCAAGTAGTTGTTACTGCCTGGAGCACTGCCATTAATATCTTTATCGGGTCCTGAGCCAATGAGGGCGCGAGTGCGTTGCACCTAACCATTCTCGCAACACGCGCCGCCTCCGCAGCCAGTGCCTGTAGTTTCTGCCCCCCCTCTCTCTCTCCCTCTCCCTCTCTCTCCCCCCTCTCTCTCCCCCTCTCTCTCCCCCCTCTCTCCCCCCTCTCTCCCCCTCTCTCTCCCCCCCCTCTCCCCCTCTCTCCCCTCTCTCCCCTCTCTCCCCTCTCTCCCCTCTCTCCCTCTCTCTCCCTCTCTCTCTCCCCTCTCTCCCCCTCTCTCTCCCCTCTCTCCCCCTCTCTCCCCTCTCTCCCCTCTCTCCCCTCTCCTCCCCTCTCTCTCCCTCTCTCCCCTCTCCCCTCTCTCCCCTCTCTCCCCTCTCTCCCCCTCTCTCCCCCTCTCTCCCCCTCTCTCCCCCTCTCTCTCCCCTCTCTCCCCTCTCTCCTCTCTCTCTCCCCTCTCTCTCCCCTCTCTCCCCTCTCTCCCCTCCCTCCCCTCTCTCCCTCTCTCCCCTCCCTCCCCCCCCTCTCCCCCCTCTCTCCCCTCTCTCCCCTCTCCCCTCTCCTCTCTCTCCTCTCTCTCCCTCTCTCCCTCTCTCTCTCCCCCTCTCTCCCCTCTCTCTCTCCTCTCTCCTTCTCTCTCTCCCTCTCTCCTCTGCCCTCTACATTCCGTGTCTCTTTTAGACTTGAAGAAAGAGTGAGGGCATCATTTGAATCAATGGATTAGGTTGCATCAAATGAAGACATTTTGTACCAAGTGCAAAGTGGGCCAAAGCAGAGTAAAAGATTTTAAAAAGTCGTTAGAATAAAGAAGGTAGTTAAATTGACATAATTGAAATGTTTTGGTCGTATTAAATTGTATGCAATAATGTCGAATACTGAAATTCCTTAATGTATTTTCCCAGCTTTTATTCCTTCTCTTGCTTCAGCTACTAGTACAATCCCTCGTTTTCTCATATGTATTAACAAGGAGTAGGAGAAGGTTTGCCCACCTGTGAACAAAATCACCACTCTATTAATAATGCGACCAATACCTGATTGAGATTGCTTATATGTAAACATTTTGATTAACATACGAGTTTAGTAAGAACATAAAATTGCACTTTAATCACTCTAAATATGTTCAATTTATTACAAGACATTGAGCACGACATAAACGTTCTACACATGAGTTTCAACGTGATTTTAGTCTGATGTTCTAAATTCAACTGGATAATGGAACACATTCTTCAGTTATCTAAATAAGTAGCAATTCTATGTAACATATTCTACGTAATTCCATATTCTATCATGAACGAGAACGGGTGTATGTTACCTCCAGGGTGAGTAAAACGACGAAGTATAATAAAGAAAGAGTAGGTATGAAATGTTTGCTAATGTCGAGCTCTTTACAATTAGCCCAAGTATCATTTATTTGTGAAGTCATTAGAGTTACTAATAACAAAGAAATGGAAATCAATGGCAATGTTTTCCCTTTTGAGTAAATATGTACCTATATTTGTATTCCCCCCTTTGATACTATCAAATTATACTGTAACAGACTTCCTGTCTTTTTAGAATTTCTATCGTTCATCAGTATCTGATCCTCTACCATCATCGCACTTATAAGTTAAAATATGTTTCTCTTGGACCTATGTAATTTACAACCCGCGTTTTTCATTGGTTCAATATGTTTTTTCCTTAATGATTGATTTCTTTTCTTGTAACTACTATTCGCCCTTGTCAAAGCATTGTAACAGCATTCACCTTTCATCTGATTATAACTATTGTAGAATTGATTTACGGAAAACCAATGAATGCAGATTCTTGTGACGTTCAAATACATCTCAAGAAGACATTTTATTATATAATATAAAAATAATTTGTTTATTTAGAATACTAAATAGTTCCCTTTTTTGAAAAATAATGTTTATATTTTGTTTATATATTTTATTTTATATTTTATATTTTTTAGATATTGTTTGATTATATGTTTATATATTTGTTTATTTTCACAATAATTAACTGGCTAATTTTTCATATCTCTTCTTTGTTCTTCTTTGTTTTAGTTAGTGACGAAGTACTAAAATTCACGTAAAGTGTGTTACATTTATCTGTTTCCATTACTACCAACCTTTTCGGACGGTAGTCGCATCTTTCTTTAATTTAAAAAAAAAATTTTGGTGTATTTTAGCCTAGGATCAGACATTATTTGGATACGAACTTCACGGATTTGGAAGACGTGCATATAATAGAGGGAAACGGTCTGGAGCGTTAAAAGTAGCCTATCTCTCACGTCTTCTCCATCCCAGCCATGAGTTGCGGAACTTATGAACGACTTGAGTTTGGTAGCAGGATGCACCCAGCTCGCGTAAATCAAGTCGGTGTCCGCAGTTCGCTTTCTCTGCTCGTCGTACCGGGAGCGGTGTCTCAGAGCACCAACTGATGTCACTGCAGCGCCTCTGACCGGGAGGTACTAGGTTCGACTCCACATGGCAGCAGCATTTTCGATACTGGCTTTTCAGCTAGGTCGAATTCAATCGCTGTCTGGAGGAGAATTCTAGCGGTCGGCTGCTCTGATCGGTAGTTTTCCGTGGTTTCTCCGATCAACACCAGGCGAATGCCGGAGCAGTACCCTAACAAACGGGCCACGGGCCGCGCGCGATCTTTCCTTCCTCTTCCTTGTCCTATCCTCTCCCCTTACACACACACTTATGCTACCATGTACTACACTACCACATATTCCGGGATACCGGTCGGGAGCTTAGAACTTGTCCCGACTGTGACGGTCCCCCGCTGGTGGGAATTACCTGGTTGGGGAAAACCCCGTCAGTCTACGGTAGGTCGGCGCCGGATCTCGCCATCCATGGGGGGAGATCACATCCATCTCCGATGAAACGCATGCACTACACTTATGGGACTAGTAATAGTTCATGACGCGCCCGAAATCACTAACAATCAATTAATCAATCAACGTGCTCATCGTCCGCGCCCACCCCGCACAGTTTCCACCTCCTCCTTTTGCTGCGGGGCGGCGCTATGTGGCGATGTGGAGCAGCGACGGGGCTGCGCCGAGCGCTCGTGGCACTCGCCCACGCTCCCATGCCGCGCATAGCGATGGGCGAAGCCGCTCACTCGCAATTGCACTGGTTTTTATGCGAGTTTCAAGGAGAGAGGTGCCCGTTTTTTCTCTCGTTTGAATTGGCATGTTCACGCTATTACATGACCGCGCGAATCATTGGAAACAAGGGTATCTGAGCAGACAGGTGCATTCCTCTTCAAAATGTTGTTTCACATCACTCACAACTTCATCATAAAACAATATCTTTTTTTGTCTCTTACATCAACTACCAGTGTATTTACATTATGGATGACTGTCGGTCGGTAATGAATTCGTTTCATTGTTCTTAGGATAATTGCTGTCCGGGACAAAAACTGTCTTTCCACAGATTTGAAATTCCTTTGAAGTCTTTTACATATCTCCTTGAGATACACTGCTGATACTGCCTTCCGCTAATTTTCAGCAAAACGAACTGATAAAACTATCAGTTTACCAGGTAACGCACTCAACAAAGAAAATACAACAACCCCTCTGAAACAAACAAATCTGAAAACCTACAAGACAAAAATATCGCTTATTTCCATCACCTTTATCTGCACACAGTATATCAAGTCTCATTTGAATCCTTTCGTTACGAATATTTAATCTGAACAAATGCAAACGCTCATACATAACGAGATTGTATCTTCCCGCCGGCTATTACGTTTGTCTGAGATATGCATCCGCAATAACACGCCTGGCGCCCGGGGCGTTTTTGCGCGTGAAGCACAAGAATGCGGTAGCGGCGCCTCCTCGCGGGCGGTTGCACAACGCGTGCGCCCACCGCACGCGCGCGTCCGCAGCGCCCACCCCCCCACGCGCGTTCCGCTCCATGCGCCCTGACAGCAGACCGCTGAGACACAAATATGTCGGGTAGTTACAGGCGCAATGAAAACGATCTTTTTGTACAGAAGACCAGTGAATACAGATTCTCGAGACTTTCAAATACATCTCAAGACATTTTATTATGTCATATAAAAAACGTATGTCGGCCCGGTGGCCGAGGGCGCTAAGGCAGTAGTGTCGTAGTGATCTCGGACCGAAGGGTCGCGGGTTCGAGTCCCGCCTCGGGCATGATTGTATTTGTGTTCGTCCTTTCACCCCTTATCACCACCATATCGTTTCATTCACATAGTTACCATACCGTTAACAGCAATAGTGGTCGCTAACGACCTAAGATGTTGATGTAGTCGACTGCGCGAACGCAAAGAACATATGTGATTTGGTTGGGCAGTGTATATTTGAGTCCAACCATCCAGCGTGCAAGATACTTCACCGGCTTAGGGAGCTCAGGGCATCACTTGATGTTACTGCAGTGCCTCTGATCTGACATTCGTAGGGTCCGAATCCCAACAGTGGCAGGATTTTGGGCACTAACTAGATAGTTAGGTCGAATTCAGTCGCTACTTGGAGGACAATTAAAGCTGCCTGCTGCTCTGAATGGTGGATTTTCGTTCTTTCTTCGATCAACAGGCGAATGCCGACCCGTATCATAAGAAACGGGCCATGGACCGCGTGCGATTTTTCCTTCCTCTTTCTTGTCCTATTACTATTTAATTACACACACAAATCGATGTACTACACGATCGCACGTGTTGGGAGACCAGCCGGGAGCTGGTAGAAGACACCTGATTGGAAAAAAAACCGCTAGCCGGTGTGTAGGTGAATGCAGGAACTCGCCGTCCAACGGAGAAATATTATCGCCACCTCCCGCGGTAAAAACGTGCACTACACTTACAGGATTAATTGCATTAGAGGTTACACCCCAACGGAAACACCAGCCAATCAATCAATCATGATACTTGATAATTTGTGATCGGTTAAAGTTAGAGTTGCTCCATATTGGCCCGGGCGATACCTACGCTAAGAGGTTTACTTTTTAATTCCGAAAATAGTTTTAATTTAAAACATTTATAATTATATTGCGGGTTGCCTTTCAGCAGGCGCTCCTTTGTGTTTATTCACTTGTCTGGTCGACTCTGTTTACACACACAACACAACAATTCTAACCTTTAGAAGTAGATTCAAAAGCCTTCTATATTTCATATTATAACGAAAAATTTAATTACAATAGTATGTAGACTAAAGAAACAAGCAATAAACGTTACCTATAACATTGCAGATAGAAAAATTACACAGATAGAATTATAACTTTAATCACTTTATGTTGTAAAGTATAATTGTTAAACTAGTTTAAAATTATTCATATAAAGGTAAGTTAAAAATATAAAAAATTCAATTAATAATTTAAAATTATAAGTCAAAACAAGTAGTTGCTAGTTTTCAAAATGTAAGCATAAATTAATAATTCATATAACCCGAATATTTTCCTTTGCATATTTGCAACCATATAACGAAATTAACATTAAAACGTTTGTGTTCAAGATACCAAGACTAACTTGTGTATTAGAGAAAAACGTGAGTGCTACAATTCTACAAGGGCCCTACGCTTCTTTCTTATTTCTAATCTGAGTAATTGAAAATAAAGTTATAAGATCTCAAAAATTTTCTCCTGAAGATCGCTGAAACGTGCGAGTTTATGAGGAAAGTGTGGAATTAAATTATACATTTCTTTCTAGCCCTATTTTGAGAAATGTTTCGTAAATCATCTTATCGTGTCCCCTCTATACACTTCACTCAATCTCTTTGTTGTAACATTTCCTTTTTTCTTTCATTTGACAATGTCAAGTAATTTTCGTATTGTTTCCCATCTTGCACATTCTTAAATATGATAATTATAATAATATTTCATTATTAGAGATAATAATACCGTAGTTTATGTATTTGGGAATTCTACTTGTATCTTTCATGTCAAAAAATAAGAGAATCTTATCATCACCGGCTTTCCGGATTTTTTTAATGGTACATTTCCAATTATCTTGAATTACCAGTGACATTCCAAAGCCGCATGACAATTTGATGAATTGGGTTTGAAATGTATTGATTTAGTCAACTATCTATTTCTTTAACTTTTCGCCCTTGTACGCCAACGAATAACTACACAGTTCCGATTTCCTACAACTAACCGACAATATCCATTAAGAAACTGTTTTAAAACCAATAATTAAAAAAATATCAATTTTTGTTTTTTCATATTCTCTGAAGTGTCTACAGAAAACATTTTAAATTATTTAATGGTTGCTGACTTTTTTTGGGAAAGGGAACATTTAGCAATAATATGTAATTTTACCACGGGGATGCGTTATAAATAGTCAGATTTTATTCACATTAAACATCGAATTTTAGTGCCTTATACTGAAGTTATGTCTAATTCAGACCGGTAAGTTAAGTACCGACCTGGAGATGTACTGTATGAGCAGATCTATTGTAATGTTTATGACACTGACGCTGAAAATTGCATTGCATAAGATAGGACATGGTAAAGAAACGCTTTTTGCGCTCGTAATCAAAGCACTTTGTCACGAAAAAAATAAAATCTCATGAGCATTTATTTTTATTAATAACCTTCACTTCACTTGCATTATCTTGTTAAGAAGTAAGTTCATTAATCATGCTAGTTCTCATGGCCGTTGTAATAATTTAAGACATTTCATTCGTCGTGTGAAGTCATGAAAAACTTCGGTCGAAACGTTGTGTTTACTTATTGTTTTCTGAATCTGTTCTAATATTTACATTAAGAACTCTTGCTAAGATTGATTCCGGGCGCGTCAAATACTAAGGTCATTGATCCCATAAGTGTATCCCATGTTTTGTCCTTCGGAGGTGGCTGTGATCTTCCCCCGCTGGATGGTGAGATCCGACGTCGACCTACCTGTCGGCTCATGGGTTTTCCCCAACAAGGTATCTCCCGTCGCCGGGGCACCGGCCCAGTCGGAACACATTCTAAGCACCCGACCGGTATCCTGCCATGTATGGTTGTGAAAGTGCGTGTAAGTAAGGGAAGAGGATACGACAAGGGGAAGAAAAGATCGCGCGCGATCCGTGGTCTGTTTGCTAAGGTACTGCTCCGGCATTGATCGGATTGATTGATTGATTTTTTCGTGTTTCTGGGCGCGCCAACTGCTTTGGTCATTAGTCCCGTTAGTGTAATGCATGCTTTTTTCGGTGGTGATGATATGGAGGTGATCTTCCCTCGCTGGATGGCGAGATCCGGCACCGACCTACCGTCGGCTAGTGGGGATTCCCCCGAACCAGGACTCTCCCACCAGCGGGGCACCGCCCCAGCCGGGACAAGCTCGAAGCTCCCGACCGATCTCCCGGAATATGGTAGTGTAGTGCATGTTAGTGTAAGTGTGTGTGTAAGGGGTGAGGATAGGACAAGGTAGAGGAAGGAAAGATCGCGCGCGGTCCATGGCCTGTTTGGTAGGGTACTGCTCCGGCATTCGCCTGTTGATCGGTGTTGATCGGATTGATCGGTGATGATCGGTGATTCGGTGTTGATCGGAGAAACCACGGAAAACTACTGATCAGAGCAGCCGGCCGCTAGAATTCTCCTCCAGACAGCGACTGAACTCGACCTAGCTGAAAAGCTAGTGTCGAAAATCCTCCCACCGTCGGGACTCGAACCTAGGACCTCCCGGCCAGAGGCACTGTAGTGACATCAATTAATGCCCTGAGCCCCCACTCCTGGTTCTCATGCTAGGGGTTTTCCATGACTGTGAGATCTCTCTTCCACTGTCCCAGGCACTTATGATCTGTTCCTCTCTAGATTTGTAGGCGACGTTTCGTCCTTGCTCTCCCTGCGCTGCTCCGTTAACGACAAGAGTGGGAGGTGGGAGCATGGGAAGGCGCCCGCGCCGAGGGCCATCGCCGCTCCCATCAGAGAAGGGCGGAGCCGCTGCAGCCTGGGAACCAGTGGGCGTCACGCTGCGCCGCGCCGCGCCGCCTCTCTCCCCGCAGTCGCCTGGCGCGTGCACGCCGCGTCGGTCTCGTTTGCGCATCCATTCGCGGACCACGGGTGGGGACAGTTGTTAGGCGGCTCCACACATTCGTCATTCGGCGAACAGCGAGCAACCGCTCGCCGAATACCGAGTAGTGTGGAGGAGTTGCTTGCTATTTGTCGAGTGACGAACATTCGGTATTCGTCCTACCCACCGTATGTCGGTCTTTTGGACACATCAAAGGGAGTGAACATTCGCCAAACACGTGAGCTCGGGATTGGCCGAGCACTAGCTCGCTGCTCGGCGAATGTCGAATGTCGAATGTGTGGAGCCGTCGTATGACGAATTTGGGGGCAATGACATGCTATGTCACATTTCTCATGAAATTGAGATATTAGTGTATTTCGACGCGCCATACCTGTTGGGTTTTTATTTTAAAGATTCGCCGCAAGATGGTAGTGTAATTCATAAAGTAATGTTCTTCATACCAATGTGTAGAATGCAATGTATAAACCTTTACTTTCCTTTTTCTCAATAATTTTCGGAAATCGGAATTTCTTTAATCGGAATTTCTGTCTGTAAGCACACTTGAAGATACAAACAATATCGTCGTAGAAAAATCTCAATGTTTTCAACTTTTCTTGATATGTCAGTGTCATTTTTGGCATGAATACCTATTTTCTCTCTTAGAATAAATAAAATTATTAAAACAATTTCTAACTATAAACACTTTCCTTACAATCCAAATACCATGTCATTTGACATTAATTGTTGTGCATGGATATCCAATAAACATACAATATAACTTCACAGACTCAGTTTTCTTCTTGTTGCTAATTCTTAGTTTCTAAGCAACATGGTCCCTTTTGCTTTCGCGGCGTAAATGATTCGCAGGATTTGCTTTTGCCAGAAGGCAAAATTTAACTTTCTCATCGTGTCCGTCCCCATTTTACCTTAGTGATCTTAATTGAGTGGTCACTTTTATTAAGGCGAAAATTTTATTTTCCCATCGTTGGACAGTAAATATTCCCGAATATTCCATAAAAGAATACGTCGATTTCATCGCAAGCCTCGTATTACTCATTTTCACACTCATAGTGTGGTTAATTATACTCAGTTATAGCTTTTTTTATAATTACTGCCACGCCCTCGAATTCCTCGGCACGCCCTGACATGCTGGCGCACCTGTCTCTTGTCAGATTTCGTGCCCGCGACAGCTATGCGGATCACTACCGCCCCCACCGTCGTTTGCGCGCACCTCGCTTTGGCAACCGGCGAGCAGGTTTATCCAGTGCAATCCCCAGATATTCAAGCGAAGGGCGAGCACGAGCGCATACGTGGTGTAACGGTAGGAGATTGCCTGCGAGGCAAAGCACGGGCATCGGCGCCGTGAGACACGAGGCGACGCGACGATTGGAGGAAGTTGCTTTAAATAAGCCAATACGATTGCCTCGTAGAATACTACCTCGTAGATTTCAATGAATGATTGCCTATTTCTTAAGCCCTGTCATTAAAGTCTTTAGCGAGTTA
The DNA here is from genome assembly GCA_964035755.1 of Teleogryllus oceanicus. NCBI lineage: Eukaryota > Metazoa > Arthropoda > Insecta > Orthoptera > Gryllidae > Teleogryllus > Teleogryllus oceanicus. The sequence continues at coordinate 1,114,922 of CAXIVR010000002.1, forward strand.
TTGTTTTCCAGTAGTGTCAGTGATGGAGATCTCTTTTTCAATCGATTGTGGCGCGTCAACTACTGAGGTCATTAGTCCCGTATGTGTAGTGCATGGTTTCATGGGCATGTGGCGGTGAGCTTACCCCACAGGATGGCGAGATCCGGCGCCGACCTACCGTCCACTAGTGGGGTTCTCCTAACCAGGCATCCCCCACCAGCGGGGCACCGTCCAGGCCGGGACAAGTTCTAAGTCCCCGACTGGTCTCCCACTGTGTGGAAGTGTAGTACATGTTAATATAAGGGTGTGTGTAAGGGGTGAGGATAGGACAAAGAAGGGGGAGGAAAGTTCACGCGCTGGTCCGTTTGTTAGTGTACTGCTCCGGCATTCGCCGGGTGTTGAACGGAGAAACCACCTATGAACGGAACACCAGCAATCAGAGCAGCCGTCCGCTAGAATTCTCCTCCAGACAGCGACTGAATTCGACGTAGCTTACAAGCTAGTGTCAAAAATCCTGCCGCCGTGGTGACTCGAACCTAGGATCTCCCGGTCAGAGGCACTGCAGTGACATAAGTTGATGCACTAAGCCACCGCTCCTTTTTTGGTTCGAGTTCGGTAGTCTGATACAGTACCTACATATTTCCAATTAGAATTAAATGACCTCAGGTGGACGAACTAAAAGTTCGGTTCTATTGGGCAACAAATGAATTAAGTGTATTAGACATTTCCCCCGGACACGATTTCCAGATTTGTTCAAATCTGCTGAAAGCCACTTATGATTGTTCGAGTCTACTTTCGGAATAACTGTTTTCTTCTCTGAGGAGAGTGAAAGAAAATCAGGAAATGGTCTCTGATCACACTGAAATGCTTTCTTGTGGTTTCTCCAAAAGGAACATATATCACATAAAAATTTCTTCAAACTTGTTATATTTATCATTATATCTTGTATTTTATTGTTAATACATCAATATTCTACAGAGTAAGTACTTTTAATAACCGTTCGCATGTTTTCTCCAAGTATAAGGTTGTTGAGAACGCCTGCTCAAGTGGCAAAAACCTGCCCGCTCCAGTTCTAGCCTAACTTCATGCCTAGTCTCGATACACCAGTTGTCCACTCACTGGCCCACCACCAGCACAAACGGTTGACATTTGAGGCAGGCTGCTGTGTCTCTTTTCCTTGTCATATGACTGTTATCTTTTTAAGCCTTCTTCTTCTTCTTCTTCTTCTTCTTCTTCTCTTCTTCCCCCTTAGGAGCTTGCCGTTTTCACCCTCCACAACTCTCGATCCTCCCAATCTCGTGGTTTGAGGCCTCTATCCTTCATAGCTTCTTGGATGTATTTTTCCCATTCTAAAACTGGTCTTCCTCTTTTTCGCCTCTCAGGTGGTGGCCATTTTAAGATCTTGTGTGGCCATCTGTTTTCTGACATTCTCTGAACATGTCCATACCACTGTAGTGCTCTATTTTCCAAGGTCTTCGTAATAGAACAAATTATATTCATCCTTCTCCATATTTCTTCATTTCGCACTCTGTCCTTGCGAGTAAGTTGTAGGCATCGTCTCATGTAGTCCATTTCCACTGTCCTTATCTTATCTCTTATTTTTTGTGTTTGTGGCCACATTTGCGCTCCATATAGTACTATATTTTCTACTACACAATGGAATATCCTTCTTTTGACATCTTGGCGGATATTGTTATTCCATAATATGCTGTGTAAAGCTTTGGTTGCTTTCTTCCCCATAATTATTCTCGAGTTTATATCTGCAGCACATGTACTTTGCACTTACAATGCACTTTTTAAGCCTAAAAATTATATTTCTTCTCTTCTGAAATTTCTTGGGTAAAAGTTCCCAATTTTGGTAAATGTTATTAAATTCCTTTCTTAAAATGAATATAAGATACGAGTATAGACTGTCCACAAGATTCATTATTGTAGTCCCGAAAATACGAGTGTATATTTTTGCTTTGCGAGTTGTTCAGATGATTTCATATCGATATGTTTGAACATTCAAATATTTTAATGACTTTTAACATTTACTTTTCATTTCAAACAAGAGTATAGTTTTCAGAATCGGTAGATTGTGGATACTGCAGGTGCAGATGCAACCCGCAATACATTTCATCACTTAAGCGTGGCGTCTCCCACAGTAGTTTCACGTTAAAAAGTTGTATTTGATCTTTGCAAGTTTACAATAAAAATAAATTTTAAACATTTTTCCAGTTGTCTGGCTCGTACATTTTAGGTGTAGAAAGTAGTATAAAATGTCGATTAAAATACTTGTCTTTTTTTTTTTCAAATTAAGTTCAATTACCGCCAACCGGATGAATTATGTCGGAACGATTCATGTCAATACAAGAAAGAAAATTTAGTAATCTGAGCGTTTCATCAGTGTAATCGTAGTTGCATTTAAATCTGATATTATAAATATCTATTATACTTAACTTTCTGTCAATTGCATACTATTTACTTCTGATATCAATGAATTAACACCTAATTAATTATTACTTTGTATCTTATTTATTACTTTTTTTAAATCATACAATTTTACTGGTTTTACTTTTAACGTAAATCACTGGCTGAAGTGTGTCAGGGCATCAATAGATGTCACTGCAGTACCTCTGATTGGGAGGTCACAGAATTCAAGTCCCAATCCTGCCACCGAGGGTAGCAGGATTTTCGACACCAACTAGATAACTAGGCCGAATTCAGCCGTTGACTGGAGAAGAATTCTAGCGGCCGGATACTCTTATCGGTAGTTTTCCGTAGTTGCTCCTAGCAACACCTGATAATGCCAAAACGGTACACTAACAAACGGGGCCACGTTATGCGTGCGATCTTTCCTTCATCTTCCTTGTCCTATCCACAATCGTTACTTACATTTACGTGCACTATCTACGCCACATGCCGGGAGATCGATTGGAAGCTTGGAGCTTGTCCCGGGTGGGACGGTGACCCGCTCGTGGTTGATGCCTGGTCGGGGAAATTTCCGCGAGCCGACGTGTAGGTCTGTGCTGAATTTCGCCATCCAAAGGGAAGATCATTGCCACCTTCAACGATAAGAACATGCACAACACATTTGTGACTTATGACCTTAGAAGTTTACGCGCCCAACATCACTAATCAATCAATCAATCAATCGAATTTGGTGTACCCGAAGAGTATCGTGATTGATGGACGGACAGATGTGTGGATGCAGATTACTTGATGCTATATAAGGATACTGCAACACAAGTTACCATTGTGCATAACTCGAAGATGCGTTCTATACTCTTAAAACTCGGCATCTGAAGCGACAATCTTCTGGATTCCTTTAGTACATATATTAAATAAACGAAGGTTTAGCTTTGCAGTGGTCAGAACTCTGCAGAATTCAAAATCTACAAAAATTATATTCGCTCTTTGATATTTTGTGCAATTTAATTGCACGTGTTCAAGTCGTTCGGTTTGTCAATGCATACTTTACAATATTACAATGTTTTCTCCCGTACAGTACAGTTCTTAATGTTGTAACGTAAACTTCATGGCTGGCCATTCAGTTGGGTGCTTATATTAAGTTATTTTCACATATAAAATAATGCTTTACAAAGTGAAAAATGTTTGGCGGGATCGAGCCAGAAAAGGATATGTTTCATGGTTTGTGAATACCCTTTTTTATGAATATTATTTTAAGTTCAGCACTAAGACTGTTCGATTGAGTGAAATTCCGGTCAGGGTGATCGGCTCAGGGTGCTAAGAACACCGGATCTACCAGTGCTGGCCAAGTGGACCATTGGTACGTAGAACATGGAAAGTGTTCTGCTTGAAAGTAAGACATTGCGCAGATAAAATTAGAAAACAACCAACCAGTCAAGAAATTTTAATAATCAAGACATGTGCAGTTAAAACATTTGATTGGCTCATCACTGACCACAATTTCACCCATTGTAAAACACAGTGACAGATATAGGCTCTACGCATGATATGCACAATGATCAATGTGATATGAGATGTAGATTACATTAACGTTACATAAATACTTGCCGTTGGTACATTATTTAGGCTTTTATTCTTTCCATGATCAACGCTTATATATTTAGAATAACAAGATTACGAATGGTTATTAATATCTAATGTATCTTATGATTTTAAATGTATTCTAAGCAAAAGTAGTCATATTTCAAAAAAACCCGATTAGATTATTTTATCCTCGCTTGTATTGTCGTATGTCAGCTAGGATTTATTTAAATACAGATCTCTCTGTTTTTATCATTTAACAGTGAACAATTATTTTTTCAAAGCTTCTCCAAAACTAAGGCATGGAAACATTTGCAGCGTAAACTGCATTGGGCTGTACAAGTGACAGAGTTGAGATTACACATGAAGCTTGATCGTCTTAACCGTTCAACACGTATATCACTCATTGATCGTTAGTTGCTCAAAAGAATCAATTACAAGAATTCCTATTCTGGAAAGTCGCATATGTTCCGACAATTGTGTGATAGGTAAGGCGAAGAAGAAGAAAAGTCAGAAGAAGAAGAAGAAGAACAAGAACAAGAAAATATAAAAACAACCGAAGAAAGAAAAAATAATAAAAAAAAGAAATAATTGGAAATGAGGATAATAAAAGGGAAAAACAAGAAAATGAAGGTAGAAGAAAACGCAAAAGGAAGAAACAAAAGAAAACGAAACACGCGAAGAACAAATTAAAAAGTGATACAAAGACGCAGCCGGTGCCGGAGGGAGTATTCCACTTTCCTCCGGAGCCGCGCAGACGACGCGGCGGCGTCCGCTGAGGTGGCCGGGCGGCGTTGGCTCGGTCGCGGGCGCGGCACGGGCCGACCGGTTCGGCGCCCGCCGCCGGCAGCAGACTGGCGTGCGGGGCGCGGCGTGCGGGGTTTCTCCGGCAGAGGTCCTTGCCCTCGCTGCACCTCGCGCGCCCGAATAAGGCGCGCCCTGGCCCACTCCTGCGCGAGCGGATGCCTGCACCTCGCGGCAGGTGCGCGGGGAAGACACACGAAGTTCAAGGTTATGCTCCATTGGACGTTTTCAAATTGCTCGCAGAACGCATGGCAATATCATTTATAACACTTCATCACTGAAATTGGTTTAGAAATGAACAAAATTTGTATGCACTGTCGCATAAGTCTTTAAATTAGAATGACGTTTCGTAGGTTAAATCCGGTGGATCCTTCCGGTACTGTTAGCTGATCCATCTCCCTTTCTCTTCGCTTCTCGTCAGTTAACGCTATTTCTTTTTTACTCGCCAGTTTACGATATCTTTTTCTGCCAGTTAACCTATTTCTTTTCTCCAGTTTACGCTCTTCTGCTACCATTTTCAGTTTATTACTCTTCTGCTACACTCAATTCCCAAAACTTGCTTGCAAATTCTTTACATATTTTCTCAAACAGCAAACAAGTACAGGTATATCACTTCTGTTCTTCCTCAAAATTGTCGCGTGTAATATTAGGTAGGGTAAATGATAAGATGATAAGAGTGGAAGAGAAGTTGAACGAAAAAGCCATTGATGAGAATGCTAGAAAGTGACTGTTCCAGCTGGTCGTTTGTAAGTTCCACGCCAACCAGTTCAAGCGGGCGCAGAAACTCCTTAGCACAGAGACTCGACTCCGCATCCGCACCACTCTCCCTTCTCCGTTATTTCCATTCTCAGCGAGGACCATTGGTCAAATCAATTATTTCGTGGACCACTTACGATTGGGTTACGTGTGAAATGTGAAAATTTGAAATCGGGACATACATCATGAACTTGTATCTAAATGGGGAAAAAAAGTTGAGATGAAAGACACTGACAAGGAAAGAATTCTGATGGTTATATTTCATTCATATTTTTACATTTTTATCTCATGAAACAAGAAGCTGTAATATTGTCAAATGATTAGAGATTTTCGTCTGTTAATATCTAGAGGTTAAAAAATGTTAGTTCCTTGATAAATATGGCATGATTCTGAAACAATTATAAAAATATAAATATTTTATTGATTAAAAATTTCATATAAGAAATATTATTCATTACAAATTAAGAAATAAACTTATCATTTCAGAAAAAATAAGGTAGTTACTAAAAGTATCTTATGTTTCCAATGATCATTCATATTCTTCAACCATTTTTTTTATTTTTGTTACTATCTTTTCTTTAATCTATTGTGCAGACACACACTCAATATGGTCACACAAGACGGACCGCGGAAGCCTACAACTTCACTCCATACTCAATCATACACAACACAAGGAACGCCGAAAGCGTACATGCTCAAGAAAAACGAGTAGGGCACGTAGAAAGAGTAAAGTCAGCAAAGGGCGTTGTTCGACCTGTTACACAGCAACTATTAGCTTGTATTATCGCTGGTAAGATTACTGTGTTTTTATTGCGACTTTGCCCTTCAGCTCGAGGCTTTTCTTTTCTTTCCAGAGTCGGCTCTACTTAGCGAGATTGGCAAGCGGCATGCAAAAGATAATATTCCTCATAATGCTATCGCTCAGAGCAATCGATAGCAAAAGCGGTAGCGGATACATAAAGTCATGGGGAAGCAGGATGTCAGCACGTTGTTTCTCAACCGAAGGTCGCGATCTCCACCGCGTTCATTGTTCTCGGTTCCTTCTTTTACGTACTTCCAATAGCGCCCGTTAAAAACCGGTCTAAAGTCATTCCTCTTGGCAATGACCATTGCGTTTCGTAATAGCTGATACCAGTACTAGGCCAACCAGTCTCTGAGTCCTCTGCAATGTTCAAACAGAGCGAATGAATCAGTGCGCGGTGGGTTCATTAAAAGTTCAAAGGGAATGTAATTTTGAATGTGAAGAAACAAGTTTCATGTTTGAGAATATAATAGTGGTACTTTCTAGGGATATGAGGTATTTCGTTGGGGTCACCTCCCTGTAATAGTGGGTTTGGATAGCACCTGATAAAAGTACGTAACACGAGATAAAAATCAAGGTTCCTGAAAATGTGCCAGGATGGCAAACCGTTTATTCACAGTATCCATTGTTCTCTGGGTGCATCTGATAATTTAAGAGCTTTCGTTTGCGTGTGTGGGCTTAGAAAGAGGTCAATATGCAATTTGCTTTCATACCTGATGCAACAGTCAGCGTTTGAGCAATAATAAACAGCTGAGATGCCCGAGAACATATGCAAAACGAGTGCATTCATAACTACAAAGAAAAACAATGACGTTTACTCTCGTATTCTTATTTTATTATTATTGAGGCTTGAATATAATATGAATGTAGTATAATTGAAAAACATTTTGAAAATGTTGAAACGATTGCCTAAAGTAAATAATATGTAATTTTTTTTTATTTTCTAGCAACTTAAATATGCAATATGATACAGGTAATAAGAATTTATAATAAAGCCCGCTTCTATTTTTTAAATATTTTGATACACTTATTTCCTGTTTGTAGTTAATCACTTTCAAATGAGTTTCCAATATAATGAACGCTCCTTTAAAATTTCACAGGTTTTTTGAGATAGAATCAGTAATAACTTTGTTAACTTTGTGACTAACAAATTTTAGTAAATTGTTGTTAAACTTAGAACGGTGACTTTTGTGGATTAATGAGTTAAGGCTGTTCTGAGGCGTTTTTTTCACAACGATGAATCTTTCGTGGCACACGTACGAATAAATCAGTAAGCACGTGCAGAGAGCTCACCTGGCTGTTTATATACTTGAAGTGGAAATGAATTTATGAAATGTTCTCTGGCATTGAAGATTTTATATCTAGAATGTAGCTTTAATATTTTTATTATTTTAACAGTAGAAAGTGATGTGGGGTCTAGGGCGTTCTCAGGAGTAGAAATCTCATCATAGTTAGTTAATGGCGCATCGTTAAAGCGAGAATAAATAAGAAACTTGTATTTACAAATATGGTAAACCAATGGTAATAAATTATCGGTTCAATTAACAATAACATAAACAAGTGTTTTAATATAAATTGTTAACTTTTTGAATAAGAAATATAAAATGTTCATAAAGAAGTATGTAATATAAAATAATTATATTCAATATAAAAAAAAAAATTAAATTCGCATACAATTTTGAAATATTATGTAAAATGGGAGAAATAATTATAGATGAACAAGTTCACACACCTATTTATGTGGCGGCTGGAGACCAGATAGAGAAACATCGTTTGGTTAGAGCATCGTCTTGCTATTTAAATGCAGACTGACAATTCCTGGACGGAGGAATTTTTAAGAAATGTCGGAAGAAAGAAAGAAAGAAAACACTAGTGGAGGAGAAGGTTAGTGTGCGTGAGAACAGAAATAATTTATTCATTTATAATATTGTTGGAGATCGTTAAATGAATTGTATTAACAAATGTCTTTTAATTTACATCCTTTTAACTTAGTTGTGTCACAGAATTAGCCTTTCAAAAATATTTTGGAACAGAAACACTCATTCAATATATATTTCAAAAAAATTAGGAAAAGAAAATATAATTAACACGGGCTTGGATTGGCATTAGGGAACAAATTGTAATTTGCATGGGAACTAGACACCGCATCAATCAGAGATAATCCATCAAGAAGACTTGAGTTGTCTGACTACGTGAGAAATCTCCTCCTTCAACTCATTTCTCATCGTTCAACAATACTCTTAGAAAATCGGAAGAACTCATTAATTTCAAATGGGCAGGAAGAAGGCGAATAAACTATTTATCTCAGAAGTCTGTGGGCAGTTTCACTGTTAGAAGGGAAAATTTTTTGACATCGAAGATACTGCCAAATATGAGTATCACAATATATAAATTTTCATAGATCTCATATTTGGTTCCGATTGTGAAGACCCCAAGCCCATCTGAAAAGGTTTTTGAGTGCTCATATAAAAGCCTGTGGAGCAGGTCAATCATTAGATTAGGCACCCATGATCACCTGTGGGCTCTCTCTAACGTTTGGTAAGTACCAATTGTGAAGCCTCTAGACAACCTACATTGCTAGAGACGTAACGCCACAATCGTCAGTCACAGACATGTGATTGAATTACCGTCGGCCGCTTCTTCTCACGAGAAATGATAGTCTTTCTCAACAAAAACAATAATAACTTAATATCAAGACAGTCGTACAGGTTCACAACTTACATCAAGTCTTATCAACTTCATCTGCACTCGATCTAGTCTTCACGAAATCAAGAAGCGTTGCCTCTTTTTAAACAGAGCCTTCTAACACGATATCGTGCTGCTAGGTATAGACAAATGACAACAGTCTGCTACAAGACAACTGCACTTTTAAAAGATAGGGGTCAATCTTAAAACTTGAACTTACCCCCTACGATCGCCGAAAACAGGAAGGCTAACAGGACGTTAGGTAGTGATCGTGAAGCCTCTAGGCCACCCAAAGAGACATTTGAAGGAGACAAATTGCTCATTTGAAAGCTTGCAAATCGGTTTCTTTTCATCTCACAATGCCCATCTTCGCATTTTTTCATCTAGATTCCAAAACGCCGGTAGCATCGCGCATAGCCATGCATTTGCCATTTTCTTGGCTACCTTTCAGAACACACTCCCACCGTCACGTTGACCATATCGGAGGCGGCAAGTGTTACGTCAACGCCACGTGAGCACGGAGGGCGCGGGCAGCGCTCCTGCATTGTCAAGGCTCCTCGCGACACGAGCGCCCCGCGCGAGTGAAAGCACCGTTACCGCCCCTGCGATTGGCGCGGGCTCCGCCTCTCGCCCCGGCCGGACACCGGTCCTCCCGCGCGGCGGTCCCGCGATCGACTCTTGCGCCAGCCGGGCTGCGAAGGAGGTATTACACGGGAGCAGCATGTTCTAGTCATCGGGGAAATAAACCAGGCGGATGAAACAAATCATTGAATTTGTAGCGATCTCGGACCGGATCGGGATTCAGGCCGCTCGCATGGTTGTTTTGTGTTCGTCCTTCCCCTTATCATCACCATATCGTTTTATCTTCACAGTTACCATAATGTAACTCTAATAGTGGTCGCTAATGACCTAAATGTTGATGGATCTTAAATCACAAACAATATGAATTCACTTGTAACTGGAGAAATATTAAATATAACCTAGATATTTAGTTACTAAATAACTGATGAGAATCGAAAATTAATTTAGCTACGAATTTATGAAATTTGAATGGCTATTTTGAATGAGTAAGAGAGGTTGTGATGTTTGACTAATTATGATAAGGCGAAGTGATTCCATTCTTCTGCAGTTCAAAATTATAACACCCGTATAAAGCAGGTTTCCAAATCATTTTTTATTTACAGTTGGCCATATGTCTTGACATAGTAACAAATTTTGGCGTTTCATTTATCGGGATGGTTATATTTGGTTCGTCCTTTCACCTTATCATCACCATATCGTTTTACTCACAGTTTCATAACGTTAATTCTAATAGTGGTCGCTAATGACCTAGATGTCGATGCGACCTTAAATAACAAAAAAATAATATTAAATTTTCTTTGTAACTGGGAGTAAAATATTAAATATAACCTAAATATTTAGTTACTAAAATAACTGATCAGAGAATCGAAAATTAATTTAGCAACGAATTTATGAAATTTGAATGGCTATTTTGAATGAGTAAGAGAGGTTTGTGATGTTTGACTAATTATGATAAGGGCGAAGTGATTCCATTCCTACTTGCAGATTTCAAAATTATAACACCCGTATAAAGCAGGTTTCTGCAAAAATCATTTGTGTTATTTACAGTTGGCCGTATGTTGGCCGTATGCCGACCATAGTATTCAAATTTTTGGCGTTTTCATTTATCGGATGTTATTGAGTTGTCCTCACCTATATCACCATACGTTTTATCTCAAGTTGTCAACTTACTCAATAGGATCCAAGACTAATGTTGATCGACTTAAATAACAAAAATTAAATTTACTTTGTAATGGAGAAAATATTAAATATAACCTAGATATTTAGTTACTAAAATAACTGATAGATCGAAAATTAATTTAGCTCATTATGAAATTTGAATGGCTATTTGAATGAGTAGAGATTTGGATGTTTGAATAATTATGATAGGCGAGTGATCTTCTTCTCAGATTCAAAATTATAACACCGTATAAAGGTTTCAAATCATTTTATTTACAGTTGGCCGATGTTGACCATAGTATTCAAATTGCGTTTCATTTATTATACAACAGTATTTAACACTAATTTTCTATGGTAATTGTAATCAAATAAATTGCTTGACGAATAAATTTGTAATGATTCACAATGATCTTGCTATTGCTGCAATAGATGTAGTCAAGATTTCGATCAGTCACGTTGCAGATCCACTGCCGGGCGATTCATCTAAGCTCATTGGAACCCTGATCATGCTGTCTAGTTTCAGGGTAACTCCTTGTTTTCATTTCATCCGAAACGACTACGTCGCACGATTCTGATGGGCGGGGCAACGGCTGTAATAATTTGTCCCACGAGTGTAGTGCTTGTTACAGCCGGGAGGTGGCAATGTTCCTCCCCTGCTAGAAGATGAGGTCTGGCACCAACTACACATCGACTAGTGGGTTCCCCTCACGGTAACACCTCCAGTGAAACTCCACCTTATTCGGAACGAATTCTAACCTCCCGACAAGTCTCCTGATAGATGAGATAGTGTCGCGTACGAAAGTGTGAGTACGAAAGTACGAAAGCGAAGAGGAGTCAAGAACGAGGAACGAATAATCTCACGCGGTCCGTGGCCCGTTTATGAAGATATTGTTCAAGCATTCACTTGATATTTATCAGTGATACCACGCAGATGACGGTAGCACCCTTACTTTTCTGTTTCCATTTTTGACATGAAGCTTTGGCGGCAAAACTTTTCCATTTGTTGGTAAAACTGGTCCTAAATTAGTTCAAAAATATGTTTTTGATTTGATGCGTATTTTGAAAAAAAGTACATTGACGTGGAACCGAATCATAACAGTCACATTTCACGAGACGTTTTAAAAATTCAGACACCTAAGCGGGACGTTAGAGTGTGAGGCAATATCTCGTTGAGAAGGATTGAGGGCGTTAAATGCACATGTACGATAATGTGGTTCTGATCTTAAGTCTCATGTTTCACTCAAAAACGTATCGTCTTGACGTCATCAGGATGTGGTAGAAGACGCGGTGGTAAACTCGATATCAAGTGTTTTTTATGTAATTATGACTATTAGCTCACAGTTTCATAATCAGGAATTTAATGCAGTCTGCGATATTTAAATGCAGTCTCGTACGGTGCCCGTGTCACTATTTGAGAAAATGCATTGATTTTTTACAAACGGAAAGCAATGCATGGGTCGATGCAACACATGGTTGAATCCAATTTAATAAAAAAGATATATAATTCAATCGCATTTAAATTAATTAAAAAAATTAGTCTATTATTTTCTTCTCATCCCTCACAAAAAGGTCATATAAGTATCTCCGGCCATGTAAGTGACACAGATTAAATCCTTTTTAACTTAGATTTTTTTTGTGGATTGACATTCTTGATACTTCGATATAGTTGGTTGGCATTAATCCTTAATCCGCTCATAATCACGGAACAGACATTTCCAACTTTTAACCAAGCACGAGTGCTAACTTGACTCTTAGCCCAGATCGGGAGCCGTAACTCAGTCTCAGCATCAACTGATGTCACTGCAACGCCTCTGACCGGGAGGTCCTAGGTTCGAACCCGGCGGCAGGATTTTCGACACTAGCTCTTCAGCTAGGTCGAATTCAGTCGCTGTGTGGAGGAGAATTCTAGCGGCCGGGTGCTCTGATCGGTAGTTTTCCGTGGATTCTCCGATCAACATCAGGCGAATGCTGGAGCAGTACCCTAAAAAACGGGCCACGGACCGCACGCGATCATTCCTTCCTCTTCCTTGTCCTGCCACATATTCAGAGTGACCGGTCGGGAGCATAGAGCTTGTCCCGTGTGGGGCGGTGCCCCGCTGGTGGGAGAGTTCTCGTTAGGGGGAAATCCCGCTAGTCGGTGGTAGGTCGGCGCCGGACCTCGCCATCCAGCGGGGAAAGTTCGCCATCTCCCGAGGAAAAACACGTACCCTACACTTACGGGATACCTAAGCTGTTGACGCGCCCGGAATCACAAAAACCAACCCACCAACTCTTTGCCCAGCCCTGCTCGATCGATTTCCGCGCGCGCGGCAGCCTGGCGACGCGACAGGTTTTGCAGCGGCGTCAGCGGCGCAGCGCAGGACGTGTGCGGGACGTGTGCGGGGCGTGTGCGAGGCAGCCGTCGCCGCTCAGCTGCAGTGACGCGGCACCCGGTTTGCCTGCTTCACTGCACACGCGCCGCTGCAATTAGAGCATCCGGCTGCACTCGAGCGGTCTCTCTGCGTTGGAATTAATGACGGTGGACCGACTTGTCGTTCTGCGTTATTGATAACTGCGGTTACGAGCACGCGACTGAAGAACCGTTTAATGTTTCGACGTCGTGCTTGTTGTGTTATGATTTTCTTTTCGTTAACGGTATTTGTGTTTTGTGGGCAGGAATGGAGTTCTTGCATACTGGTGAATAAATTCTGAATATAGTTTATATATCTTTAACTGGTCTCATGTAGAGCGGCACTCAGGGGTTTTTTCTCGGGGGCGGTGAAAGGGAACCTACAGATATAGTCCGGCGGACTTATACAAACCAATTGCAATTTTGACTTTTGTTATTATGAATGATTAATTTTTGGCAGAATCTCCCGATTCCACCCCACCCCCGCATTGGATGCACCACACGTCCCATGTATTTCTAGTTGTTCTGTAATCGCCATGAACTGTGCCCATTATCTTTGTTTGTTTGCATTTAAGTGAAGGTGGGATATGAATACGTTTATGTCTCAAGAACAATAGGGAATACGTTTACGAATGAATGAACGAATAAAATGAATGAATATGTTTATGTCTCAAAACAACTACATCAAACCCTTTCAGATTTTAAATAATAGTTTAAATATTCGTACTCTTCTTAAACATATTGTTCTCATAGTACGTTTACTTAAATTCATGTTATAGATTCACCAGAAGCATCATTTAATGTGTTAAATATTACTGTATGTATTTCAATACATTTGTTAGCAGGCTAAAAAAACATTACACAATTCTTAAACGAACTCATGTTTAACTAGCTGCTCTTCTATACTGAACATTTATCATCTTACTTCGTATTCACTAATAGGGTACCCTCCCTTAAACTATGTTATTCTGCCATCTGTTGATATAATTAATTATATATTAACAGACCGATGCAAACTCTCCGCCCTTTATAAATCATTGTTTTAAAAGTAAAAATACCTCCATATTGGATACCAACTTTGAACTGCGCTAGTCCCTGAACTGTACTTTATAACATAATCTCCGTACTATCATTCGTGGGTAAATATTTTAATAGTGCTTACTGTTTATTAATAAACACAAACGCTAAGACTCGTGCAATTACTTTGTATAGAATATCAATTTACAAATTTAATTTTACATAGGTTGCGAGATTCTGCAAGAATCGGTCCAATGAGAGCTTATTTTGTTTTGATTATGGTATAAGAAATTTAATTCGGTTCTGTTGAGGCCCAAAAACAGGGTTTCAAGAGTGTGCACGATAGATACGTATATTAGGAAAAAAGATTGGGTGTTTCCTGTATGCCTGCTAAAATATTTAGCGACTTTTTTAACATTTTCCGTGTTAAGTGTATTTGGTACGTCACTTGGAAGTAATTTCGTACCCTTAAATATCATATTTATGGGTTTCGACGGAGGAAATTGAAATTGTAAATTGCACTTGACAGCCATCACTCATAGTAAGTATAATAAGACCAACTGACAATCGTGAATTGTAATGTGGAGGAAGATCTTCAGTGATCATGTCGTACTTGCGATGTGTAAAAGCACCCTTGCTAAATGCACAGAAAAATTAAATCTCTGAAAATGTCCAACTAATCTGATTCTCTTAGCCAAGGAACGCCTCAAGTAGGGAGTAAACATTACCGAGACCATTGTTGTGGTGCTCCCTGACAGCTTATATGATGTTAAAATCATTTTAGTAAGCTAAAAGCCGAAAGGGTTGAACTGCCATGTTCCCAGCAATTCAGTCTACGTGGGATATAGGTCAATGGGCCAGTATCAGAGTGTCTGAGCATTACAAACATATAATATCTCGACAAACATATAATAACCCATCTCGATCAGGTTTTTCGTCTAGTTTCCCTGATCCATTGAGCAAATGCTGAGATGGCCCCTCGTTTTGCTTCTGGACATAAATGTAACTTCATTTTCTGTACACGTCTTCTAGAATTCAGTGGGAAATACAATTATTCAAATTATCGTTTCCATGTTGTCGCGGCAGGAAGTAATAAGAGCCAAAATTTATTGCTTATTTATCTTTGAAAATAATTTTATTACATGGAAGTTTTTGTTTTTTTCTCCCTTTCAAAATTCAAAATTTATTGCTTTTTATCCTAAAATTTTTTTATTACATGGGAGTTTTTGTTTTTTCTCCCTTTCCAAAATTCAAAATTTAAGTAGTATATGACTTAGTGTAGGGATCACAGAATTTTGAAAATGTGCACACAATTCACTTTTCCCCATAGCACGTCATATGCAGTTTTAACTGTTTTTTTGACGTAAAATAAATAAATAAATAAGATACGAGTTGACAGACTTTGGCGTAAATCTTTAAAGCTTACTGATACCAAACTAATGAGAAGCTTCCAGTCTGGTACAAGTGTAATGCTAGCTATGAAAAGTACAAGTACATGCCACTCACGACCTTGTTTGGCCAACAACATGTTTAGCTAAGGACGTCCCGCGGCATATGCATGTAGAACATGAACTGGTTCCAAATTGCAGTCATGATCGCTCTTGCTTAACAGTAATTAATAAATACTGTAACACCACTCGCTCACAGCAAGCCTCTCGTCGATCAACACACTGCGCTGCTCCATTTACTAAGTGGTGAAGTCCACGATGTTCTCTGCTTACTTGCATTATTGACATAACCATTTTTAACATAATCGTTACATTGCAAAACATGCGTTATGACGGTATACACATACAGATGATTTGTCTATTTAACACGAACTTGCAGCAATAACTTGCAGATCCCACATTGCTTTTATTCAACAATTATATTTTTGTTGAAAAAATGACAAGATCTTTCATAAAAGGAGTATCGTTGTACTACAGATCAGGAATTTAGATGCCTATAATTTGCTGATAAATGTATCTATAAATAAAATATGCAACAATCGCATAGAATAGCCATTAATTTATTGTGGTGATATTGTCTTTTTTTAGTATTCTTATATCAGGGTTTGAGAATTATAAGAAGAATAGGTAACAATGCAAAATTTCCTCT
Source organism: Teleogryllus oceanicus (assembly GCA_964035755.1). Lineage (NCBI taxonomy): Eukaryota > Metazoa > Arthropoda > Insecta > Orthoptera > Gryllidae > Teleogryllus > Teleogryllus oceanicus. Next base: position 1,131,184 of record CAXIVR010000002.1, read on the forward strand.
TCCCATTTTTCTTTTTCCGGTAACATTTCATCAAACGTATCAGATAATTAAAATTACTGAACTTTTTGCCATGCTACTTCACATTTTTCCTCTCACTACCTGCCAAGTTAACCGTTTCTAATCGATATCGTGTCGGAAATGTCAACGCCTGGTGTTCTCTCGTCGAGCATGCTCGGTAACAGGTTCCAGTCGTGTTTGGAAGGAGCGGATGTCTGCTCGCGCCCAAGGCCGGATGGGCTTCGACTTCCCGTCGGCTCCTGCGAACAGATGAGGACCGGTTTGCCTGTCCACGCGGTGAACGGCGAGTTTCCCTGGAGCGACCGGTGCGGACGCGCCATGCTGGCGGAAGGTCGGAGGCCCCGCGCGCCTCACCGATAGGCAACATGCATAACATCTGAACAGGTGACAACAATTGAATCAAGGAAATCAACAACTCCCTAGCCGGCCTGGATACCCGACATCGCTAAGGTTGAAGAGCCGTAGCTGCCGCGTGTTGGCGGAAGGTCGGAGGCCCCGCGCGCCTCACCGATAGGCAACATGCATAACATCTGAACAGATGACAACAATTGAATCAAGGAAATCAACAACTCCTTAGCCGGCCTGAATAGCCGAGGTCGCTAATGCTCAGGTGCCGTAGCTGCCACGTGTTGGCGGAAGGTCGGAGACCCCGCGCAACACGTAACATCTACATAGCTGATAAAATACGAATCAAGGTAATGAAAAACTCCCTAGGCCGGCCAGCCGAGGTCGTTAAGGCTGAAGAGCCGTAGCTGCCTCGTGCATGAAGGATCGCGTGTGCAAATCCCGCCCTGGGCTTAGATGTTTAAATCCGTATACCACTTATGTTACCCCCAATGTTATAGTGGTCACTGTATGACCTTAGTAGTTGAAAAGCGACATTAATTAAGTAAACCTTTCATCAATTGACTTATGAACTTTAAAAAGTTATATAAAAGTCCTTTTAGGATAATTTAAAATAATAAAACCAATAGCTATTAATTGTACTTGCCAATTTCTACTTGGCAATGGACACATTTGATCACCAAAACGTTGTGTAAAATGGAAAAATTACTACAATTTATTTTTGAAGAAAACATTTTTGTGACTGTCTCAAAAGAACAAAAATCGATTGTCAAATCTGATTTGGAAACTTTATCAAGATAACATAATATAGACAATCATAATTTAAGTGATAAAAAACCTCCTAATCCACACAACCAAATTTACCGAAGAGAGAAAAAATTACGTCAGCTCTCTCAGAGATCACATATGTTATCCAATAACCTATTCATATTGTAGAGATTTATCTGTTAAGTATTTCAAAATTTAAATTAAAACTTAAGTTGTTAAACAGTTGTTTATTACATTAAACGCACATCAAACGTTTTCACCAAAAGGAAAGTAAGTGGGTTTTGTTCTCCCTGCTTCAATTATTACTTTAAACCAGTTACTAGAAATTCAGAATAAAATAGTGCGTTAGAGAATATAAAGACATTAAGTGTATTAGAGAAATAAGTTCAGAAGAACTGTCGACAATTTTAGACAAGTGATCTCTTATGGAGACTCTATAAGAGACGGGAGATTAACACCTTGTTCAATTCAATGTAATGAGCTCAAGATGTTTGAGAGGTTATGTGTCAGAATATTTGGCTGCTCTGAATTAAAATATCATGTGTCAGTCGGAGAGATAAGTCTCTCTAAATATACAAGTGTGCCCTCTTATCTAAGTTAAATTTTTTGTTCTCATCCTGACAGTACAATTCTCTCAGGGTTGAGCAATTCAGTTAGTGCTCAGGTTAGGATCTGGCGGGATTGCTAGGAAGAAAGTCTAGACAGGAAGTGTTAAAATGAAGATTGAGTACAGAATAAATGTAGTTGATGCTTATACAAACATTCATAAAAACGCAAGTTCTATCATAAAAATGAGTAACCTCATTCAAAAGCTTATTGTGCTTAAAAAACGACTAAATGAATATACTTGTACATGTCGCAAAAACATTTAAAAATACCTCATAAAGATAAAAAAAAAAAAAAAGACCTTTAGATATTTGAATGCTGTAAAACTGACATTACTGAGGAAATAGGTTTTGTAAATTGAAGGGATAAAAGACTATAATAAAAATATTTATCCACTCGCCTATATTGTATATACTGCAATTATTCCTCAATTAAAAATTGTATCACCATTACCATTTCTATGTCTAACATTATTGTTGCCACATGAAAGGAAATCACTTATTTAAAATAATCGCATTCAAAGATTGCATAATGTCAGTGAGAGAAATACATATTTACAACACGAAAAACATTCCAACGCTCGCACACAATCATGCACACAACGCTTACATTCTCTTGGAGCGGGTTTGTTTTTAGCTATCGTGTTTTCTCACCTGTTGAATATTTCATGGAAACAGGAAAATCAGAGTAGCTGCGCGAGGATGTGATAGTAACCCATTTGGAGAAATCGTGCTCGCAAGTTCTGACTCAAATGCTGATTTCTACTTTGATGATGCGAATTATTGTTTATCAAGAATTTGTATAATGCTAAATTTGAATGTCTCTGTAAGAGACAGTTTAAGCTCAATATTTTCTTACATTTCTACAAATACTATTTTTATTAAGTTTGAAATAAACCGCTACGGGGTTTTGGGAGTTTTCTGAAGGTATTACGCCTTTTTCTACAAAATAACAAACTACAAGTGTTATCAAACCTAACAACTTCATCTGGAACAGTCGCACTATCGAACAATTTATCAAGTTGACCCGTGGAAAAACAAAACGCTACATCAGTTCTTTTATATGTTTTAAATATTTCGAAATTATTTTAGAGAAAAATGATCAGTTGTTTTTAAGTAATAAACAAGAACCCTACCCAACGCAAGTGTAATTTCTCTTATTTGATCAGCAAGTTCTCTCGCAAACATGAACTGACCCGTGACCTCACGTTTCGTCGCAGACGTGACTCGCGGCCTTAAGCGAACGCGAAAGTGACTACTGGGGGCTCCACAAAGTTCAATGTCATGCCCATGGGTCGGGAATGGCTGCTAAAAGCCGCAATAAGAGCGGTTGTAAAATGTGGTGATGCAGTCAGCGTGCCTTTCCGGTCTCCTGCCTGGGAAAGTCACGTGCGCGTAGGAGGGTGGGGCTCTTACTGTTACCTTTTTGTGATCCAAGAAAAGGAAAAGTTCTGCCCTGCGTAACCTCAAGCCTTTCCCTTCCCGATCTTTCGTGCTGTATGACTAGAAAAAATTGACATTCCGAGTAGTTACATGAGTTTGAATTACAAACTCAAGATAATGGATACAAACTACGTTACTGTTCCTTGGTAATGGAATTGGAGCCTGAGGCTGAGGCAGGGCATGCGATCGAGATTTACCTTATTCGATTGTAAACTTGGAGTAGACACAAACGGAATGGTTATCGTTGCCATCTGGACATTTATTGCAAACACGAGACACCGTCTACTTAGAGGGGCTGCCTCAGTTTCCACTTCATGTACAAAGTTAGTTTGAAATTATTTGGAGTTTCATAGTTAACCCTGTTTCTATAGTTCTTCTAATAAACACAAAAGGAAAGATAATCATTCACATCAAGACTTTTATTGCAAGCACCTGCTGCCTTCTGAAATCAGTGTCTGTTGTAAAACTGGACTTGTTCCACTTAACATGGAAAATCGGTTAAAAATAATAATTTGGAGTTTTACAGTTAATCCTGTTGACTTAATCCTTCTCTATGCTCATTGTACATTTTGAGCTTATATTAGTAATAAATTATGTAACATTTTAATATGAAAAATATTTTCTATGAATGAATATGAAATTTCTACTTAAAACCCATTTAAAGTTTCGGATTTAGTTTACATAAGCTCTTTATTAATACCGATGAATTATTTTCTAGTGTTGCAAAAAATGCGGAAACTTTGATTCAATCTTGAAGTAATCACATCCAGTATGGTAGACTTATGTACTACAATATTCTTATTGCCATGAGTGGACAAGTTTTGGGAAGAATTCCCAGTATATAAATTGAAAGTATGATGTTCTTCCCAAAAATAAATTTGCTGATCTTCTCCTTCGTATTACAATGTCAGTGCGACCGAGCCATCACATACAAGAAATATTCGAACCCGGTATAAATCTCTGGTCCCTTCCGATCTTTGTAAGAGCGTTGACGAATACGGCGCGCTGGGGGTTGCGAAGGCAAATGATTAGCATAGCCGCGGCGCTGGCGGGTGCGGCGCATTCCCGACTTCACCTGTTTTCGACGGCGCCAAATGAGGTCCTCTCGCCGGCGCCTGCGGGGGAGGTCGCCGCGTTGCCCAAGTGCTCATTGCGTGGCGCAACGCACCGCTCGAGAATTAGCTCGCGCTTTTTTAGATACCGACAAAACTAAATGAGGGACTTGACTGAGAATAGTAGGTTGTGTAGGTATGCAAAAGCGATTTATTGGGAAGTGAGGGGTCGTGCTGTGCAGAGCAGAGCAATAAGGAAGGAAGTGATTTAAGGGTCATAGTGAAGGGAAGTGCAGTGTAGTGCCAGCGCAGTGTGGTCATAGTGAAGTGATGTGCAGTGTAGTGCCAGTGCAGTGTGGATATATTTGTGCAAATATTCAGTGCGGAGTTAGATTATAGAAGTTTCTTTTTCTTAATTATTAGTATTATTATTATTATTATTAGTTTTGTTATTATCATTAGTATTTTATAATGTGCATGTTAGTTATATTACCTTAGTTATGTAATTAGCTGTCACCGGGTTATCCCCAATTGCAGCTTAAATAAATTTCTTTTTATCTTATCTTAAAACAAACGAGAAAATTAGGAAATTACTTTACTAAATTGCTAAATTGCTAAATTGCTAAAAATTACTAAATTGTCCATGATTTCATGTTACCTACTTCTTCACTATCTTTTTATTTGAAAAGCTTTTCACCAGTGTTTAATGGTAATTTAGCTCTGAATTTTTATTAGGTGGGAAATATCATCTCTTTATAGTGTGACATTTTTATTGACATATAGATAGGTCATTGGTTTTCCTAGTGGTTTCTAATCAGTGCTTGAAAGCACATGTTCAAACTTACAATTTAATGTTTGATGAAAAATTTTACTTTTCAAAATTGTTTTTAATTTAGAAGACATCTTTACACAAATAATTTAAAAGTATATGTCCATATGCCAACATGCAGAATTCTATTATTTATTTTTTCAGAAAATAAAAATGTACTGCAATTGAAAATTCTTGTAAAATTTGGTGTAGATCTTACATCGACAAGAGAAAAACCTGTTTCAAGTGTTGATAAAAACTGTATGTTAATGTTTTAATCAATCACATTGATAAAAAATGCAATGCAGATTATATCATATAAAGAAACTTGTTTGACATATTTATTTACGGAATTACCGACTTCCATCGTTACGTTGACCTGAGTGTGTTTTGACAGGACCCGTCTGTGTGTGGCCGTACGGGTACGGAACTCGTTTTCACGAAAATTCGCGACAGCTCGTGGATCGAGCGGAATTAACGAAAGTTGTCTGCGCGGGCGAGCTCCAGAGCAAGCGCGAAAGCGAGAGTGCGAAGGCAGCGCGCCCGGCGGTGATCGTGCGAATCATCCCGAGTCGTGCCGCGGACCACCCACTTCTCCGATGAATCCTCAAAGCGTGAGCGTGATGAAGCTTCAAAGCGTGAGCAACCTGAAACTAGAGAGAAGGGACACTTCTGCATGGGCTCCTCTGAGCATTCTTTTACATTAAACTTTTTTGTTTACGGATGACATACTTCAACAGGAAATAAATAAAACATACGACAAGGGGAATGAAGTTATAAAATCCATATATAATAATTTAATAAATATACAATTTATTTTATGTTGTACCATTTACACGTTTACCAGAAGGTTTGATTAGCCTCTTCCCCAAATGCCGAGTATCAATTCCCCAAATTGTCAGCATAAAAAGGAAAAAGTAAGGAATTGATCATATTTACGGAAATAAAATGTTTTATTAATTATGAATACGTGGTCCCTTTTGAAATTTCGGGGTGAGGTGGGGGGCTGGTCCCTCCCCCTTACTGAGCGCACGCTTATTCAATTTAAATAAAGGGCAATGCGACATTATCTGCAAGATCAAGGATGAATACACAAGAACGTCAACACGAATGCAATCGACATCGTGGACTACGAAATGGTTCATTGGGGAGGCAATCCAGAGACATTCCTGAAGATTCGTAACTGAAATATCAGTATTCCAAAGAAAACAATTATTCGAACATGTATCATGTATTAACACGTAATTCAAAATCATTACACGAAATGTGTCATTCATTAGTCTCATACAATAAGGTAAATTTCTCGAGAGTGGTAAGTGAATTTTTCGAATACGTTCGTAGGCGTGTGCAACCTAAAAAATTATATATATATATATATATATATATATATATATATATATAAAATTGCCTCGTATATCATTTCCGAGGAAATCATTCATCTTTGCTTCCTGAGAATTTGCTTAGTCACACTTCTTCATACTTCGCTTCCTTTTGAACGTGTGCACGGCCAGATTCACATTAGAACAATTACCGCTCAATTACGGCTAGTCGTAAGTTAATTGTGAGAAGATACGTCGCCTCAACACTGTTCCAGTATTCCCGAAGAGAGCACAGAATCTCTCTTTCAGGAGTTCGACAATCGTTTATTAGCACGCAACTAGCACAGAAAGTGTCTTTCGTGTACATATGAAATGTTGGCATTTTAAAATGATTACGTCAAAACCCTTCGTAAGTATTGTACAATTAATTTTTGTACAAATTCTCACAAGTAGTGTAATATGCTGTTACTATTCTCAGTAAGTGAGACGGCACTGATGATGTTTCATGTCGTCCCAATGACTTTTTTACTTTGCGATTCATATCTTGAAAAATGTTTTGCCCCGCAACGTGTAATTTTTCAATCGAAAAGCAGTAAACGAAGATAGTGTTTTCCACAAACGAATGCTCAATATTAATTTGACTTCCTGGCATTTTATATCTAATCACTATTCTTCCAAACTGAAAAAGTAGTTACTTTACTGTCGTGGAAGGAATTATGATAACTGCATGGGATCTACAATTTTATTCAGAAAGCTGGTGTTTCAGTTCACTCGTTCTAGTTTACTCAAGTTGCACCGTTCAGCTTTGCTTCATGTCAAGGCGGCTCCACACATTCGTTATTCGGCGAACAGCGATCAACCGCTCGCCGAATCCCGAGTAGTTTGGACCATTAGCTTGCTATTTGCCGAATGATGAACATTCATTGCTCGCCCTACCCACCGCGCGTCGGTCTTTTGGACACGTCAAACGGAGCAATCATTCGCCGAAGACATCGGTTGTGCGGGATTGGGCCAGCAGTTGCTCGCTGCTCGGCGAAGACCAAATGTGTGACCGGAAGCGGTTGCTCAGTGCATCAAATGGTGTCACAGCAGTGCCTCTGACCAGGAGGTCCTAGGCTCGAGACCCGCCTGCGGCAGATTTTTGACTCTAGCATTTCAGCTAGGTCGAATTCAGTCGCTGTCTGGAGGAGAATTCTAGCGGCTGGCAAGAATTCTCCTCCAGATTTTCGGTAGTTTTCCTTCAAAAGTATCGGTAGTTTTCCGTGGTTTTTCCGATCAACACCAGACGAATGTCGGAGCAGTACCCTAACAAACGGGCCACGGACCGCGCGGGATCTTTCATTCGTCTTCTTAGTTCTATCCTCACCCCTGACACAGACTCTTACATTAACATGCACTACACTGCCACACATGCTGGGAGACCGGTCGGGGAATTAGAACTGGTCCTGGCTGTGGCGTTTCCCCGCTGGTGGACGATACCTGGTTGGGAAAAACCCCGCTAGTCGACGGTAGGTCGGCGCAGGATCTCGCCACCCAGTGGGGGAAGATCACCGGCACCTCCCGATGAAGTAGCATGCCTTACATTTACGGGACTAATGACGTGAATAGTCGACGCGTCCGGAATTAGTAACAATCAATCAGTCAACTGAATGTGTGGAGGCGCCTTCGGACTAAGTGACTCGGACTTCGTGACTTCGTGACTTCGTGGTTAGGCGGAAGAGCGGGCCTGATGGCCCGAGTCTCGCCACATAAATAAAGTCATTATTATTATTATTATTATTATTATTATTATTATTATTATTATTTTTTTTAATTCCCCTGGCCCCGCATCAGGCACCCTCCCTGTGCGCGCACACACACACACACACACGCCGCCTCATCGCACCGCGGCCGCTGAACCCGCCCACCCTTCCGCCACCCCCTCTCCTGGCAGCCCATCAATCGCGACTCTGTCAAGCGCCGCAGCGAGCGCAGCGTGGCGTTTCTCCCGTGGGACGGTTTTGCGTCCTTGGCGAGAAAGTGCGGCGGCCCCCAGGGCTCGCTTTAGAAAGCAATTGAAGTAACGATGCACAGGGGGCGGGGCGGGCGGCGGAGAAGCATTGAGCTCTCGGCGACGGACGCCTCATGCATATCCGCGCCTCGTGGACACCCGTCGTCGCCGAAGAGTAATCGTGCGTTTTAAACCGCCCTTTCAGTCAAGACCTTTCCAAACAGAAAGGCGAGTGGGTTACCGGCGACACGCATCGTTGGCTGATGTCGCCACGTCGAAACTCTTTGGAGAACTCACTAATGTAGTTCGTGGGTGTGGTGCGTTAACAAGCTGCGTTTGGTAAGTGGTTCTACCGGAATATGCGGATGCATATTGAACCACTGTGCTTGTCGAGACGATACTTGCGCAAGATATTTTTGCTGGTTTAATCAAGTGATTGCAGTGGTCAAGGATGTGGTTCGAAACTTACAACTCGACAACAAATTACGGTAGCTGATTTTGTAATGAAGAAAACCTTAAAAGTTAGAATCCAATTTGCCTTTCTGTTGCGTTTTTTCTTATAGCTAGATTTGACTGAAGAACCATTTTAAATGGTCATATTTTGTATTTATTGTGTCAATAGTATTGAAATCTTTTGCATTGCGTACTTGGGAGCGATTGGGAAAGACATATTACCCAGAAATTAATGTTTCTAAGGTCGCAATATATGGCTTCTGGTACCACCCCGCAAAGAAACAGTTCGTTTTCGTCAGTGACAATGCGATTTCTCTTAAAGAGTGCTCCGAATTCTGTGCATTTTTTTGCAGCCAACCGTTCAGTTAGATTTTAGCAGTCTGTTTTTGCTCCCAGTCCGTCGAGTACATTTTTTATCAACGGTACAAACTTCGATTGCTCTTTGGACATGGACGAAGTTTTACGTCAAATGAACACTTCGATTAACCTCTCTATAAATATAACTGTATATTTTGCAAATACGTATTTTATAAAACGAACTTCAATAGTCGGGAGATTAAGTCAAAATATATCTATTGGTTACAAGGCATGTTCTACAACGTTGTTGTATAATGTATTCCAGAATATTCAGATAGCATATGTTGAGAAATTGCCTATCAGTCTTGCAAATGAATTAAATACAGGTCGAAAAGATTTCTAGGAAGGGAATTTTGCTATAAAGATAACTTAAGACATTTCAATGGGGTTTAGATGCAAAGATCTCGTTGTCCGCTATTTGCTATATTTATAACATTTCACTATTAAAATCCAATACGTAACTCACAATCAATATGCACGTTTCTTTCACCCACATCCTTCCATTTTCAACAATACATTACAAGTGTACTTAATATGTCAAAAGATACTAATGCCAACACTCTAAACGCTAAATATTCTTGGTTTCCAGTATGTTCTCCAGAACTTAAACCGATGTATGTACTCCAAATGGAGAAATTTCCTGACACTCGTTTCAACAAAAGCAACGTTTTTTTAAAGAATAGTATTCCTGTGTCCGACCGCCCAACCGCCAATACATCGTAATGGTGGTTCTAGACGCTTGTATAATAATGTCAATTCATGGTTACACTTCACGTTACTCTTTCAAGAACATTTTTACTAAACCCTCATCTGAGTGTTCGTACTACATATACGGATGTACTACATGTACTACATATACGGATACTCAATTCAACAGTTTTTTAACATTTTTTTGCGTCTTCTTTGACGCAACACGTCTCCAAGCCCAGTGGGGGGGGGGGCGTTGAACGCTTTCGCTTCTCGGAGTAATCTTGCCATTATTAACAGCGCTTGTTTTTTTATGGAGTAATCTCCGTTAATATTGTCTGTCGCGTCTCGTCGCAGTCGGTTGTCAAGAGGACCGCTAGGTAGCATCTCCGCGCACGCGCCTCCTACCGCGCGCTCCTGCGTCACTACCCAGCGGCCAGAATTAGGAAGGAATAAGGATAGGGGTAGGGTTTAGGACACTTCACAAGTGTTGGACTAGCCCTTGTGAAGCAACCGAACTCGTTTTGTTGGAACAAATTTCACATGAGATTCGACGGGAATCGAACCCGGATCTCAGTGGCCCGGACAGGCTTGCGACTTTGCAATGAGCCACGAGTTCAGCTTTCAGTTCTTTACAAACAGTACCAAAATGCACGGTATTCCGCCGTTCCAAAAAACGTGATTGGCAAATATTTAATGGCTGGTAGTCGCTTCTTTAGAACTCGGCTGTAACATGACGCCAGCTGGTAGCAGTGGTTTACGGAAAATGACAATTCAGTCGGTCAGTAGGAGAATAGGTAGAATAACCAATCAAATATTTCTATTTTCAATCAAAAACAAAACTTTTTTTTTAATTTTTCCAAATTTCCTAGGTATCTATCGATACCATAGGCACCTACTACATGGCCGGAGGCTGCATAGTTTTCTTTCTATTTCTGCGCGCTTTGGAAATCAATAATAAATGTATTTTTGTATTTTCTTCGATTTCTTGAATATCTAACGACACCATAGACACCTCTCATATGACCGAATGGTTAATTATTTACTTCCAGTTTTTGCGTGCATGAGAAATTTAATAATATAAATATACAGTCGACTCCGGTTATAGTGAACTGGGATATAGTGAACCTTCGGTTATAGTGAACTTAAGTCACTGGCCGCGATTCACTTACATTACAAATAAGCATATGAAGATTCGGTTAAACTAAACCTGAACCTCGGCTATAGTGAGTGTAGGAAATAAATCCTGGAAATTAATAGTTGAAACTCGCATGTTATTAGACGAGTAAAAGGGCCTTCGGAGAGTTTGTCGGTGTTTCAACAGTGCAAGAAGTATTGAAAGGTGTCAAGACGTCATTATGATACTTAGAGACAGAGGGTAATGCAGAATCACATATGGAGAGAACAGGAACTCTGGAGAAGTATCTAGATAAATTACTAATGAAAAATGTACGAAGCAAACAATTGAAAATCATTGATATTTTATGGATTAAAAAATATTGAAATTTTCAGTAGGTGCTGTTGAGGTATTTTGCTTTATCTCTGTATTAATAAACTCAATAATTGTGGAGAAATTCTGTGTAATTTTGACATCATCGAATACAGTGAACCTCTGATACAGGGAACCGAACACGTTAGTCTACCCGGAATCGACTGTATTAGTATATGTCTTAACTGGTCAACACTACCTTGCAGTTTGTTTGCACCATGTTCACTAATGGAAAACAAGGTTACATAAAGTTGTAAAAGGACGCACCATAACTATTGTAGGGTTCATCGATGTAAGTTCCGTATTGGAGAAAGCTTCGTTATGTGTTTGCTTTGCAACGGAAGCTCGAGGTGACGCTTGAAAGCAACTTCAAAATATCATAAGAAATTTGAATGTAAATCTGATTTTGAGATGAATTTTTTCGCGTGTTTTTACAAGTATGCATACGCCTGTCTGTGGGGAAATATAGATAAATTAAGTAATCATACAAAAAATCGATATCAAGATTTTGAGGGAAATGCCGTTTTTTGATGACTGTCAATCAGGCAGATAATAACAATATTTTTTCCTAGGGCTTTTATCCAGGATACACTAGTGCTGTAATTCGTGAACGGGAGAAGGGCGAACTACAAAAGTAATCGTTGTCCCAGCGATTACAATCGATTACAACGATTGAAAAGGCGCGAAAGAATCGTTGATTCTTCCCATCACTCTTTGCCATCACTACATTAGACCACAATACACATGCGGACTCCTCTAATCTGGGTCAGCAGAACGCGAGGCCCTCCGCGACAACACATACAAGATAGACAAGGGACAAATAACCAAGCCCAAGATTGGACTCAAACCCGTGAACCTTCGGATCGGGTAATAACAATAAGTACATTAATAATAACAAAAATATAATATAACAACAATGTCTTTATTTCTGAACAGGCTCAGGCCGTGTGATGAACTCTTCCGCCTATCCATTTAAGTAACTTTACATTTATAGAATTACAGTAGGTATTATTATTATTATTATTATTATTATTATTATTATTATTATTATTATTATTATTATTATTATAAAAGGTAGGCAGACAACGAAACAGCTGGTCTACCAAGAAGTTGGTTAGGTCTGACGATCATCTCTTTTGAGCATAAAAGACGGATAGCAAACACCCTTCATAAAAAAATAAATATTATTATTATTATTATTATTATTATTATTATTATTATTATTATTATTGCCATTATTCTTGTTGTTGTTGTTTGGATCTGTTGGTAGGTTCGTTCGTCAGTATGAACAACACTAACGCCTAATCTACACAGAGATCTTTTCCAAAAATTATTATTATAATATTAATGTGTCAACTTGAGGCCCCAAGATTTTGAATTCTTGTCTTTTCGAGTTCTTTGTTCGCGGTTTACTCTATATTTCCCAAATTTTCTTAAGATTGCAAAAAATTTGTTATGGAAAATACTGATTCGAGAATATTACTGAGCACTTCGTTAAAGTCATATTTTTATTAATTGATGTTTTCAGAACAACTTGGCGACATCATTGCTCTGATATAATTACTCAGCCTGCGTTTGAGTTCTCTAGTATAAAACAGAGTTTTAGACTTAGTTAGTTTTAGTATAAAACAGAGTTTACAATGTTTTAGTGATGTCTGAATCAGTATTGGATGGAATCGTTAATACAATCTAAATATATTTCGAGAAAGTCTACAACCAACATTTCCTCTGAAAAATGATGTTTTTTTTTATTTTTGTCCGGCTTTTCTTAGACTTTTTTAAGTAAGACGACAACATCTGTAAAGGTTCTTGGTACTAAAAATGTGTCAGCGTCACAACAGTAGGTGCAGAGTCACTCGACACGACGAATTACTAGTTGTTTGGAAGCGAGAAAGACGAAAGAGTAAGTCATCTCAATAGCTCTTGTAGTGAAAGATCTTCAGTGAGCGGAGTCGTTTTCTTTTATCGACGTCCTCCTTTCGGGCGCTCCTTTTACCATTATACTTCAGCACGACTTCGTTAAACATCTGACCATCACATGGTCTCCTTAATTCATAAAATACACACCTGATTTTGGAACCTGTTCGCTCACATGTACACCTTATTCTGTTATATATTACATCTATAAAATAAGAGCTGCCCGGAATAAGAATGTTACTGACAAACCCATAATTTTACAGTAAGAAGAAAAAATGTTTATATAATGATGTTTGATAAAATACGTCAGTGAATCCATAGATATGCGTAAGAATAATTTATTCAAAGGCTATATGTAATATTTTCTAATTATTTACGCGTGGGTCTACGTAATTATAGTTTAAGTAACAGTTACTTTGGAAATTGCGGAATTTGCAAAGCTAAATCACTTTGTCTCTAATTTCTAAACGAAAGAAATGATAATTATCCTCAACGTAATTCAGATGACCACAGATAAAATAAAATGTTAATTTAGATGGTTGTACTAGCTCTTGTATATCTCCACACAGAGCCAGAGATCGTATTTAAACGGTCGTATGGTGCTCATATATCTCATGCGAACTTCTGCAGGCCCCGTACAGAAATGAAAACCAATGGGAACGCGTTTCTCCTAGCGTTATTGCTCAACAACTACTCACATTTATAAACTAGTGGTGCTAAACCAGCGCGTACTTTTTCGTCTATATTTTCACGCAAAATTACGCGAAATATACTCAAATTTTCGATAAATTATATATAACCTTATTTGAAAATTTCATTTTCAATTTCAATTTCATTGAGGGAAAAATCTTTATCTTTAATATTTTTGTAGTTAGAAGACGCCGAAAAAAATTTGAACCTTTGCAATTTTCTAAAAATAGTTTTTTAACGAACATAAGATAAAAATAAATTTATTTAAACTGTAATTGGGTGTAACCTGGTGACATTTAATTACATAAATAAGATAAAAATGTCGTGCAAGTAATATAATAATGGTAATAATATTGCTAAAATAATAACAATGATAATAATATCAAAATTGATTATTCTTAAAACATTAAATTACATGAAGAAAAAGAAAAGAAACATCTATCATCTAAAGTCACACTGAGTGTTTATACAATTAAGACTGCATTGTACTGTCCTTCACTTTACTTCACTATAACACTAAAAACATTTTCTCCATTATTTCTCTGCTCTACACTGGACAACACCCCACTTCACTGTATAACTTAATATTTTTAGTTAGCGCCCTCATAAACTTAGAATAACCCTAAATTAATTTCCTAAACCGTTGAACGCTTCGAGGAGACGGTGTTTGCAAGCAATCTATTCCAATTCCTTATCGTTCGATATGTGAAAGATAATATCCCGACATCCGTTCTCTGCAGTCTTAAATTTATTTTGTGCCTATGATCCCCTCTAATGTAGTACGCAGGAATACTTTACCGCCGTTTAATTTATTTCCAAGCTGGATGACCACTATAAGTTTTAAATAAAGCACAGAGTCTTGCCTATGTTCGCCTGTTTTCGACTTAATCCCACCCTGCCACTTTCTTGTCCCTGAAAGTAAATTTAACTATTCTATACAGAATTATCTCCTAATTATTATTCTGCATAATTTTGTGCGGATCCCAACATTTTGCTCTGTATTCCATTGTCGGACGAACAAGCAATAAATAAGCAATTTCCTTCGTTTAACTGTACTCGTTTTTAAGACGTGCATTACTTAAGATTTGCAACATTCTCTTAAACGTTGGTCTCACTACCCAACAACAGAATTAAATAAAAAACGATGGAACATTTTTTTAAATTTTCATTTTCCAAAATTTCAGAGATTTTAATCGAAAATTTTAGATGAACGACACCGCGATATTACTCTTGACGTGTTTATCAAGTTTCAGCTCAGAAATTCTTAATCTGACGAGAGTTGTGTTTGATGCACATTTCCATCCATTCAACCATAATAAGGGAGGTAAAAATTACAAATTTTGATAGAACTGACGGTGTTTAATGAGCCTCCCTATTTGGATTTACAAGGGTCCAAAACTTCAAAAATATATCCCGGCAAAGATGGTTCTCGGCATCAAGTGATGCCACTGCAGTGCCTGCGGCAGGGAGGCCCTAGGGTTCGAATATCAACGGTGGTAGGATTTTCGACATTAGATAGCTAGGTAGAATTCAGCTGCAGTTTGGCGGATAATTCGAGCGACCGGATGCTCTGATCGGTAGTTTTTCGTGGTTTCTCCGATCAATACCAGGCGAATGCCGAAGTAGTATCCTTACACACGAAACACGGACCGCAATCAATCTTTTCTTCCTCTTCCTTGAATTCTCCTCACCTCTTACATTCACAGGCACTACACTACCACATGTTGGGAGACCAATCTGTGCCACGCTGGAGGGAAATATCTGATTGGGTTGGTTGATTGATGATTTCGGGAGTGTCAACTGCTAAGATTGATAGTCCCGTATGTGTGGTGCATGTTTTCATTGGTGGAGGCTTCCCCAGCTGGGTGACAGGATCCGGTGCCGACCTACGTCGGCTTGCGGGGATTTTCTTCAACCAGGTATCTCCCACTAGCGGGGCATCGCCGCAGCTGGGAAAATCTCTGAACTCCCGGCCGGTCTCCTGGCACGTGTAGTAGTATGTGCGTAAGTAAGGGTTAAGGATAAAACAAGAAAGAGGAAGGAAAGATCGGGCACGTTCTGTGGCCCGTTTGTTAGGGTACTTCTCCGGCATTCGCCTGGTGTTGATTGGAGAAACCACAGAAACTACCGATCAGAGCAACTGGCCACTAAAATTCTCCTCCAGACAGCGGCTTAATGTGACCCAGTCGAAAATCCTGCCACCCACAGGACTGAAACTCAGAACTTCCAGGTCTGAGGAACTGCAGTCAATGCCATGAATCAACTTTGGTAGTTACTGGTTGGAGAAGATCCCCGCACGTTTCCATGTATGTCGGCGCCGGATCGCGCCATACAGCGTCGGAAATTCACCCTCACCTCCTGCGATAAAAATATGCACTACTAAATATGTAATCGATCAAAAATTTAGAAGCGTTTCGCTTCCCAAATTTAGAGCTGTAAAAACAGAAGCCGCGAGAAATATTTGCGTGCCTTTATGCAGTTAGTAAGAAGCACCAAGAAGAGTTGTGAGTTTAGCGAAAACTTTCAATGTATGGTGAATGGAATATTTCAAATGTGGCCGAATAATTCTGGTTATAAATATTTGGGCAGACATTTTTGGAGTGGCTTTGGGAATTTTATACGAATATCTTTAAAAAAATTCAAATAAGTTAATGTTTTATATGAATCGAGATCATCTGTGAAATTTCACCCTTGCCCCCTTTTGCATTCCTTTCTAACTCTAATAGCAAATATATTTCTACAAATACAAATGAATGAGTATGTACTCCATGAATTTGTCCTTCCCTGATAAGTGCATATTATCTTAACCTCACTGAATATTGTTTTGGGAAAATATGCGATTTTAATGGGTTAACCTCACAAAATCTCCTGTTATAGTAGATGTCCGGGCATTTGTTGCGAAATCGTTTGTGATAGTCTTTTAACAATAGTCGCCCTGCAATCCACATTCCATTTTAATTTGCTTATCTTGACTATGCCACACACGACTTCATAATTTTACTTATCGTATTATTATACCTTTCTCTTCTCCAAAAATCATGAAAAAACAGAACGAAATACGGCATTAGCCCGCCTCGTTGTTCACATGGTTGCCCCCAACATGGCGACCAAAAACGTGTTAATTTACAATAGTGCTGTGCATGGGTTTAGAATCCTATTACTGTGTCTTTTGTAAGAGCGGTCGTGAACCCTGACAGTGAAGCGAGTCTCCTGCAAGATCTCGAAAGAGAATATGTGAGAACATTTCATATTTATTCTTTAATGATATTTACATTGAACACTTACTTCCTAGCTTGCAAACTAGATACATACGAACTAATGTAAATCTACTCTGTGTTACTTTCTAACGTATTCTAACTCCGAACACTATTTACATTATTTACACTGTGCAACTTAAATTTCAATCCAAATGTTCGAGACGTTTCTGCTTCTCTTGTTTGTTTCGGAACAAATATCAGAGCTGCGGTTGCAATCGGGGCGACCTGTGCTTTCACCTCCCCCATTCTACTGATCTCGATTCCCAAATTCTTGTATTTAAGACGTTTCTCTGCCTCCTTGATTACGTTTTGTTCGCACGGCACAGCCACATCTACAAATAGACAAGTTTTTTATTCAAATCCCGGATTACGATATCCGCTTTGTTTCCCGTTATCGTGCGATCAGTTTGGATTTGTTGGTCATACAGTATTGTACTTAGTCCAATTGACGTCACCACGTTTGTACCACTTGAATCATGTGTTTGTAACTTCGAAGGCATTACAGATCTGCCAATGGATGTACCATACCCTATCGTGTCTTTTCATGTATTCGGTCTTTGATAGAATTGGTCAAGATGAAACAATGTTATCATTGGTTTCTACTTGTTCCTGGCAGATGCGGAATTTATCATATTGGAAAATTTTGAAAACCGCTTTATCATAAGGTCGTGTTCTCAACGTCTGATCTTGGGCATCTATTACAACTTCTTCCGATTCTGACTTCATTCTTCCCCCTTTTAAGCCACATAAAAGATTGATCTTTATTGATCTGCCCTTGTCCATTCTTTTTAAGTATTGTCCACGGAGTAGTTTGTCTCTCCACGATTTCTTTAACATTTTATCTCATTATTATTATTATTATTATTATTATTATTATTATTATTATTATTATTATTATTATGTTGTTGTTGTTGTTCTATGTGATAATGATGATGAAGTTGTTGTAGTAGTAGTAATGAATCATTGAGACAACTCGCAAATATGAGTGACACTTCCGCAAGACACGAAGTGAAAACTTCATTCAATCCCATACCTTATAAATACCACAGCCTTATCCAACCCCAGGTTCCTTTTAGGTGCTACGGCCATTCGATCTAGACACTGCACTGCACTTATTCTACAAATTCCTAAAGCCAACCCAGATCAAACTAAATCGGAACATTTTAGGTCGGATTTAATTAAAAAAATTAATTGAATCTCACTAAATTTAATTAAAAAATTAGTTTGCTGCTATATTTTTAATAATCTTTAAAAGAGCAATTTTAATTCGGATTAACAAATTTGTACATCAAAATCATATTCTTCCTAGTAGTTACTACGATTTTAGACATAAAAATTCAACTACTCATCAATTACTACGTTTAACATACTATATTGCCACTAATTTCCAGAAATTACGACACACTCTTGTTGTATTTCTATATGTAAAAAGAGAATTAGATAAAATCTAGCATGACGGATTACTTTTTAAATGGAGAAATATTGGTTTCCCAAATTACTTACAAAATATAATAAAATCCTTTTTAGTTAATCGAACATTCAAAGTACAAACAAATAACAACTCATCTCAACTGATCACAATGTACTAGCTGGACTTCCCAAAGGATGTCCTTTATCACCTATGATTTTTAATGTTCTTATTTCTTATATATCTTATCTTTTACATTCAGACGTTGCCTTATTTGGGGACGACATTGCTATATTTACCACTCATAGTGATCTTCTTTTAGGTAGAGACAATCTCCAAGATGACCTAAATCTCCACATTTCTTGGTTCAAGGATTGGAAAATAAAAATAAACCATCAAAAATCTCAAGCTAAATTTTTCTCCTTAAAACGGATTCTTCCTACATATTCCTTAATAATTAATTAATCATGCAATTAAATTACTTTAAAATGACGCTCATGTTAAATATCTTGGACTTCAAATAGATACTGAATTAACCTGAAAAAACTCATGACATCAATAGCAAATACCACATAAATAAATGTATTAAAATTGTATCCATTTATAAAAAGAAAATCAAAATTTTCAATAGTCTCAGCATTAATAATATTTAAATACATTGTACAACCCTCACAGATGTACGTCTTTACAGTATGGGGAGGTTCGGAAAATGGAAGTACTGTAAAACTAATTCTTAAGAGATATTTTAAAACCTCCATGGCAAACCTCCATTTTACAAGATTTACCCATAGAACCTCTAAAATCTTAGATTCTTAAACTTTCTTTTCATTTCTACTCTTCTCTTTCATCTTGCCCAGCCACTCGTACACTCTAGGTAAACCACGAATCAAATCATTTATCAATCAATCTTTTTCCACGAATCAAATCAAAATATTCTAAAGACCTACTACATCCTCCTTAATTAGCTATAAAACAGGTTCAAACATCCCTAAATTCAAAATATATTTTGTACTCCAAATATTCTATGTATTTTTCTGAAAGACCCTTCCTGGGTATCCTGAGTTAATTTCTAATGTCATTGTTTTCAAATATTGTTCATGTACGATAAAATGTAGCTAACAAACGGTTATGAATACTATGTCACATAAAAACCCTTGAAAGACAATATTGTCGAACAAGGATAATAAAAAAATATTTTAAAAAATCAAGATATACTAAAGACCTAATATATCCTCCATAATTAGCTATTAAACAGGTTCCAACATCTTTAAACTCAAAAAATATTTTGTATTCCAAGTATTCTATGATTTTTTCTCAAGGACCCTTGATATGAATATAGTTTGAAAACCGATTGTGTATACTATGTGACCTAAAAACCCTTGAAAGATATAATATTGTCGAACAAGAATAATAAAAACTATTTAAAAAAAAGATACTGTTCTATGTCGTTCTTACAATTGGTTTCTCTAAGTTTCTTCTTCGTAAACTTAGTTGTAACATTCCGATAACGATCTCTGCCATGATCTTTACAAACATGAGCAAACTGTTTTACATGTTGGAGAAAGTAGGAAAGTCAATTCTAGGAATAACATTTTCGATTGTGGATTTCTTCTCATTATTTATGATACTGCTGACTTCAGACCTAAATGCGCCAGGCTTCTTAATATTTATGGAGATTTGTGGAGATTTCATTTATTTGCCAAAGAATAGAAATGTAAATAGAATAATATTCATGTGTAATAGTCGGGGTTTAATCCAAGACATTCTCATTATATCGAAGAGCATCATATTCTTGATTGATGCCAGTAATCAGAATGTTGCTGTGCTCACTTTTATTTCTTTAACTTAGACTTTCAAAAAGACAATTGTTACAGCCTATTTATTTGCAGCCAGTTATTTTCTGAGTGTAGAAACACGTTAAGAAAAAAACATCTTTTTCAATAAAAATTGAAGGAATTTGAAGCATGTTTTTTAGATTGTTGATTAAAAATATAGGGCATTATTTAATATATTTTAATATTAAATAATGCTCAATATTAGAGAATGTTTTGAATATTTTGTCAAGAATTTGATTCGAAAGTATTGGCCTGGCCAGATATCCACTTGCACTCATCCGCATGCCGAGATAACGAAGACAACGTGCATATAGTTTATTTTGTTCTGTGGTAGGTTGGAGGTTCTCGGAAAAGAGCTTCTTAGATTAATCGAATTGTTCCAGCTGGCCGCCCATGGATGGTTACCCGTTTCGTAATTAGTTTTTCGGAGTTTCCTACGAAGTGAAGCTAAGAAAATTAACACAACTCTTATATAAAGTGTTTTTTTGTATCTTTTATGAAGACACTTTGTGTCACTGTGTTTTTCCACTTGTTCCAATTTATCCTTGTTTCTCGACTACTCGCAGTAATTCTCAGCTTCTTTCATTAAATATAGACACTACCACATTAATTCACAATATTTCTTACGCCTCTAATATTATATACCGACGATTATTTTTGTGGTTTTAATTTTGATCCAACCTTTAAAAATATTTGGTGTTTGAAAGAAATGGATGATCCAGTGGAGTCAATTAGGCGATTTACTTTCATCTTTGATGCTGAGTATTGGGACGTTTTGTTTTGGGATAAGAAACATGGGGCATGCGAATAAATAAACGAGGTCATCTTCGTCAATATATGTACTATGTTGACCAAGATGGCCTCTTTTATTGATTCGCATAATAACGTCAACAACACCGAATCAAAATTCCAACAAAACATGGATTATGTTTCAGAAACATGGGAATTAAGGAAACGAAAAAGATATACATTAATTAGTCTATAAATGGATTATTTGAGAAGAAGTGTTCTTTCTAAAATGAATCACATAAGAAATTAATAAATCATTAAGCAAATGTGGTTATAAATAAAATGGAAACACGAAGGATTCGTTCACGTGAAAAGGCTAGTTTCCATTACATGAAAAAGAGGTATACTGAGAGAAAAGTGTCAAAATCAGGTTTTTAAAGGTATGCAAAGAAATATACAAGAGAAATACTATATTGATTGAGGAGATTGGAGATTGGTATCGGAGAGACGGCTGCAAAAGCTGTAAAATCCGTGCAACAATTGATTGATTAGTGATTCGGGCGGGTCAACTGCAAGTTATGTGTCCCGTAAGTATAGTTTTTGCTTCTTAACGCTGCTCGCTCCTCGCTAGTTGTTGAGATTCGGCGCGGACCTACTCGTTGGCTTGCAGCTTTTTCCCTCAACAAAGTATCTCGCACCAGCAGGGCACCGCCCCAGCCGGGATAAGCTCTAAGCTCCCGATCTCCCAGCATATGTGGTAGTGTAGTGCATGTTAGTGTAGGTCTGTGTAAGGGGTGAGAATGGGACAAGGAAGAGGAAGGAAAGATCGCGCGCGGTCCGTGGTCCTTTTGGTAGTAAACTGCTCTGGTATTCGCCTGGTGTTGATCGGAGAAACCCCGGAAAACTACCGAACAGTGCAGCCGGCCGCTAGAATCCTCCTCCAGTCAGCGACTGAACTTGACCTATCTACATAAACAGTCTCGAAAATCCTGTCATCGCTCGGAACTCGAACTCTGCGACCTCCCGGTCAGAGGCAGTGACATCAATTGACATTAATTAAAGCGCTGAGCCATCTCATATGAATACTCCGAGGAAGAAGATGAGGAGGATATTTCCAGTTTACCGACCCCTTGACTTCAAGTGGACACTATTTCCAGGTGGCAGGGCAGCGACGCTGGGGGGAGGGGAGGTCTGGAGCGCCCTCGTGGGTCCAGGCGAGCGGCGCCGCGCGTGGGCGTGGGCGGGGGCGTGGACGGCGCGGCGCGGGTGAGAGCGCGCCGGGGTGGGGGTGGGGGCGGGGCGGCCTCGGGGTGGAGAAACGGCGGCTGCAACGGCGAGCGCACACAGCCGCGCACCGCCGCCGCAGCCGCGTCGCGCGCCGCCGCCCGCCCGCCCGGCGCTCGCTGTCTGCCACCGCCGCCGCCTGGTGAGTCGAGTCGCGTGCTGCCTTTCTCCCCGCGCTGCCGGGAGAGCGCTGCGAACACGCCGCCCCTTTTCTTGTTATTTAAGGTCGCATCAACATCTAGGTCATTAGTGACCCCTATTGGAGTTAACGGTATGGTAATGACAAAGGTGATAAGACGATAAGGGTGATTTTAAGGGGGATATATGGTGATGATAAGGGGTGAAAGAACGAACACAAATACAACCATGCCCGTGCGGGACGCGACCCGCGACCCTTCGGTCCAAGATCGCTACGATTGCACTGCCTTAGCGATCTCGGCCATCGGATCGGCACGCCCCCTTGCTGTCCGTGCTGCAGCCGGGAGTGATGGAAACGGATGTTTTCGATTGCTATTTAAACCAGTACAGGGATTTACCTTTGCTCAAAGTAATAACAAAGTGTGCATGTTTTATGACTGTCAGAGGAATACGATTCTTAGCTTTTAAGAAAACGCTGCATGAACTCGTAAAAGTAAATATTTTTAAGAGAATAATATGAACGAGACCGGGTGTTTGCTTTTCTTTATTTTGGAAACGATTTCTGACACCTATTAATCAATTCATACGAATTCGTTGATTGATTTCATGACTTCCGTTAGTTGGTGGAAAAGTTTGCTCTTTAGAAAAATTTGTAGAATTCTGATTGATGTTGTTGACGTTTTATAGAAGAAATAAGATCGTCTTCGCAACATGATATGTTGACGAAGATGATTTATTTCTTCTATTTCTCTTTGAAAAACCAACTCGTCAAGAAAATGTGTGTTGAAGGGTGCGTAAAATAAATAACAATTTTAACTTAATAACATTTGATTGAAGCCGTTGTAGGGTAAATGGAAGGGAAATGGCTGATAAGAAAATTGCACTGCCAGTCGTAAATATTCCGTGTATTTTGCTCCGATGTGCCCGCGCGTGGCCGTGCACCAGGGCCGGCGCCTTTGCCAACGGTGGCGCGTGCCGCGCGCCAGCTGAGTGCGCGCGGAGCTCCTCTGTTTACTTCGCCTCGAGAGCAGAAGCCACTGTCCTTGGCCGGAAGCGCTGTTTCCAGGCTTTCCTGAACGCTCGCAGTGCACTCTCATAGACCATTTCCTTGTAATTCTGGTTTGGTTGTTATTAAAGTATAATTGTATGCAAACAAAAGATACATCTAAGCTTATTGCACTCTTTTGTTTCAAGATTTTTTGAATGTAATCAAATGTAAACATTTTATACCACACGTCATTTACGCGCTTATGCGAACTGGAGTTATCTGCAAATTAAATTTTCGTTTCATCACATGTGCTGCGTGCCGATGTCGATTATTGTAGATAATCTAAATATTAAGTTATTGTTTTTTGTTGTATGTTGATGTTTTTTTCCCTTTATTTAGTGTTCATTTTCGCAACAGTAGGCGGAAATAGGATATTCTTTGCAAATTGGTAATTGACGCTTCTTTTAGATTTCGGTCTACTCATCCTTGTCGCACATTGTTGCTATTTAAAATTGCTTGTAAACATCCAGATTTTGTGTCCAAATTTCAACTTTACATCGATACCGATACATTAAACCAAAACTGCGTGAGGAATATAATTACATTGGAATACATAGTTATATAGTTTACACAGTTATAGATACATTGAACCAAAGCATAATGTTTTGGTTAACTAGTGGTATATTCTGTTTATGCATAAATAATAACGTAATATTAATGAGACCCTGATCTTCTTTAGATATTTTTTAATTTAATAATTTGAGTGCTTGTTAATCTGACTGGGTAGCAGCCAGAAGCGGAGAAACGTTGTTCTTATAGTGTATCATTTTAAATTAACTTATCAGCTTCTATTTGCAATGCATATTACTCATCTACTCCAAAACTACATACAATATAGGTTTTTTTTTCATTCTTGCTTGTCTTTTTTATTATTATTTTATTTTTGCAGGTCATACATAGTTCAGTACATACAACACTTTTCATATGTATTGATGGCTTACATTCTAAATTACCTAAAATTAAACTAAAAACTAATTCGGGGAGAAATCTTTTCCAGACACCTCTAAAAACAATCTATTTTGGTAAATTTGGTTAGGAATGCCTGGTATGGATATTTATTTTTTAATCTGGTTGTATGAGGAGTTTTCCGGAGTTTAAATTGTTAGGTGTGGAATTGGGTATGGGTGATAGAACTGGGTTGAGATATGTCATATGGAGTCAATTTGAAATTCTTTGTGGAGCGTAGTTTGAGACAAACCAAGGAGCAATTGTGATAGATCTAAGAAATTGGTTTTGAACTATTTGGAGCTTGTTTAGGTTTGTTCTTGCATCGGAGATCCAAACAGGACAGGCGTAAAGGAGTGGTCTAATGATACTTTTATAGATGGATATGGCGGGTGGGAGTGGGAGGGGGAAGATCGATTAATGATGGGTTTTAGTTGGTGTATCTTATTTTTTGCTTGCTGTATTTTACTACTGCTGTGTTGGTTCCAGTTCAGTTTAGTAAATACAGTATAGGTAACTCATCCCAAAGTGTACGGAATGGCGTCTCAGCATGTGACACCTCTGTTTCCTCGTGAAATTGACGGAATATTACAATGGGCGTCCATTTTAAATATTTCTCAAAAAATGACTTGTAACATAGGTCAGTGCTTGTGAACTCATTTTACGCTCAATTTCATGATCTAAAGAAATTTCAAAGTTTAAAAAATTGAAGTTGTGTCTGTATCTCTGCAATAAAAGATAATTTTACAAGCTTCATATAAACCCATCGAATACAATGGAATAGAAAACACATATATCAATATCAAATGATATTTGTGGGGAATATCTTAAATGTTATGTTTTTATTTATTTTATTTTACGTCAAAAACAGTTAAAACTGCGTATGACGTGCTATGAAGAGACGTGTCATGGGGAGCCACTCCCCAGTAGTCTTTGGGGAGACTCCCCGGGAGTCTTTGTACATTTTAATCCCTGTTGGACATCCTGGGTACACTATAATACAATAGAATTGAAAGTTATACCCCAGGATTCTTATATCAATTATAGCTAATATCAAGGATGTTAGTGAATACTTAACCTCTAATAATTTCAAGTATATTAGTAAAACCTCCTCCTAAATAGTTGCCCTTCAAATATCATTGGCATTGGGTTACTCAGAGGCATATTTAAAAACAACGACAACCGCAATATGAGTAATTGCATCGCTGTTTCATTATCACTTGTCAGTTACAATATAGCAATGCTAAGAAAATATGCGGAGTGCTCATAAATTAAACGTCAACTTAAAGCTCTATTTAAGTGATAAGGTTGAGCCATTTTGTACACTTATTTCTTTTCTAATTTGTATTCGTTTAAAAGCTACAAAGAAAATAAATTGAAACTCTTGAAACAGTATTCTTTAATTGTGGGTTTCTGAAATAATAAACATTTATCTTTGAACAAACAATAATATTTTAGGGTATTTTGGGGTCGTATCTCTTATCGTACTCACGTTCACAAAATGATTTCCGGCATTGCAACCTGCGTCTCCAGATTAGTGATCGAAATCAACTAACAGGTTCCTTAAACAATGGCAATTTTTTCATAGTTCAAATAAGAATGACGCGTTTGTAATAATTAAATTATTATTTTGAAATAAAAAAGCTCGGAAATTGTGCATTGGAACTAGAGCGCCCAGAGAAAAGAATCTTGTGCAGTAAATCCACGGGCCCCTTATTTTAAACAAAAGTACCCTCCTCCAGTACACAAGCAGTTTTATATGAAATCTGAATTTTTTTATTAATTTGTTGCGTCTCGTTTGACGCAACGCGTCTCCAAGCCCCTTGGAGGGGGTTTAGCGCTTTGCGCTTCTGGGAGTAATCCTCCCATTACTAATAGCGCTGCAGTAATCCTCCATATTGTCGCGTCTCGTCGCAGTCGGTTGTCAAGAGGACCGCCAGGTAGCATCTCCGCGTACGCGCCTCCTACCGCGCGCTCCTGCGTCACTACCCAGCGGCCAGAATTAGGAAGGAATAAGGATAGGGTAGGGTTTAGGACACTTCACAGGGTTGGACTAGCCCTTGTGAAGCAGCAGAATCGTTTTGTTGGAACAAATTTCACATGAGATTCGACGGGAATCGAACCCGGATCTCAGTGGTGAAAGGCTTCGACTTTGCAATGAGCCACGAGTACAGCTGTAAATTAATTAAATTAAAATTATAAATATGATTTCCTTTCGCCAGCCCATTCGTTTTGTAGTTCTTAATTTTTTCGTGAAAGTCAGTCAATTTCTTGGTGTATTATACGATAACGACCGAAATTTCTGTTACAAGGGCACTTACTGATTTAGAGAAATTAATTGTGGCGATCGAAATCGCGTAGCATTTCCTGATTTCTACAGTACCTTGCTTCCAACAACGTTCCTCAGAACAGAGTTTAAATGTATCAATAAGTTTTTGTGTTTTGCAAAGGTCACCTTATCGAATTGATGAACAAACCAAATGAACTTGTGTTTCTATTACAGTTCTGAAAATGAATAATCCGTTGGTCTTCTTGAAGCGACGAAGACGATTTCACATTCTTGATCACTTATTAAATATCTATTTTTATTCAATATATCAATTTTAATTTATTTAAGTAGCCGCGCTGGATGACTGTCACCAACTGAAAAGGCTCTCTGAGAAGGTTCATAGGTTTGAATGACCATGAATGTTTAACCCTCTTCCATGATGGGACGGAACTCAAGGATATGAGACTCGGAAGGCCTCTTGTTTCGATGTATTCGTGATATGAGGAGTTCGGAAAAGAGAATGAAACTTCTGCGGGGATTACGGAACATTTCTAATGGCGACGTGTAATTAAAATGTAATCTGCAAATTGAAAATTCAGTTATAAAATTTTGTGACACTTTGCCCTGTCTTCAAAGTACGGAAAATACGGAAAACAGTTGTTCGCAAACAAAAGTAGACTCAAAAATAGATATGAGGTTTTCAGTAGATCAATTCTGAGATGCGTGTTGCAGGAAATAGCTGTAAAACTTAGTATTTAATTTGTTGCGCAGTTGAAACAATATGTTAGTTATTACACTTTTGGTCATTTATTTTAAATTGGACATCTCTATGTATTGCATCAATGTGTTCTGAATAGAAAGTCGCACACTCATTTTCTTTCTGTAAGATTTTCAAAAGTTGAAAAAGAGAACTTGCTTATTTTAATGATATCGGCTTCGGAATGATATCGGCAATAGTGACACTTATTCACACAAATACGTTAACTTATTTTTTTGTATACCATCATTATAAACGACCCTTTTCGATACCCCGAATCGTGCATAATCCAGTATTTTATCGCACGCTACATGACGTCATCGCCATTATTAAACGCGACATGACGTCATCACATTCAGCCAATAGTTGCGAGAGAATCGTGGGGAGGTAGAAGAAGACGGAACAGCCGACCACCGTTTTCTCGCACGGATGTCAACAATGCCATCTTGAATTTGATTTCCAGAGGGCGTGGATGTCAAGCACCCGAGACGTCAGAAGAAAGTTGTTTCGCGAAATTAAGTTTGATTCTCTTGTAAATTATACAAAAAAATAGCGTATGCAACTCGTTTATAATGTTGCTTTATTGCTTTCGTACAAATTTGAAAACTCGCTCCTAACGTCGCTCGTTTTCAAAACATGTACTCATACAATAAAGCTTAACATTATAAACGAATTGCATAAACTACTATTATGCCACTTCGGCAACTTCATCAGTCGTCGCGTTACGACGTGGCGCTCGTGGGCCATTTCCGCGCATCTGCCACGGCTTTGTTGATTGATTGATTATTAGTAATTCCGCGGCGCGTCAACTACTGAGGTCATTAGTCCCGTAAGTGTAATGCATGTCTTTTCATCGGGAGGTGGCTGTGATTTCCCGCCACTGGATGGCGAGATCCGGGGTCGGCCTACCTTCGAGTACCGGGGTTTTCTCCAAGCAGGTACCTCCCACCAGCGGGGCACCGACCCAGCCGGGACAAGCTCTAAGCTTCAGACCGGTCTCCCGGCATGTGTGGTAGTGTAAGTTTAAGTAAGGAGTCAGGATAGGACAAGGGAGGGGAAAGAAAGATCGCGCGGTCTGTGGCCCGTTTGTAAGGGTACCGCTCCGGCATTCTCCTGGTATCGGTCAGAGAAACCACGGAAATTGTGGTTTCGATCCATCGTGCTATCGATGTGAGCAGCCGTCCGTTAGAGTTCTCCAGGCAGCGACTGAATTCGAGCTAGTTGTCTAGCTAGTGTCGAAAATCCTGAAAACATTGGGACTCGACCTTAAGACCTCCAGTGACATCAGTTGATGTCCTGCGTCACATCTCCCGGTCTATATATGTTGAACTTCGTATATATGCTGAACTTTGTAACATTCTAAGAAAAGGCAGAGATTAAACGGGGAGGGAGAATCAACCTTTGTAATGCCCAAATCCACTTAAAAACAGCTCATTTTTTTTTCAAAATTCGATATTTTTGTTGGAATAGAGCACAATTCGTTGAATTCTTTGGCATAAATGCCATTTTCATTAAAACGTTTTTTTAAATTAAAGAGATTTTTATGCGACGAGATCTAAAATATCGAAACACTGCAGTAATGTATTGGATAAAAGCATTGAACGCGGTAATCTACATGCTCCAGTTCAAATCTCAGCATGGTAAAATACGTTTACGAGTTGGAAACACTTACAGAGGAATTGTGTCAATGAAGAGACATCTAACTTACGTAACCCATCGCTGGCCGTAAAAACCTACGAAGTATTGTTCATATTGACAAAATTTTCGCATGGGTAAATCGCACGGGATGTATAATACGATAAGTATGTATGTTGTCGTACCACTAATTCCTACTGGTTTTAGTGTCTTTACTGTGTTTATCAGTCACTGAACGCACTTCTTTCCATGCAGTCTCATCGTGGTTCATGAATACTTGCGGGAAGCACAAAGCATTTAGTTCTGTCAAGAGTTTCAAAATAAAACTATGATTTGTGTATATTATAAAAAGTATTTTGAAATTTCCTTGGAAATAATTATAATATCACACTGTTTACATCTACGATATGTAATAGTAGAAAGTTTACAAACATTCTGTATAACCTTCGTTACGACCACCACTCAATAAAAACACCGCTTATAATATATTTAAACTTGTGGTGCTACAACAGGACACATTTTCTCGCAATGTAACATTCAAAAATTCAGTTAAAAGAAAATGAAACCTGTGAGATTTTTAAGAGTTCTTTTCTACATCTGTGGAAAGGTTAACCATGGACGGACGTATGGAGAAATTTTGCCGTCAATCGATTTTTCGGTATGAAGACCGCTCAAGACGTGGATTCTGTCTACCAAGCATTCTAGAGAAAGTAATTGACTGCATATGGGAACACGATTTATCCATTTTTTTGTTAGCAGGTAATTTACAACATGTAGTTAAGAGAAAGTAATTTACTACATACAGGAACAAGATTTATCCATATTTTCGTTAGCAGGGCCTAACAATACGAATTTTTCTGTCACTAAGTCGCCGATCTCTGCAGCACGATTACAATACTTTCTTTTTACTACGTACGTAGTAAGTTACGAAAAAGTTAAAACGTACCTTTGTATCAGTATTTGAAGAGCTTATTTCCGAAATGACCTGCAAGAAATACAATTTTTCAGGTATGAAAATATTCAAATTAATAATCAATATTCAATAATATTCAAATCAATAATAGTTCAAGTTAGCATTTAATGATTTTCGAACAGCATATTAGGAAAAGCACTATTATGATCCAATATTGGGCAGCACTATGGAGAAGAGTCTTTTTGATTCGGAAAACTAGAAAACAAACGGAAATGGAATCTTCACTTTGTGAAAAACTCTCCAATTTCATAGCAGAAGTATCATTTGACATTTCTGAAGCTTCATATCTCTCTGTTCGCAATCGACCTTCCGCGAAGCTGTGATACTTCCGGCCTCGACTTTGGTGTTGCATTACGCGCGTCCTGTAGCATTGCGTGTTCCTCAATGCTACCGGCTGTGAGGAAGGTCGTGTGGCCTCTACTGGTATGCACAAGGGCGTAATAACTACGTCTACGTAGACTTGTGTTGCTTGTAGTGGAGGTTCCCAACGTCATAATTACGAATCCTCAATTTATTTCATTACAGAGTGCACTAGTATGTGTTGGTGAGTGTCCCAACTAGGGTTGCCAACCGTCCTTCATTTGGGAGGACTGTCCTCCATTCACGTCAATTGTCCTCTCGTTCTTCTTTTATTTTAAATGTACGTTTAGTAAATTTTTAACGTTTGTTGTAATTTATTTTATCACATTATTAACATCTCCTACGTTGTATCGTTTATTGATTAATTTTGAGCAGAAAAGATGAAAATCCTTTACTGAACGCTGACACACGCAAGCGTGATAGTGTCTCTGTCTAGCGACTAAAATAAAAAAGACGCTCAGACCATCTTTTCTTCATTTTGAGAAAGAATCTTTTCACTTGAATCACAAACATGGAGAGAATCTCCATGGAGATTCACGGAATGATTCTCTCCATGTTTGTGATTCAAGTGAAAAGATTCTTTCACAAAATGCAGAAAAAGATGGTCTGAGCGTCTTATATATATATATATATATATATATATATATATATATATATATAATATCTGATGTCCAAATTAAATATTTATTAAAACAAATGTGTTGATGCGGCTTTGGTTTTTGTTGTTTGTTTTGCGCTTATTGAGTGTCCTCCCATTTACATGAACATTGTTGGTAACGATAGTCCCAACTGAAGCTTCGTAGATTGGATGGTCTTTGTTTGGAGCCTTTAATACTGCGGATTTACGACACGAGTGAGGAGTGCAGTCGAGCGTGAGTCTGTGTGAGAATGTATAAGAATGCTAGCAGAGACTGCTCTATTCGGTAGATCCCTAGTTTTCCACAATTAATATATGCTGGATGTCATCGCAAAACCTTAACGAGTAATTCACTGGCGGTCCGTGATATTTTCCTCCTATTCCCATTCTTAGATCCGGAGTATCCTAATCTCCAAATTATCTAATGCTCATGATCAAGAACGACTCTAGTAATACTGCTAGTAATGTTGAGCCAGAACTAGAATTGGTCTATAGAAAAATAAGAATAAAAATTTATTTAATTACCTTTTCCGGCTTTGTCTTTTGATATAAAATTGAGTTGCATAAATCTGATATTTTAAATGTTCTTATTGACTCTCCTGAGGCATTGTAGATCGTAAGAAAAACTCAATTATTTTACGAAAATTATAAAACTTATAATTATGTTATAAACTATCATTCTTTTAATTTACAATTTCGTGAGTAAGATTTCACCCGAATGGAAAGTCTTGTAAGGAGGAAGAAACAAGCAGAATGGAAGGTTTAGAAGTCGAGATAGTTATTTTTAATAACAAAGCCATGAAGTGCACTCGCGTGAGATATACGTCGGGATGAAATCAGAGCGTACATGTGAATTTTCTCAATTTCGAGAACTGAATATTGCTTCATCGAGATGTCGACGAGTTCTCAACCCCTGTTATCATGAATGGCATTGTAACCATATGTGGAATGTACAGTCTTGTATATACCCATTACTATGCTACCAAATCCTAAAGGATGTTTCCTGATAACGTAAAATTCTCATGAGATTCAAGTTTGTAAAAAGAGGTTCTGCGTGATAGAAGTTGATAGATCGTACTATAAAATGTTCAGCTTGTAAAGAAAATCCATTTACTCCAAATGATTCAGGCATAGTTTTTTAACACAATACATATGGCCTTTGTTGTATCGTTATTCATCATGAATATTTATCAAAGAAAGGGAAGAGGCAGAGCATCACGAAACGCCACGAGGCATAGCATGAATGGCAGATATTTAAATAAAACTGCTCACACTTCTATTTTACGCTAGATAGAATTTATTCCTTTTCTTGCCTATGTGATGAAACTGAAAAACACATCCCCATGATGCACCGTGTTTCTTCAAGAAGTATTCTTGAATTGCTGTATCTTGTGTTTTTCTTTAATATCGTCAATTGAAATCTCCATTGACGGGCGTTTTATCCAATATTTTGTAATACACAGGGTTGAGCAGTATTTAAATACTTGTATTTGAAATACGTATTTTAAATACATTTTGTGTTTGAAAAACTGATTTTTGAGTTTTTGCATGTATTTTAGAGATGTATTTAAATAATAAAATAGTTGTATTAAAAAAACAATAGTTAACATACTTTTTTATATACAGATGAAGATAACGAGGATAGTTTATTTTTGATTGATTCTGATAATGAATTAATTCAAAGAATTCATTGAAACAAAAACAAAAGCCACTGCAGCTGATGAACATGAATTCTCATTTTTAAATGATAAATCTAAATCATTAAAAATGCTGGACAATCCGGCAATAAAAAATCGTTTATTCATTATAAGACTAGTTTATGTTCATCAGCGCCAGGTCAACAATTATTTTCCTTTGCGGGTTTTATACATTCCCCAAATAGGGGGTTTTTGTCTGATGATTAATATGAAAAAATAGTCGTTTTAAAAAACATTCCTTTATTTGAGCTTTTTAGTTTGTTCAGAAATTTATGATTTTCAACTAGTAATTTATTGTAATTGAAATTACAATATATGTTGCAATAAAAAAGTTATCATGCAAAATTATTGTATTTACTGCATTTTGTGTATTTTAAATACGTATGTATTTATTAATTCAAAACCTAATATATTTTGAGTATGTATTTAAATACTTATTTACAAAGTATTTTGGCAATGTATTTAAATACTAAATTTAAAGTATTTTGCCCAACCCTGAAAATACAAAACAAAACATGTAGTACATCGGCGTCAATAGGGTTTCTTCAAGAATAATGGGTCACGATCTAATGAAAATAGGATTTTCAAACCTTTTGTTTACGTCCGTGGAGGGCATAATCAGTGTCGACGCTATTTCGGGTAAAGAGATCTTGGTAGCTGATCACTGGTAATTGTGGTTAATGATGTGTTCCTCTGAGATCGCACCACCTCTGAAGATGTTCTCCATAGGTGTGAAAGAAATTACTGGAACCTTTTTCTCAACATTCAACAATCAACAACAACTCTCAACAATTACGTCATCAGTCAACATTTCTACAACACGTACTTAATAAAAGGCCTTCTGCATTGCTTGTGAAACCATTCTACTATTGCTCCTGTTAATTTGTTTGATGAATGTTTCAAAATAAAACACCATTTGTCATATGAATATTAAGTATAAGTAAATGGAATTCACGATAGTAAATAAATGATTCTTAGGAAACGAAGGGGCTAATGAAAAATATTGTGTTTATCAAATCGTAATGAAAGTTCAATGGACTTCGAACAACACTCCCATTTATTTTTAATTTTTGTTGATAAGCGGCGAAAAGGAAGTTGGTAGTGAAATTTTATTAAATAAGGTGCATCGCTAGCTTCAAACCTGTGCATTTATGCTTCTACAGTGAAAATTATGAATATTTCTGTATTATACCTCCCCCGTGTATTCATGGCCAGTTTATTATATTTGTGAATACCATGTCACACTACTTTCATTAGTACATTTATAGTTTTGAATCCACTGTGATATAAATTCTTCAATTTGATGGTTAACTTGATAAACGCGTATTACTACACCTTCTTTAGAAAGGGTGGTTGACTAACAACGTAACCATATGTTTATTGGTTCGTGATTTTCAGACATTTCCGACTACGTCACGACGTCTTCCATTGTATTCTAATGGCAAACGCACGTTTTTGTTATATTTTTAAGACTTAAGTTTTAATGGAAGTTACTTTCAATTACATGTGGCCTTTAATTTGCATGTGCATTAGAAAACCTTTGTTCCAGTCGATTACACATCGAGAATCGTGCCAGTGCGTCACCAGTAAAGAATTGATGTTATAACACGACTATATCGTCTATATGATAATGTATCGAAGATAATTATTATTTTACATTTGAAACACTCATAAGAAATGTTACAAAAGAATATGTAACATTGTAAATGTAAATCCTAATAAATAGCTTGTTGTAAATTGAAGGTAATAATCTTTTACAATGACACAGCAGGTTAGGACGTATTGTGAAGTAAAGAATCACAGATTTCTATTCAAGTATCATATTCACTAACAAGATACTTTGTATATTTGATTGATGTTTATTCTCAATTTCATAATATCGTAGTGCGCAAACGCTTTATATTAAATTTGCTTTGAATATTGAGTTCATTATTCACATTTCCTTGAATATCTTTCTTAGTGTTTTGTTTCATCCAAAATTGGTGTGGTAAACGCATTGAAAATGTCTATTATTCCATTTTACAGTATTGCTATGCAAACGACAACTCAAACGTGATGAATACTGTAGATCCGCGTGGGATCGTAAGATCTTTCGCCAGCGATTGTTCTGCCTCTGTTCAGCGACCGCCTTTCGATTTTGGACGCACTCGAGCGCGCAAAGCTCGGCTCTTCGTATGGTTACCAACCGCCTTCCATTTAGGAGGACAGTCGTTCATTGAAGTCACTTGTCTTCTCGTCCTCCTTTGTATTTTAAATGTCCTCCTTTTAGTACATTTTTAACATTTGTTTTCATTTATTTTATCACATGAGTAACATCTCTACGTTGTATCATTTATTGTTTAATTTAGAATAGAAAACATGAATATCCTTTTCTCTGAAAGCTGGTACAGACACATGACGCATGCATGCATGATAATGTCTGTCTAGCGACTAAAATAAGAGACGCTAAGATCATTTTCATCTGCATTTTACGAATCATTAAGCTGCATTTATGAACGATTTTTTTATTATTTATAAAAAGAAAAGTGTTGATGCGTTTTTGCGGCGTGTGTATGTGTGTGTGTGTGTGTGTGTGTTTGTAGGGGGGCTTGTGAAGTGTCCTCCCTTTTACATGGACATTGTTGGCAACCCTAGCTCTGCGGCAACGCGGAGGCCCCGCAGGACGTGCGGGGTAGCGCACCATATGCACAGAACGTTTGATTGATTGACGTTTTCGGGCCGCGTCAACTCCTAAAGTCATTGCTCCCGTAAAAGCAGTGCATGATTGTTATTGCGGGAGGTGGGAGTAGTTTTCACAAGCTGGATGAGGAGATCCGGCGCCGACCTAGATGTCGGATTGCGATTTTTTTTCTTTCGTTATCAGGTATCTCCCACCAGCGGGTCAACGCCCCAGCCGGAACAAACACTTAGCTCCCGATTGGTTTCCCGACATGTATACATTCAAGTGTAAGTGTAAGTGTAAGTAAAGGGTGAGGATATAACAAGGAAGAGGAAGAAAAGATTGCGCGCGGTTCGTTTGTTGGGGGTACCGTCTGATTTTGATAGGAGAAACCATGGAAAACTATCGATCAGAGCAACCGTCCGCTAGATTCTCCTGCAAATAGCGGATGAATTCGACCTAGCTCTGTAGCTAGTATCGAAAATTCTGTCACCGTCTCGAACCCTTTCACCTCCCTATCAGAGACCCTGTAGTGACATCAATTGATGCCTTGAGTCACTTAAGCTGGTTGCTCTATAAACCCGTGTGTACATTTAAAACACCTCAAAGAAATCACAAAAGAACGTGTGAGAACTGTGATTGTAAATTCTAATAATTGCCTTCTTACATAAGTGGGAGGTAACCATGGCTCAACAGTTCATGACCTCTTGTAACGTAAAGAATCACAATGACTCTTTCATAGATAACCTTTCGCAGGATCGCTCTAGAAAAACATAAGCATTTCTTTCACTAATTGAAGAGGGCGGCTGTGCAACGGGGCAAGCATTATTGTGAAACTTGTGCAGGAGAGGAAATAAGAAGCCACTTCAGATCATGCTGCTTCCTTTTAAGCACCTAGAGAGAAGTATACTCGTGTCCCACTGTTCCACACTGATTTGCGCAACAAGAAAGGTTTTATTCTTGGTGATAGTAATAGTAGTAGGAGGATGACTATAAATGAAAGTATTCCTTTGTTTCCAAATAATAAAACTTACTGAACATAGTATTTATTGAAATGAAAAGCAAATTTTTACAAAATATTAAAAGTTTGCGTGGAAGAAGCGTGTCGGACGCGAGAGACATCTCATTACTCTACAGACAAAACGTGGCTCAACTAAATGTAGCATCACGCCCCATCTAACCACAGATTGGTTGAATATACCATGAGACACGGTAAAGGACGCCTCAATCTTGTGGCCAACTCAAGTTTGTGCTTGACCCGTTGTTCAGACACACTTTCTAATAAGACTGTTGTCATTACTGTTTCTATTGCTCTCGTATTTGAAAACGGATTCTTTGACAAACTCCGACATCAGGTGTCCGTGGGATAAAATTGAAAATTATTGTACAAACGGGATTTTAATATAAAGCTCTTTTAATTCTTGGTTGATGCGTACATCAACGGACAGCGCGGAAAATCAGAAGTTTTTTCATCATATGAGGGGAAAATGGAAACTTGAGACACGAAGGGCTAATACCGCAAGAGAATGTAATTGCTCGGAGAGAACCGACCCTATATTTAAATACATACATATAACGAATTTTTGACAGCGTTTCATAATCCTTCAGAAGTTCCATTCAATATTTAAATGATATGAAAAACTGACATTTTGGTCGCTATTTGAAGGTTTATTTTGGTTATAAACAGTTAACGTCTAGAGTACGAGAAAACCACTTAGTCCTTTCTACACAATTGATTTTCTGAGCAAAGACAAATCTACAGGAATACTAAAATATCTCATTTTTTCATTTTTTAGTGTCATGGAGAGTCTAATAGATATCTTTTCTTCGATCTTTTACAGAGATTTGATACAGGTGAGGAGAAACGTTCAGTATTAATGATGGCTGGCATTTTCTAAAAGGTAGCAGGTTTTACATCAGTCTTATCATTTCAATTTTTCATACTCCTACTTTGTGGCAACATTATTATTAATGCATAAACCATTTCAGATACTAGTGAATTTTCAATCAACAACCTATTGAAAAAAATTATTTTATTAGCGAATGAACTGGCTTTAATGATTTACTAATGTACTTAAATATTTACGAGATATTAAAGAATAAAACACCCGTAAAAATTTCAATAATATTTTAGGAAATATCGTGGTTTTTGTTCAGCAGTTTGCATGATTACCAAAATTTGTATCTTGTGGAGTGAAACTTGTACAAGAGTTTAGAGGAAAAACAAGTATTAAATTTGCATAAGGTAAAGTAACCGCAGTAAGGCTTCACGGTTTGTAAATTCTTAATATACGTCACCTGTCATGGAAGTTGAGCCGCGAAGGCTTACTGTGGCAAAACCACAACTTCTGGAACTGATGGTTGTCATTTTGTACTATCAACACGCATAGGAGGTCGTGTTACATTTATAGCGTGCATTCATAATGTATCCGACATTAATAGGCAGTATAGTGTTGTAAGCGATGAAATAAATGCCAAGAATACGAGTTTTGAAAATAAGTATAATTTTAACTATACCGGAAACAATAAGAAATTATGTTAAGGGTAAATGATAACACATGCTTTGTAGATTAAATAGTAGATAACAAGTGACAGTAGGATAAGAATGTAAAACGAGTAATATGGTAATATGGTACGAGTAAATGCCAAGAATAGTAGTTTTTGAAAATAATTATATTTTTAAACAAGAAGTTATGTTAAGAAAAAATCATAGCACACGTTCAGTAGATTAAATGGTAGATAACGATGACTAGCATAAAAATACTGTAAATAATATATCTATAGTAATTAAGTGGAATTTAATAGATTTTGTTGAAAAGAATAATCTAAATCTCAAAAGTAATTACAAAAATAAGTTTATGAGAAATTTTGTATTAAAAAGAGCGACAAAATTCTAACTTTTTATTGAGTTGGATATATAAAACGCGTGGCAAAACAGGGCAGTTCGAGTTCTAACATGAGCTTTCCTTGAGGTTTTTCAATCCTTTCGCTTGAATGCACATTAATGCCTAATATTTTTACTCCATTTGCGCCAGATGTAGGCCAGAAACATGTTAGCATGTAAATAATTTATTAAAAAATAAGGTAAGATTTCTGAGTACAAACGCATGGAAAAAGAATAAGTAACATCACAAATTTCTTCCAGTTTTATCCTGTTTTTACTTAGGGTGTAAAGAAAACTGTCCACAAAATCTTTCAAATAATATTTTCTCTGCAGTTTATTATAGTACAACAGACGCAAACCAAGGCGCACACTTTGTGAAGAAACAAAACCAAATATTACATACAAGAATTAAAGAATATAATTTTTTATTGAACCTCTTATTTAAATGAAAATCAAACTGTATTTAAAAATAATTAATTAAAATGTATGATTTACCGGTTCCCCAAAATGTTTAAAGGTCTACGTTCTTGCTTTCGGAAAGTGAAGTCGTAGGCTTACGCGACCAGAGTCATGTAAATAATCTTGGCTGTCGGGGCGACGCCGCATTGAAGGCTAGGTTGCCGACGTTTCGATTATCTTATCGTGATCTTCCTCAGGGCTGGTCTGCAAACCTTGTTTTCAGAAAGTTCTACTACTTGCTTTCGAAAATGCCTATGTACTTGCTTTCGGAAAGTTCTACTACTTTCTGTTGAAAAGTCCCACGTACAAAAATTAAAATGGTCCCTCCACCATCTCTTTTTGAAACTTTGAGGTTAATTCTTATGGAAATGTACTACATTTTCTTAAAAAACAATAAAACTGAAAGTGTTTTCCACGAAGGTCCTACCGGTGCGGGTAGTCGAACGATGTGTCGTCAACGCCTTGCGTGATCGGCGTGCTTTATGGCAGCCGATATCAGGCGCCGGGCCTAGTGCTTGTTTCCGGATCGAGGGGCGCAGCGGAGCGCGCAATGCGGCCACGGTCGGCGGCGCCGCGCCGCGCAGCGCTGCGCCGGCCCGGCTGCCTCCCATCGCCAGCGCTGCGTGCAGCCGGCCGGCGTTTATGCTCCCCAGCGCGCCCACGTGCGCCCGAAAATGCCTCCGCGCCCGCGCCCGCGACCTCTCGCCCAATGGCCCACCTTTCGCTCAGACGTCACGCGGCTTTCGAAAAGGTCTAGTACTTGCTTTCGGAAAGGCCTACGTACTTGCTTTCGGAAAGGCCTACGTACTTGCTTTCGAAAAGGTCTACTACTTGCTGTTCAAAAGTCCCACGTACTTGCTTTTGGGAAGTTCTTCTACCTGCTGTTGGAAAGCCCTACGTACTTGCATTCGGAAAGGCCTACGTACTTGCTTTCGTAAAGTTCTACTACTTCCTGTAGAAAAGTCTCATATACTTGCTTTCGAAAAGTCCCACGTTCTCGGTTTCGAAAAGTCCCACGTACTTGTTATTAAAAATTCCAAGGTATTTGATGTCGAACAGTTCTACGTACTGGCTGTTAAAACGTCCTGTGTTGTTGCTTTCAAAAAGCTAAGACGCGCTTCTTAGAGTTAACGACGTATTTTCTCCAATTGTTGGGAAGCGAATTGATGCGCATCTCCAGTGGTTGTTGTAGTACATAATCTGCTACGGCTAATACCCAAATCTGCCAATTTCCGTAATCATTCGGTTCATATTCAATTCACCCAAAATGTGTGCATAATGTCCGAAATAAGATCAGCTTCGAGGCATACTTAATTAAAAACACAAAATGGCTCGCAAAGGCGAAATAGATGTACGTCACGATAACAAGGTGTAGCAAATAACTAGTTGCCCGCACAAAATTTCACAAAATAATTTTCCAAAACGTAGCACGCACACGTAACAAGGTCAAATAAAATACTCCCTTACAACACTGCAATGAATTAAATATTTTAACAAAAACAGACTTACGAATACTGCAATAAGGTAGTATATACACAGTCAAGAAAGTTCCTATCTCGTAAAACATAACATGAATAGTAAATGTTTAATGGATGGCAGCCTCTTCCTTGGAGCCTTGCTGCAGATGATATGAATGTGTCGTAAGCAGTGCGCATTTAGTATGAAAAATCAGTCCGTATACGCAGTATGTAAATAGTAATAACATAATCATATTTTTGGAATATTTCAATCAAAATCGAAATTTTATATTTTTGTATATATTCCGAGTTCCTGAGTAAAGAAATCTTAGACCTCTCGCACGGCCAGAGGCTTCATAGTTTTCTTCCTATTTCTGCGCTCTTTATAAATTAATAATATAGATGTTTTTGTATTTTTGTCTTGGGAAAGTTCTTCTAATGAAACCATTCATACGGGTCATGACAGGAGGCCGCAAGGTTTTTTTTTCAATTTCTGCGTGTAATGTAAATTAGTAATACAGAAGGGTAAATAAAAAGGGAACATGCGGGTAATAAAAGGTGGAAAGTCTGATAGAGACAATATGTCTACTATTCGAGTTCCATTGTGTCAGTCCTGCGTTTTTGTTTACATGACACAACCAAACTTAACCTCACAATAACTCAATTTTGCTGCACAGTTCCGAGTTCGCGGTGCGGCTTTTGCAACATTCGCACTTAAAACCTTTTAAAAAGCAACTATTTTTAATGAGCCAATTTTAACCGACTACTCCTAACATTAGCCATACATCGGACTTTAGTTGCTGTAACTACGTATTTTCTTCCTGACTTTCTTCCTTTCGAGCAAAGTAACGCACTTATCAGTTAATGTACTTTTCTTCCTCAAATCACTTTATTAAAGTATGTCTATTTCCAATATTTCTCTCAACACTATCTCATTCATCATACGTGGAAAATGTGCCCAAATCAGCGAGAGCAAAAATTATTTTTTTATTAGCTTCGCCAAAAAATTCAGTTACTTAGCAACTTTTGAAACAGTACTACTAGGACTATCCGCCAGATATTAAATGTTCATTCGAGTTGTTGCACTTTAAGCCCCGCACGATTCCTATGAAGACAGACAGTCAACGTGACCTTCGAGCTTAACCAAATCAAATGACTTTCATGATCTAGTATGTTCAATTGACGTTGAGCAAAAATATTTCCTTGAAATAATGACCTTCATTTTAATCTTAAAACACGATCTTGCAAATCTATAATATTTAGTAGGTAATATACGAAAAAAGGGCTAATAATAGAATTGTAAAGATGATCCACAGCCCGCTCCTAATTAACTTGCATGAATGATCTGATTAAATATTTAATAATAAAATCTCTCTTTGTACCTTTTTTCTGCCGCTTTTGCCCCGCGCAGTGACCCGTGCACGCCGTCTTTGCACTCGCATCAACTTCCCGCTGAGCGACTCACACGACGTGTCACGCGCACCGTGAGTTCTCAATATGAGGTACACGAGCGCCACACAAGGGCTACGGCGATTATCAATTAAGTTTCGTGTTCGTGGGTACCGCAATCTTGTCCTCAATCAAATCTGAATCATGATCCTCTATTTTGGTATTTTTTTATGGCATACTGATAGAGTTCCAGCTAATTAAACTTCATGAAACACTACAACGTACGTTTGGTGTAATATTTGTACTTCTTTTTACAGTTCACTTGCCGCCTAACGACACTTTTATTTGAACGAGACTAACTTTCATTTTATCTGTGACGTTTGTTATAAAGGGTACTATTGCACAGTAAGATATGGAGTTTAGTTCCTTTATTAAAACATTTAACGCTGTAAATAACATGTTCTTAAGTTGATGATATTATGTACTGTTGTCTTTCTACCATTATTCCACTTTTAATAAATAAAATTTGCTCTAAAGCAGATTTTTGTAAGTTAAAATACTTAGTATTTATGACTTAAAAATGCATTAAATAATGCATTCAAATATTTTTGTATTTGAAACAGGATAAAATCGCTTGCTTTTTGTGTATTAAATGAAAACTTCTACAGTTACATTGTTGTGTAAAAATAAAATTATATAAAACTAAGAATTATATAAAACTAAGAATTATGAGATTCTACATTTCATTTTCCCCAATTACTTTCATACATATTTAGCGCAAAGAGTTGTAAAATATGGTTTTGAATCACATTCACGCCTAACCTTTTTTTTTTACTAATGATTTGAATGTGTGTCTTTCGTTTCTCAATTTGTTTTTAGAAGTTGGCATTTCCGGACACTCGTGTATCAGAGCACTCACGAAATGTTGCATGCCGGAACCGTTCATTATTTTTTGAATAACTAAAATTACATAAGATAATGTGTACTTTGTAAGTGAAAAGTGACGGGATGAAAAGAACTCTCCAGTGTTTCCATGTTCGGAGTTTCTTTGTGTCACAGCCACGCAGCGGTGCTCACTTCGCGTCGCATCGCGTTGGGTAAAGTCCCAGGGTGGGCGACACAGGAGATTCTTTCCCAAGGCTACGTCAGAGCATGCTATGGGTGACAGAACTTGCATTACAACTGCAACTCTTGATTAGTCAACTCTGCTGCAATGCATCTTACTTTATAATATCTTAATCGCGCACGATTTTAGTGTAAACATGATATTCGCGATTATTACAATTTGTGATTTGTTTCACTACGCAACGGAAAAAATCGTTGCGTACTTGTTCAATTAAATTAATTTTAATTACATTTAATTAAAAATGTAGCGTCGAACTTGTTTCTGACTAGAATATGTAATTTTTTCACATACGGTTGGTCTGAATATGTAACATGATTTAAGTTTGTGAGACAAATAATAGTAGTAGATGTATCTGCTGTGATGTACTATTATACATAACACCTGTATAAAACGTTGCCGGTTATCCTAGACATTAAACTATACTTCCATTCGTTGTAATTACCAGAGATAACACTTGTAGTCGATGTGACATGGCTAGTTTGAAATTATTTTGCCGGTTTGGACATTATTTGAAAAATTTGACAAGTATTTCTAGCTATTATTTGTTTTGTGAAATCGATAGCAGATGTGACATTAACTTTATATTTGATAAATTTCTTTCAAATTAGCACAATATGAAAACAGTCTTGTTAAGAAAAAGAAATCTTTATTTTAATAAAATAAGATATTTAAAAAATTGATATATATATATATATATATATATATATATATATATATATATATATATATATATATATATATATGGCTAAATGCCAGATGAGAACATCTAACGGGAAATTATCATAACTCTATTATGACAATTTCCTGCCAATGTTCACTGGCAGCAAGAAAAGTTTCGACCCCTCTGCCTGCCTTAGACGATTGTAACAGTTATTTTGAGACATCTGCATAATATTAATATATTATGAAGAGATATAAATAATTAATTCTCGGCAGCATAAGTTATGTCGCCCCAAGTTGCGCTACACCCCATTCGTCACTTGTGAACTTTTGTTTGCACCCGATTTTACTTGCAGTAGCGGCGTGGCCCTCACGTGTGAGGTAATAAATCTTCTCGTTGCACCCATTACCCATTGAAGTAGGACGCCATGAGAACGTGCGTGGGTGTGTCGTGTTTTATCAACAGAGTTTAAATCTAATCTCCGCCGCCTTCGAACCTGATCTTACAGTCGGGATTTCTATTAACGTATTTCGTTTTGAACTTGCGTTATTTGACTCAGCAGTTCAACCAGATAAATTGTAAGACAACACGCAGAGTTGCTCTACACTACAACAACTTCGTTAAAACGCCTTTTTCAGGCGGTGAGATAAGGCCGAATACCTGCACCTAAATTAAAGTCTGACTTGAATTGAATGACGATCGATCTGAATGATACCTGTTAATCTATGGCATGTAATGGGAACCTCTTTAGAGATGAGGTATCGCAAATCGTTCTATTTAGGTAGGCATTCGAATATTTGAGAGCGTTGTTTAATTGATTTAAAAAATTAAATTCTGATGTTTGGAATAAATTTCTTGAATATCTTACAATTGCCTT
Source organism: Teleogryllus oceanicus (assembly GCA_964035755.1). Classification (NCBI taxonomy): domain Eukaryota; kingdom Metazoa; phylum Arthropoda; class Insecta; order Orthoptera; family Gryllidae; genus Teleogryllus; species Teleogryllus oceanicus. The sequence continues at coordinate 1,175,609 of CAXIVR010000002.1, forward strand.
ATTAGTAAATTATGAGAATGATACATAAAGATCATAATTTTAATTATAAAAAATACGGAGAATTTCAGAATTAGTTTCAAAATGTCTTTGTATTTTCAATATTTTCTTTCCGTACCAACGTTTTATGCTATAACGATCACTGCTGAAATTTTTGATAACTGTTTCATTATTCTATTTGGCTTCTAAAAAAAAAATAAAGTTGAAGTAACTGCATTTTTCTCTCTAATCTGTCATCTTGAACTTTAAAAAAACATAATTTCGTCTTTAGTTTACAGATTATACTCCTTAATCCAAAAATTTTACAAAACTAAAACCAGAAATATCTCAATTATCCATCAGCAAAAGATTTTACTGAAACTACTAGGTTGCAGGCCTTGATATATCTTCTCATATTGCTTTGAATTATTCATTGGCGTCATTTGTTCTACAATGTTAAATTAATTCACCTATTCGTAGAGTTCCATCCATCCATCGAATTTTCTCAGATCACTGCCGGCTGGCGAAGTATTTCTAACCACTTACCAGTAAGTAACTGAAGCACGAAAGCCATATTTTCGTAGTTGAGAGACGTGAAATTGTGGGACCTGTTAAGAGTTTCGATGCCCACAAGAAAAACTACAGAAGGTAGTACACGAAATGCATCAGTCAACGTGGCAGCAGATGCGAATTCAGAAAGTATGAATGTAGAGGCAACACAATTAGGGCGATGGAGGTGACAGTCAAATGAGCGAAGGAAGCACGAGGAAAGGCTGACAATTAAAATGGGCAGGAGGCCCCGTTGATGAGGTGAAGGCGAAAACGAGGTACAAGAAGGACGACGTCGGGTGAGCGGGCAGGGACGGTGAGCTGCAACAAATGAAGGTGGGCGGAGGGGAGGTGGACGGCGGGTGGGCGGCGCCTGCTGAGTCACGCCCAGGGCGGTAGACACCGCCGCCGTCACCACTATCCGTCTCAGGTCTCTATCGCCCAGACCCCCACTACAGCTCCCGACACCGCCCCATCCTTGCCACCGCCATCACTTCAGCGTCTACCACCGTGTCCGCCACCTTCCCTGCTGCCCCCACGCGCCACTGTCACCGTCCGTGCCGACGCCACTGCCTCCGCCTCCACCACCAACCCCACCCCCGCCATGCACTCCATGCACCGCCCCCGCCACCAACACCATGAACGCACCGGGAGATATGGCTCAGGAAACGTCCTCAGCCGAGACATTTCTTATTCAACTGATGTCACTGCAGCGCCTCTCACCGGGAGGTCCTAGGTTGGAGTTCCGACGGCGGCAGGAATTTCGACACTAGCTTTTCAGCTAGGTCGAATTCAGTCGCTGTCTGGAGGAAAATTCTAGCGGCCGGCTGCTCTGATCGGTAGTTTTCCGTGATTTCTCCGATCAACACCTGGCGAATGCCGAAGCAGTGCCCTAACAAACGGGCCACGGACCGCGCGCGATCTTTCCTTCATCTTCCTTGTTCTATCCTCACCCCTTACTCACACACACTTACACTAACATGCCCTACACTACCACATATTCCGGGAGACCGGTCGGGGACTTAGAACGTGTCCCGGCTGGGACGGTGCCCCGCTGGTGGGAGATATCTGGCTGGAGAAAACCCCGTTAGCATACGGTAGGTCGGCGCCGGATCTGGCCATCCAGCGGAGGAGACCACCGCCACCTCCCGAGCAAAAACGCACTACACTTACGGGACTAATGACCAACATAGTTGACGTGCCCGGAATCACTAACAATCAATCGATCCGTGAACCCCACCCCCCCGGCTCCTGCCGCTACAGCCCTTGTTCTCACCTTGCCCCACTGCAGCTGCCGTCCCTGCCGCCGCCACGGCCGTGGCCGCATCACCGCTGCTCCCACGCGTCCCCTGTCAGCGCCCCCCTTCCGCCGCGTGGCAGCGGCGCGAATGGCTGAATGCGCGGGCGGTCAGCCGATGAGCAGGCGCTTCTTTGTCCTTTAATCGCCGCTGCCTTTTTGCGAACACCTTGCTTTCACGCCTGCGATCCAGGAAGTATCGTATGCTTTCTTTGCTTTTCTGTTGCTGTTATCGTGATTCTGCCATTACCCCTCGCTATCGCCTAAGTTGATGACATAATGAGCAAAGCAACATTCTGATACAGTGGTCTTTGGTATAAGGGTTTGTGCACCCTGCCCACAACGTTTAATTCGCAATGTTCCAAATTGCGGCAACAAATAGTGCTGCTACATCAACTGTTTCGTGCTGTTCGTAACTTTATTTGCTTACGTAAAATATTGAAGAAACCTCAACATTGTTGATCAAAAGATATATATTGTGTTTTTAACGCATCTTCTAAAACATGGCTTTGAAGAATTTTGAGTGTTCGATATCAATCTAAGAAAAAACAACTATATCTTAAGCTACAGCTTTTTGTTTTTATTTTCTATTTCTTACAAGAACTTCGCTATCCCCTTCACATCTTCATATATTGTGATATCCATGCCATAAATATATGTCTGTATTTCTCCATTTAGACACTTTCTTCATTCGATGAATTGATCTTCAAGTTAAACAAATGTATAGTTTTTCTTCACGCGCTCTCACGAATATTTGCTTATCTGATTGCACGGTTGAATATTTCGTGTTTCCGGGCGCCTCAACGACTATGGTCATTAATTTCGCAGATTTAGTGCATGTTATAACCCGAGAGGTGGCGATGGTCATCCCCCGCTGGTACATGGAGTCCGGAGCCGAACTGCATATTGTCGACGTGCACTTGGTATCACCACCAACGAGACACCGCCCCAGCTAAGAGAATCCGAAGCTTCCGCTTTGTCTTCCACCATGAGTGGCAGTGTAGTGCCGATAAAAGAGTATGTGTTGTATGAGGGAAGGAAGGAGGGAATAATGGTGGGGAAGGAAAGGTCGCGAGCGGGCAATGGACAGTTCCTTGAGGTATTGCTCCAGCATTCGCCTGCTAAAGATCGGAGAAACCCTGCAAAACAACCGATCAGAGTAACTGGCCCGCTTGAATTCTCCTCCAGACAGCAGCAAAAATCGATCTCCTTCAGGAACCACATGAATTAGCTATCAAACTAGTGTCAAAATGTCGCTACCTCCGAAACTCAAACCGTAGGAGATATGGCAGTAGCAACAGTTGTTGTCTGGAGCCATTTCTGTAGGATGTTTTCTTTTCTGAGTAGTATGGAGTAGTTCAGTCGACTTCTATGGTTGTAAATAATATTTTAATTTCATTTTTGGGGATTTTATTTCAGAAGTATTTTGTAAACTTTTTAATGATTTCGACAAGTGAAGAATGCTTTTTGTATGACATCGATTGAGGGTAGGTGTAAAACCACATAACGAGAAGATTCCTTTACAATGTATGTATTCCATAAAACGATCGAACTTTAATGTAGTACATTTGTTCACATTACTGGATTGGACTGGGTACTTACGGTGAGAGGGTCTGAGCGTTTTGATTTGGTACTTCATTTAGATTATACGACTGACTGAGTTGTACATCTATCCGACTGAGATTGGCTGTAATGATCCGCACTGGAGTTTGTAGGATGGACTCGTTCGCGGCGTCTGAGTTATTGTAGTTGCACGGGTCACTTGTTTGACTACTAACACTCTGAGGAAGCGGTTGTAGTTCGCACTTCACAATAAGAATTCTCTCGGCTAGTATATCCACCTCGCTGGCACTACCCATACTACTAAAAGAACAGAGTTATCTCTCGATTTATCGAAAAATAAATCATTTCTAGAAATACGAATTTAAAAATAATATGTAAGCTTGGCGAATGAATTTTACAAGTATGGATTAAAGCGATTTTAAAGATGCATAGTCATAAAAAACAAGATGCAAGCAGAAAGTCCAAACAATAACATAACTGTAAAATAAACTTCACAATACATGTAAAGTGTCGCTTGTAAGTTCGTCTTTGGCTTCAGCAAGACGTGACTGATGTTCTTCGTTCTAACAGACTGCAGGTAATTCGATTTTCGCTTGAATCAAGTATGACACAAAGCTTTCTAACGTTTTCTCCATCATACGCTACACGTCAGCTAGCTCTGCAATCCCTACTAACATGGATGACAAAGGGATCGCCATCTCAGGTCTTTCTACATTGGCATTCCCTAATCCAATGCAGATACTTACACCTTCACTATTTTCCACATCTCACATACACCATAAAGTACCACTGAAATTATTTTTGACATTTTGCATGATACTTATCAAAAATATTAAACCCTTATGTTGTATTCGACTAACTTGCGCCCGTCACGCAGTTAGACATCTTCCAGACCACCAAAAAACACATCTTCCACCAGGAGACAAATGAGGTTTCATTCGGCGCATCTTCGTTCCGTGAAGGGAACTGATCATTATTTTGCGGATCATTTCAGAGTATTTTATGAAATTTCTCCAGAAATGGGTTGCCATTGTGGGCTACAAAAACGCGTTTTGGGTGACTTAGGGCACCATCAGGTCAATAGCTCAGTCGATTCCTCTAGACTATACAAATTGATTGGTACAATTCTTTGCCCCTTCTCTCAAGGATATTCTGAAAGTGTTCTACAGAAACACGTGTTTTTATGGTAGTTTTGTAGTCATGAGTAGGGGAAGAGGTAGGAATAAGTGATACCCTTTTTTTGGGGCCTACAAGATGCCAGGATAACCGTAATTAAAAAAGTTAATTGTGATTTCTTACTATGTTTAATATAAAATGTGCTGTATTAACTTAAACGTTCCGGGAATAACAGCTTTTTATTTAATATTTAATTGTTCTAAATAGCGTCACTACCGGTGAATTGAAAACTCTGGTAGTAACACGACACTACTGTTTTATAGACTACAAATTTGGAGTTATGTCAATAAGTTACAAAAGGGCTTTATTGACGTACAGTATGAACAATAAGTAGAAATACATGTTTACAAATCACTTGGTTTTACAACAATCACAAATGTAGACTGCACTCTCCGGTGCGGCACCATCACTGTGGGCCCACATTCTGCACAAGATACACTGAATACACGATGCACTCATACAATCGTTAGAAAATTTACAGTCACTAAATAGTCTGGTAGTAATATGAGACGGTCTCATAATGCTACCAATCAAGTGTAGATTTTGCCTACATATCTTACCGACCATTGCATTTTATTTCAAATTCTCAGTGATATTAAAAAACTGCGTGAAAATATGTCAATGTCAACTTATCTCCTACATTTGTTGGAAAATCACAAGATACGCCGAAGAAAATTGCTCTTCAGTGCAGAGCTACAAAAACTTTTCACAGCACTACTACCCGCATATGTTCATCTCGGGAAACTCCCAAGACTGAAGTGTGCGACCGTTGAGAGAATGCAATGATGATGCTAGACTACGTTGTTCTCTTGTCACTCGACACATGTCAACACTCTACAGAGGCGGAAATCTTGCTATCTCATATTCCTACCTCTTCCCCTATTGTGAACCGAATGTCAAGAATTGGTAAAATATGTTTTAAGGGGAGACAAAGAACAAAGAGAGTGCTGTTTGATGTATGAAGAAAATTATGTCCGTTAGAAGGAGAACGAGCACAGTTGTATAATTTCAGTAAATATAATAAATAATATATTAAATTGATAATGAATTAGGTGTTAAATTATCTAAAGGAATAGCATTCATCAACGGCAACATAATTGTTGTAATAGATATTTATAATTGTATGATTCAATGCAACTCACTATTAATTAATTAATTAACAATTAATTAATTTTGAGTTATTAATTATTAATTAATTAACAACTCAAAATTACTATCTTCTCGTTACAGTATTTACATTAATCGTTACGCCTTAATTCATCCGAATGACGCTAATCAATCCTAATTGTGTAATTAAAGTATTTTAACCACAAATTATGTAATATTCTGTGCAAAAAAATGTCAGCGCTCTTTAATATGTTTAAAATGTATGGGAGGCACCACGTTTAGCTAGTTCCATAATATTTACTTAAATTTGCTGCATAATGACACACGTGTTTTGTCCAATATATGTTCAGAATATACTTTTGACATACGTTTTGGAAATTTAAACGGAATTTATTATTATTATTATTATTATTATTATTATTATTATTTAATTATTATAATGTTAATAATAATAATAATTATTATATCATATTCACAGTGAGAGATTTCCAGGTGGAATTAAAACAATCAGTGCAATATTTCTTTGTTATAGAGAAATTTTATTCTTCATCGATATCAAGTTTTACGGGTATGATCACAGTCCTGAGCATAAGAATTCTGTAATTGATACTAAAATCTTTATCTGCATGATACTTCTAATAACAGAGCAAATATACATCGGAAAGTTAATAAAACGTCAAGTTTAAAAAGCTGGTTGAGCGTGAAATGGCATTAAAACAATTAGCGAGCCACGAAGACCCTTCTAATTAAAGAATAAACAGGTATTAGTGATAGCCTTGACATTAAACAACTCATACCAATAAAAGTTTTACAAGTTAAAACATTTAAATTTCTTGTTTTCAAAAAATTTAACCATGTAACTATTTCTTATTTAATAAAATGAACTAGATTGCTTTGTAACTAATTGTAATTCAGGCTAACATATTGAAGGATTATTATTAGTAGTATTATTATTGTTGTTGATTTTTGGTGGTGAGGTTTATTGTTGGAGGTGATATAATTATTTTTCCGTCGCGCCTTAATATCACAGTGTGCAGTCTAATTAGGTGGGTGGTAGTCAGTTTTGGAGACCGCGCGCGTGTTACAACGTATCCGCCGCCTCCGCAGTTCCGTCTCTTCCGCCCCCCTCCCCCCCGCCAGGCGAGCGCCCGTGAAGTCGTTCTAAGGAACTGGCGTCCGCGCGCTCGGGCGTCAGATCGCGTGTAGCGCGGCGGCGGCGGTGGGGGCGGCCAGGGACGGGGGCGGGGGCTCTCGCTCCTCAGCAAATGTGTGCCGCGCTTTCTACACCGCGCCGCCACTGCGGATGCACCCGCCCGCGGGCGAGGCGAACACACCGCCTCGTTAGACGCTCGCTGGTCGCCGCCCGCCGCCATCACCGCCACCGCCGCCGTCGCCTCCACCGCCGCGGTCCCCCGGCCCGCCCCCCCCCGCCCGCCGCCCCGCCGCCCCCGCCGCCCCGCCGCCCCTGCCGCCCGCCGCCGCCCCCGCCGCCCCGCCCCCGCCGCCCCGCCGCCCGCCGCCCCGCCGCCCCGCCCCCCGCCGCCCCGCCGCCCCGCCCCCCGCCGCCCCCGCCGCCCCCGCCGCCCCCGCCCCCCGCCGCCCCGCCCCCCGCCGCCCCCCCCCCGCCGCCCCCCGCCCGCCCGCCCCCCGCCCCCGCTCCGCCCCGCCACGCCACCGCCACGCCACCGCCGCGGACGTCGGTGTCGCACCCACCCGCCACCGCTGCGCACTTCGCCTGTCATTGTCGGACGTCCGCATCGCGGCGCCGGGCCATCCGTTACAAACTACGTCATGAAGGGGCTCACCAACTGGCGGATGCGTTTTGAGTGGAAGTGAGCCAAAGCATAGGACTGCAAAGTTACGACATCCTTATAATTAAGGCCTGTTTTTTATAACTTTCTTATATTTTAAAAGATTCTTTTTAGCTAGAGTACTTTAAAAGCATTTTTATTTGAGGTGGAACATACTGTACATTAAAAATTTGGAGAAATAATCGATATTAAATACAATTTTAAATAAACTTTTATTATTTTCTTTTCTAATATTTAGTTCTTCTGGTGCTACAGAACCGCTATGCCCATGCCGTTTCTAATACTGCGAAATCGTCTGTCGCCGCAGCAATCTCTGTCGCGGTTACTGTCGTTAATTCATCCTCGACAGAAACTTTTTCTATCAGAGGAATCTCCTCTAACTTCTACTAAATAACTGCTTCGTTTACACGATGCGTTGTTTGAAATTGTTCGGAAACTTCCAAAGTTTTAATTCGCTGAGGGGGAACTTGTTTATTCGTGTATCAATATTAAAGAATTCGTTCCTCCACATTTCTCATTCCTGTTTGAGAGTTTGAGTTACTGTTTCCACATTTAGTCATCAATGCTTTTATTTGTATTACATAATTCACTTTATTTGAATTTAAAATTTTCCAAAAAAAACCTTTTCACAAGTTAGCGTTCATCACAATTTTTCATATCTGCTTTTCACTATGTATACTATATTCACTCAAATATGCAATTTTGAACCCATGAGCCATCCAACGCAATGAAAAATACGTTCTTTATCCCTAATCTAAACCGATATTCGATATCGTTTGAGAAACGTCTCCCTAATATTTATTTCTTTTTTGACTGTCCTTTCGAAGCAAATAAAATCAATACATTGTCGTTGGTCAGTGTTAACCGCCGCTATCACCTTGTCCACCACGCAAACATCGTGGCCAATGGTGTCACTTTCTCCAATTTTCATAACTTTCTCTCTCATTTCCATCTTCATCTATTTTTCATGTACGATGGTTTGTTCTGGGTGAATATTTTCATAGGCTGCTCATTTTGTCTTTCCTTTCACGACAATTTGCAATGAACAGGACAAATGTGAATATTGTGGAGAAAATTGCAATAGATGTCTAATAGAAGAATGCAAGAGGGCAATAACAATAAATAATTGAGTAAATCTAATAATGTGTTTTAGAGATCGCTGTGAGTGTAAACAGTATGTAAAAGAAATGACAACAAAAAATAAATGGTGAAAGGCCAAAAGTTATTAATTGTTCTCATTCATCACAGCATGTAAGAGAGTGAGAAACTAGTGGTGCTACAGAATGACACTGACTTTCTCGTATCAGTTTTTTTTTTATTTTCTTTGGTCTAGGCTAACTAATCGAACTTGCCACATACTTACGCCAGCAGCCATCTAGGGGCCAAAGGACTTCTTTTTACATTTTCTCAATTGTTCGGTTACCTAATAGTAGAATCGTAATATTAATATAAGAATATCAAATATGGCATAACAGTACGTGTGGAACTTGTTCACAACGCAGCCAGAGAAATTTATGAGATAGCCTTTCACCACCTTGTGCCGTAGAGGGAAAAATATCTCAAAAGCCAGGGCCAACACATTTGACATAGGTGTTGGTTTTTGTTTCTAGACCTCCAGCTCGTTTCTTTTTTAATGCTCCTTATAAATAAAACGTTGAAAATGTTTAATAGAAACTCTTTGTCGATAAACGATGTGGAGAAATTCTGTGACATCTCCAGTTTTCGTTTTCGGCGTTGTGTTTTCGTCTGCCGACGCGAGGGCACTCAGCGATAACAGGTCTAATATTGGGATCGTTCGTTTTCGAAAATGGCAGAGTCGAAACTAGCGTTCTCGGCCATAGCGATCTAGGCACAGAGAGTGATCGAATCTGAGAGTTCCTCCTAACATGTGTGAATGTATCGCATGTGAAGTCTGTGTGAGAAAGTAAGTAGTGAGGATAGGACAAGGAAGAGAAAGAAAAGATCTCGCGCGGTCCATGGTCTATATTGGGATACCATTCCGGCATTCTTCGAGATACTACGGGAAACTACCAATCACAGCAGCCGGCTGCTAGAATTCTCCTCCACACCGGCTCAATTCGACCAAGCTATGTAGCTAGGCCAAAATCCGCCACCGTCGGGACTCGAACATAGTACCTCCCTGTCGGTGTTGCTATAGAAACAGCGATAATGCTGGCTTTGAGCTAAGCCCAGCCGGTTTATATCGTTTAGTGGTTCAATAGAAGAGACATTACATTTTTTTAAAATTGATAAAACAATTATTATCTTAAATACAATAAAAACCTTTGCACATATTCACGCATATGTGTGTATTACATTTACCACGTTTGTGCGTCCTTTCGCCATCGTCATCGCGTCCGCAGCCACGCATGGACCAGTCTGCAGCAACTTTGACAGGAAGGTACTATATTTCGAGTGTTGTCAGTGGTAGATTTTCGACTGTATAGCTAGTCAATAGCCGCCTGATGAATTCTAGCTCCGCGCTCTAATATGATTTTCCGTGATTTCCAGCAAATGCCGAACCACACAACAGCCACGGACCGCGCGGAATCATTGTTTCCTCTTCCATGACCTCTCCTCATTCCTTACTTACACACACAAACATACATACAACAACAACAATTACTACTGTGAACACTGAAAACCCTTTTCATATGTTTGCGAATTTGTGAGTATTACATTTGACAAGTTTGCGCATCCTTTTTGCGGTCGTCATCGCGTCCGCAGTCACGCATGGACCCGGACCCGTCTGAAGCGACTTCGATAGGGTGGTATAGTTTCGACTGTACTCACACACTCGACACTCTCTGTCTCTCTCTGTCTGTCTGTCTGTCTGTTCTGTCTGTCTCTCTCTCTCTCTCACTCTCTCTCTCTCACACACACACACACACACACACGCACACACACACTCGCGCGCGCCCGCACACACACACACGCGCGCGCCCGCATCACACACACACACACACACACACACACACCTCTATAATTGAAACCACAATTACTACTGTGAACACTGGAAGCCCTTTTCACATGTTTGCGCATTTGTGAGCATTACATTTAACACGTTTGCGCATCCTTTTGCCGTCGTCATCGCGTCCGCCGCCGCGCGCGGACCCGTTCGCGCGTCTCCCCTGCGGCGCCGGCCGCCGCGACGCGTCGCCCCGCGCGCGCGCCGCTCTATAAGGAGCGCAGCCGATGGATGCGATCGCAGCCGGTCGGGCGGCGCGCGGCGCGACCGGTTCCCGCTCTGCCCGCCTCCAACACTCCCTGCAACTGCTTTGCACGCCCGTTCAGCGCTACCTTCACCTTATTAGGACCCATTATGGCCCGCGGTGGAAGGAGTCGTTTATGCGTGAAGTGTGTGATTACTAGGGAGTTCATTGAATGGATCCTGGTGTTGATGATTGTCTGGAACATGCGTATCAGAATGATAATTCTCTTTTATGTGATGTCGTAAACTTTATTACGATATGTTTGTCACGGAGAAAATATGAAAGTCGTTTCTGATAAACAAGTGAATTTGTTACAGAATGAAATAAATATATTTCTGTGACTGCTGTTTCGGGTTTTAATTAAATAAGCATGGTTGTGAGTTTAGGAAATTTTTTCTCTTTCATTATGCTCGTAAATAAATTACCCAATCAGGTTTGCATTGATAGTTAAAAACGCACGTGTATAATCACAGTTAAAAAGTGAGAGCATCAAATTGCCGCGCTCGATTACTTTCATCCAGTTTAAGTATAATCTCAGTGAAACGCAAATTTGTTAAACTGCGTTCATTGTGGACTTTCAAGAGCTCGGAATAATTTAAAAAAATATAATTTTGTTTGTGTTGTATTTCATATACACTATTAATTGGTAATATTTAGAGTAGTCGTTTGAATACATTAAAACTACTTACATGGCAAATAACAGAAATAATTTTATATATAGATATTTTTTGCTGTGAATAATCTTTTTCCTCACATGTAATTGTCTACATTGTGTTTGCAAATGTTCACACATTAATGGAAAATACTATTATCTGCCACGTGCCACCACGTAGTATATCCATATAAAAAACTCGATCACTGTAGTCTAATTTTGAGCATGCTTTAGTGCCGTGGGAAGAAAATGGTCTGAAGTGCCGGTATGTATAAGAATTTTGTAACTGGTCGAGTTGTAATAAATTATCTGGAATATAGAGTAGTGTTTTAGAAATCCTTTCTCTGATTACATCTAAAGAAACGCCAAATTTGAAACATGACCACGAAGAAATTTTATTGTAATTGAAATGACGACGTTGCGGAATTCAGTACAGTTTTAAATAACTTGTCTCATAACTGTTAATTATTACTCTATTAACTGTTAGTGTAAAATGAACTATATCTTTTTGACCCACATTATTGCACATGACAGCAATATTGCAATGCGTGTAATATCTATTGGTTGAGTTTATTTATTCCTACTTGCGAAATTCAATGCATACGAATGTGTTTCTAATGTATGGGATTTATGTATATATCAAAGAAAAACATCATCAGAAAGCTTATACTAAGAAGGAAAATGAAGTACCTACACGCAGCGACCGACAGCTTTGATTAAATTGCTATATTTCAAAGTATCTGAAGTACTTACTGAAGATCTCCGCTGTATATATTCACCTGCAATTAATCGACATCTCAAGAGAGAAGAAAGCCATACATTTTTTGCTTAGCCACTGTGAGACATATGAAGAAATTAGTATCAGTAAATATGCTTCTGAAAAAACACACAAAACGACATTCCAAACACTAGCAAACACTGCACAACAAGAACAAATTAAATACTCTCGTATAACACTGCAATAAATTAATAATTTTACAAAAAAAAATATACTGCAAAAATGTATACGCAACACAACAGATTTTTTTAATAACAAGATCGGGAGCGGTAGCTCAGTGCATCAACTGATGTCACTGCAGCGCCTCTGACCGGAAGGTTCTAGGTTCGAGTCCTGACGGCGGCAGGAGTTTCGACACTAGCTTTTCAGCTTGGTAGAATTCGGTCGCAGTCTGGAGGAGAATTCTAGCGCCCGGCTGCTCTGATCGGTAGTTTTCCGTGGTTTCTCCGATCAACACCAGGCGAATGCCGGAGCAGTACCCTACCAAACGGGCCACGGACCGCGCGCGATCTGTCCTTCCTCTTCCTTGTCGTATCCTCTCCCCTTACACACACACTTACACTAACATGCACTCACTAACATATTCCGGAGATCGATCGGAGCTTAGAGCTTGGCCCGGCTGGGGCGGTGTCCTGCTGGTGGGAGAGTCCTGGTTAGGGGGAAACCCCACTAGCCGACGGTAGGTCGGCGCCGGATTTCGCCATCCAGCGGGGAATGATCACCGCCATCTCCCGAGAAAAAAACATGCACTACACTAACGGGACTAATGACCAAAGCAGTTGACGTTCCCGGAAACACGAAAAAATCAATCAATCAATCAATCAATTTAATAACAAGAGCATGAAATAAGTTGCTTTTCCATAAAGCAATACACGAATAGCAAATATTTAACAGCGGGGGCCTCTTCCTTGGTGCTTCGCTGTCCCATGACGTCAGCCGTGTCAACAGTGAAGCACTGAATATGAGAATTCAGTCTGCATGTGCAGTATGAGAATAGTCGTAATAACACAATCCAATACTCACATCTTTCAGTTAAAATCGAAACTGTTTCATTGTTTTGGATTTTCCTCCTAGAACCTCACGCAACCTTAGCCAGCACTCGAATCGCCGGAGGCTGCACAGTTTTCATTCGGTTCCTGCGCGCATTGGAAATAAGTAATGTAGGTTACAGGACAGGAGGTTGGTGCTGACTCTTGCGACCTTTGTCCAATTCATGCTACCCGAGGCCCCGCACAGAGTGCCTGATAGGGTTACCTACAATATTCATGTACAAGCGAGGACATTTGGAAAAAAATGCTACAACACATCTCTTTTTATAAATATTTAATTTTGACTAACATCCACTATGTTTATTTCTTCTCTCTATTTACGATATAAGGGAAAAGATTCGTCCACAAAATGCAGATGAAGGTGATCTGAGAAATGATATTGTTTTCTATTTTACATTAAACCAAAAACTTACAATGAAGCAGATGTTAGTCTTTGGAACATCAAATGTTATAAATTTACTAAAAGGAGGACATTAAAAATACAAAGGAGGACGAGAGGATTACCGACGTCAATGAAAGACTGTCCTCCCAAATACAGGAAGGTTGGCAACCCGTTGCCAAGCCGGAGGCTGCATGTTTTTCATTCGTTTCCTGCGCGCATTCGAAAGAAATTCGTAATGTAGGTTACACGCCAGGAGGCTGGTGCTGAGTGTTGCGCCCTTTGTCCAGTTCCGCGCGCAGAGAGCCCGCCCGTGACCCAGCGCCTGCGCAATCGACGCCTGGCGCGGTGCGGCGCGCGGGTGTCGCATGTCCGGGGCCCTGGACGCCGAGCCAAGCCGAGCCGAGCTGCAGCGCTCCCGCGCATATCCGCCTCGGGCGTCGGTTTCGCCCCACGCTCCCTTCACACGCCATTCGCACTGCGTCCTCAAGAGCTGCGATAGTTGTTTTTGAACGCCAACCGGTCTCAAACGATATTCTGACGTACCTTGGATGTGACTCGCCTACGCACCTATTTGACAATGCACATGGCCTTGATATTCGATTGTGGAATCTCCTATTTTATTTCAGAAGAAGGTCTGTTGTATGTGAATTCGTTGCATTTTCACTGCGTTTTGTTTCGAAACAATGTCAATTATTGACGGAAGTATAGTCATCTTCTCCTCATATCTCGTATTTAGTCTTTATTTGTTGTTTCCTTGCTCCTGTGGCTACAATACAAATGATCCGCGGGAAGAGTAGATTTTTAACGATAATGGAGCAACAGTGGAAAGAAAAGTAGACAATATACAAATTCAACTTTTGTGGAATAGTGGAAAATATGCAAATATGAAAATATGGATCAATCGGCATTTGAAGCCCGGTACCCTGAAGGCGAAGATCTGACCACTTGCCATAGGTTATCACCTGCCCTCCATTCCCAATAGCACCGTTAGTGCATGACTGTCCTCAGTCACAGTTCATCCTCCACCTCCAACTTTCTCACTTCCTTTTTTCAGAGTCTGCTAGTCACCGCCGCAATCACCCTCTGCCATGCTGCGACCCTCAAGACCTGCATCAGCGACACCACAGCAAAGCCGTTACATTTTGTTCCACGTCTGAAACACAATGCTCCGTCACCACCACCATCACTGTGCGTGGCCGCGATAACCCTCACGTGGCGCCACCACCACCACAACCTCCTTCTTCGCCTCCACCATAGTCAAAGCCACCCTAATCGCCACATCTCGCCCGCCCCCCGCCACTGCCCTGCCTTGGCCCCACCGTCCTCCGCCGCCGCCCCCCACTCCCACCGCCGCCTCCACCTCCGCCTGTGTCTTCGCCACTGCCACAGCCGCCTCCGCCTCCTCCGCCGTCTTCGTCTCCACCTCCATCTTTACCTCCACTTCCACCTCTATCCACCTGCACCTCTTCTACCGCGCCGCCTCTGCTGCCACTTTCGGCCCCTCGGCAACCTATGGTAACCACGGCCACCGCTGCCTCCACCGCCTCCGCCGCCTCCGCCGCCTCCGCCGTCCCCGCCACCTCCGCCACCTCCGCTGCCTCCACCGACTCCGCCTCCTCCTCCGCGTTTACCGCTACCGCTCCCTCGGCCGCCTCCGCCGCCTCCGCCGCGTCCGCCGCCTCTGGCCCCCCCCCGCCGCCGCGCCGCCCCCGCGACGGCCTCGCCGCTCGGTCCCACGCGCTCCGAATGAGGCGATTTGCGCGGACGTTTGACGCGAATTTCTCTGCCGGCGGTGAGTTGGGGCTGCGATCACGGGAGACACAGATCGCTGATGAGGGGGCAAGCGACAAATTGCGAGAATAAGAGACGCATCACGTCTTTCACTCAGGTTTCGCTTCGCTTTCCATTTATACCTGTGATATCGCGAATAATTCTGAATTTTGCAGCTTTTGTTTACACTTTTTCTCTATGTCCTTATTAGATTATCATGAAAACTCTCTTTTGAAATGATTTTTTCTTTATTTTATCTCTATGAATTCCCAATGTTAGAATCATATTACATCGTTACAAGTTACACATCACATCGTTAGCGTTCCATTCTGTCGAAATATATTTTGGCCCACACAGTTGGAAAAGATTATTATTAATAAGATTCTTGATAGTAAGCACTTAATTGTCTCTACAACTATTAATCATAAAGAAAGTGTCAAACCTCGTTCAGAACTATACAACTAAGTTATTTGGTACAATCCCGACGAATATTCAGATTATTAAATTAGACATGCTTACTCCACAAGGAGCTCCACGACGCACTCGTAGTTTTGCTCTGATAAGAAATCAACTACTTCGCGAATATTTTCCCATTCATTACATTATTTACACATTATAAGAACCACGATGGGCCACGGGCTACATTGGGCAACATTAGTTCAAAGAGATTGGGGGGGGATAGTGCGCTCTGCCTTGGGGGCGATCCACCGGGACGACAGTAGTCGCAGGGAGATTTAGAAGGGTTCCTTTGGTGAAATAAATGGCAGCCGACTAAGGAGTCGGTCAAAAATCAAAAAAGGAAAAAAAGCTCGGATACAAATAAAGAGAGATTTACCTTTTTACTTTCAGTGAACTTCTGTCGTTTTTCCTTTCACCTGCATGAAAAAAATATCTTTGTTTGGCAAGCTCGCTAGACTAATAGTAGTGAAGTAATTAGAAGTGTGTAAAACACCTGGTTTTCAGTACATGAGAAGGTCAGTTCAACAACAGCCTTCATTCATTTGTATGTTCACCTTGCTCGTGTAACGGAGTGGAATGGAGATTTGAAGTTGATTTGAGGTAGATAATGAAGATTTGTGAATAGCCAGCTTTTTCGTTAACACACAGTGCAAAGGCCAGTACATTGGAAGTATATGTACACGAAGGTGTGTATTAACGAAAGCGTTGAGGTGTAGTGCAGATTCCAAGAAGCGGAAACGGCAGCGCTTTCCCGAAGGACTCGGTTCCGCCGACGCCAATTCCCAAAATGAGGTCACTGGGGAGTTTGCGTGTTCTGTATTCTTTTAGTTTACAAACCGAGTCAAAACCGAAGGAATGTGTTACAACTAGTATGTAAAACTAACTTTCTTCAAGCAAATATATTTTTTTTAAATTTAGTCTGCGCATTTTCTCATATATCTTCTATAATATTTTTTCCCTTTATTTGTTTAATGTTTTTCCTTCATCCATTGTCATTGGTATTACATTCCCAGAAAATAAGAATGTAATACTAATTAACAAATAAACCTTTTTTAATGACCGTTTGCTATTTTAATAAAATGAAAGGTTGTTGTCATTTATCATAACTATAAATAAAACCAAACCAAACGGAGTTTCATCCGATTGTAGCAAATAATTTTAGTTTGTACGACTGAAATTCAGTTGTAAATACTGCCAAATACCATTAACAGACGAGATCTGGGGGATTAAGTTGAAGTCAAGAAGTAAAATTACTTTAACTAAACAATATTGAAATTTTAACTAACTATGTTGAAAAGAATGTACGACCGACAATAAATTTGAAATGAATATACAACCAAAAAGGACAATGAAGGTATGTTATCAAAAGGGAAGTAATGTTTCCAGATTTTCTTCAGAAATCTTTCACTTAGTACTCTCAACTACAATGGGAGACTGTTCGCATTAAAACTTGCACTAAAAAGCAGGCTATCAAATGGCATGCATCCAAATTCATTGCATAGTAAGTTACCTCGCAATATATCTGGGCAAGGTCTCAATGATTTCTGTCCCTTTTCCCTCATCCGCTTCTACTCTGACGCAGCTGGGAATGTTGTTTTGAATGTAACCGTCGCTTCACACTCGACGTTTCATCAACCTCTATCTTCAGACGGTTATACGATAAAATAATATATTGAACACTCTCGACAGTGTAATTTATACAGTCATTTTAAGGTGTCATAAAACATTAAGAACTGCATTTTAATTTCATTTGTGTTTCAACAGTCTGTGTTAAAAATATAAAAGAAGATGTTTCAGGAGTAAATGAACTAGTTGGTACCGGTTAATAAATTACCCAATAACATTTGTAGAGTGTTGAAAATACTTTTAACTTCACTATTGTTGAAGTTGGAAATTCATACTTTTCAAGACCTTGAATTATGTGAATGTTTTGTCTTACTCTCGCTTCTGCAAGAGAAAGTTGAAGAGAATAATAAAGAGAGAACCTGAATATTGCTTTCTTCTAGTCTTTCTGTTTCTGGCGAAGTGTTCGTACTTATTCATGGTGACATTCAGGAACATATTGTGAATGAAGAAGGTTCATAGAATTTCACGCGGACATTACTTTTGTATGCAAAAATTTAAAACATTGTTTTCTTCATTCTCTGTAGTAAACTGTATATATTTGGATTGAAGTTGAAGTTTTTTAGAGTTTCCTCCAACTTATCTTTCTTTATAATGAGTAAGATGTCATCAACAAAGCGCTGATAAAACAAATGTTCGGTTTTTGACAGAACAGAATTTTCCAGGTTTCTGATTACTATTTCTGAAAATAAACAACTAATAGGAACTCCAATGGATGTACCTTCTATTTGTTGAAAGCAAATTGAGTTAAATTTAAAATACATGTTGATAAAATTATTATTGGAATAAGAATTTCAGAGTTAGAAAGTTTTAAAGGTTCTTCCAAATTTTTTAGTTTTTCTTTTAAAATATCATAAATCTACTGGTGCGGCAATGACGAAAAAATAGAAACAATGTCAAGTGATACCGTTATGTAGTTATTGGAAATATGTATTTCACGTACTTCTTTAACCAACTGAAAGCTATTCTCACAGTGTATTATATACATATAGTTTTTATCAAGCAGGCAAATTTTTAAATGTTCATAACATTGCACGCTATATAGTAAACTTCAAAGTCCCTATAGTCATTCAAACTAATGAATCCAAAAAGGAAAACCAAAAACTGAGGGCTTCACTCATCGAGCAGATTGAGAAGCATTGCAATTAAGATTAATTGCTTACACTACAAAGTAAAACGATGAGTTGACTAGAGTCGTTAAGGCAATTTGATAATTCTTAACACAACTGCAAAACACGATCAGGATTACAATGTCGTACAAACAAGACTCATTATCCCAAAATGAATTAGCCTTAGTCGTGTGAGTAGTCGATCTCTCGTCACAAGGGAGTGTCCACCTTCGCTTGCACAGGTCGACGACCTGGCTCCTGCGACAAGAGACTCCGGGCGTATCACGTGTCGCCGCCGCTGCCGCCGCCCACGCCGCCCGGGCGCTGGGGTTCGGAAGGCGATGCCCGACGGCGTGCCGGGTGGGGCACAGCGGGCGGGCGGGGGTGGCAAGCAGAGGCGGGGGCTGGAGAGGGCGTTGAGGGGGCAGGGCGTGGGTGGGACAGGGCGTGGCCCGGGAGCGGGGTTGGGCGGTGGGCAGAGGGGGTGGGGCCGGCCTTGGAGCGGAGTAGGACGGGTAGGAGCGGCGCTACTGGCGGAGGCGGGGGTGGGGCACGGCGTGGAGCGGCAGCGGGGGGGAGGGCGGGGCGGAGCGGGCTATGGGCAGAGGCAGGGGCGTGGGTGGGCATGGTACGGGAGCAATGTGGGGCGGGGCGCAGCGCGGCTACGAGCAGAGGCAGGGGCGTGGGCGGGCGTGGAGCGGGAGCGGGGCGGGGCGGAGCGGGACGATGAGCAGAGGCGGGGGCGGCGCAGGGCGTGGGGCGGGAGCGGGTGGGGCGGGGCAGAGCGGGTGCCCAACGCGCGGGGCGAGGAGGGCGTGGGATCGACGCCCGAGCAGGACACTGGTCGCCAAGTGGGGCACGTGGGTGGGGCGGCCGCCCCCTGCCGGGCGAAGCGGGTGAAGAAACAGCGACGCGCGCAGCGCAACAATTCGGGTGCTGGCATTGAGCGGTTCTCGATTAGTCACAAAGGACCCCAGAGAGTAATTCGGTTCTGTGATACGCAGGGGAGAAATGACTTCAGTTTAGAGGGTAGTAGACTACACCTTTTAGTGCGCCTAGTGTGCATTGTTTTCGCAGAACGAATAATGCCTTTATAGAGCTCAAAGAGAATAGAATGCTCAGTTTTCGTGTATTCTAAAAAAGAAATCAATGTATTAGATTTCAAATTTGTGTCTGAAATATATTCTTAACACTCCATGATTCTTTAAAAGTTCGTTAATGAAGAATTGGTACATTAGTTTCAAAAAGATCTCTTCGTCTCCTGTTGATACAAATCGTTGACATAAGTCAATTTTCTTATAACTAATTCTCTAATTGTCTTCAAACAATTCTTGTTGATAATTTATAATTCAAAGAAATGTTTTTAACTCATTTCAAAGGAATGCCTCGCCCCGATCGTGTTTGAAAAACCTCTGCTTAGGTGATCGTTTACTCTGTTTTGTCCTCTCTCCGCAGACATCCCCACTCCTCCCCACCCTCCTCGGCTGAGGCTGGAGCGTTGTCCCAGGTGCGGCCCTTCTAGTACACGCCCATCTGGTACCCATAACCTCACAGCGGATGGTACATGTGGATCCCTATTTATCGAGTTCATGTTTGTCATCTTAGCGTAGCAAAGATCGTGGGCCCGTTGTGACAGCATCGAGCTAACGGTCAGGAAGCAAACCCATTGCATTAAGTAAGGTGTAATGAATTGGCTTAATGTAATGATTATGTAATAGTTCTCAGTAAGAAATTTGAAGAATTGTGAATTTCTCATGTAGATAGCTTACTAGCAAATCGGTTCTCCATGAACGACTTTGTTTTCTTCATTATTTTTTCTCTCAGACTTTTATTATGGTCTCCATGAATATCTTACATTAAATGTTTTTATACAAATGTTTAAATGAATAAGAATAATGTATAATGACATTACATTAATGTAATATTACATTACTGTCTCCATGTAAATAACTCAGTAAATTTATTTTAATGTATTTTTAATATTATTTAAATAAATTATGAGATAACAATTACATTCTGAAAATGGAAACGCTGAAAGTGTCAAACTTACATATATTCAAATTGTTCTTAGAAAATGCTAGCGTGGCGAATAATTGGGAAAAGCAGGAAGTGTCAGATATGTTACATTGTAGTTCAAAATGTCTCCAAAAGCTGTAGAAGTGTGTATGTTCCTTCGGTAATTTGCTTATTAAAACGCTGATTTGCCGCGTGAGTGAGGTGGGCAGTTTTCCCAATTCTATTCTTCAATTACTACAATTAGTACACCTATTTGATATTCTCTCGCATATGGGTGTACATGTGTAGGAAATATCACGATTTATCATATATTATTCGCTTAAATACTGGGATACCCTTCTTGTTGCATTTTAATATCAGGTCGACTATAACTCTCAGATGAAACGCATGACCATTATATAACAAACAAGAATTACTCAAGCATTTTGCTTGTTCTTTCATATTTAGTGAATGAATTTTATTTTACAACTTTGTAAATACAGCACTTGAATAACAACTTATATAAACATAACATATACAAATAAGACTGCATACTAAATATAAGAATACGCTACATATTAAGCCCTTTCCTGTGTTTATCAATCATACTGATTCTTTCACATTTGTCCTCCAATAACCACCTAACCTTGCCCTCATTCTTCCTTCCTTGAAAACCAGACATCTCTCTAAAATACGTTCCCAATCTTCTTCCATCTCACAGATTCTACATTTTACCCCTCACTATTCAGCCAATATTTACTCGCTCACATTTCATTACCTAACCTATATCTCCCTGCCCTACGTTTCTCACTTTCCTTATATTTACCTTATAAATAGCTGGGAATATCATACATAAGAATAATTTTAAACCAATAATTAAAATTTGAATTTTTTACATTCAATGCTCCACTAGTAACATTTAGTAACATTAGTTGAAAATTTCGAAAACAGTTTGTACAAGAATGAAACTGACTTAATCTTCGAATCACAAGATATTTTCTGTAGCATTTCAACATGTGCGTAAGAAGTACTGTTACGTGAGTAGGGAAACTTGTTTCGATGTTGGTCTAGCACCTTTGTTAACCGATTTCCGCTGGCACCTTTGTGAAATCAACTCGATAAGAATCACTAGCCACTTCGCCGCTATCTCGAGCAGTTACGAAAACGTGTGGTCTCCCAAAGTGGATGTGGTTCCTTCCGGCGGTGGCGGTGGTTCGTGCTTGAAAGCGCGTTGAGCCAAATACATTGAAATGTACGCTAGCGGGCTCTTTGAACTGATTTCAATCTCCGACTACTTGCTATGTAAATTAAAGACGCAGAGAGAAACAACTTCGTGCTCACTGCCCTCATTCCAGTTTTCGAAAAACCGCAAGAAATTAAACCAGCTTTTTACGTTGTTGTTTGTGGCGCTTGTCGAGCTGTCAATTGTAAGTTGATACAGTAAGTAGATATGAAATGATTAAATAAGGATTTTCATTGGGAAAATATTTTTATATATTTCTATTTGTTTCGACATTTTCTCTCTCATTTTTTACTTGTTGTATCATAGATTATGTTAAGTTTGCATTATTTGGAGGAAAAAGTGCTTCACACGATTTATTGCGTGAGTGAAAAAAGTTACACAGTATAATGCCCTAAAGTTTGCAGATTGGGTTTCGCAAAATCTTCTTCATACAACATTGCCAAATTTGTAAATAACATTACTTTACTGCTATTTATTTCCCACAAATTACGCAATTCAATTTTAAAATTAATTTTTAAAAAGCATTTTTTAATTAAAAAGTTAGCATAATGCAATTCCTTCTGACCAATATTGATACAACTTTAACATCGATTATATTCTTTAATTATTTTGCAATATGGTACCTTATATTCTCTTTCCTATTTATTACTATTTATTTATGAATATTTGTCAAATATTACTGACTGTTTTACTTTAGGTTGGCCTCTAATGTACCTCTTCCTTGGAAAGCCAAGTAAATAGATAGAAAAATAACTATTACATACACACCACATTCATACGTGTCTTAAAATTCTAAATCTTCTTACTCTTGACAACTTAAAATATAGCAAAATAATACAATTCAACAAACAGGAAGCAGAGATTCGTGGCATAATGAGCAGTGCATGTAACTCCCAACGTTGAGGCTTCGGGTTCAAATAAATTGTATTCCCGACCAACCCACGTGGAATTTGAGGTAGATAAAGGAAGTTCTCGACAGGTTTTCTCGGGTTTCTACCGTTTTCCCCACCTTTCGTTCCATTATTTGCCCTTCATCATTACCGCTATCATCTACTCATTTGATCATTCATGACCTTCAAAATGAATTTAAACAATAATAATATAATAATTAAATAATAATAATAATAATAATAATAATAATAATAATAATAATAATAATACCGGGAGAACAATAAAACAACGAGCTCAGTGCATCAACTGATGCCACTGCAGCGCCTCTGACCGGGAGGTCCTAGGTTCGAGTCCTGACGGCGGCAGGATTTTCGACACTAGCTTTTCAGCTAGGTCGAATTCAGTCGCTGTCTGGAGGAGAATTCTGAGCCGGCTGCTCTGATCGGTAGTTTCCGTGGTTTCTCCGATCAACACCAGGGGAATGCCGGAGCAGTACCCTATCAAACTGGCCACGGACCGCGCACGATCTGTCCTCCCTCTTCCTTGTCCTATCCTCTCCCCTTATACACACACTTACACTAACATGCACTACACTACCACATATTCCGGAAGACCTGTCGGGAGCTTGAAGTTTGTCCAGGCTGGGGCGGTGCCTCGCTGGTGGGAGAGTCCTGGTTAGGGGGAAACCCCACTAGCCGACGGTACGTCGGCGCCGGATCTCGCCATCCAGCGGGGGAAAATCACCGCCATCTCCCGAGAAAAAAATCATGCACTTCACGAACGGGACTAATGACCAAAGCAGTTGACGTGCCTGGAAACACTAAAATAATAATAATAATAATAATAATAATAATAATAAATACAATTATGTATTTTGTGCGCCCACTAGGGTAAAACGTGGAGCAAACACGCTGAAAGTGGCAAATGTGGAAAGAAGGAAAGAGCGTTGAGGCGGGGGTGGCGATCCCTCTGACATTTGTGGAGCAGCTTGTCGGCCACTCCCTCTTTGTGAACCGGCTCCTGCGGTCCCTTCGACGAGCGGCACTCGCAGAACCAGTCCGCACGCGCTCTCCGTACTTCGTGCGCTATCTCTGAAATATTGAAACGCCCTTTTTACTTCGGTTCTTTTTTCTTTCCAGACTACTCAAGAACGCTTAGTAGGTGGTAGAGAGGGAATCTCATTACATTCTCTCCGATCGATAGGAGTGAGAACCTTTCCGACTTCTTAATTATGTTTCACCAAAAGGGATGCAGAATGAAGTAGTTACATGAAGGCGAAGTTCGCCAAGTTGTTACTAAGCACAACTCCAATATTTTCCTAATAAAGGCAACAAAGTTGAGCGTTGCTGATTTCAAAAAGGTATTGACAGATCCGAAACTTTTAAAACCTGTTCATTTATTCCGATGGGAAACGCTAATCACAATCATATGCAAATCGGTTGTCTGAACCGAAAGTATGTGAATGTCTACATGTTTCGCGCTGTCAACTCCACTTGATGAAATAAATTGATTTGGTTTGGTTTGGTTTCTTCGTGTTTCCGGGCGCGTCAACTGCTTTGGTCATTAGTCCCGTTTGTGTAGTTCATGTTTTTCTCGGGAGATGGCGGTGATCTTTCTCCGTTGGATGGCGAGATCCGGCGCCGACCTACCGTGGGGATTCCCCGTCACCACGACTCTCCCACCAGCGGGGCATCGCCCCAGCCGGAACAAGCTCTAAGCTCCCGACCGGTCTCCCGGAATATATGGTAGTGTAGTGCATGTTAGTTTAAGAGCAGAGGATAGGACAAGGAAGAGGAAGGAAAGATCGAACGTGGTCCGTGGCCCGTTGGGTAGGGTACTGCTCCGGCATTCGCCTGGTGTTGATCGGAGAAACCACGGAAAACTACCGATCAGAGCAGCCGGCCTCAAGAATTCTCATCCAGACAGCGACTGAATTCGACCTAGCTGAAAAGCTAGTGTCGAAAATCCTGCCGCCGTCAGGACTCGAACCTAGGACCTCCCGGTCAGAGATGCTGCAGTGACATCAGTTGATGCACTGAGCTACCGCTCCCGGTTTGATGAAATAGAGGAGAATGTCATTATGCAAGGGTGTGTTAAACATACTCAATTTTAAACTCGTGTCGCTATCCGTTTGATATAAAATCAAATTTTATTGGTTCAATGTGCTTTGTGTAGTGAAACATTGATCTTCCTTTTCTGAAGAGAGAGCTCGTGCGAGCGATCACGCGAAGTTTGAAGTGAATTCTTCTCCTGAGGATTTCTAAGGTGCGGGCGCTGTACAACCGATGTTATGGTGTGGAACGGGGTTTCTGTTTTCTGAGTATCATTTCCGTCTCACGCGTCATACCGGAAGAACCAGTCAACTGTGAAAATGGCAAAATGTGAGAGTGCAGAAGGATTACAACGCGTCTGCCAGACGCGTCCATTCTTACAGTTTCCGGGCCAAGCGAGCCTTAAAGGGGAAGCATCTTTTCGGGCATTTTCTCTCTTGCGTTATGAACATTTTTTCAAGCGTGTTGCATAAACGTCTCGGCGACTTTTCTAAGTGGTCGCAACTCTGAATTACAGTTCTTAGCTCGAAGGCTAGTGTGGTATGTTTAAGGAAATGTGTTATTGGGTGTGCTACTGACGGAGGTGCCAAACAAAAAAAGACTAATATCTGGTAAGTAGTTTTCTTTTAACGCGTTCAGAACACCTTTGTAACATATACTAATGATTAGAATTAGTAGTTTTTAATGATAAAAACATATTGTTCATAGTTGCTCTTCAATAATCATAACTGATTTAAATAAACTCTTCAGAAATTTGTGTTATTCTCGTGTAGTTGCTCTAAGATCAAAGTACAAGCAGAAATGTAAATTTACAGTAATACAGCTGTAGGAAATATGAATCGTGATCTGTTCTGGGTGAGAGGGGCCAGCATCTCGTTGCACTTTGTTTTTTCTTTTGTTATCCTTTGAACTCCCTTACGTAATTTCCTCAAGCTTTATTGTCCATGGTATTCAAAGCATTCCCTCAAGGTATTGCTATTTCTCTGGATGACAAAAAAACTCTTACAAGCTACTTCTTCATGTATATACTATTTGGAAAAAACATTTGGAATGATGTGCTTACGAAATTGGCTGCGTGTAACTGAAACCCTCTAAGCAGGAATTTCCCTTTGTACAATATTGTTGGTACAAAAGTAGTTTTAGGCTATATGGAAAGGGTTGAGATGAAACTTCTGTAAGGAGGAGATTTCTGGATATAGGTTGTGATTGTTGGTTTCTAGGGTTTCCGCTAATCAATGCTTGATGCTCGAGCAGTATCTGATACAAGTCGCAGACCTTACCTTCTTTCTCACCCAGTCTTCACTTTCACTCCTAGAACCGGGAAAGGGTTTATATTTCAGTCTCTAGGTTTGTATGTACCGAAAGATTTTTCATATTACATGTTTTTCCTAAACAGACGAGACCCCGCATACCTCTTGGCATTTGAGAAGTAGTAGTAAATGATTAGTGAGAAAATGCTAAGAAAATTACTTGAACCTGAAGACTACTTAATAAGAGAAGTTTGCATCAGGAAACTATTAAATAAATGCTAAGTTGTACAAATGAAATTTTACTGTTCGTCAGCATCATAAGAACATTTTTATCAGTATTGGATTCGCTTTGGTTTTTTTGTGTTTTAAAAAGAGGAAAGTGATAGATTGATTTGTCAGAGGATTAATTTTAATTAGAAGACAATTTTTATAATTTGAGGTTGCGTATAGTTTGGCGACACAAGTTTTCAATAATAATTTTTTGCATTTAGAATAAATATATTATTTAACAGTATGTCGATAGATGTTCACTCCTATCTCTCGAAAAAATAATATTTCAAGCTTTGCTTTTTACCTTTCATTTTGGTTTCACATTTGTTGTTTACTATGTTGGTGAATTCACGATTCATTCTGCAAGACAGATCGTGGTATGTGCATATTAAGCAAGTAAAGGCAGTACAATGACTTATCCGCATTAGTCGGGATTGTCTCACACAAATGCATCACAGCAATTGATTTGTTTCCGACACGAAGATTTTTAAATTTTAAATTATGTTATTTCTGTATAAACACTCTGTATACAGATTTCACGTCCGACTATCGCAATTGTGAGTCATAATCAGCTTTCTTCTCTGTAATCATCACCAACTATCTGACACCCACCCGATATGTATTTTGTGATTGCTTCGATGAAACAATATGTTTCAAAAGGTTTATTTTTTATGTGTCTATTAACTTTCAAGACGAGGAATTTTCCTTCTGGATTCGGTTCTATGACGTTCGTAATTTTCATTCCTCGACACTAATTGCATTGGTAAACTCAGAGTGAAAGGTATAACAAATCAATGCGTACTGTTGCTGTGTGACCAGCAGAATCATTTCTTAGATCTCAGAGATAACGGTCATTTAAAAAGGCACCGCTTGCTTTTATGTCATTTAAAGGCGTTGTCTGGCGCCATGCAACCACCACGTTCGTCGCTAAGGTGTTAATGTAGTTCTAATAATAATAATAATAATAATAATAATAATAATAATAATAATGTCTTTATTAATGGCGAGGCTCAGGCCATAGGGCCTGTTCTTCCACTATTCTGCCCTGTATGTATGTTCTGTTTATTTTGTCGTGTATAAACAACAAAGAAAAATGATGTAGGCAAACAAATATAGTTGAAATGGAGGGCAAACATAGCGGAAGGTAAGACTGACTCGGATGAAGACATGGTAGTGGTGAAGGTAAACTGAAACCGATTCGAAGAATCTCGCATGCGTTCTTGAGGAAATGAGAATGGACAATAAAGAGGCATGTAACCAATGCTACCAGGAACAATGTCGTGAAAACTAAGATAGGGTAAAGATAAATGTTAGGGAAAATTAGCAACAGAAGAATAAAGGTAGGGTCTTAAATCAATAATGATGCCGATGTAAGAATCACGCAAAATATGCTATTGATAATGTGAAAGATAAGCGAACAGGCGGGAAAAATTCTATTAATAAAACATACTTGATTGCATTATATTTAAGGTATCGAATTTACGATACATTGTATATTAAATTGAGAGAGTTGTGATTAGTTTAACTACTTGTAAAAACACTGAAAAATATCTAGCATCTTGAATTATGTCCCACATGAAATCCTTGGTTTCTGTATTCAACCATTGTAACATACGAATGATATTTCACCACATATTCAGGCAGAAAATCGGGAAAGTGCGTAAACAATATAAACCCATTAAGACATAAGTATTAGAAAATGTACTGATTTCTTGTCAAAAAGCGCTTAATAAAGGAAGATATTTTTCAAAAGATTTTTAAGCTTCATCATTTTTTACTTCAAATTATACGGTCGAAAATCGGGGCAATAGTAACTATGATAATTCTAGTAATTGAAAAAGAAAATTCTTAAAGACGCATAAGTATATCCCGTTTTGAACATCGCTAAGGCTTGCCTTAGATATTAATATTGATTGACAGATATGATTGTTGTGAATTATTTCTTATTTCACATTATGGACTACCACAAGATATCTGCTACTACCACAGAACAACCACGGAATTAATATTGATTAACTGTAAAAAACTAAATAACATTTTCTTTAGCTCTTCTTGGATTGGCGTATTAAAATCTGCGTGCTTCCGTTCAGCGAAAGTTTTTAGTCTTTACTGAGATTTTCAACTTCATGACATATTTTTTAAAGCACCAACTACGCGGTCATTATCGACCACTGTTGATTTAACGTGATGTGTATCTAAATACTCAATTAAGTGATAGGGTGATGATAGGGATGAAAGGAAGAAAACCATATAATCATGCCCGAAGCGTGTCTCGAACCCGCGATCTTTCGTCCCGAGATCTCTAAGGCTCTATTGTCTTAGCGATCTCGGCCACCCAGGCTATACCTGAATTTATTTCAAGCTGTTTTCTCTACAAGAACCCCCAGTGAATATAAGCGCAAATACTACAAATAAATAATATCTGTTACTGATGGCTGCCCACAAGACACCCATAAATAAGGCTGAGCAGGACGGTGGATCGGCGGCGGAGGGGCCGGAGCGGGCAGCGGCGCAGTCCTTTCTCCGCGCAGCGTCACGCCCGTCTGCGCGCTGCGCACGCTGCCACGCCCCTTCGCCTCTGCCTCCATAATCACCACCTTCGCCCCCCCCACACCCGCCCCGGCCCTGTACCCTCCCCGTACCCGCCCACCCCACGCCGTACCCGGACCTGAGCCGCCCCGCCCCCGCCCTGCACCCGTCGCTGCCCCACCCCCCACCTCCGCCCCCGCTCCCCCCCCCCCTGCTCCTTTACAGTCTCTGATGTGTTCCCACAGCCTCCGCTGTCACACGCAGCTCAGTCTCCTAGTTGCCGTAGCATTTTCTCCCTCTCGCGGTTTTGTACCTGACCGATTTATCTACTTGACGTGATTGCTTTGAATGCATTTAACTTCCTATTTTTCTTTTCCTCTTCCATAGAATGTATCTTGTTCCTACTCGTTTTCTGTCTCTATCGTGCTCAACTCCTTTTTTATTTTTGACTTCTCCTTATATACCTTTGGTTTTCACTCAATTCCCACTCACCGTTGCCTCCTCTTTTATTTTCTTCCATTGTTTCTCTTAAACAAGTTAATTAACATTATTTTGCACAATGTAATGAGGAAATGAGGATGAATACACACCATACTGACTCCGGCCGTGGAATTCTACACTTTCATAAATGAAAATAAGACTCAACAGTAAGGATCATTAGCACATAATTTTGTACATATATATATATATATATATATATATATAATTTTGTACATTTACATAATTTTGAAGTTTGTAATTGACATAAGTATCAACTTTCGTCTAGAACATCTGGAAATAACATCAACCACCTCAGAATGCCGAATCTACGAATTGTCCGAAGAACTCCGAAACCTAGGAAACTGAAGGCATCATAACTACGGTACATACTCGCAGCCGTTCAACATTATATGAAATAAAGGAGTGGAGAACTGTCTTCAAATATTTGAAGAGAAAATATTTGCATGATTCTTTCATTTACATGTGAGAAATCGATACCTTGTCATCACTGGCGTCTTTGTTGTTTACCTTTCATATTCATTCTACAATTGTTTTTATTTAACAAAATACAAACTATCATCAACTTCAGGGATTAAACCAAGCGATTTGTTCCGATCTCAAGCATTGAATGCTGTATTTAAAATTGATCACTCTGGGGTTTCCTTGAGCGTGCCACATTCCTTCTCCCTTGAAGTTAGTAATTGAGAAGTTGTTAGTATAACCTATATTATCTTTAATTTTTGATTTGAGACCCCTTTTTTGACCGTCCACTAATTTACTTACACTGCATCTACTAAATACTCTTGAGAATGGAGATGACGTTGGTCTTCCATAATTATGCAGAATAGCGTAAGAGTCAAAAAGTGGAAATGACACCACCATAAACGAAAAGAGGAGAGACACCCACTCCAGACTGGAGGACAAAATGATCCATAGAGAGAGAAACCACGTTCGATTTCCAAAAATATTTTGTTTGCAGGTGGAAGATCTCATGTTTCTGACAAATAATTTTATTCTACCTTTGGAAGGCGATGTGAAATCTAAAATAAGATACCTCTCTCTCCTCTATTTGCCCGACACAAAATCTGAAGACTCTACCTTATCATCTCTCTCTCTCTCTCTCTCTCTCTCTCTCTCTCTCTCTCTCTCTCTCTCTCTCTCTCTCTCTTCAATAGTTGTCGCCTTTTCCTGTGAAGTACTTCGACCCCCTTACCCTCACGTCCCTGTACTTACCACACCCAGTCATCCATGACACCATGAAAACTTTCTATTTCATCCACGACTAAAAATAATTTTGAACAAACATGACTTTCCTGAACGAACAGAACATGAGATGAAAAAGATGAAATTATGAACACATTAACAAAAGTTAGTTTTTATTAGAATTTAGTATTATTGTAATCATATCATTTCAAGACCTGTAAGTCAATCCATAATCCATATTATTTCTTCTTGGACATATTTAAAATTTTCTAAAACTATTTTAACAGTATCACAGTGATTCCTCAAGTGAAATCTCAAGACCAATTTCAAAATTAATTTGACGTTAGAAAGGAGTCACCACTTTTGTTTATTATTTTTCCACGTAAGATTAATTAAAATCCTTGAATAGGGGTAAATTGTAGTATTGAATAATTGACTTTCGCATTGTTTTCTCGCCACAGAAACACGATCAGTCGCTGAACTTTGAACTGACGGCACGTGTATGCCATTTATTACACATGACTAGAATAGCCCCTTGGAGTTTCAGCGAAACGGTCTTTTGCTCTTATTCAGTTGGGAAGAGAAAGTCGTATTAAGAAACATTTGAATTGAAAAAAAAACGGAGGTCTTGTGATCACATCGTTATGGTCATGGCTAAAAAAAACAGAGTATGAAAATAATGTAATGTGGAAAATTAATTTTCTTCTTTAAATTAAATTAAAATTTTTTGTAAAAAAAAAGGTTTTAAAAAAAAGCAAGTTACTTGTTTCTTTCATACAGTTCGTATTAGTTTAAGTTTCAATGATAGTAACTCTCATAGTGTGAGCAAACATTTAATTAACATGAATTATTGCTACATACGAATCTACAGTTATCAGTAATCTACAAGCTGTAACAGGAGTAATTATGATATGAGGAGATACGATAATATAAGGTGATATCATAACAAATACAAACCATGAAGATTTAAAGTATATATTTACAATATCAAAATGTGTTCCAAGTGTGACTTTTCCATAAACTGGTTTTTAAATTGTAACCGAGGTGTGTCCAGTCTGTCAATGTTTTTTACATGTACTCCAAGTAATATTGAATACTTACAAGCTTTTTGCATACATGCACTTAATGTTCTTGTTCCCGCGTTTTCCCGTAGCATTAACCTATGGGGAGGTTTCAGAAAGTACAGGGAGTGGAGGGATAGCTAGTAGTACATAACAAAACTATTTCACAATTTTATCGACACATATTGTACGCGACGAATAAATAAAAGAGTATACTTGTATTTCGTATATTTGTAAATTAGTTGATTGATCTGAATTTTCTTCCTTGTTTAGCAAAGGCTTTGAGCGAGAGTGAGAGGAGGGGGAGGGGAGGGGAGAGCGGTGGTGCGGTACTGCTGTCCGCGCGCCCAGCGCCCGAGAGAGTGGCCCGGAAGCGACTGGTGCTTGGTCGTTCAATCGGCCACTGACCCCCTCCTCCCGTCTTCAACTCATCTATCTCCACCTCCTCACACCTCCACCTCTTTTTCTAGCACCGTCATCCTGGACGCCCGTAATTTTAGAGCTACTCTGTCACTATATGGTAGGTACAGCGACTCTGTCGCGTCATCGTTTCTTCCACACTTGCCAAAGCCCGAATGGATCCCGAGAATCATTTCGTCATTGACATTGTTGTTTGATTGATTGCTTTTTTAGTGTTTCCGGGCGCGTCAACTGCTTCGGTCATTAGTCCCGTTAGTGTAGTGCATGCTTTTTTCTCGGGAGATGGCGGTGATTTTCCCCTCGCTGGATGACGAGATCCGGCACCGACCTACCGCCGGCTAGTGGAGTTACCTCTTAACCAGGACTCTCCCACCAGCGGGGCACTGCCTCAGCCGCTGTCCCAGCCGCAGCCGGGACAAGCTCTAAACTCCCGACCGGTCTCCCGGAATATGTGGCAGTGTAGTGCATGTTAGTGTAAGTGTGTGTGTGTGTGTGTGTAAGGGGAGAGGAGAGGACAAGGAATGGGAAGGACAGATCGCGCGCGGCTCGTGGCCCGTTTGTTAGGGTACTGCTCCGGCATTCGCCTGGTGTTGATCGGAGAAACCACGGAAAACGACCGATCAGAGCAGCCGGCCGCAGAATTCTCCTCCAGACAGCGACTAAATTCGACCTAGCTGAAAATCTAGTGTCGAAAATCCTGCCGCCGTCAGGACTCGAACCTAGGACCGCCCGGTCAGAGGCGCTGCAGTGACATCAGTTGATACACTGAGCTACCGCTCCCGGTTTGACATTGTTACTAGCAGTAGGACCACTGTAACCTTAGTCATTTTCTCAATCACATTATCTTTTCTTTTCTTACGACGGCGCTGAGGCTGGCTTTCGGAAATCTGCGTGGATCACATTATGTGAACGAGTTTTATGAGGATGGGGGAGGGGGAATCAAATTAACGATCGGATCCAAGGATGAAGAATAAAGCAGTTCGTGGATCGCATGTTTCAAGTGTCTGATATCATCCAGGAAGTGACCGAAGCGACTGATCAGTGCTGCGGTTTCTAGAATTCTCACTTAAGCTGTGACCGACGCCATTCTAGCGAATTAACGGACGTCAAAAATCCATAACTTTCGGCTCTCGAACTTCGGACCTCCTGCACTACGAAGCTTCCGCGCAAACTTACATACGCAAGCACCCAAAGCACATGCGCAAACACTATCACAAAATATCTCTGTGGTTAGCATGACATTATTTCCCACCACCAACACCATTATTCAATAGACATGATCTTGTCTTCTTGATGCAATAGCAAACTAACATGGAAGTGACTCGATAATTATTCATCAAACAACGGACACTATTCAGGCCCATGAAATTGTTTGGTAGATTCGTCGTGTCCGTAGCTTACTGGTAAAAGCAACTGAGCGAAACCAAGAGAACCGGTTTCGAATCCAGGTCGGGATGACTCGTGTGTTCAATAATTGGAATGATTCCCCGCCACTACCATCATCACTTTCTGATCAACTTTAGCATCTTTACAAACATCACTTGCCATTAGATTTTTAAGTTTTCAAGCCCCTATTTTAGTACTTAAGTACGAGTTTGAACAGTGAAAAAGTGCAGTATAATGTTTTAATAGACAGTATAATACGACAATAACATTTTGCGTAAATTTTATTTCGCATCAAACCGTTTTATTACAAAATATTAAAAAAGCTGAGATATATAAAACACTCACGGCTATTTAATTTGAATAATTTTATACACTGAAAATTATCTAAGTCAACATTTGTGCCTAGTAGTCATTGTATAAAGAGTTGGTTTCTTTAATGTAGAACTCAAGATGGAGTAACGGAATTGTTATTTAGTACACAAATACACTTCAGAATGATTTTCTTCCTAGGACGTCTTTTGAGTTTCAACCTCCTCTGGAGCTCAACCGCAAATACATATTTGGGATCTTTTACGAACAAAAAGTATATGTTGTCTCTAATTGTGAAATATGTATTTGAAGCACCATAAATCCGGTGAAGTCAGGAAATTTGTTCTCATTTCATTTTGAGATCCTTCGCCAATAGAGCAAAACAGTCATTTGTGTAAAAATTCAAACGATAAACCGTAATCAACCACCGCTTTCATCGCGCCAACATCACCTGCGAAGGCTAGTGGCGGGGTGAGGCGGGGAGAGGCGGGGGGAGGCGGGGGGGGGGGAGGAATGACTGGCTGCCCCATCGAAAGGGAAACGCCAGTGAGAGGCTGAAAGAGGCCACGCGGACCGCCCTCCACCACGACGCGCGCCAGCGTCCGAACCGAACATCTGAGTTACGTGACGCGCAGGGGGAAGTTTAATGCAGTCGCTTCGTGCACTCTGACTTACACATCACTTAAGCTTTACATAAGGCGAAACAATTCAACAGGGAAGAGGTTGAAATATGCGGAAGAATGAGTTGTTTTTTTTTTTTTTTTGTATTTTTTTAAACGAGCATGTTGACAAGAGTTGAAACAGTTTATTTTTACAACCGAATCGTCTTATTTTCTCTGTCCTCAGGCACTGATTTTGTTTCTAATTTTGGAGTTCATTAAAGGAGGACGTGAAAAAGGAAATTTACTACACTTTCTTTTATCTATTGAATACGTTCAAACAGGCTTAGGTATCTCAGGGCATCAGTTCACGTGAATGCAATACCTCTGACCCGGGAAATCCTGGGGTTCGAGCTACGATGGTGGCAGGATTTTTAACACTAGCTAGACAGCTAGGTCGAGTTCAACCTCTCTCTGGAGGAGAATTCTAGCGGCCGACCGCTCTGATCGATAGTTTTCCGTGGTTTCTCCGATCAACATCATGCGAATGTTGGAGCAGCACGCAAACAACAGCCCAGGGACCGCACGTGTTCTTTCCTTCTCCTGCTTGTCCTCTTACACACCTACACTTACATGTACTAATTACCACACATGTCAGGAGAGCAGTCGTGAGCTAAGAACTTGTTCCGGCTGGGGCGGTGCCCTGCTGGTGGGAGATACGTGGTTGGGGAAACCCCGCTGGCCGACGTGAAGTTCGACGCCGGACCTCGTCATCCAGCGACGGAAGATCATCGACACTTCCCGCGGCCAAAAATGCACTGTACTTACGAGACTAAATACCTTAACAATTTACGCGCCCGGAAATATTAACTAATCAATAATTAAATAAGTTCAATGCGAAATACATAATCATCTTTCTAACTTTTGCACTCGTTATTGGTAGGGGAATTCGTGAATTGAAAAAGCTGTAAATGTGGATGGTCAATAATCGCCATACGGCATGGCTATGGCGCTGGCGATGGCTAGGCTTTGGGATGCTATGGCGATGCTTGGCGATGGTTTTGGCGATGCCTTGGCGATGGCTTTGGCGATGTCTATGGCGATGTCTATGGTGATGTCTATGTCTATGGCGATGGCGATAGCTATGGCTTTGGCGATGTCTATGGCGATGTCTATGGCTTTGTGCTTTGGCGATGTCTATGCGCATGGCGATGTTTGCGATGACAATGTCTATGGCGATGGCGATGGCGATGTCAACGAACTGCGATGAAAGTGACGTCGCGCCTACCTCAAGGGCGCCGTCATTCCGTCGGTCGTAGCCTAGACCTCTCCTGGCGAGCAGCCGAGCCGCTGGAATTTATTATCGTCCATCAAATGACTCACTCGAGAAACCGATTCCTTTCTTGCCTTCACTTGGCAACGTGCTGCCCTTCCTCACGTGGCACAACTGAACGGACTCTTACCTTCCCGAAAGTCACCTATCTCAAGGATTTTACTCAGCTAGGATTGCTATTCTCTCTGTGTTTGGCTCTGAAAAGTCGTGGCCTGAGAGATACAGTTCAACACGTATGCGTCGATATTGTCCTTTCTTAGAAGATATCACCATGTTCCTCCCGTGGTACGACATTAGTTTCTAGCCAATTGTATTAATTATGTCCCAGACAATCCATAAGAAACCAGTTCGCTACTTTCTCTTGAAAGAATCATTGTTTTTAATTTATTTTTAGGGCCTTTTAGGATCTGTCCAAGATATTAAAGACCACTAGAATTTTAAGCATTAGTAACGTTTAAACACTGAATATAACACAAAGTTAATACAACTCACATAAACAAAGAATAACTTAAATTAATTTCTGGAAACTACTAATTTCTTAATGTTTTAAGCATTAATTCATAATTCAATTGAATTAGAATTTTCATGTAGATTGTTGCCATTAAACTTAAATACATTTTAGTCATCTTGACACTAAGCCAATATATTTTAGGAGCTCAAGGAGAACCTCAAGGGGTTAGAATTTTTTCCGTATTAGAGAGTCTGCTTTATGGAATGGAATTCTATAGAATTTGTGATTGGCAGAACCACTTACGTTCTAATCTGTCTAAGGTGAACCCGTATGTTCACATTACACAGATTTTCGCATTATACACGTTCCGCATTGAGCAATTTTTACTGTATTTGGAATATTAGAGCATTGCAGAATAATGTAACTTAAAGATTGAATTCCTCCACATTTCGGAGACGTTTAGGGGTCAGTTTTCTTCATTAGATAGCAGTGGGTAAGAGAGGAGTGGCCAATTCTTAGTTTTATGATAATAACATGTTCTCTTCTACATCGCTTTGCTTATTAGAGATTGTTTAATCTGTAATGGAGCGCTCATTGCCCTCACCTTCTATTGTTAATAAGGAGCCTCAATTCTCGACGAATGAGTTTTATGAGAACTCTAAAATATAGAACTATCCCAGTCCATGTGGAAACAATAGGCATCACAATCTGCGTGTTCTAAACATTTTTCGTCTTTGCAGTTTTTTAAGAAACCTTATCATTAAGAAGACACAGGCAATTATTACTTGACACCATGCTCCATTATAATTTTAACACAATTTTCCAAGGTCTTTATTTCTAAATACGTTTAACAACTTCGAATGTCGCAAAGCACTCACTTCCAGTACTTTTTCAGTATCAGTATAATTGTGGTACTAAACGCGCAGAAAATATTGCTGCAGGGGGTGCAGTCAAATGAATGAAGGTCACTTCAAACGTATTAGAACATAAGTTTTCCAATACAAATGCGCATACAAGTTGAGTTGACTGGTTAGAATATGAAAGAAATCAAGAGATATCTGGTTGACGAGAACGTTGGTACGTGGTTGATGGGAATACTATACTTTCATTTAAGCAAAAAGCTTCACTTATTTTCCGTTCTAGAAATTGAATGCCTACTGTGGTCTTGTAATTTGCGTTCGTGTTTGTTTCTCTTCAAATTTCCGCCAATTCTCCATTGTTAGAGATTTATTGAAAATTCTTTTGTTTTTCATTTTGAAGTTCACAAAATAATTTTCCAAATTAAAATGCTCGTAAACTGATATGAAACTAGGTATTTATGAGGGGGTTTACGTGTCACAACTAAAGACCGAAAAAAAATGTACAGTTAACTCAGAGGAAATTTATTAATTCTCAATTCCTTGTTGATTCTTATTATTAACAATTATTATTATTATTATTATTATTATTATTATTATTATTATTATTATTATTAGGTTCCACATCCTCTAAAAATACTTTTCCTGTCCCATCTATAGAATACATGTACTTTTCAATGAAATGTTTTCTTGTTAATTGTGTTCGACATTTATCGTTCGCCGTCTAATGTTTACGTCTCTGAATAATAGTAGACTGTGGTATTTCGCTATGTAAGATAATGTCAATAGGATCATTGAAAAAGTGACCATGAGTACATTTCTTTATCCATTACCCTCACTTTCCTCGTTTAGTCAGTTACTTATAAACATTTTTCTAATAAATCGAAATGTACAAATTATTTTAAAGAATTTTTGACTGTTTGACGTAAATAAGAGAAGAGACATTTTTGTCGAGATGGCCATCAGCGTAAATATTTTTGAACGTGTTTTACAAAAATCTGCGTATAAAGTAATAGACTGGCGTGAAAACCATCATGAAAGAAAATGTTAGCATTGCTATTGTTAATATTTTTTTTAAGATTTTGCTTGTTCCAGAAGTTCGTATAGGTTGTATTTAGAAATTATATTCCATTGAAAAGATGAAAATGAAGACGTGGAGTCTCCTAGCATTGGAAATAATTTAAAAGAAGAAAATAAATAATTTGTTCAATACAGATTCCCTGAATTAAGAAAGAAAGATGATATTTATTATAAACTTATTTATTAATGCGATCTTATTATGAATATCATATACTCCTACAGTGTATAAAAAGTCTCAATTGATTCTTAATAATTGAGACGGTTAGTTTCATAAGGAATGTGTGATAAGCATAAGTGCCAAATATGATTTGTGAATTTATCATTTTGAATGAATCTATCTATGCATTCCAATGCATTTCAGAAGGGACTACAAAACATTGTGGCATTAAACATATCTCAAATATATGTCTCGATGTTAATTTCAAATGCTTTCTCGTTTCTTTCACAAAACCTAATACTTGGCTCTTGGAACGTTTTGAAACTAAACGCTTAATATCGTCTTTTGAAACCGTTTTGAAAATAGAACTTCGAAACTTCTCGTTTTCCATTTATGTGTTGGACAATTACCCATAAATCTTTCTTTCATGAGTGAACGTTTAAGAAAATGTACGTTTTATGGGATTATCCCATCATTACTCCCCGATAATTATGGTGGATAATCGTTTTCCGTTCCGTTACTGAAACACCACCAAACGTTTGAGCAGAACCTTAAAAGTGGGTTTACAGCGTGATATTGTGATTCACGCTCTGCAGGAACTCACTAATGTCTGCCCACCCTCAAGTGCTTTGTGCGCAAGTCAGCTTTTTCGCGAGGCGGCGACGTGGTAGGCGTGGGTAGCGGACACTAACTGGGTCAAGTTCACGGTCCTCCCTCCCCCCCCCCACTTCGAGCGTCGCGGCGCGCGGCGTCTGCGGAACGAGTGAAACCGGAGCGGGAGAAACCAAAGACGGCGCTAGGGGCCCTCGGGGCAGCCACCTCATTGGCCGACGATGCTGACTGCCGTTGTACTTCGATTAAAACATTAACTCCGTTGACACTTCGTCAGCTGCGATACAGTCATTGATTGATTACTCATTCCGGGGGCGTGAACTACTGAGATTATTTGTCCCGTGTGTGTAGTGCATGTTTTTCATCGGGAGGTGGCGGTGATCTTCCCCCATTCAATGACGAGATCTGTCATCGACCTCCTGTCGACTTGGAGGGTTTTGCTCCCAATCAGGTATCTTCCACCAGCTGGCCACCGCCCAGCCGGAACAAGTTCTATGTCCCTGACCGGTCTCCCGACATGTGTGGCGCATGTTTGTGTAAGTGTGTGGGGGTGAGGATAGGACAAGGAAGAGGAAGGAAAGATCGCGCGCGGTCAAAGGCCGTTTTTTTAGGGTACTGCTCCGGCATTCGCTTGGTGTTGATCGGAGAAACCACAGAAAACTACCGACCAGAGCAGCCGGCCGCTACAATTCTCTTGAGAAAGTCGTGTCGGCCGTAGCATGCAATCGGCAGTTTCAACGTTACTGTAGTGACGTTCAAGTTCCCGATTGAATGACACCGTCCTAGGACCTCCCGGTCAGAGGCATTGCAGTGACATCAGTTGACGCAGTGACCCGCCGCTCCCGGTGACACAGTCATGCAATCGGCAGTTTCAACGTTACTGTAGTGACGTTCAAGTTCCCGATTGAATGACACCGTCACAGCTTGACGAAGATATAGCGGAATTAATATTTTAATCGAAGTATAATCCCGGCGCACTCAGGCGCAATCGAGTTCACAACGACCAGATAAACCAAAGACGTCGCGGCGCCACGGACGCTTCAGCAAAGTCAGCGGCGTCGTGGTGAATAAAGGGTATAAATATTGAAAAGTGAAGTGTAGTGTTGCGTGCCTGACTGAGTGAAAGTGTTTGTAAATATAGTTGAAAATGAATGAGAATGTGATTGAAATAAAATGAAAATAGAAGACAGAAGATATATATTAGACAGTATAGAAGTTAGTTTTAGTTTATTTAAGATTGGCTTTGTCCACACTACAGAAGCCAAAAGCAGCTGCAATTTTTGTGCCATTACTGAATGAATAAATTGCCGCCTCTCCAGGTCTACTGTAGAGGAGAAAACTGAAAAAAAAAAAGGACCAGCCACTCCAATGACGTCTCGCTCCGTTGATGTTGCGATGGGTATGCGAGAGTAAGAGACTGCCTTCAGTCGTTGTAAAGAAAGTGACTTGGTACTTTCTTGACGGCGTGAATCAACTAATACACTAGTACTCAGAAATGTACTCTGAACTGAACTAGTACTCTCAACTGAAGAAAACATTACTAAAGCATTTTTCGAGTGTTTTAGAGAATGAAGCAGCAACTTATGTAGATTTCAGCTTGCTTTTTTTCCTCTCAAGAATTGGCATTTCCATTCTGTTCCGAATATTAACAAATAAGGAATTTCTTTAATTAAATTCAGTGGAAAGCTCATCAACAAACAGGTACTTCCTAAGTTTTATTTTTCATTCGTAAAAATCAACACATACATATTATTTCTTTTGTCATCATTTCATTTCATCGAACTTACAAACGCACAATGTTAAAGCATCAAACTAAACGTTTTTAATAATGTTTTTTCTAAAGGAATTTCTTGAAAACACGTTGTTTCATTGAAATTTTCAATTAAAAGTGTTTCTGCGCGTTCGATCTGTAGCATCTCCTGCGCGTTCAAGCGTGCAAAACCCGGAAGTGGTGCGTTCTAGGCCGTTAAAAACTGATTTTCAAGCGCTGTAGACACCGAGTGACATCCCTTATGCTGTAATCCACACAATGAGGCATTCCTAGACATTTTATTATATTTCTTGGGGTTTAACTCTTCTGGGTAACATTGGAAGACAGAAATGAGTAGAATCACTAATTCTATGTTATAAATTCAGGGGTTGGAGCAGATATCTTGTGGTAATTCGTAATGTGAGCTAGAAAATAATCAACCACAACAATAAACTGTTTCAATTTATTTTTATGGTTGATTATTTTCTAACTCACACTATGTACCACATTTAAGTTTTGAGAGATTTAATCGCATGGTTGTATCATTGTTAATCAAACCTTAGCAACGTTAGAATTAACTTTCGCACAGAACCGGACATACATGATGTGAAGGACAGTTCAGGATTGAGACTTTCGAAATTAGTTTCCAATATGAGGATATTCTCGTTAAGACTATTATCTATAAGTGCGAAATGTTCGTAGAGCACCCTTGTTTAATATAAAAGTGGAAGGAGTGTGGATGATTTTCTATGCCGATATTGATTGATTCATGAAAGGTACACTGGGTTCACAAAGGTGCACTGGAGGATGAATATAGTATAATGAAATTCATTCAATTAAATTGTATACATGAGAGACAATACCCGTAGCATATAAAAGATATCCGCTACATTTAATTTTGTAATAACACAATTTCAGTAATAAAAGATGCACGGGGGAGACATAAACCAATGAGAATAAAAAGGGAGCGTACGTATTTTGATTGGATGCTACTAGCTGCAGTACTAGGCGTTGCCCGTGTATTTATTTATAAAAGTCACCACAATCCTCTGTTTGAAAGGGAAAAGAATTAACATTACCTACAGTGTAAAATGGTCTTAATTTTACTTAAATCGCCAAATCCACTGTTTTCCCGTCTCCTTCCTCTCCCTTCTCGGATTGATTGCGTGACTTTTCAAAATTATAAAACTTTCAAGATACTTTTTTTGTTTATTGTTTTTTTGTTTTTGAATATTTTTTATGTTCTTAGTCACAAAGTTCATTGAATGTCAGTTTCTTATGCAATCAAAATGACGCCTCCGGTAAACCATTATGTAATAGCCACAAGTTTGTAAACTGACTTCAGGTTGTGGTTAATTGTCGTTTTTAGAAATAAACGTTTTTTGTTTGATATTTTTTAAATGAGACCTTTTGTTTTCCCACAAATTGCATTAATGTTTTCTATTGTTTTCTTGAGAAGTGTTGTAACAGTTTACCGACCTCAGAAACAGTCATATTAAAGTAAAAACGGTCGCCGCTACCAGCGGCTCCCCATTTTTCTAACAGTGTTGTTTTTTGTGCATCAGTATTGTTTATTATGCACAATGAATTTGTTTTTACTGATCAGTGAAAGTTTAGTAGTACAGCAACGGTTGTATGATCGCAACAAGTTCCCCGCTTTTGGGGGTCAACTAGCGGCGGCAACCCACGTTCTAAATGGTGACACGCCAGAGCAGTCCACAGCAATGAATGGAGGTGTGCTCCCATTCCCACCACACATAGAAAATATTCAATTCCAGGACCAATTTAACACATCACAAACGCCCTCCCAGCAGCTGGACAGAGAAACACAAAGGACGCTGTCTAACCTTCAGTGAGTAAGCCCTAGCGATGCTGATATTAACAGGTATGCAGTTGCTCCACAACAATTAGTCAACAGTCTACAAATGTTTATAATGAACATAATAAAGGTCTTAAACGTTTGCACTTAGATCTCCCACAGAAAAACAGTGATTCTAAAAGAATAGTGTACAATGAACCAACTAAGAATAGGTACCAAGGTACCCGAAGAAAATTCGAAAAATGAAAGGAAAGAAAGTGAAGAAACAATAATTGAAATGCCTCCCTTTTGTGTTCAAAAGTTCTCGACTATCAATTATTTATCAGCGCATTGGAATATATTGCAAAATACACTTTTTCAACTAAATAAGAAAAAGATATTGTAAAGATCCTTTGTATAAAGATATATTTAGCTTAATAGAGGACTATAGAAAATATCGGAAATTTTGTGTAAAAGAGAATATCGAGCATCACACATACAGGGACCCTACCCGAAAAACGTTTTCACTTGTTATAAAAGATCTTCCAATCATCTATTTAGAATCGGTAATATTTAATGATCTTTTGAAAGACTTTCAAGTTTTAAAAGTGGTTAGGCTATTCGGAAGAGAACGTAAACCATTAACTACCGTTGAAGTGCATTTAAATATAATAAAAATAGAAAATACATTTTAAGAATTAATACATTTATATATAGCATTGTTAGAGTTCAAATTCGCTTTTAGCCAAAACCCCAATCACGTGTACAAATTGTCAGACGTTCGGTAATTCACAGGCAAATTGCGGAAGGCTACCTTGATGTGTGAGATGCTCAGTCATCATTACTTGCAATGTGATAATCCTAAACACAATAATGTACCAAAGAGTGTTAATTGCGGTGGGCAGCACACAGCTAACTATAAAGGCTTCAAAACTTACAAAGAAGCATTTAAAAATATAGCTGGAATCAAGCTAATTATAAATTTTCAAATTACAAAACGCCTAGTAGGCAGTACTTCAATTACCAACCGAATCAGAAAGCTCAACCTTATCACTATGCCCCTCAAGAGTTTCCTCCTCTACCACTGAACCCAAAACTCGTGCATTCTTTTGCTTATCGAACTAGTCAACCGCTTAGGCCAGATAACATAAATTTTGCTCCAGTGTTACAAAATATGAATGCAATAAACCAAAACCTAATTCAAACAATTATAGACAATATTCTTTCTGCAATATCCTCAGATACAACATGTGGTTACAAGACTTATTTCTATGCATATTAAAAGCACAAAGTAAAATATAAAACTTTAAACTTCTCAACTGGAATGCAAATGGCGTACAGCGCCAAGAGAAAGAATTAAGATACTTTCTACAAGTCCATGATATACATGTTACATGTATTTCAGAAACACATTTAAAGCCGGGAGAAATATTTTCAAATCCTAAATATTTATCCTACCGCAGAGATAGAATTT
Organism: Teleogryllus oceanicus; assembly: GCA_964035755.1. NCBI lineage: Eukaryota > Metazoa > Arthropoda > Insecta > Orthoptera > Gryllidae > Teleogryllus > Teleogryllus oceanicus. The sequence goes on from CAXIVR010000002.1 coordinate 1,219,321, forward strand.
CTCTAATAGAATTAGGTGGTGTAGAAATTCTCATCAATAGGAAAATCAACTATACATTGATATAATCCCCGTCCTCGAAGTAGAAACAATTATTATCAAAATCGATTTGGTCTCTTTCAACATAATTGTAATTGCAGCATATAAACCACCAAACCAAACGTTTCCGTCGAGTTTCATGAAATCATTGGTTGATTGTAGATCACAAATAATACTAGCAGGAGCTCTGAATTGTAAAAACCAAATTTGGAACTGTAATACTACTTCATATAATGGAAGACTTCTTCAGAAATTCACACTTCAAAGAAATCTTAATATATTAGCTCCATCAGAGCCCCTCCATTACCCCTGCATCCCAAATGTAGTTCCTGACATTCTAGATATAGTTATTACCAAAAAATTTAAACTTATTGATTTACCAAAATGTGAAACCACAATTAGATTCGGACCACAATCCAGTAGCAATTTCATTCAAAGCTGAACCTCATTCGCATCAAAATAAAAAAATATTGAGGAGTAAGTAAATTGGGTCATCTATAGAAACATTCTGCCTAATGAATGTCAGTATTCGAAGAGCCTTAAAACATCATCAGAAATAGATGATTGTATTAGCTCTCTCGAAGACGTAATTAAAAATGCTATCAAAAGATCTTCAATTAAGTCGGGAATTTCACCAAAATTATACTCCGCTTACAAAACCACAACTAAATTTAATTAAAGAAAAACATAACCTTCGTAGAACATAGCAATATTCACTCAATAAAACTTTGAAACCAAAATTAAATAGCATCTCTGTAAAAATTGAACAAGAGTTACATAGAGTTAGATGTACACATTTTCAAACTTTCTAGGCGTCATTCCCCCAATCTCTAGGACAATGTGAAAAACAGTTAAAATGATTACAAAGGAAACATGTTTCATCTCCCAGTTATCATCTAACACAGGATTATCAACGACGGATTTCGAAAAAGCAGATACTTTACCAGAAAATGTTGAAAAAATATTTATAAATAACCCTGTAACCGACTTTGAATTCCAATTAGAAGTGAAAGAAAACTTATCAACACCGCGATATTTCGTCCCAACAAAAACTAAATTTATAGCTCCATCCAAGATGTATCAAATCATTAAAGCATTTAAACCGAGAAAATCAGCAGGTCATTACTTAATAAGTAACAAAATGATGAGAGTAATACCTCAAAATTAGATTTCAGCATTAACGGCTCTCTTCAATGTATGTTTAAGATTAGGATATTATCCAAAGACCTAGAAAACTTCTATTATATCACCAATATGCTATCCGAATAAAAATTCACAAGACCCTAATAGCTTTAGACCAATTAGTTTCTTACCGACCTTTGCCAAAATATTTGAAAAACTTATAAAATCCCGTCTATTCAATTTTTGTTACCGAAACCAATGCGCAGTTTGGATTTCGTCCAAACCACTCCACAAGCTATCAGCTGCTAAGAGTAACGAAGTAAATCGCTGAAGGATTCCACAACCGAATGTATACAACGGCAATTTTGCTCAACATTGCACATGCCTTGATAAAGTGTATCATCGTGGACTTCTTTACAAATTACAAACTTTAGGAACCCCGATTATCTTTAAAACGATAATACATCCCTCGTTAACTTACGCCTGTCAAATTGGGAACAATATAGCTAACACACATCTGAAGAAACTACAAATCATCCACAACAAGTACTTAAGAAAATCAGACAAGCCCCATGGTTTATTCCAAATAAGCAAATACACAGAGACTTAAAAATAACTTCCATTAATAAATACATTCAACAGATGATCAATCGATGTTTCACTCTTCTTCCGTCTTGTATAAGCGCCAAATATTTAATCTAGGCAACAATGCACCCATTCGAAACCGTATTATCTTCCGATACCCCCAAAGACTCTTAAACCACCGTAAATTAGAAGCAATCCACTCCCTCATTGATCAGTTCCGCTGACGAAAATGTTAAATAACTAAGTATAAAAATTAAAAGAATCTCTTCTGAATTACTGCTCTGCAGACTTTATTTACAATGGTAGTTGCGTGGCCCTCCTCAAATACTGTTCGCCGAAAAGCCAAAACTACGATTCTTAATAACTGTATATTAAAATCCCTGAAAGCCATCTTTGCCGAACAGGCAGAAAATAAAATAAAAACAATTAGTCATTTCCATTTCACTCAAATACAGGAATTCAACATTCCAAAGGACTTTTCAATTCAGCATGCAGTATACTTTCGATAAATACCAAAACTTGAAAAATGGAAGCTCTATTTGATTTATTTTCGTCAAAATAGGGGCATAGTGAAGCTACATTCATGTCCGAAAGCAAAACCAGGGGCCATCTCAGTGTTTGATCAATGGATCAGGTAAACTCGACAAAAACCTGATGGAGATGGGAATCATTGACCCAGAAGCTGAAGTATATTACTCGTTATGAAGCATATTTAGTTTTTTGATTATACTTCACAAATGTGAACAAATTATTTAATTATCGTTATTAATATTTATTTTCTTCATTTTGATGTTCAGGAGTATCTCTAATTGTATAGAAACAGTTATGCTGCAGAAAAGATTTTATGTGTCACTTAAACTTCTGTGTCGATTTTAATTGTTAAATGTTACCTGACAATGTGTTGCAAAGTAATGTACATGTATTATATATGAATATTTTTAGTGAGATGTTGACACTGACTTGTGATGAAAATGATTCCTACGACATTTGTTGTAATTATAAGTATTGCATGCAAATACGTTCGAACCCTTAAATAAGTAATTTTTCACAAAAGCTATAAATTCGTAAATAAATAGGCAAGGTAATGGTAAGACTCCAAGCTCACTAAACAAAGTCTTGCAGAAATCACGAATGACATTTTCTTTTATACGTAAATGTTTTTCTGCAAAAAAAATATGCCATATATCATACGGGAATATACATTTTCAAAATACATGCAACAAGCTCGCATGGTCTAGAAAAGTAAAATGTGCAGTGTAAGTCTTTTGAACTTAATTTAAGTTTATATTCAATAGTAAAGGAAGTGTTATATAATTTCATCAACAAGCATGTATTTCGAATTTGTGTTTACAAGAATAGTCACAAATAACTCATGTGCTGGAAGAATTCTTGCAGTCATGATGAGATCACTCTCTTTTTTCTTTCACGCTATGGAGTAGAGAGCAAGTCATGGAATGCTGCCTGAAAGAACAGCGAAGTTTTGGCAGAAAAAACTATTATTACAGGGCCCTGGTATAGAAAAGGGGGATAAATCCAATTGCTAAATTTAGGGTGGGAATCCTCTAACATGTGTTGTAGCCAGAATTTATGTTTTGTGGGCCCTTGATACCGAAAAATCGAATGACGGCAAAACGTCTATTAAATGTCTGTCCGTCTGAGAACAACGTTAGTGGCTAAACCGTTCAGCCGATTTTCTCCAAAATTAATATTTCTCAGGTGATCTGGCTGATGTCGCGGCCCCTAGAATTTAAAACCGATATTCTAATTTTGGGGGTATTGTATATGAAGCTCTGGGGACATTTTCCAAATTTTCAAAGATATGGCCCCATCGTTTTTATTAAATTTTGTTGTTGGCGAGTGTGAAGGACGTTTAAGAGAATGGTACAGGTCTCATATTCTTTGAAAACCCTGATTTTTCGAAAATTGCAAAAGTTCACACTTTTTTCGGAATCTTCCCACAACTAAAATATTAAAAATAGAGAGGCTTTTTAATGAAATATGTTCCTTAAAGATAGAATTTGAAATAATGTCATGTACAATTATTCAAAAATTGAGTACTTTTCACGTAATTTTGCGTTAAAATACGGGCGAGAAAGTACGTGCTGTTTTAGCACCACTAGATGCTTTCGAATTCATCTGCACTAATACCTGTGAGGCTCACCTGAATATTATTATTTACTTAGACAGTTCACTTACAAAATCTTCTGCATCTTCAAATTAATACTTCATAATAAACTATTCCCATTGTTTTCCAGGATCAAATGAGTCATTAAAACACTTCAGGACGTTTTTTCTTCTTTTCTTCAATTGGAAAGGGATATCTTACCTATTTTTATGCCACTTTTGTTTAAGACGAAACAAAATTCATCCAAAGTTGAATAAATTTTAATTACTATGAAAAACGTACATTTTAAATGTATTTCCAAGATCAATGCGGATATCGAGACGTGTCAGTGACACTTGCGAATTCGCAATAAGTAATGGGAATAAGTAAGGAAGTGAATGATTACTTGCTAACTTACAAATACTTCTGAAGGCTGCTTTTTGCTTAACTCACTTCTTTCGAAATCGCAGTTCTCTGATCAATATAAAGAGCATACATTAACAATTGAAATCACATTGTAGTAAGCTGTAAGAGTAAGAGAGGAATTTTGCCTTGTAGGAATGAGGTTTAGAATTCGGCAATGTCATGATATTGGCACCTGCCATTCAAAAAAGTGTTCTCAAGGGCAAAGTTAACCTCTCGGATTTCTCTCTCAAGTGAACTCGCATCGCCCTCCGTTCTACCCAAACCTTTGACTTTCTACTACACGGTACGTGACACTTTCATTACTTGAACTCATTTGATGTTTTGTTTAACTCTGCGGGAAAATTGACTTTCTACAAATGATATCATTTGTGTCACCAAAAACTTTTTAAATCTTGATAGCTGATTTTTTTAGTTTGTTGGGTGCTAAATCCGTATCTGAACTCTGTTTCCATCACCAACAGTTTAGTCACAATTTGATCTAGTAAAGTATGGAAAAGTATGCTAAATTTGCATCAAATATTCAAAGGAGACGACTTTAAAAAACCAAAATAATTTTATTTAAACATGAAAGATGACTTTATATTCTTAACATTGTATTTTAAAAAGGTTTTATGTGTCCATTGACGTATATTTTCTTTGTCTCTTTTCTTTAAAGCTCATGATCTAGTATTTTCTCCTATGCGCTGTTTGTTGACTCTTTCAGTGAAGTGACCAACAGTAATCTTCCATCATGATGGTGTTCCAGCGTCCCTGATAACGACTTTCCATCACTTTTAGAGCTTGATGAAAACACTTACCTTGTTCTTCACTTACATCACTTAAATTGTCCGAAAATAATTGTAAATGCATGTTTAAAAAATGAACCTTGAGGTTCATTAAACATTCCAAACTTTTTGAAAACACCCACACGTGGGCAATAATTGCTTAATAACCTGGATCTTTGTTGTTGCCTAGGAACTTACGTGTTTAAATGCCTTTCCTTAAGTGGCGCCCAAGATTTAGCCTGAGATCCTAGTTTAATTCTGAAATATGAAAACTGCACATTTCTACCAAAGTCTGTAATGTTCCGTCGGTGCTTTTAATCACAAATTCGCCATAAATATAAGAAAAATATCAGGACTGTTGTTATAACCACGATTAGCTATGACTGAACACTAACTGCTAAACTAGTATCGTATCTTGATAGCAAGAACGCAAATACGTACGCCTCGAACAATAAAAACATGGTACTGCTTGACAAATGCAATTCTGACCGTGAAATAGCTACGCCTTTCGATGCGCGATAGTAGAAGGGTAGTAATACAATATAGAAATATTTTATCAAAGCTTATACTACTACCCTCTTTGTCAGCCTAATACTTTCTCATTATAACTTCCTGCATCTCATAAGTTTCTATAGACTCGAGCTACATTTGCCTATCTATACAGGGAAAATCTTAAAATGTGAACAAAGGGGTATTTTTAATGTTAGTTTTGAAATCAACACCCCTAAAACGATAAGAATTAGGTAAATACACACAAAAAGGTTTTTGGTTCTTTGTCTGTGTTATTAAATAAATAGATACAACCGTAAACAGAAACAACAGGGTATTTAGTGCAATTTTCAACAAATACTTCAGAAACTAAGTTGCAAATGATATTACTTGAAAGAAGAATTATGAGTAGGGGTGGATTTTGAGAACCTAATACATCGCCAAAATGATCAATAAAATGCTCTTAAAATGATTTTAAAATGCTCGAAAAAATGAAAAAATACGTTAAAAATGTCGTTCAAAAGCAATTCCGATGAACATCTTAAGCTGTTAGGTATGTTACTGATAAAATCGAGGTTTCTTCCTTTCGTTCAAGTTGCAAGTTCCTTTCGTTCGTTAGGTTGCAAACTTCTGGTTTGCACTTTTCTTTATAGCATTTTAAATATATGTCTTTAACTACCGTGAAATCAGCAGAACCAACAAAGGCTCTAATAGGCGTCAGAGTAACCTTAGATTACGTTCTCACAACGGCTGACATTACAATTTCTGAGCGAAGAAATCGAATAGACTACTCAGGAGTTTTGTCGGGAACATTTTGTCGTATTTTGTAAATATTATTTGATACAAGAACCATTAAAGTGATATTAATATTGACGAAACCTGAAAAAATGCAAAAAGAAGACACATATAAGTGTCATTTCCTTTTGTCAAAACAAAATTAATGTCTATGCTAAAAGGCATTGTTCAAAAATGAAAATGGAAAAAAATGGCATTTCATTAAATCTGTCCCTAATTATAAGTATTTCTTTGACGGAGAAAATTCAAAATAATTGTAATATTAATTTACGTATCATTTGATATCTGTGCATAAAGTGACGGACAAAAGGTGTGAATACGAGGGTGAATTACATGAATGTTACATTCCTGGCCGTATCAACTAAGAAATAAAATATTTCAAAATAAATTGTTCATGGTTAACAAACCTATCAACGAAAAACGAACGCAAATAATATATTATAAAACGAACTAAATCTCATTTCTTTTATTCAGCGTATATGGATTTAAAGTTCTCTTCAATAGTAAAACAATTTCATTTTCCAGTACAATATTTTCTTTGAATAGAACATTTCAAATTTTTGTACATTGAGTGACCGAACTTTTCTAAAAACAATTTCACATGCATTTTGTCAGTTCTTCCTTCAACATTATTCCATTCTTAGTGGGAAATGGGTGCTTTAGTATAATCAACGACTTTTGAAATGTTTTATCACACAATTAGTTTTATTCTCGTTACTGCTCAGACTTATACATATTGGTACATGTTCGAAGCGAAGAATTCTTTCAAAAGTGGTTCACCAGAAACCAACATTTACAGCGCCACCTACCATATCGAAATTACTTTCTTAACCTCGACAAACTAGTAAATGATTCGGCGTGAAGCGGAGAACGAGCGGCAGAAAACAGCATTCTCCTAAAGTCCAGCTGATGTTTGCGGCAACCTTCATTGCTACCGGTCCCCTCCGGGTCGACAATGACCCGCGCCCGCGAAGGCGACGGAATGGCGCAGAGTGTAAGGCAACGACACGCTCGGCCACGCGCCGGCGGCGGCTGGTCCTGACCTTAGGGCGCCGCTCCACTTCATAGGTAATTAATGTCGGGTTCTGCGGCCGCGTGTTTCCGCCTGGCTGCAGCTGCCGCAAGCGCCGCCGTTGCCACCGCCGCCGCAAATACCCAGCCGTTTCCGCCATCCAATGCGACCACCTCGACGCCGCCGGCCACCGTCTAAAGATAAATTCTAGCCACCGGCTGCTCTGATCGGTGGGTTTCCGTGGATTCTCCGATCAACACCAGGGCAATGCCGAAGAAGTACCCCAACAATCATGGCCCGCGAGCGATCTTTCCTTCCTCTTCCTTGTCTTATCCTCTCTCCTTACGCACACACCAGCGCTACCATACAAGTCGAGAGACCAGTTCGGAGCTTAGAGATTGTTTCGACTGGGGCGGGGCTCCAATGGTCGGTTATATGTGGTTAGGGAAAACCCCGGAAGTCGACGGGTAGGTTGGCACCGGATGTCGCCATCCATTGGGGAAAACTCATCGCCACTTCTCGCAATAATAGCATGCATTACACTTACGGAACTAATGATCTTAGCAGTTGACGCGCCAGTAATCACTAATCAACTGTCGCCGCCGAAGGAAAGAGAGGCGCAGCTATTGCAAATCTACTCATTTTTAGTCGCATTCTTTTCTCATTCTTTGTACTGAGTCATCTATCAAACTCGGAATCCAGATTGCAGTTTTGCAAGAGAATTTGACAAATATTTTGGGTTAATATTAATTTAAATTTGCCTGTACATTTTTATATCAACCTGGAAAAGAGAATACGAAAATTTGAAGTCAATGTTTTTTCATGAGAATTAATCGGTGGACAACAATTTTTTTTTAGAAATGTCATGTTCCCGAACAGTTTTATTCTGAGATGAGGCATTTATTTCTAGGTCAAAGGAAAAGTTGTTTTACTTTAAATATCGACTGTAATGTTATGTATCTGTATGATTTTGTTACTAGTACATATGTAGTACTATTTGGCGGTTTAGTTTGATTATTCGACTTTGCGGGCTAGCTAACGGTGCCCCTCATGCCTGGGTCTACTTGATTGAAAATACCCCTGAGCGGGGTTGGGGATAAGAGTGACATGCGGTGAACCTGGCGTATTCTCTTCACCGTAACTAGCAAACCATGACTTCGTGCCATGTACCTCTTCCCTAACATATTTTATCACTTAAATCAGAAATGTCAGACAAAATACAACCCAGTAGAGGCCATGCGTACGGCAGCGCATACTTGGCATTCTACGCTGACCTACCAGCAGGTGGGATACGGCGCACAAAGTGGGAACAATACACTGGGAAATGACTGATCTAGCATGTATTTTACGCAAAACAGAATGTTTGGAGATTTACAGTTATAAAACAAGAATATACATAGTAATGTCCCGCTATTATATTAACTAGTACTAGGGCAATCCTGCAATCTCCTCTAGAAGCTGACTGTTGAAAGCGATCTTACTTTCTTTAAGCACTGCTCTGATGTTTCTCGATCGCCCGCGATTAAATTTTCACAACGCTCTGTCATTTAGTCCTACCTCCTGAACACCCTAACATCACCTGAAACTTTTCGAGACCCGGTCAAAATATTCCAAGCCAGGTCTGTTGACCATGCAGACCGCAAATCTTCGCGGAAGATTAGTATGATATGGTCAAACGAGCTTTGGGCCCACGTCATATCTGAAACAGCAGATTCAATCCTACACCAACCTTCCCACAACGTAGACCATTTTCCCCAGTTCGGCAGTGAACAGAACCATCCCTCACAACAGGAAGCGCCACCCGCTTGACATATTCACCCTACCTCCACCTTCTCCCACAATATAACTACGTAGACCATACGACCAGGCACCTGGACAACCAGCATTTACATTCACGACTTCATAAAACTTCTGAAATGACACACCTCTCTACTAAACTACGCGAGTTCGCTAAAATTCATAAATGCCCCCCTTTTTTCCAACAATCTACATACACCATATATTTTCCAATCCTTAACGGACATGTTCCCAGCCCTAAAATTACACCTACATTAAAATAACCTGTGATTCCCTCCTACACCTTAATTAAGAAACCTACCTCCTTCTCCCACAATACCCTCCCTTTAACAAAATAACCTCTCTAAATCCTAGACCTAACAAATTAACCCGTCTTCTCATGTCCGGAACACCACTCATCCATCCACGCTTCCCATACGCCATTCTCTCCTATCACCAGTTCATCTGGGGGATGGAGAGATAAGAAAGATTGTTTTTGCACCATGATAAAATCACACACATGCTGAGGAGTACAATCTCTGTACAGGCAGCACGACTAAACACATACATACGCAGTCCGGCAGTCAGGAGTTAAAGGGGTCGCGCCAGGAGAGTGCGCAGTCCCTACGGATTATTCCCGTGCTGAGGGTCGCACGGACGGAGGCGTTTTCACACCGGGGAAACGATCACTTCAAGAATGGTTTGATGTGGCTCGTAGAAGGACGTTCGTATTTTGTGCTGTGCCTTTTATTTGTATGCATCAAGTGAAATAAACTGTATTTTAATTTGGCTTTGAAAACTAGTTTTCTGAGGATCTCACAACTTGTGCAAAGGGTTGGGTTGGGTTGGGCGCGTGCGCATGAGCACTGCTCGAACAAGCTCACTACTCTATGTGCCGTATTCATTCATAGTCGTCACTTATAATAAGGAAAACCTTAAAGAGTTCCTTATAACGTTTTTCAATTCATAGTAGCAACTTATCCTCCCACATAAGAAAATCTTTATAGCTATAAGGAAGGTCCAGCCTTCACTTCGTGAACCTTCTCTTCGTGCATTAAAAATTGTTGTAATTTGAAATAATGGATTTGAAATAAATAATTGTAATTTCTAAGATTAAACGAATTTTGACGGTGGCATCTTTCTTTGTAGCCACAAAGAATATTTACGTGACATGCAAAACGCTTTAAAAATGCACAACGATTAAGAATTTAAGAATAAATATCGTTTTACTAAGACTTTTGTTTAACCGTTTTTGGTAACATTGGTGGCCAAAGCCACCTCTAACGAATAGAGGTTTATTGATTTCACCACCGTTTAAATCTCTGTTTAAGATACTGCCACTATTAAAGAAACAATGTAGGTTAGGTTATCCCACGGACGCATGCACATGACTAGTTAACGGCTAGTTTGATGGAGCGCGAAACGTTGCAAGCATCGTACTTATTATAAGTATCGTCCATGAATACCAAATGTGCATAAGCATTTCCTCATCAAAAGTAACTTCTTATTAGGTATTTTTTATCCTATAAGTGACGACTATGAATATGGCCCTGAGAGTCGGCTCCTGCTGCGATTAATACCGCTGACTAGACACAAAAATGACGAGTTTTGAGATGTGTGGCGTTTGTGCACATGACATGTGGAAGTTAAATAAATAATTGGACTTACATGCATGCAAGTATACTCGTGGACCTACAAATTCATGGAATAAATATTTAATCAGAATTACATGCATGTCTTGTTTGATACTGAGAAATTAATCTTATAACTTGAACATTGATTTAAGCTCATGAAACTACTTGTTGAAATTATATCTGAATGATGATAGGATTATATAATTTAAGAAGTTAATGGCACCATGTTATATACATTGGTTGAGGAATGAAAAAAGTTGAAGATACATTATTGGAATGAAAATTTATAACTTTTGATAAGGGGTGAAAGGACGAACACAGATACAACCAAGCCCGAGGCGGAATTCGAACCCGCGACCCTTCGGTTCTAGATCACTATGACACTACTGCCTTAGAGGTCTCGGCCACCGGGCCGACGTAAAAATTGTTTGTTAGAGCATAACTCGCCAGAAAAGAAATCCTAGTCATAATTAGTCATAGAAATGAGAGTTACTCACAAATGAAACTCAAATATACCTTTGTCACGATAATTGCAAACGAACATTTTACAATTTACAAAGAAGTAGGATTGGTTCTGTTGAAAAGAGACCATGCATTAACATACATTAATTTGTAAGAAATTTCTACGAGAGTTGCACAAATAAAAAAGCGAAACGCAAAGCACGATAGAGATAAAACTGTTTTAAATGACGAATATAACGCTGGAAAATGGGTGAAACGTTTTATATCAGTCTGCGATTCCTCTCTATAATGCAATCTTACACTTAGTACAATCATTAAAAAAATATTTTCGTGACATCTTATCTGTGAAGCAGGGAAGTTCTTTGTCCGCGTTAGTACACCATTGACGCTGCCTCTATTCACCTCCCGCATTCCAATTTGTTTCCGCTCTGTGAGGCATTCCTGCATCCGCTTGCGTATCCGCCTGCCTTCCCCTCCGAGGCAAAGCCGCACTGCTTCCACAATAGCCGCCGCCCACTCGCTGACTTCCGCCACCGCCCCCAGGCGGTGCTCTGTCGCCGGCGCAGCCTTGACCCCTGGCGCACTCTGACCTCCACGACAACTTTCAAGTGTCATATTACTTTCAACGCCTTCTTCACAAGGGTTACGTGTGCGGATTCCTCAGCCAACATGGCATGCCGTTTGTCTTTTTACGATGTGATCCAGAGGGCTTCAAACCGACTGATGTAACTGCAGTGTCTCTGAGCGAGAGATCCTAGCGTTCGAGTCCCGGTGATGGCAGGATTTTCGACATTAGCTGTGTAGCTAGGGCGAGTCCAGTCACTGTCTGAAGGACAATATCAGCGACGAGCTGCTCCAATCGATAGTTTTCCGTGGTTCCTCTGATCAACACCAAGCGAATGCCGGAGCAGTACCTTTACAAACGCGCCAGAGACCGCTCGCGATCTTTCCTTCCCCATTCTTTTCCTATCCTCACCCTTATACACACTTATACTTACATGTACTACACTACCACCATTCCGGGAGAGCAGCTTAGAGCTTGTCCCAGCTGGGGTGATACCGCGCTGGGACGAGATACCTGGTTGATTAAAACCTTGCTGGGCAACGTCAAGGTCGGGTACTGTTTGTCCGGGGGCTAGTATCTATAGTGTATTGACTCGCACGAATATAACGATAACTGTTATCGTTTGAAAAGGAATAATTATTAATAAAATGAACTCAACGAAATAACTTTTCAAATCAATAAATAGTAATGATTGCGTGCCCTGAAAGAATACTCTTTCGATTTTAAAAATGTTACGTGGTTATTTACAAAAGAAATATAATAAAGTGATTTGGTATTAACTCTACATAATAGCTAATAAAAATAGTCCGGAAAAAGCTGAAACGAAGGGGCAGTACTTGTTTAAATGCTCATGTGATTGGAGGAATTTGTCCAATGCTAGCTGCATATATCCAACATTCTGTTAGTTACAATGACCTATATTGCTCCACGAAGACTAACGGAAAATGGGAATTTGGAATAATTCTATACTATTAGTTTAACTCATTAATAGTAGTACGTGCTGTGCAATGTTTGATGAAAGGAAACGTCTCCTTGCATTCACTGCCGTAAATATTCAGGTGTACGTAGCAGTTACTAGAAAAGACGCACATTTTTTCAGTCCTTCTCTGACTACGTCACTATCCTACTTCTTTATTCGTTAATCACGACCACGCAGTTCCTTAGTGCCCTCGTGGTCACACCGTGCTTTTTATTTCCCTTCCGTGTTTGTGCTTTCGGGTATTTTTCGGAACTACGGTCGTACCTTCTCATTCCCTTACGGTTTTTGGTCTAATTTCTTTTAACTTGAAACATTCAAACAACCCTCGAGGCTCCTGCACCCTCTTCGCAAGTGCAGGGGCCCCCACCGAAGGCCGAAGGAGACAGCACCGGAGGGCGACGAAGTGGGAGGGGCTTACCTAACGTAACGGCACGGCATTTCCCGCGCGCCGTATTACGATCACGATACGAAGGTTGTATCCGCCGGCATGCAAGGCTGCCCCGCCCGCCCGCGCTGTGCGGGCGGAAGCGGCGGGCGCGGTCGGCCACGGCGCGGGGCGGACAGGACACGACGCGTCGAGACGCTATCTGGGAGGCCACGGCCGCGCCGATCGCCCTCGCAGACGCCGCCCCACCCACGGCCCCCCCCGTCCCGCCCCGTCCCGCCACGGCACGCCCCGGCTCGCCACCCACCACAGACGCAACCACTCTCCCCTGCTGCCGTCTCCGCCCAAGCTTCCGCACTCCATCTCCCGATCTGCATTTATCTTCTTTAGTTTCTCTTAGATGGTACTTGCCAGGAATACCATACAGCAATGATGTCATATCTCTGTGCGGTACATACACTTTTTATCTCCCCGTTTTTAACCACAGTTTTTATACCGGAGAGCAAGGAAGATTATCATTTCTCTTTGCTTATATGTCATATACAATTTTTATGTACGACGTCTTATACCATACAGCATGGCAGACCATCATTTCCCTATGCTTTTAAGTCACGTATAGTTTTTATTTCCACGTTACGTAAACAAAACCTCAACTCACTCCCGAGGTCACTAATGTCTCTAACACTGACTCTTCCCTCGCTGCCATCGATTCCATTTAACCTCTATCACCTCCAGCTACTCTCTAGTTAGAAGTTTTGTGGATCTAAACATAATTCATCAATTTTTTGAAAGTTTTGCGCAGAGTTCTAGAGTTCTTTGCAAACATCTCAATTTTAAGCCCAAAAAGAACAAATGTTTTTGAGCGCCAAAAGCACAAATTAAAAGAAAGATCACGAATGTCATATACAAATTTTGCCTCCTTACTTATTCTCTCCAGCAATGTTTTTGTCGAGAAAGGCCAAAACTTAGTGTAATATGAAGATTTTAAAAACAAGTTTTATACTATGTAACAGAGACTAAACTAAATAAGTCATAGTCAAGATGATACTATACTTGTGAATAATTCTACAAGTGGCAATGTAAATTCAGGTATTTGGCCGCATCGAAGGACACTAAGATAATGAGTACTACCAGTCTCATCAGTAGGCGATAAGACGACCGTCTAGGCCATTGCCTTTCGCCACCGGGACCGCTTCCTTGGCCACAGCCCCGCCGTCCTGCGTCTTCTCTAACCACCTGTCGATTTCTCCTCCACCCCTTTCCTTCCGCCCTCTCCCTATCGGGAAACACTATCGACTGTGTGCGTACCGCATGCCGTTGGGGATGTTTCCAACACATCCTACCAGTGGTTTTGGAGCCCGCCGCCTCCGCCGCTCCGCCCCACATCCGCCTCATTTGCCTCATCCGTCTCCTCCGAAATCGCAAGCGCCTTCGCCACCTCCGCTTACCTCCGACCCCACCGCTTCACTCACGCCGCTAGTACCTTCGTGGTCGCCGCCTCCGCACCACCGTTCACGCAGTCGCGCCACCTCAGTCATCGCCTTCAGCGGCACCGCCTCTACCGCCTCTGCGTCCACTGACACCGCCTCAGCGCCGCGAGTGAGAGAGTGAGTAATTCATTCGGACGCGTCAACTATTGAGCTTATTAGTTCCGTAAGCTATTTTTCGTAAGCTAAGCTATTTATTGCTTCATCATGATTTACAGTGTTGCTTTTGGAGGATGCTAATATACTAGACTAAGTCTAACTTAAAGTTAATACCAACTGACTATACCATTAATTCTCGCTAACACTTAACAAATATTTAAAGTAAACTTATAATAGAAATATAAAAATTCCCTTGAACAATAATATACTTTATCTTCTGGGATCTTTATCTGATTGCTAATGAGCTAAGCTCTTGTTATAAACTAAACTGGGTTTTTAGAGTTTTCCTGCTTAAACTTGCGCCCCTTCTTAGAATCACACGCCAATTGTTGTGTGAGCGTAGCACACTCACGTGCACGTTTGTGTCCAACAACTCACCCGATTGTTGTCCGGCGGGTTATACGCACGTGTTCGATCGCAGGCACTGTAAGTGGCGTCTCTGAGGTCGGCGATGCAGTCCGGCTGAGCTTTTCCTTCACGGCGCCAAGGCTGGGACGGCGCCGGTCGTTGTACGCCCGGCCTGGCCCAGGCCCGGTATGTTCCGTAGGACATGCTGTATCCCTGGAGATGGCGATGTTCCTTTCCTGCTGGCACGTGATATCCAGTGCCGACCTTACACGCCGGCTTGTGGGTATTTTCGCCTTGCACATGGCTTCTAGATTTGCCCCATGCGGGCACAGTTCCAACTTGGGCAAGCTCCCAACGGGTCTCCAGATAAGAGATATCTTGTATTAGGGGTACCCAGATCTGTGGTAGTGTCGTTTCTTTATGTAAAGGGACAAAGGAAGCATGACTGAGAAAGGAAAGATTGCGCAGCGAGGTCTGTGATTGTATTGTTAGGGAACTGCCCCGACATTTGTGTGATGTTCGTCGGATAAACCACACAGATCAGTGCAGTCGGGAGCTAGAATTCTCCTCTAGAGAGTGGCTGAATTCAATCCAGCTCTCTCGTTAGTATCGAAAAACTGCCATCATTGGGATGTAGCCCCACGACTTGCGGGTCAACTATATGTCGATGAACTTTCGCAGCAGACCCACCACTGTCTGCGTCACTGCCTCCACCGTCTACGTCTCCGCAGTTACCCACTCTAATGACTCCGCCACCACCGTCACCTTCACCATATCGCCACCTTTTCTATCGTCGCCATTACCGACACCGCTTCCACAATCACCGCCTCTATGTCTCTGTCACCGCCGCCGCCTACATCTCCCTCGACATTATCTCCACTGCTCCGCCACCACCTTTGTCACAACCTTTATCACCACCTCCACAATCATCATCGCCACAATCACCACCTCCACAATCACCACCTCCACAATCACCACCTCTATAATCAACATCTCAACTACCACCATTTCCACAATGACCACACCGGGAGCGGTAGCTCAGTGCATCAACTGATGTCACTGCAGCGCCTCTGACCGGGAGGTCGTAGATTCGAGTCCTGATGGCGGCAGGATTTTCGACACTAGCTTTTCAGCTAGGTCGAATTCAGTCGCTGTCTGGAGGAGAATTCTAGCGGTCGGCTGCTCTGATCGGTAGTTTTCCGTGGTTTCTCCGATCAACACCAGGCGAATGCCGGAACCCTACCAAACTTTGAAAATGTGCACACAATTCACTTTCCCCATAGCCCATTTTTTGACGTAAAATAAATAAATAAACGGGCCGCGCGCGATCTGTCTTCTTTGTCCTATCCTGTCCCCTTACACACAAACACTTACACTAACATACACTACACTTCACATATTCCGGGATGCCGGTCGGGAGCTTAAAGCTTGTCCCGGCTGGGGCGGTGGCCCGCTGGTGGGAGAGTCCTGGTTAGGGGGAAACCCCAGTAGCCGACGGTAGGTCAGCGCCGGATCTCGCCATCCAGCGGGGAAAGATCACCGCGCATATCCCGAGAAATAACATGCACTACACTAACGGGACTAATTACCAAAGCAGTTGACGTGCCCGGAAACACGAAAAAATCAAATCAAATAACAATCGCCACCTTCACAATTGCCAGCTCCACAATCACCGCATCTCCAACTCCGTCACCATCTTCACTGTCCCCGCCGCCAACGCAGCCTCCGTCACCGTCTCCTCCATCGTTGCCGCCGCCAGGTCGCCCACCCGCGCACGGCGTCCCCTTCACCGGCGCCACGAAATATGAGCTTTGAGATCGGGGACTCGCGCTCGGCGCCCGGAGAAGGCGGCGCGCTGCACGAGGGGGCGGGGACCGTGGGAAAATGACGTGGCTTTGCATTTACTCATGGATGTAGGGCAGGCGGCGGGCGCTCTTTCTGGGCATGACGTGGTTATGGATCAATTTGAGCCAGTTCGTGGTCTCGGCGTTTAGATAGTATGCTATTGAAGTATTCGCCCCCTTTAACATCGTGTTCAACAGTGTTATCTCCATGATTCACAGCCTTTATGTTGGTAAATATTTGCATTCTTCTACCCGTCCTTGACAGGCGTGAGAATATTGAAGGAAGAAGTAGTAATGTGTTCACTGCTTAGAGCTGCAATAAAAATGTCAGAATTTTGGTTTCAAATTGTTTATGTAGGTGAGCCTTCAAAGAATGTTTGTAATATGGCAATTATTGTAAGTGTTCCAAAAGATTGTATTACTTTACCATACGTTTGTCTTATGGCCCCGACGAAGATGAAATAAGCACCCAAACGCTGTCGCAGATATTTTATCATAAAATTTCAATTGACACGACACTCCTTCATAGTAATACTATAACAGATTAATATTTTGATCTAAGCCCAAGAGACCAACATTTTTACTTCAGTTTCTTCTTTAATTATGATTGTTTGATTTTTTACTTAAAAATAATATTAAGATATTAGCTTATTCAGTAATACAATATTTCGTGATTTTATGTAACATTTTAGCTCTGTAAATTCTACCCTACCATGTGTTTGTATTATTAATATTCCCACCAATGGTTCTTTCTGACACAGAAATATATAATGTTAGTCTTGTGTGTGCATGTTCTTACATTTCCATATGATTATTTTAAAAATACAATGTAATATATCATGAAACTATGAAAGATAAAGTCATGTCCTCTTACCATTTTCTCATTGTAATTAACATTTTTGATCGGAAATGCTAATTTTACACAATTCACAGTCTGCATTTTCAGGTTTGACGTGTTTACTCTAAAATGAAAAGAAAGTATTCTATACATTCTTCCAAGATCAAAATGCCATGTTGAAGTGCCAAAGAATGTTCTATGTACACAAATTTTTCTTTAGGTGGACGTGAAGATCAAAATCAGAAGTAATATTGAGTGTATTCTATTCACTGGATCATGATTAGGAACACGTAAGTTTGCATATAATCTCGTATGAGTCAGTGCGAGAAAGGAGGACGAAGTGAACAGTGCTTTTGTGAACCGTCATTAAACTGCATGATGGAGGCATTCACAATCACGCACGTCTACTTCTTTCAAAGTTGTAGTAAATCTACTTTGAACTGACTTTTACTTGGGATACTTGTAAAACCTACGAACGATTGTTATTTGTATTCAGAATCTATTCCTAAATACAGTATCAACATTTTGTAACTCAGTTTATATTAGGAATCTGCCCTTACGGAATCTGGAGTCCAGTTAACCTGCATTCAACTGATATTAACCAAGGTTGTACGTGAACATCCAATAAGATGGTTGCAAGTTTATACCTAGACTCTACCCACATGACTCGCGGTTTCTTCTACTTACAAATTTAGACTCTCCAATTTTAGAAGCCAAGTAACTTCAAAATCTAAACGTCCATCGCTTCTTGTCTCTATCCTCCCTACCAGTACCGGTAGCTCAGTGCATCAACTGATGTCACTGCAACGCCTCTGACCGGGAGGTCGTAGGCTCGAGTCCTGACGGCGACAGGACGATCTATCCTTCCTCTCCCTTGTCTTATCCTCATCCTCTTACACACACACACACACACACACACACCCCAACACTTACACATAGCATACACTACCACATATTCCGGGAGACCGGTCGGGAGCTTAGAGCTAGTCCCGACTGGGGGTGCCCCGCTGGTGGGAGAGTCCTGGTTAGGAGGAAACCCCACTAGCCGACGGTAGGTCGGCGACGGATCTCGCTATCCAGCGGGGGAAGACACCGCCATCTCCCGACAAAAAGCATACACTACACTAACGGGACTAATGACCGAAGCAGTTGACGCGCCCGGAAACACGAAAAAATCAATCAATCTATCCTCCCTCTCTCCCCAACTCTCCCATCTCTGAGGGAGACTTCCCGCTGCCGTCAGATCCGTGCGCTCTCCACCCCCACCCCTGGCCGTGGCTGTTGCGGCGCGGGGCTTCGGGCTCCTGCCCTGCCCTTCACCGGCCAGTGCGCGCGCGCCGCTGGGGGCGAGTAGGTCGACGGCGTACGGCGGCTGCGGCTCCACGCCAGGGCTTTCACCGTCATTTCCACCGCCGCCGCACCGCGGCGCCACCGGAGAATGCGCTCGCAGCCACGACGTCCCGCGCATTTTGATTCCGCCCGCTCTGCGCTCGACCGGGGAAAGGTACGTAAGGGAACGAAATGCACCGCTCGGGGATGTTAATTGGAGAATGCTACGAGTGCTACGTGTGCTTTTGATGTGATACGTGATGAATTATAAATGGTTTATACATACAGTCGACTCCGGTTATAGTGAACTTCTGGGGACTAAAAGTTTTGGTTCGTTATATCAGAGGTTCACTATATCCGATGATGTCAATATTAAAAAGTATTTCTCTACAATTATGTATTTTGTTAATAGACATAAAATATTTATTAATTATACATTAATTAATATACAACAACAAAAACAATACGGACTGAAAATTTCAATATCTTTATTCGTCCTTAAAATATCCACTATTTTCAATTGTTTTCTTCATACATTTTTTATTAGAAATTTATTTAGATTTTTTCCAGTGTTCGTGCTCTCTCAATTCTTGACTCTGCGTTGTACTGTCTCTAAGAATCGAAATGCGGTCTTGATACCTTTCAATGCCTCTTACACTGTTGGAACACCGAAGGCTCTTCAACTCACCTAATAGCATATTAGATCCAATTAATTTTCAGGAATTATTTTCTACATTCACTATAGCCGAGGTTCAGATTCACTATGACCGAATCTTTATGTGCTTATTTTTAATGTAAGTGAAACGGGACCAAAGACCTAAGTTCACTATAACTGAGGGTTCACTATATACGAGTTCACTATAGCCGAAATCGATTGTATTTGTAAATCTTCTTATGTTGGCGCGCTACTACCCGAGGTGGGTCTGGCTTACTCAACAGTCTTCTGCCTCTCCGTCCTGTCTTGATCAATCTTTTTCCAATTCATAATTTTCATTCTACGTGGATATTTTACAACGTCATCTTTCCAATTTGTTTTTGGTCTGCCTTTACACCTCGTAGCTATCGGTTTCCTCTGTTATTTTCGTAGTGATTCTTTCTCGCTCCATCCTTTCTAAATGTCTGATCCATGCTATTCTTCTATACTTTCTTTCTCTAAATATATTTTTGTTTGATCAGTACTCCTAATTCATCATTTTTTTTCAGTCTCCAGATATTATCACCAAGTCTCCTAGGGCTATAGATTTTCCCCATATTTGTAAATACTGTTGAATATTCCATTTGTAATATTAAATGGCAATTATATTCAGTAATGAGAACATTTATTCTTATAATTCGAATTAAATGTATTTCTGAAACACGTCGTAGGAACGGTTGTCATAATGAATAAACGATACAAGCAAAGGGTCCGGTTAAATCATAGCATTGCGGATAATTCGTATATTTGTTATTTCCACTCACCACTTCTCCATTAATTCGTATATTTGTTATTTCCACTCACCACTTCTCCATTGCTTTGTTTTTTAATCAAAACGAAATTTGTGGACGTTTAAGGGTCCACTTCACGTATTAGTTATTCTAACTGACACTGGGCTTCGTAAAACGCGCACACCGCGATCTGGAAATTTCAGTTTTTAATCGTAATTTGTCTTACGCCCGTTGCAATATATAGTACATCGCGGGTAATCCTATTTTATCTATTACTCAATCTTTGTGAAAGCGTTTTGTTTATCCAAAAGACATTCTGTTTTTTGTAAGTTTTTGACTTCTTTTTTGTCGCGAAGATGTTTTGTTTTACAATACTGCCGTATTTTCCGTGTCGTTCTCCTTTTTATTCATCTTTCCCTCGGTATATTACAGAAAATGAACAATGGTTTGCATTCACAATTCCTTTTAGAGCTTTTGTCAACAATCCATTTGGATCAACAGACGGCTGATTGTTTAAGAGTTGCGTACGAGAAACAAACTTGTCAGGTTCAATATTTTTTCTGAGTTAAATTTCATCTCATAAAATAGCTTCTCACTTCACCCCAACAGCAATAAAATTAAAGGCGCGGTTGGTCTGCACCTCCTAATAATATACTCATATTTCTCTTTGTGCACTTCTCCGTTATAAAGAGGCCACTATTCAAATAGTTTTCTTTGAAAGTGTAATTATTTATTAACATTTTGCCTACTTAATAAACGCAAAACATTAAGAACGCTTTGAGAATAAAATCTCGCTACTGTGCTTTGTAGTGGTAGTAAAGGAAGCAGATTTTTTGTAAACTGAAATTCCCACAATGCATTGAGATCATTTTCCGGCCCTCTGGTTCCGAAATAAATTTCCAAAAGCGTTTTGAATCTTTAATAATACTGCATTTCATATCACTTTGAGGTGAGAAATAAGACATTATGACAATGCAGCTAATGCGAGAAATATATTCCCGAGAATCCATCATTTGAAAAGCAGAGATTGTTCTAGTATACTATTATTGTAAAAAGGAAAGAAAACATTATTCGAAAGTTCCTCTTGTAGCTTAGATTTGGGAACACAAGTCCACAGCATTTTTAAGTGAAGCTTGGTTAAAATTCTCATTCAAAGGTCTCTCAGAGAATTCTGCGAGAATAATCGGGAGTAAAATTATTGTTCACCGCTGAGTTAAAATTATTTTTTCGCAACTGTAGTTTAATCGAAATAATATTGAACAAAAAATTATTTAAAAATATGTATGCGCTCTTTTCAAATTGAATGTCAGCGATGACCCGAAAATGTATATAATGAACAAGTCGTATTTTTATCGATTACTTATGTAGTAAAGTTTCAAATTATGATGAATTTGTATTTTTAAACAGTAAGAAAAACATTCAACTTCGTCGAAATGTCAGCGAAGACTTTGAGCATCTGCTTGGTCGTCCGTAATTTCCGGCGGGTGTTCCGAAAGGTAAGAGAGAGTCGATCTTTCACCCGGAAGGATGCTGCTGCACGGCCGATGTTATCTACAGAGATGCAGCGACGGCGGCAGCGGCGGTGCGACGAGCCTAGGGGTGAACGGTCGTTCTCCAATTAACGCATGCATGGGAACGCACGCGGCCGTCTGCTTTTTGGGCGCGAGAAAACAGCCGCCATTTCGTCACAGTGGCTGATTGCATCGGGGTCCGGAAGTCGTTGCGTTATGCAAAGCGTTGATTACCGAAAGGATGAGGCTGTGTAGGAACATTTGCGCACGCACTGCCGAAAGAGCACTGCAATTATTTCGTAATAGCATCCTGTTTGAAGTGGGTTAAAAGAAACGAAACTTCCGAAGAAACTATGCAAAACAAATGGCGGGTGAAAACAATATGCATTGAATTTTGCATTTTTACTCGATGCAAGTCATTTGAATAGAATTTGCTGACAGAATGTATAATAAAAGAGTTTCATTTACAATTCTGGAATTTCCGTAAATACGCAAGAGGTCACTGATAAGAGTGGCCATGTAATGTTTATGTAATTGAAAATTTACAAATAAAACTAGTATTCTGACCTTCGCATTGAAACGTTTTGAATATATATGACATTAAATACTCAGATTAAGGCTTGAAGTTGTAACTGTGTTTTGATTCCAGAGATTCCTAATGTTGTTGCAAAAAGTGAGCGAAACGGAAATTAGGTTGTTTGTTTCCTTCTCAACAAGCAACAAAACAAGATTTTCGTCTTAAACAGAAACAAACACACGACAGCTTTAAAGGACGGTGAGCCGAATTTCAATTATCGCACTTAATGCGTTTATAAGCTTCGTTACAACACATGTAGTACATTAACTCTCAATGCCGACAAAAAAACGAAAACTTCCTCTAGCCGCCGCAGTTAATATCTTAGTCGCTGTAGACTTGTATTGATGAACCTGCTACTCATCGAAGCATGGATACAAAAACTGATGTAAAGTGCACATTTGTAGAGTATCATGTGATCGGTTTTCGAATGTGGTACAAGAAATTTTGTGCTAAAATTACATTACATTAGAAAGGATAATTATTTTCATATACATTTATCAAACTGATAGTCATATCGTCTCGGAGTATTGCATGTATTAATTGCCTCCAAAATTTCAGACCCAAGTCGAATGTCTTTATAGAACAATGGAAAGAGAATCCTATGAGGATATGACCAGGATGGGAGTAGAGACAAGTTGCAAAAGGAAAGCTTGTAGTCCTTTGTATTAAATGTCTTTCGAAAAAATTATTTCTGAGGTTAAAGAAATCACTTTAACTGCGACCCGAATGCGTACCTGCTAAAAAGCACTATGACTTCGATACCAATCACAAACTTCAATAATATCTTTCACACATCATGTCATCTCACACGGCGAAAGCGAATATCTTCGACCCCCACATGCCGTACAAGTTCGTAATACTTATTCTTAAATGCCGTATGTAAGTAGAAATCTCAGAAACCGTCGAACAGAGCAGTTTGCAATGATTTCTCTGGCCGGGAGCGAACTCTGCGATCATCCACAAGTGCTCTTTATCGCGACATTGCCGTAGCGCTCGCAGATTACGGTTTCGATAATAATTATAACGTCGGCTTCTAAATTGACTCTTTTCTCAGTGACACTTGAGAGATCAAGTATAATGCTATGATACTTAACACTTCGAAATCGTTCAAACTGTTCAGGCTGTAAGTGAAAACAATTAATCCGCATAGAAATAAACAATCCAAAAACATTACCTTCCATTTTTGTTACGCGTAGTATGTTAATAAAACGTTTTAGTGGAGTCGGTTCTTCCTCTCTGATTTAAAACTTTATTGTTATAATATGTAGGATTAATTTTGTCTCACACTTAACTATAGTGTTACTTAGGCTGTCTGATGTGAAACTTGTGGTCGAATTCCGACGCTGTCTGGAGGAGAATACTGACGGCCGGCTGCTCTGAGCGTAATTGCTCTGATCAGTAGTCTCTCGTAGTTTCTCCGATCCACACGAGGCGAATGCCGAAACAGTACTCGAACAAAGAGGCCACGGACTGCGCACGATCTTTCTTTCCTCTTTCTAGTCCTATTATCACATCTTACTTATACACACTTACTTTCATGCTTTTCACTACGACACTCGGAAAACCAATTGGAAGCTTACAGCGGGGTCGATGCCCCGTTGGTGAGAGATACCTAGTTGGAGAAAACCTTGTAAACCGACGAGTAGTATGGCACTGGATATCGCCATTCAGCGAAGAAAGAACACGACCATCTCTAGAGATAAAACATTCACTCCACTTACGGCAACGACCATGGCACTTGACGCGACCGAATTGATTGGTTCGTGTTTCTGAGCATGTCAACTACTAAGGTCATTCGGCCCGTGGGTGTAGTGCATGCTTTTGTCGGGAGAGGTAGCGGTGATCTACCCCTGAATGGCGAGATCCCGCGCCGACCTAAATGCCAAACCCCATCCAGTACCTTCCACCAACAGGGCACCCCAGTCGGGAAAAGGTTCGAGTTTCCAACTGCTCTCCCGACATGTCTGATAGTATGTGTAAGTTAGGTTTGATCTCACGCTGTCCGTGGCCCGTTTGTTAGGGTACTGCTCCTGCATTCGCCTGGTGTTGATCAGAGAAACCACGAACATTACCGTTCAGAGCAATCGTTCGCTAGAATCCTCCCCCAGAGAGCGGCTGAATTCGACCTATGTAGCTAGTTTCGAAAATCCTCCACTGTCGGGACACTTTCGGGACGTAGCACCTTCCGGTCACAGGAACGGCAGTGACATCAATTGATGCCCTGAGCCACCTAATCCATTTTGATCGCCCGGGGACATGGAGTTGTCAATCAATCCATCAATCAATCAATCTTCCTTAAGAAACAGGGTTTCAGTTCTAGGACGCGTCGTTTAATCATGCGCAATGGTAACGTTTGTTGCATAATGTTTACTGCATACCTGGGATTTTCTGTTGATGGCGTCTTTTAAAGCATACACAATTGTTATCTTTTCTTAGCGTATTTTATACATGAACACATATACATTTTATACACAATAGCAACAGATGTTTCTCTTATCATAGTGTTGAAAATTGAAACCGGCAAAATGATAGGTTGCTAAAAAAAGGTGCTAAAACAAACAAAAAACTAAAAAAGAATGTAAATTAACACTATCCTGTGGTTTTAACAAGCCTAACAAGAATTGTTTAAATTATTCTGTGAACCGTGTCAATTTTCAAGCGTTCGTATTAAATCAGGAATGTTTATAGAATGCTTAATTGTTAGTCACTGCAGACGCCTGGCGCTACGGAAGGAAAGAGAAAGGGAAAATTCGTTCTAGAGATTTTCCTGGTGCTATTCCTGTTCGTTTGATTCAACTGTCTATACGAAGCTCGACTATTGGATAAGCCCGTTAACGGAACCTTCATTTTCTGAAACAATTCCTCTCACTCGAAACGCGAGTGTGTCCGTCCGGAATGTCCGTCAGTCTTTGAGGGAAATGCACCATTAGTTGACATATCAGTTGTTGTCACTTTCGAATATAATGCTTATAAATAAAATAATTATCCTATAACTATCACTTTATAGGATTTCTGTACGGTGGAACCATCTGTATTGTAAACGAGTAACCAGTAATTATAATATTAGTTTGGCAATTATTTTGAGTTTAATGCCTTGTTGTGTATTTGACAGTGTCAACTATTCTGAAAAAGCATTACCTAATACATACTATGAAAAAATTAAATATAGCAAAATTTAAGGAAGATCTGTGCTTCTCACTTTTATTGCTATAGTAGCATGATCGATATTGTACTAAATTTAGTTTTTTACACATCCAGGAAGTGTGTTAATACACTTCATATTTTTGTCTGCAAATTAATTTTATAAATAGAAAGTTTTTGCCAAAACTCTGTTTATCAAATAATTTTCATGACAAATTCATGTTTCACCGTTTGGAATGTTTAACATAGGGCTGATAATTTACGCAAAAACTCTCAAAGACGTCCTTGAAATGTAAATGGTGAAAATAACTACAGTCCGTATTATAGAAAGAACTGTTAAGATTAATTTATTGTAGTGTTACCTTTAATTTTTTACTTCAAGAAATAAATAACTGACATTTTTCTCTACAATGTTAACAGATTAGATCCTTTTTAATTATAAAGATTTCTATTAAAGGTTATAAATCATCTCCCACGCTACGTTTTAAACAACATTAATCATAATAACTGTATAGAGTTCTTAAAACACGAACTCTTTCAGAAAACTATTTAAAAAGTGGTAGGCCTGTCTACAAATCCTTGCGTTGCACCAACGTATAAGTAATTTTTAATATTGTAGAACTGAATGCTTACTACATAAAGCCTTGGAGAGTTGAAAAAAAATCTCAGGACAAGTTAATTGAAAATAATTTATTCTGATTTATGTAAGTGAATTACTCCCCTCATAATTTATTCATACAAGAATAAACATACTCTTCAGTATTACATTGCGCATTCCATCTGTTAATTTTCTTCGTTCCTGAACTTATTAAAGTAAATTGAGGTACGTGAATTGTTTTCAACCATAACTCGGTGTCATGTATCTTGTTGCAACTTCTTTCGGAATTCCAGCGATTTGACGATATGCATTGTACACCCTGCTAGGGCTTCGATCCCTCAACGTCACTCACACAAAAATGGGTTAACGACACCAGCAAGCAGGTTCGCGGGTGGGGGTTGAGGACGGAATGCCTTCCTTATTCACTGCATAAAGCCTGCGGGAAACCCCGCCTCGTTTGCCGTGAGCCACTCACGAAGTATTTTGGGAACGGAATTACCCCAAGAAGACATCTGAACGAATATTGAGTATGACCAGATAATTGTATAGTTTTTTACTCGAAAGTTGAAACCGGGAACGTTGATGACAGGGTCCCGGTTGATGTCACTGCGGTGCCTCTGACCGGGAGGTCCTAGGTTCGAGTCCCGATGGTGGCAGGATTTTCGACACTAGCTTTTCAGATAGGTCGAATTTAGTCGCTGTCTGGAGGAGAATTCTAGCGGCCGGCCGCTCTAATCGGTAGTTTTCCGTGGTTTCTCCGATCAGCACCAGGTGAATGCCGGAGCAGTACCTAAATAAACGGGCCGCGCGCAACCTTTCCTTCCTCTTCCTTGTCCTATCCTCACCTCTTACACACACACGTACACTAACATACACTACACTACCACATATGCCGGAAGACCGGTAAGGGACATAGAACGTGTCCCGACTGGAGCGGTACTCCTGTGGTGGGAGATACCTGGTTGGCGAAAACCACGCCAGTCGACGGTAGATCGGCGCCGGATCTCGCCATCCAGTGTGGGGAGATCATAGCCACCTCCCGATGAAAAAAGATGCACTACACTTACGGGACTAATGTCCTCAGTAGTTGATGCATCCGGAAAATCAATCAAATAAGCAATCAAAAATTTAATGATGAGTCAAGCAGGTCAACCCTACAGCAAGTGTCGAAAATATTTAAATTAGGGTGTATTGTGCTTGGTGAAGCGATTGTGATGTCGCTACTTTAGTAGCTATGCGCTGGTATCAAATAATAGTTTCGCGTGATTAATTTTTATCGAAAATATTCCTTCTTAATTTCCTTCTCTCATTTTAGTATCGGAATGAACTTGAATGTTCCATTACATGAATATTTGTAATGATATAATTTTGAATGTTCTGAACTCATATTGCGCATTGTCTAAAAGAAACTCTCTGGTTTAGATTTAAGAACATGCTGATATAAAAAATTTAGTAAAAGGGTACGAGAAAAACTCATTCAGTAACTCGAATTTAAATGTATAAGAATACAAAAAAGATATGCAAGATTGATTTTCACTGATCACAGATATCTTGATATTTCGCTATTCCAAAATACTCGAACTACCGAGTCTTATAATAATTGCGCGTTATAAATAGGAGGCGATTGAGATCTAAAGATCAGATCTAAAGATCTGAAATAAATTTGTTTTCTAGTTCTATTGTGTAATATAATTTCTTAAGTTAAAAACAAAATTTAACTATTTTCAACATATGTAAACATATTCTTTATTAAAAAAATATTTTAGAAAATAAAAATGTATTGTAATTCGTATTTTAGAGTTAGCAGTCATGAGGAAAAGACCGTCCAAACCTCGTTGTAACGTTGGCATATGAACGTAATAGCAATATGATGGTGGATTATTTCATTTCTGTGGCAGCATTCTTTTTTACAAGCAAAAAACAAGTACTTTCGTGAAGGACAAGTCAGATTGACATTTAGACTTGAAACCACGCTTCCCTTTTGACCGACGATTTCGGGAGTTTTAGCGAATGCGCGCATGCGCACAGCTGCGGAGCCGCCTGAACGCTTCTTTCCTGAAATTGTTCGTAGTAAGGAAGCACGTGAATGGAGCCTTAGCGCATACATCTGGATCCGCTCAGTAGAACAAGGGAATATCCCACAGTGTTTGTGAAATTGGTTTATTGACATTAAATAAAACTCTAAATATTATTCTATTAGTGTCAAGTATTATTTAAATTTACTATGAACTTTTATGGAAGTGTGCTGTGTTTAAAAGTTTAAAATTGTATTCAGTTGTATGATGGAATTTCACGTAAAACCCTCAATATCCAAGAAACATCATGTGGGATAGCCCCTTGTTCTACTTAGCTCTTCATTTATATCAACCGATTTTGGGAGGTGGTTTCTCGTGCAAATGTAGCTGGAACAGACGTATGCCAAAAATCCTAAGGAACATGTTATTTCAGCCAGCCGATTACGAGAATATTTTATTCGCGACTTATTACAGTATACTCTCATTAACATGAATTCCAAAGGACCTAAATTATCGGAGTTCATATCATACAAATTTGTGTTATCCATATGGTCGTAATCCCTTACCATAATCCCTCCGTATTACCATAACCGAAGTTTTGTTAATGTTAGTGCGAAACTCGTGTTAAACGAGTTCGTGCTAACGAGGGTTTACTGTATTATGAAGCGAAAACAGGAATAAACGTGTGCGAAATAGTAATAAAATTAGTGCTTATTTTGCACAATACATAGTGAAAGTAGTTATTAAACTTTCAATTCCTGTTAAATTTCCTTATATGGTGTGATATTTGAAGGAAAATCTGCTTTACAAACACTCCAAGTTGCTTCAAAAGTGTACCCCGTAAAATTTCAAAAACAGAAAGAAGTCGAGAAAATTTCAGCTGCTAAATAATTCATGAGACTGTAAAGAATATAATTATTATCCTTCCTGGGGGCTTGAGCGTTTGAGGGCATGATAACGTTGTAACATTTTGAAGAAATTCGGAGAGTACTTTCCTGGGATGTCCCTTCGCAGATCCGTTTATGTTTGCTGGTGTTTCATCAGATATATATGGATCATTTTTCAAACTTCCTCGTGTTGCTTTGACGTGTTAGATTATTATAAATAGGCCACTAAGGAAACTACACTTTTAAAAACGTAGGTTTGCTGTAAAACATAAAAAGGGTTGTGTCAAGGCGATTAGGTATCACATTTCGTTCTCCTCCTCAGACAAGTGGATAGGAGCAATCAACAGCTTCCGGTGCTGCGAGGTGTAGCTGCGGTTTTTGGTACTGTGGACCCCTATCGACGGATGTTGTGGCGCTGGTATTTCTGACAGCCATTTAAAGCCAAACTTTGAACGTACTCACCTCAGTTTCTTTTACAGACGCGACAGCTGCAGTAATGGCTAAGGGGTCCCAAATGCTGCTATTGCTGGTCACGCTTCTCGGAGCACCAGGTAAGGTTCAACCAAAATAGCAAATTCGTATGGTTTATTGCTTTCCCTGCATTCAGTGAATGTAATTGTGAAATTTTTGATCGTTTGGATTTACGCTTTTCTTCTGAAAAAATATTTTCATTCTTTTTTACTCATGAATTTTTAAGAATTTGTAGCTAGTCAAAATTTGTAACTGAAGATTTCGAGGAATATCTGTCATTTATTTCTAAAGCAAGTTCTTTGACTCTAGCCCACTTGTGTACCAGAGTGACCCTATCGAGGCGCAACTTATATTTCTAAATATTTGATACGAGTGTCTTTGTGATATAAAAATTTCCATTCGTATTGAACTTAAGAATTAGTAGCTACTCAAAATTTGTAACTAAAGATTTCGATGAATATCTTGGTTATATATTTCTAAAATTGTTCTTTAAATCTAGCCCACCTGTGTACCAGAGTGACCCTATATTGCCGCAACTCATATTTCAAAATGTTTTATACGAGTGTTTTAGTGATATAAAAAGTTCCATTGGTATTTAACGTTTCATTTTTCAATTCATTTTTCAAATTCAATTTTCATCTTGTCAGCTTGAAAATTGTAAATGTTTATAATTTAAAGCCTTCTGAAAGTCTTCAGTTTTAAATTAGAGATAAATTTCTGGCTTTATAGGTTTAGATATATATTTATAGATGACACGATGTTTTGTGACATTTCCGACATCATAATACTTCACGTTCTTATGCATGTAACAGTGACGCTTCACAAAAAGCCCTTTAACATTTTTCAAAAAACCTCCAAAGTTTTCATTTTTGAAGACTTTGCGAACGTCGACAGTATTTGTAAAAACAGATTTCGAGTAGAACTCTACGTAGCAGCAAAAATATTAGATTATAAAAAAAAGTGGTTTAGGTATTGTGTAAAATTGAATATATTCTAATGTTTTTATTTGATATCTGAAGGATTGAGAATGCAAGTGGGATTAGTTTGTCCTAACCTATCACGAAAAAGGAAATTGCATATTATAATACTAGCAGTTCTGTTGTCAGGAAAATTATAGTTTTATTGTGCCTTCTGTCTTAAGATCAGTTCAAAATTACTATTGCTAAAATATGAAGTATGTATTTGAAACTCTTTGTTCTGATGCAAATCCATTTCTCCTCACATATAAGGTCAAACTCACTCACACCACTTGCATTCTCAACCCCTCATATCGCAAGCAATATTATTTTCCCCACGATTTCAACGAATGTAACTTCATTTTCTGTGCACGTCTTCTAGAATTCAGTGGGAAATGCAATTATTCAAATTATCGTTTCCATGTTGTCGCGGCAGGAAGTATTATTCCGAAGTACAACATGGATAAGAGTCAACATTTATTGCCTTTTTATCCTTGAAAATAGATTTTATTACATGGGAGCTTTTTTTTTCCTTTTTCAAAATTTAATTAGTATATGACTTGGTGTAGGGATCACTGAATTTTGAAAATGTGCACACAATTCACTTTTCCCCATAGCACGTCATACGCAGTTATTAACTGTTTTTTTGACGTTAAATAAATAGATAAATAAATCCCCCTCCACAGGCGTGCTATGCGGGCTGCACTACGGCCACCAGCTGGCGTCGCCCACCAGCTGGTTCAACGTGTGGTTCTCGACGCCCGGCGAGGGCGCGGGCGCCGCGGGGCCGCTGGGGCCTCCGAGGCGGCAGAGCCCCGCCAGCCCTCCCCGCCAGATCGCGCCCTCCTTCGGCTACTCGGCGTTCAACGGTGAGCGCGCTCTCGGCGCCATCTCCCTCCGCACGGCTCTGCGTACTGCCCTCACTCCAAGCACGCACACTCGCTTGACTCATTAACGTCCACACGAGTGTGATTAACGTTTCACTAATGAGTTTTTATTAACTTTTTTAAAAATGAACGAAGTATTATAAAGTAAAGCGTTAAAGGATAATGGATAATTGTTATTTCACGTATGAATATTTGGTTAATACACAATCACTAATCCTATGTAATTGTTCCAAACGCTTCCCCCACAAAATACTGCGTTAAGTAGTATGTTAAACATATGAATTAGTAAAACATTAATCTCCTGGTGATTGATTGATGATTTCGTATTTCCTGGCACGTCAACTGCTATGGCCATCGCAGGGCTCTGCGTACTGGCTCCCTTCAAGCACGCACGCACGCTTGATTAACTATCGTTAACACGAGTGTGATTAATACTTTACAAATGAGTGTTTTATTAACGTTTTGAAAATGACCGA
The DNA here is from genome assembly GCA_964035755.1 of Teleogryllus oceanicus. NCBI lineage: Eukaryota > Metazoa > Arthropoda > Insecta > Orthoptera > Gryllidae > Teleogryllus > Teleogryllus oceanicus. The sequence goes on from CAXIVR010000002.1 coordinate 1,251,404, forward strand.
AGAATTATAAAGTAAAGCGTTCAAGCATAATGGATACTTGTTATTTCACGTATGAATATTTAGTTAATACACAATCACTAATCCTATGTAATTGTTCCAAACGCTTCTTCCACAATATACTGCGTTACGTAGTATGTTAAACATATGAATTGAAAAAACATTCATCTTGTAGCGATTGATTGATTATTTGGTGTTTCCTGGCGCATCAACTGCTATGGTCATTAGTCCGATCCGCAGACCGACGTGTTGATCACCTAAATTTCGTCCCAGGGGGGTTGAACACCGCCACCGCCCGGGATATAAGATGCTCTAGACTTAAGCAAATATCAATCATAGCAGGTGACGCGCTCTCAACCAGAAAAGAATCTGTTGATCAATGGAAGGTTATGTTTAAGCTGATTAGATTTGAAACGGGACGATCGGAACTGGACGTGTTGGCCAGAGTGTTAGTTTTCCAACTTTGTATGCCGTGGTTCAGATTCCGATCGTTCCTATTTAACATGGAGATGACAAAACGGACTCCTGCCATTTTCCTAGTGATTCTGTTTTTACTTTCTCCCTACGGAGTAGAGATACAATTATGTAATGCTGCGCGAAAAAAACGGCAAAAGTTTGGCAGAAAAACTTATTAATATGCTCTGGTAATTAAAAGTGGATAAATCCTAGATTTAGAAATAAAAACTCTACCACGTGGTGTAGCCAGAATCCATGGTCATTGAAACCGAAAAATCTAATGTTGGCAAAACGTCTGTCTGTGAACAACGCTAGCGGCTCAACCGTTCAGTTGATTTTGTCCAAAATCGATATTTCCCAATAGACCTGGATGATGTCGCGGCCTCTTGAATTTGAAACTGATATTTTAATTTTGGCTGTATTTTACATGAAGTCCCTGGATCATTTTCCAAATTTTCGAAAAAATGGCTACATCGTTTTAGATTAAATATTTTGTTGGATAGTGTGAAGGACATTAAAGAAAATGGTGTAGGTCTCATGTTCATTGAATACCCTGATTTTTTGAAAATTGCAAAAGTTCAAATTTTTCAGTCTTCCTACAACTAAAATAATAAAGATAGAGATTTTTCTTTTAATGAAATTCAAAATGAAATTTTGAAATAAGGCCATGCACAATTTCGCGACAATTTGAATAATTTGCACGTAATTTTCCGTGAAAAATACTGGAGAGAAAGTACGTGCTGTTGTAGCGTCATACCGGGAGCGGTAGCTCGGTGCATCAACTGATGTCCCTGCAGCACCTCTGACCGGGAGGTCCTAGTTTCCCACTCCCCTCGGCGGCAGAATTTTCGACACTACCTTTTCAGCTAGGTCGCATTCAGTTGCTGTCTGGAGGAGAATTCTAGCGGCCGGCTGCTCTGATCGGTAGTTTTCCGTGGTTTCTCCGATCAACACCAGGCGAATGCCGGAGCAGTACCCTACAAAACGGGCCACGGACCGCGCGCGATCTTTCCTTCCACTTCCTTGTCTTATCGTCTTCTCTTACAGACACTCACACTAACATGCACTACACTACCACATATTCCGGGAGACCGGTCGGGCGTTTAGAGCTTGTCCGGGCTGGGGCGGTGCCCCGCTGGTGGGAGAGAGTCGTGGTTAGGGGGAATCCCCACTAGCCGACGGTAGGTCGGCGCCGGATCTCGGCATCCAGCGGGGAAGATCACCGCCATCTCCCGAGAAAAAACATGCACTACACTAACGGGACTAAGGACCAAAGCAGTTGACGCGCACGGAAACACGAAAAAATCAATCAATCAATCAATGTAGCGCCACTAGTTGTTCTTTCCTTGCTCCATCACCATTTCTTTCATATTATCATAAACATGTATGCATTAAATCACTCCTTAATCCAAGTGCCTAGCCATAACGCAATGTAATGGAAACATAGTAATGATAAAGAGCGCGTGGCAGGCCCTGACACGTGGACGCTGGAGTGGCCCGAGTGCGCGGGCGGCCGCCAGTCGCCCATCGACCTGCGCTCCGACGCCATGCTGCGCCTGCGCACCAGCAACCCGCTGCGCTGGGATGGCTACTGGCGCCCCGTCAACATGTCCATGAGCAACACGGGCCACACCGGTAACAATGCCCTGCCTCATGGCGCTAAGCGATCTAAGAGTTTAAGCGACAGAAAAATTACTCGGGAAAATGTGAATGATTGCCAGGCAGTAAAATTCTGGGTTTAGAAGCTGCACCAATCGTTGATACGTGTTGCAACTAAAAGTAACAAAGCATCTGTTTTTAAAGCTCTCCATATCCATTAGTAAACAGTGAGAAGGACGAGTGTTGATGCTTAGATAGCTTAGCCTCATGACGATTCAATTAGCGTGTAAGAGGCTGATATTTGGGACAACATAATTTCCTATTACCAACTTGTGTGTTGCACTTTCATATGTTATTGATAAAAGCTTGATTATATGATGTAAATTGGCCTCAATGGGAAATATAAGTAGACGTTCTCTAAGAAATGGATTTCCTCCTCGTGATATGAAATGATGAGTTTGTAAGATTTTGTGTGGCTACTCTCATATCACTGCAAAAATGTTGAGAAATATTTTGATTGTTTATCACTTCCATCGTAATTATTGTTAGCATTTACTTCAGTCATGTTGTTGTTATACTCATTTGTTGAAAAATTTATCCTACTATTCATATTCAGAAAAAATACGTGAGAATTCGCTAATTCCAACGTGTGCTGTTGCTTTTACATTTAATTGCTAACTTATTGTCATATTTACAAAGTTCTTGATGGAGTTGACTAACTAATATGATCAGTAAAAGTATTGTAAAATCAAAATCTAGAAAGATAAATAAATCAGCTCCGAAGCGCTTCACATCTTTTAGTTTATTTAATTTGAAGTTTTTTTTAATTAATGATCACTCCATAGTTTTCGTTTTTACAGAATCGGTTTATATGATTTTTTAAAATTCAATTCTTTTATTTATTCTTTTATTGGTTCTTTTATTGTTACTTAATTTATTTCATTTTTCTATTAATTATAATATTTGCTATAATGATAACAGCTACTCTTTACCTTTATTTGCATTATATTGTTAATATTAATAAAGGTAATTTTTATTTCTGAAAATATTTGTCATTCAAAATATCAATTAATGTATAAAAAGTATAATAGTTTTACTTCATTTAATGAGGGTATGCTCGTATTTTTGTCATATAATGGAGTAAATAGTTCTTAACCTTCGTGCAGTGTTGTGACTCAATGAATAGTGACAGCCATCTGTTGACCATCAACACACGTTTAAGCTCACACATTGTTTGGCCGCAACGTATTGCAGTCTGTCAAAGTTTTCCATTATCTTACCTCACGTTAACGTAAGATATTTAATACAAAATTACGCTTCAATATATTAGAGACAACATTATTGCATACACTTCACACTGAAGTGTATGTAATAATGTAGTTTGTCTTTAATACATTGAAGCGTAATTTTGTATTAAACAGATGCAAAATATAGACAACGCTTGTGCAAAAACGGTGAATGTAAGATGTGGCCCTTTCCCTTGCAGTGGAAGTTTCGGGACAGTGGGGCACATCGGGTGCTCCGACCCTTTCTGGAGGGCCTCTGGAGGGAGAGTACGTCTTCTCGGACCTCCACTTCCACTGGGGCCCCGACGACGCCGTCGGCAGTGAACACACCGTACACAACGTCAGGTACGCATCCTCGTTTTGCAACCCACCTGGACAAAGCGCATGATATTACTGTTTTTCACGCAACACAAATTACACTTTAATATTGCTACTACCATGCATTTTGTTACGGATGGAAACAGTTTTGTGATTCGGTGTCATAATGTGAGCGATTTTATTTGTTGTTCACTAACACAATGTCTAATTTAGATAGTGAGATTCACTACATAATTGATTTTTGTCATCATCACTTCATGAACGCTAAATAATATCAATTGTAATGCTTCACCATTGACTTTACTTGCGAAATCAGAATCAATTGTTGTACATACATTTTTTAGAGTGCTAGCTTTCAAACATACAGCCTAATTATCAATCAAAAATTGAAATCGCCACCAAGTTACATTGCATTCAAAAATACACAATAATAAAAAAATTCTTTTACGATTACCGTGCATTTTAATTCGCTTACATTTTTAAAACAGTTTTATTGCTTCCCATAACATTCCACGCATTTCTAACTCTCTGCAGGCTTACTGAGTGTAGGCAATTTATCTTGCGCTTGTGTTGAGCAGCATTGCATACCCAACCACTTGGCAGGCGCTTAATTGCTGTATGCAAAACATTTTAGCACTTACCGAGATTTACTCCTCAATGAGTGCAGCGACGTACGGTTCGATTTCTTATGCCTGTTTCAACATGTTTAGCTTTCCTATGGAAATGCATGCGGTTCACTACAAACGCGACTATGGGAACAAGGACAACGCCCGGGAATTCGACGATGGTCTTGTCGTCGTCTCCTATCTCTTCAGAGTAAGTAACAGCCAGAGCCATAAAATATTTAAATATTGAAAAATTGCAATGTTAGTTTTTCAGTAATTGAGATTTTGCTGTGGATAAGATCTATATATACCATATATTCGTTCACCACAGCTTTAGTCACTTCCCCAACGAAAAGCAATTTTCAGAATTCTTTGAAGAACACATCTATATTTTAGATAGACTAACTTTTGAATAAACTATTTATTTAAAATCATTTATTTCAATAATTTATGTACGTAAATGACTTTAAATAAATAGTTTATTCAAAACTAGTCTGTTTAAAAAATAGAGTTTTATTTCAAAGAATTCTAAACGTATAAAGAAGACAGAAAATTTTCAAAATATTTTAAAGTAAGAAAATGAATGTTATTCTTCTGACAGAAATTAATAATAATAATAATAATAATAATAATAATAATAATAATAATAATAATAATAATAAAAATATTTTTAAATGTATTTTTTCTTCTTCTTCACTTCACGGATTAGGAAATTCCTGTTCCAGCTTCGTTACACCATCTCTGTCGTGGACGGCCAATGTCCCTTCTTCCTCGTGTGTGTACAGAAAGGCATGTGGGGATCCTTCGTGAGACATTCTTCCTAAGTGCTGTACCCACTGTGATCTGTATTCATTTACTTTTTCATTGATAGGAAATATATTAAGTTCCTTTCTTATATCTTCGTTTTTATTTTGTGCATTAGGGTGCAGCGTTTTACTTCCGGAGGAATTTCATTTCGAGGCTTGTATCTTCATTTTATCTTGTTTTCTTAATGTCCATGATTCACACCTCGTAAAGCAGTTGTGGTACTGCCATGACTTTATGAAAGTTTAAGTGTCTCTTTTTTAGTGTCATATCACGAAGATATTTGTTTATTGTTCCACAAGTATGTTGGAAACGTTGTAATTGTGTTTTATATCATCACTGTAATTGTATGTGATATCAAGCCCAAATAATTAAAATGTTTCACTTGCTCTATTACTTTGTCTTCTATTATTATTTTAGTTCTGATAGGATACTTGCCTCTGAATGCCATCACTTTAGTTTTAGAGACAGATATTGAGAGACAATATGGTTTGCATATTCTATTTAGCTGGTACAAGGACTTTTGCAGACTTATTTCTTCTCTTCTATAATTATATGATCGTCAGCATACAGAAGTGATTGTAGAGGTGTATTTGGATTTATCCAAATACTTGGTTTATTGAAACTTTTCCATTCTCTTAGAATGTTGCCAATATAAAGATTAAACAAGGTGGGGACAAGCTACACCCTTATCTTACACCTCTGTTTGCTTCTAACTCTTCCAACATTTTGTTCTGAACTTGTAAATTAATACTTGTTTTGTGATAGAGGATTTAATAACTTCTATCAAGTGGAAAGCATAGCCCTTTTTCTAAGAATCTGCCAAAGAAGTTTACGATTAACTCTATCAAACGTTTTTTCATAATCTATAAAAGCTATGTGGGTCTCTAAATTGAACTCTTGTCTCTTTTCTATTATTTGTTTATGGTAAACACATTGTCTGTACACGATCTTCCTTGCCTGAACCCACTTTGTTCTTCCAATAAGAGTGAATCTGAGATTGTTGTGAGACGTTTATTTATTATTTGTGTGTAAACTTCATAAGCGTTGATCAACAAGCTTATTCCTCTGTAATTCTGTGGCTGGCTTCTATTTCCTCTTTAAAAAGAGATATGACTTTTGCTTTCTTCCATGTACCAGGTATTCGGCATTTTCTCCAACAATTATTAAAAAGTTCAAGAAGTCTGTTCTTCAGTTCTTCACCTCCATATTTTAGGAGTTCTGCATTGATACCATCTACCCCAGTAGCTTTTCTATTTTTCATGCTTAACAGTGCATATTCCATTTCTTGTTTGCTCAAAGGGTCTATCTGAGTGTTGTTGTATTGTGACTTATCTTTATCGATTACAGTTGGGTCATATAAGATCAAATAAGATCTTTATAATATTTTATCCAGTCATTTTTCTTTATTACATTTAGTTCTGCTTTGTCCTTTTCCTCTGATTTTAGATGTTTCATGATCTTGTAAGCCAAATTCTGCCTACCATGGACATAATTTTCATTTGTGCTGATAAAAGGTCCCACGATACAGTAATAGTATTTTATAAAAGCTATAACATTAACATTAATGGTAGACACTAATATTTACTAGAGTAAATTGAAATTATCTCTGGTCTCCATTTTGGTACAAATACGACTTATCTTGTTACTTTACGTACTGAATGACTCAAAATAAATGTTATAAACATCCAGAGCATGTAGGTGTTTCGAAGATGATCATTTTTTGCCCATGAATATGGTGAGATTTTTATGTTACGAAGTTACGCATGTGACATTTGACTTTCATTGTTACGCAATTCCTTTGGTACCTGCATTCGAGAGGCACAAGAAAACTCTTGGAATACTCCCGTATGTTGCTTGGTGAATACTAATAAATGAGTAATTGCCTAACAGTCAGTGGCAAATTTACATATGTAACATCCATACATGAAATTACTCACTACTTGTTCATTGGCAAAAAATTGCGATCTTCGATTCATCTACATGCCCTACAAATATGGAACGGCTGACAGGCCGAGTATCACTACACCAGAAGAAAAATAAAATCACTTTTATAATGTTATTATGATAATAATAACAAATAATGTGACACTATTCTTAAATGCCCTTACCGACTTTGATTTTAATTTAATATGAGTATACAAATAATTGAATTTAACTGCATGTTACTGCATTTAACTGCATGTAAGCTCAGTAGTAGCTGATGCGAACAAACGAAAGTATTTTATTTTCTTTGCTGAATTCCATTGTGTTGCCGAAACATTTCAGCATCGTCTCACTTTTAGCACTAGAGCTAAAAGATTAACTTTTAGCCCGCTTTGCACGCCCTAAAAGTAACCGATTTCACTAGGGAGGCTGTCTAAAAAATTATTCCTAGAACTGTATATTTACAGGAGTGATTGAATAAATGTTACAAATACATGGGTATATATACGAATACATTACGTCTCAAGAATCGTTTGAATAATAATAATAATAATAATAATAATAATAATAATAATAAATTCATTTTTACGTTTTTACCTACTGAAATAAAAAACAATGGTAAAAAAGAACCTACATAGGTCATGGATTCGCCTGTATATAAATTACGAGTACAAAAGTAGAAAGACACATACGCAATAAAAGAATAAAAAGAGAGGAAGAAAATTTAATGTAAAACAAAAAAAACGTATAAAGTTGATGGTAATATAATTAGGGAGTGGATTTTCATGAAATGTAATTTTTTCACTTTAGAACACTACCATTTAGTTTAGAAATTCATTTTATGTTATGACAAAGGAACGATTATTGTAGGTTATTATTTTGCATTTTTGTCTATTTTAACTAATAAGTCATTTTTAATACATTTTTACTGATTTCATTTATTTTAATGTCATGTTTAATGGTACTTGCTTCAAATAATATTTACGAGATGGAACAAATTTTCTTCACAGAATCACTCAGTAGCGTATTCGATTTGTTCGCTCAGGAATTGTTTTGGCAGCCGTTTTATGTAATTCTTGTGACGTGTATCAGGTTCATTGCCGGTTCGGCTGATTTCGGGAAAACTAAAGACAGAGATTTCGTGGTAAAGAACAGTCCAAATCAAAATTTTGCAAGCTGCGTTCACTCGATCGAATGGAAGAGCCTCGATTACATCAGTAACATGATATTTTACGTCAATTTTCTTTGGTTTTTGGGCATTTTAAAGCATTTTAAGAGCATTTTATTAATCATTTTTGTCGGTGTTTTAGATCATCAAAATCTACCTTTAATCATAAGTGTAGTCAATGGGAATTGCCAGTATTTTCTAACTATAAATCGGGAGCGGTAGCTCAGTGTATCTACTGATGTCACTGCAGCGCCTCTGACCGGGAGGTCCTAGGTTCGATTCCCGACGACGGCAGGATTTTCGACGCTAGCTTTTCAGCTATGTCGAATTCAGTTGCTGTCAGGAGGAGAATTCTAATAGCCGGCTGCTCTGATCGGTAGTATTCCGTGGTTTCTCCGACCAACACCAGCCGAATGCTGGAACAGTACCCTACCAAACGGGCCACGCACCGCGCGAAATATTTCCTTCCTCTTCCTTGTCCTATCCTCTCCTTACACACACACACACACACACACACACACACCTTACACTATGCACTACACTACCACACATTCCGGGAGACCGGTCGGAGTTTAAAGAGCTTGTCCGGCTGGGCGGTGCCCCTGGTAGGAGAGTCCTGGTTAGGAAGAAACTCCACTAGCCGACGGTAGGTCGGCGCCGGATCTCGCCATCCAGCGAGGAAGACCCCCCATCTCCTGGGGAAAAACTGCACTGCACTTACGGTACTAATGACGTAAGCTGTGGACGCGCCCGGAATCACTAACCGAGGAGCCATCCAATCTAATTATAATTACGTAATGTTGTTTTAGAAACTTGTATTTTCGTGAGTGAGCCAGCCCAATGCGTGCTTGTGGTGTTGCAGCGGCGCAACACGGCCAACGCCGCCCTGGAGCCGCTGCTGCGCGCCATGCACGACGTGAGCGGCGCGCGCGGCCTGCCGCCGGCGCCGCTGCGCCCGCAGCCCTTCGCCCTCAGCCGCCTGCTGCGCGAGTTCGAGGAGGACTACGTCATGTACGAGGGCTCGCTCACCACGCCGCCCTGCCGCGAGGCCGTCACCTGGCTCATCAGCGCGCGCCCGCTGCCCGTCAGCGCGCAGCAGGTGGGCTCTCGCTCCCACCGCCCACAATCCCATCCTGCCTGACGCTCCGTTCAGAGTTGTTGTACCAGTAGTTTAGTGGTAAAACCGACCCATCTCCCAAAATCCCGTCTGGGCCCCCTGGTTGATGTTCAGAGGACGTGCAGATTTGGTTGTACCTGTAGTTTAGTGGTAAAACCGAGGCGGCGGCGATGGTGTAACGGTTATCGGACTGTTGTACCCAAATTTGCGGATTCAAACCCGATCTAAGCCGTGAATTTTAAATATGAAAAATTCTTCGTCGGGCTATGAAGCCGCTTTCCCATATTATTAGATTTACTGCATGTAAAAGATCCTCAAGCCTAAATGAAGTCTCTGAGCCAAATTCAAATCGCTTGTTTCGTCGCCCAAGTAATACCTCCTTTCTCCGCTAGTTGGTGAAAGGAGCGTAGCCAAATTTGCGTGATCAGATGAAAGAGCAGGCGTCATGGCCTGAGTCGCGTCACATCAATTCAGTTCAATTCAATTCAATCTTAGGCGTTTCGCGATCAGGAATCGACGTCGGGTATCACGGTGTATGCCCTGAAGATGTTCAGAGCGTTTTATCGTGTCGGTACCGTAGTTGTATAACTGACCTTAGTTGTTTTCCGACAGGAAATCAGAACCCAGGTCTCCTGGTTTACCTCTGTAAATGTTCAGAGCGTTGATCCAATCGGTAATTGAGTGGTAAAATGAACTTTAGTTGTTTTCTTGACAGGGAATTGAATTCGGGTCTCCTGGTTTACCCTGGAATTTCAGAGCTATCATCGTATTAGTGGTAAAACCGACCTTGGTTCTTTCTCGACAGGGAATCGAGCTCAGGTCTCCAGGTTTATGGCATGTCCAGAACATTGGTCGTATTAGTGACTTAGTTGCAAAACCGACTTTAGTTGTTTTCTGAGAGGGAATCGACCTCAGAGATCCTATTTTCCGCTCTGTAGATGGTCAGAGTGTTGGTCATATCTGCTGCTTAGTGGCAAAACTGATCTTTATGCTTGTCTGATCGACTCTTAACCCGGATCTCCTGGTTTACGCCCAGTTGTGGTTCACAATGATGACCAAAGTGCAGCACAGTGGTAAAACTGTCCTTAGGAGTTTCCCTGCCAAGTATCGAACTTGATTCTCGTAGATTTAAGTCAAGTTGCTATTACACCGATTCGAAAAATGCTCCGAACAGCGACTGGACGTATCAGGAAACCTAGGTTCAAGTTCCATTGGAGATGCCTATTATTTTTCACAATTTCAATTATTATTTTATCATGTTACTGAGTCACAGGAATACTTCAATATACAATACTCAGTGGAAGTAAGGTCACATCCTAGATCATATTTACTTACCTTTATATTTCGGACGTATTTTACACTCAAACAAGATGGCTGGACAAGGAACAATTGAATGTTTATTCACTTATAATGTGAGTTTCCTCAATGATATTTGCTATAAAAGCAAGGGAAAGGCCTCGTAGGGTAGCCATCCGGTGCAGACAGAATATTACTGGGCGTGCGTTGTAAAATCTTTATATTTCTCAAAAATATTGTGATGGAAAACATGCAAAGTGCCAAATAAATCTATACGGTTTCATATACAAAATCGATGTGGTGTGTATATCTTTTCAATTAAAAGGTCTTCAGGATTATATTATGCACATTATTAGGTGGCCATTGTATACAGTTGTTTTAGTGAAAACAGTATCCGAAACGATCCAGATAATAATTGAGGAAAACATCTTAGATGAACTACTCTGCATAAATTGAAACTGAAAGTAACAGTATTTAACGGCTAATTCCTCCTAGTCCGCTCATCCGATTTTAATTATTTTTATATATATGTGGACCAGCACAAAATCTTCAAAGAAATGAGACACAAAGTTTCTCAGAATTCATTTGGTTTCGGGCTATAAGGAAACAAGTGTTCTGAGTTGAATAGAATTAACCACAAAAACATGACTAAAAGGAAACCAATCTTTTAAATTGAAAATAAATGTGAGATTTATCGTCAAATTTATATTTTCTGTTTAAACAAATGAGGAAAAATCATTTCATGTCAGAACATAATAAGCAAACACTGAACCTTTTCATACGAAGCTTACAATAGCATCAAACTACACAGGAAATAACTACAATGATCCACCATTCAAAAACCAAAGCTATTGTCAGTTTCGTGGTTCGTTGGGTTAGTTGTAATGTGTTTTGTGTCCTTCACGGTGGTTACAAATCTAAGAGTGCGCGTTTATTTCTAGTTTGTGTTATTACTATATTTACGCAGAAGATAGTGTTTTTTTCATACATTTTAATAATTTCTCTAAATACTAAAAAGTATGTTTTTCTATGTAGGATAATATTTGTTATGAATTAACCTAAAAACATGTTATAATTGTGTGGTCTAAATATCGCAATCTTCTCCTAATTTTCAGTTGGAAGAGTTCCGCAGTCTGATCGGGGAAGACGGAGAAGTGGACCGCAATTTTCGGCCAGTGCAGCCATCTAACGGCCGATCTGTGTACTATGTGGACGTTGAGTGAGCAGTGCCACACACGCTGTGCGACGACAGCGCGACAACGGCAACCTTCGAAATTGCTCATCGACGAGAGTACAATATCCACAAGTAATGTGTACGTAGGACACTTCTGAATTGTGTTACCGAAGAAACGAATTTCTCGTGCCTTTATGTATATAGTCATACGCGAAAAATGTTTAGGTTAAGTGAACGCGATGCTCAGTATTTATTTTGATTTCCGAGCAGTTATCGTTCAATTTTTATCGACTTTTTATTTTTTAAATAAAGTTTTTATGAAACTTATTTTGTCCATTATTTAAAAATCTTTTACAGGAATTAATTCAAATTATTAAGATTAGAAGAATGTAAAATAAACCCCTAAAATGAAGCTTGAATGTAAGTATTAATATTTTGTCGTTTTACTTACTGAAGCCAACATTGTATAAATACATTGCTATCAATCTTGCAGTATTGTCTACCCTCGAAAAAAAATGTATATAGAATTGCAAGGAATTCTTATTCTTTTATGTAGGTGTACTGTTTTTCTTCACGCTTCATCCCGGGATTCACTAGATGTTGACTGCAGATATTACTCCATCTTTTCTGCGGCCTTCCAGAGTTTCTGCTTCCTATTGGTACCATATCCCTGGCTATCTTCATCAGTTTGTCATCGTTCATTCGTGTGATATGGTCATTTCATTCGTTTTTCCTTCTTTTCACCAATTTATTTATATCAGTTATATTACACTGTTTTCTTACATCCTGGTTTCTTACCCTGTCACTCTTGGTCGTTCCTACTATCGATCGTAATGTATTCATTTCTACTGATCGGTATAGTTGCAAGGAATTCTAGCGCAAATTTGGTAACATTCTGTGATCTAAGTAGATGAAGCAACATCCACTAACTACCTTCTAAAAGTCTGTTTTATGTGCTGAGAAATACGTCCAATTCGTTGCCATTGTAGTACACTACTTGGAATGGTGAAGACTCGTTCCAATATTTATAAATTATTCGGTTTAACGTCTCTACGGGATTCTTTCAATCAAGAAAATCTTAAGTGTACTTTTGAGACAGAGTTTGGACTTTCTCAAGTGAGAATGGACATCAAATTCCGTTGGTTCCGGATTGAAATTATGCAGAATTGTCAAATTATTGCTTGAATTAAACATCAGTTCTTAATTACTTTTTCTTAACCTCTATCAATACAATAAATACTCTGATCTCTCTAGAATACGTTACTTTAGATTTTAAACATTTTACTCGCGTATAATAAGCTGTTGAAAAAATGTGAATACACTTGAAATGCTTCTTAGGAAACATAGTCGTATTTTGGTAATTCAGAATAATTTAAAATAATTTTCACAATATTTTCACAATCAACTATTGAAAATGTTTTATTTATTAGATAAAGTAAAATAAAAATCTTGGCATTTATTTCTTTTTTTTAACCCACCATTAAAAACCGACATAGTTTGTCGAGATCCTTGCAACTTGCCAACCGGATCCGGAATCTCGGACGTTTGTGTCACAAGAGTGCAGGGCAAATAGCACGGCCCTTAAGATGGATTGCTCATGATCTGTGGTCCTTTATTCATAGTACTACTTTGTCAGACGCGTGAAATTGTTCGATTTACGAGTAATACAGGTCCGTTCAAATACAGTAAGGCCCCCCTCCCCCAACCAGAGCAGCCTGTCCCTAGAATTCTCATGCAGGCGGCGGGCGACTCCGGGAATTGATCAGCTTAGAGGTTCCTAGTAAATGGTGTATTGCTGATCTCCGTTCGTCTGAAAAGGAGTTGTAAGCAATTACCGAGCTTCATTAACACATCCGTCGGATCTTTTTCCCAAAGGACAGTTTTACGAACACTTGGCACTGGCATTTTTGGGGAGAAAAATCTCTCTTTATTATGGTTATTTTAAGGTTATATGGTAAAATTAGGCAAATTGAAGGACCTCTTTTTTATATTTAACAAGTAATGGTAGTTATACTTAGCAATATATTACTATCATTACATTCCAGTTTGTGTTAATTTTTTTTTCTTTTTGAGGTATGGTAGGAACATATACGAGGGTTGGGGCAAACGTCATGGCAACTCTTTTGTTTTCGAAATGAAATATTATGGGCTTGCATAATTTTATTGGACGCGTGAAAGAAGTGTTATACTAGCGTGTGTTCACAACAAGATATTCTTCTTTGAGTGTCTCTGTTAGCGCAGGTAGCGATGTGAAATCAGTTCCCTGACTACCACCATGCAAGATGAATGTAGTCCTTTCGAGCAACGGTGCTATATCAAGGCAGCCGTTATCCGTGGAAGATACGCCCTAGAATATTACACAGAATTAGTGGACGCTTTTGGGGAATTATTCCCGACCATACTGGCCAGTCGCGAGGCAGCCAAAAGAGTTTAAGCGATGACGCGTAGCAACCTGTGATCAGCAATCCTCGAGACGACCTGCGAATATACATCTCTCGAGGGCACTATCGCTCTTTGACTCCGTAGCGTTCATCGCCTGTCTCCCTCCAGCAGGTGCTCGATTACCGCATGTGCCATATCGGTCACAATCTCACAGATGAACTAAAAATAATATTAATAATGATATACGAAGAAGGAGACATCTTTGACGGTAATTTTCTTTCAAACTCTACAAGTCATTAATAAAGTCAAATAAAATCTTTTTATAAAAGATAGAAATTTACAGATAAAAGGTATTATCAGTTGAACCAAATTGTTTCATAAGCATTTTCGTGATATTCTAAACAGTCACGACTCTTCGTGTGATTCAGATCGATGGAATGAAACTTTTATAACCAGTTCGATTAGGTTGTCTGAAGTTGTCATCGAGAATTCTGACACGACCCGACAAAGACGACTCTAGTGATTTATTAAGGTCTTAGACTTCAAGTAGCTCCGAATCACACGATTTAACGATTGCATTCTCTAGTCTGATTTAATTCTCAGCCATAATTTAAGTGGAATTTACACACGCAAATGGGATTTAATTTATACAAGCGCAAATATGTGTAGATAAAACTGGGTGCATTTGCGTATAATTGCGTATGAGTCCGTAATGGAAGTTTCTTAGACTGAAGGTTTTAGGTTCAAAGTCGGACGGAGGCGCTTTTGATCTCTCGCTAGGTTGGTGGGTCAGATGCTGTTCCTACCCAAAGAGATTCTTTGGTCTGGTTGTTCTGATCGGCTATTCCGCGGTTTCCTGAGATCAGTCAAATATGAAGTAAACAATTCCTTAAAGAAGGTGTCATGGACCACACGAAATTCTGCATTCCTCATCTTGTCTTCATTCATTCTGTTACGGGTTTTGACATGAACTGACACGCGATTTCCACTCCGTATATCCCCCAGATTCTTCTCAAGAGAATTTACTTACTCCAGGTGCGTCAACTAGTTAAGTCAATGATTTCACAAGTAGGGAGCAGATTTTATTGATATGTCATTTTTTTTCTCTTCACTATAGAACAAAAAATTTTAAACATTAATTTTATATTATGGTAAAAAGAAATGGCTTATTTTTATACAGCATTTTTTTGCATTTTTCTTCGATTTCGCCTTATCAGTAATTTTTTTCCCTTTTCCGTCATTTTTAAAACATTTTAGGCTGAATTCATTGATTTTAATATCATTTTAATGGTACTTGATTCAAACAAAATATACCAGATGCAACAACATGTCATATACGACACATAACATGTCTAATATGTCAATATGTCCATACATCACATACAGTTTTTGCTCTTCTTCGACTAAATAAATCAAATTAAATCAAATCCACAGAATTTCTGAGTAGTCTATTCGATTTGTTCATTCTGAAATTGTAATGTTAGCCGTTTTGAGTATGTAATCTAAGGTTGCTGTGACGCCTTTCAGAGTTATTGTCCGTTCGGCCGATTTTGAAATAACTAAAGACAGATATTTCCCAGTAAACAATCCAATCAAAAGTTTGTAAGTTGAGTTTACTTGGACGAAAGGAAGAAGCCTTGATTACATCGGTATTGTTTCCAACAGCCTGAGTTATTCATCTGATCAGTTTTTTATCAACTTTTTATGTCATTTTTCTTTGCTTTTAGGACACTTTTAAAACAATTAAAGAGCATTTAATTGCTCATATTTGAATATGTTTTAGATCATCAAAATCCGCCGCTATTCATAAGTGTTGTCAATGGGAACTGCTAGGTTTTTCACTCTGAAAAATGAGATCCGTGACGGTCCTAAACATTGATTTTTCAGGATGTTTCCCCAAAAATACTTCCCTCAGAGGAGCACCGCCCCACCCCGGCCAAGTTCTAGTGTAATAGATGTAAAAGTAAAAGTATGTGTAAGGAGAAGTGAGGAGACAAATATGAGGGAGAAAAATCTCGTGGTCCGTGACCCGTTTTTTGAGAGCTCTCTGTGCAGTATCCTGGTATAATTTGGAGAAATCATTTAGAACAGTTGGCTTCCAGACTTCTTCATACACTGACTGATTTTGCTTGACATTCTAATGTTGAAAATTCATTCATAATCTCAAAACTGTTTGGTCATACTGAGAGTCTGCGGAGTTGCGGCCAAGGTTGCAATTTGGCTGCAAGGCCCTAAACGCAATTTACACGGTTATCTACCTGACGGGCAATCCGCTGGACAGTGACTGACGTCACGTAAACTCCTGCTTTGATTGATTACTGATTCCGGGTGTGTCAACTACTGAGATAATTCGTCCCGTAAGTGTAGTGCAAGTTTTTCATCGGGAGGTGCCGGTGATCTTCTCCCACTGGATGGCGAGATCCGACGCCGACCTACCGTCAACTAGCGGGGTTTTCCCCAACCAGGTATTTCCCACCAGCGGGACACCACCCCAGTCGGGAGAAGTTCCAAGTCCCCAACCGGTCCCCCGGTGTATGTGGGAGTGTAGTGCATGTTAGTGTGTGTGTGTAAGGGGTGAAGATAGGACTAGGAAGAGGGAGGAAAGATCGCTCGCAGTCCATTTAAACCGGTGTAAACTCCTGTGGAGAACGCAAATGATACAACAGAGAACGGACTGCCCTCTTGCCGGATGCAGGACAGTGGGCAGTGGATGATGAGCTATCAACTACCCCAGGCATAAGACAGTCGTCTTATATAACTTTACTTTCCGCCACGTTCACAGCCGTGTAGAGAGAGCTTCTTTCATAACAGTGTCTTGCTTTTAAAGAATCACTTGGCTCGTCCATTCTCATGATATTTACTCTTCTTCGTGTACGGCGACATTTCACTTCCTGTCATGAACTGCCGTCGCAGTTACCTTTAATAACGTGTCCTCGCACATATATACGAGTACAACGTACAACCTTTAGAAGACAGTCAATAGTGACTACCTTTCAAGCTTTTAGTCAGGTAGCTGACATCATATAAACGGCTCGTTAACCACAAAAAGATAAGAATTCATTAATTTCTTTCTTCGTCTTTTTTTATTATTAAAACTATGTTCTCTAGAACCGTTTAATAATATGCGTATTACTGCTGTAGATGGAGGAATGACATCGATTACAACCCCCGTGGATTCCAGTTCGGAATCCAAGGCCTGTCGACCAATCAAAATTTTCGAATTTTTGTAATACATGGGCAGAATTACATCCTATTTGCAATTCGCAATTCTTTTGAAGAATAAAATTAAGGTTGAATCTAGGGACAGTGAAAATGAAATTTGACCACCTGAAAATCCACCTGAAATTCAGGAAATAGCGAATTCGACAACTACAATTATTACCAGAAAATTTAAGGAAGTGTTATGAACAACGTATTATGTATAAATTCCGTGGTAGTAGCCGAGGTCTTATGGTAATCAATTATAGATATGGGGATAATCAACCATGTGTGTATCTCATTATGTATCTTCTATTACAAAACTGTTTGATCTAGGTAATAACTTGAGTTTCAAATAAAATCGGTTCAAAATCTATTCTGAATATTGCAATGTCGAAGAGAAAGTATAGTCTTCTACTCGGGTGTATGGCTGTTATTCACTCCTAGAAATTATTGCGCTCTACGTCGCCCGTGTCGTAAACATAAACGCGTGAATAAGTCATCATTAGGGAGAGGATTTTTATGCCCTAAAAATCTTGAAATTTCCTTTTAAAAATATGCATTTATAACCTGAAAATTCTGAAATGTGCACTCTAACATGCAATTAAAATTACCAAATATTTCAATTTCCCTGTAAACCTTAGTTAGTAAAATTTAGGAGAAGCATGCTTAGAATGAAAATATTTATTTTTGTGCAAACAAGATACCTTACTTCGCGGGAGAAATAATTGAAGAGAAAGGATTAATAGGAGACATTGTTCACTTTTTGTGTGTCTTGTTGTATTTCTTTTTCCTTATATATAATGTTATGGAGATAAGTCTCTATTTCAACGAAATGTGCAGAATATGCGCCTATAATTACACAAATATGCAACAGGAAAAATGGACCAAATATGCATCAATATGCACTGACGTATTAATCTATGTAGCATCATATTCGAACCAAATGACATGAAATTTCACCTAGCTGTGCACTGAAGTAATGGACAAAAGTATTCAAAATCACAGAAGACCCATCATTATGCGCTCGTTGAAGAAAATAATAATTCACCACTTCCCCCTTTATATTTATGATTAAGAAGAAGGTGGTGAGGAGTCTTCGGAGAGGGGCGCCAGGGTCTTTCAATCTCTATATAAAATAGTGACAATGGTTTCATGGCGATCTTTATACTTGTACCTTCTTTCTTGCAGAAGCTAAAGGATTGACTGCTGCCAATGTTACTAAGAAGCAGCAAGTGTGAGGCCGTGGGTTGCTGGAGTAGGCGCGCTAGGTGGCAAAGAATTAAAAAGACAACATTGAAGCCTACAACAATGGTTCTTTCACATACATATTATCAATACACATACTTGATTCTCGCATTTTTCGTATTTCCCACAAATGCATCAAATTTCTATCCTTTAAAATTGACGAGCGTTACGAAGAGTTGCAGCGGGGGACACTAGTATTAGCCCATACTGTTGCCCCCAGGAGTTTTGCGCGCAGTTTCAATGGTAGTCGATAGGCCCTGGGGGGGGGGGGCGTCGCTTGGAGCCAAGGGCACTGCTCTGCTGACCTCGGGCGCTCCTCGTCGCTGCGCGCGGCTGCCTCTGCGCATGCGCCGGCGCGGCGACGCTGTCTCCGAACTCGCAAGCCGCGAAGCAGCGCAAGAACATGTCACTGATAGTTTCAACGTAATATTAGATCCTTTGGGGAAGGTCTTCCTGGGCATTTTGAATCATTAGTCGAAGTCTATTCTGGATGCAGATGTGGTTGAAGCGCGAAACACTGCCTCTCGGGGTTGAAGGATCGCGGGTTTGAATTCCACCAGTAGCGAGGATATTTGTCCATAGAATTTCGTAAATGTTTTGTATCACATTATCTCACGTTCTTCTGATATCAATTTATAGGAGTCCGAAATTTGTCGGTATTTGATTAATGGTCTGGAAACACACCTAATGTTAACGATTTCAAAATTCCGTTCCTAGTTAATAAAATGTACTAATATTCATTTCAGTAGAAACTACTGTTAACTTATTTGCGCACTTGTTTGTTCTATCCAATAAATACTTAAATATACTACTAACTTCCTATTACAAGCAAAAAAATGCAGCATTGTGTGTAAGCACTCGAGGAAAATACTTGTCTAATCATTAAGAATTACTTATGTATTATTTGTATGTAATTCATTGAAGTATCAGTAGACTACATCGGTTTTTCATTTAAAGTTTCCAAATATACACCCCCCTTCGAGCAATTTTTCGTGGAATTGTTTAGAGCCCTTCCTAACACTTCATGAATAACGGTAGAATTTTTAATGAAATATCTTATTCAAAATTAGATCATTAAATACACACATTTTTTAAAACATTATTTTTAGGATAATTTTAAGTGAAACCGTAACTAATTTTCAAAAATACGTAAGCAAACTTTTCTCAATACGGCTCTATTTTTTCTTTCACGTTTTCGCTCAAACAGAGTAGGCAGGCTTGTAACTATGGTAAAAGTACTATTTTCAATTAACCTAAATTTTTAAACATTAAGAAACATTTCTAAATTATAAAGACAGATTTTTTACTTCCATATTTTCTTCAATATTATATTTTAAATAATTTTAGATAATTTTCATTCAATATGTTAGTAGTTTTCTCGTAATTTCCAGTCAAATAGTTTTGGCACTAGATTATTTCCCGGTAGGAATTCACTGTTTGGAGAAACCTTCAAAGCGGTCAGCTTTTCTGATCAGTAGTTTCCCGTAGTTTATTCGATGCATACAAGGCGAATGTATACGCACGACTCTAACGGGCCACGGGCCGCGCATTCTTTCCTTCCTCCTCCTTGTTCTCACGTTTCTCCTCACACCCACATACACACAGACATGTGCGCAAGCATGCACTACTCTACAACACAATGAACCGGGAGCGGTAGCTCAGTGCATCAACTGATGCCACTGCAGCGCCTCTGACCGGGAGGTCCTAGGTTCCCATCCCCACGGCGGCAGGATTTTCGACACTAACTTTCTAGCTAGTCGCTGTCTGGAGGAGAATTCTAGCGGCCGGCTGCTCTGATCGGTAGTTTTCCGTGGTTTCTCCGATCAACACCAGGCGAATGCCGGAGCAGTACCCTACCAAAGGGGCCACGGACCGCGCGCGATCTGTCCTTCCTCTTCCTTGTCCTCTCCTCTCCCCTTACACACACACACACACACTTACACTAACATGCACTACACTACCACATATTCCGGGAGACAGGTCAGGAGATTAGAGCTTGTCCCGACTGGGGCGATGCCCCGCTGGTGGGAGAGTCCTGCTTAGGGGGAACCCCAATAGCCGACGGTAGGTCGGTGCTGGATCTCGCCATCCGGCGGGGGGTTCTCCCGAGAAAAAAATGCACTACACTAATGACCAAAGCAGTTGACATGCCCGGAAACACGAAAAAATCAATCAATCAAATAACACAATGGAAATCCATCAGACGCTTAGAGCTTGTCCAGGCTAGTTGAGGATGGTGCCCGGCTGGGGGAGATAATGTGAGGGGGAACCCTTCAAACCGAAGTGTAAGACGGCCTCGGATTCCTGGTTCCAGAGGATAAGATACGCCCGGAATAGAACATGCGCCTACAGAAATAATAACCGTAGTAGTTGACGCGCCAGGAACATAAAAAATTTCAATCAATTGAATCGAATCAAATGCTGACAAAAAGGTTTTTCTTAACAATATCTTATTATTAACTAATAATTTTAAGGGATAAAACACTTCATACGAAATTATAAGTACTACTGACGTAGTGAATAAAGAATATTTTGTTAAATCTTATGATTCGCCTTATGGTTGGACAATCGGCTCAAAATGCCAAATACATGCATACAATCTAATCTGTCTTACAATAATTTAATTATAGCTTCCAATTTTCAAAAAATTACCCAAATGTGAAGCTCATCCATTATGCCATTTTAGAACTCAAAATGACATATTTTTAAAATTTCTTCAACGACATTGTCACCCCCCCCCCAAAATGACAAATGAAAATATGTTTTCTCTTCTGTAATATATTCTTCTGAAAGCCTTTAATGTGTACAAAAAAATAAGAATATATGATAACGATTTTTTGGTTGGAAATCTTTGAGATAAAATAACAATATTAGAGCAACGACTAGTAAACTGTTGTGTTAGTCACGGTTTCTAAATTTTATGTTTCATCACCTTCTTGTGCACGTTCATGAATTTTCAGGACTTTTTTGTTTATGAGGGCGGGTGATGAGATATTTTAAAGTGAAATAGAGTTTATCATAATTTTTTCAAGTAAGCCAATTCTTTTGAATATAATTTAGGTAAACAGATTAAAGATTTATAGTATACGCTGCATATGCGATCAATTGACATAATTGGGTGTTCACGGTTTTTGGCGAAGAATGATTTGCAAGAGTTGGCTTGTTCATTGTTCATTGTATATACTAATTTGCTATATAATTATTATAATTTTTCGTAATTTTACAAATATTACGAGACAATTTGTCATTTTGTAACATCGCTCTTAATTAACTTTTCAGTCGCTAGTGTAATATTTCACCGTCTTTTACAACACTTTTCATCTCTCATTCGAAAAATTTATTTATACAAAATAAATGTCTGAATAAATATACAATGGATTCTGGTAGACTTTCAATCACTATTTTCAAATTTAGAAATATTTTTACAATTTTCAATTGTATAATCAAAATATAACAAATTCTGAATCAGCAGCTATTTCACCTTCATAATTATTGACACGTTGGCATGTAATCCGCAAAGAAAGGTATTATCTTACATCTTGTCATAATACGTACGAAAAATAATGTGATGCAATGCAACAAGTGGAATCTGTGCTTTCTCGAAAATTCAATTTAACTACGTGAGATCGATAGTTCAAATCGATTCTTCCCATTCTCAGCGAATACGCTGTTAGTTGCCCGAACTCCTTACTGCAGGTCACACAACGACTTAGATCTTGAGAAATTGATACTTAAACAGTGCTACAGCGACTTACTTTGTTAATGCTGATTTAGAATTGAAAATAGTATGAGGTAATTATGTTTGAGCATAGTTTAATGGTGATAAAGTGAACGTTTCTGTGACAATATTTGAAGAAATCTGGAATAAAAAAATTTTCAAAGAACCAGACTGTGGTGAATAATATGAAACTAACAATTAAAATACTCATTTTTGTTATTATTCTTGAAAGTCATTTGCGAAGAGAACATAGGAGTTACGGGAAAATTATTAATTCACGGTATCACAATCAAGTATTACAATCAGGGCCCATTCCACATCGTCGGTATCAAAACTATGAAAACAAACTAAATTTATTCATCGTTAGTGCAGCATGAAGCTTGGATGATCAGCAGATAATCCACAACTAAACCAACAATGGTGAATCTTCGTTCCATTCTACTCCGCAGCATTCTTTTGTTGACGCGTCTTTCCGGTGAGTTTGCAAGTGCTTACAGTTCTTGTGCATTTTCAGCTCGTTTTAAAAGATTCGACAATCTGATAACGCTAGGCCGGAAACATTAATTGCCACGGTGTTGTACTTTGGCAATGGTAATGTTGGAACCTCCACTTTTCTGCTTGAGATGTTCGGTTCTCGTAATCGCAGTTTCTTACTTCGCTTAAATCACATTACTTCCTTTTGAACCCTGCTCAAAATGAAAACACAATAAAACTGAGATTAAGAAAGCAACAATTTAAAAAATAACCTCGCTCTTTTGGTGTCTGATGTGTTTTTAAATTTTGAAGTGTCATCATTTGAAACATCACAATGTTAAAATCAGAAAAGAAAATTTCTTAATAATTCTCCGGAGCTAAATAAACATTTCATACCACTCATTAAAAGTCGTTACTTTTTATCATCTCTACTTAAAAAGGCATAACCTGAGATTTTCATAGATTTGGGTCAAAATACTAAAAATTTAAATATGTTTTTGCAAATAGGATAGTTAGAAATTAGACGTATTCTAATGGGAATATCACTGCATTATTAGCGTGACGATGCGTTATGCTGTTATAAAAGCTGTAAAAGTCACAAAAAAGGAACGTTTATGTTACTAATACAAATTAAATTATTCCACACAGTTACTTGCAAATGAGCAAAATACTACTAATTCTTTTTAGAACTTTTCGCGACAACACCAACTCCGAAATCATATTTTATTACTACTGATGAAACGTTTACTGTATAATTTCTAAATCCACTAGAAGTATTTTTATAGCATTAATAAGACAACAATTTGATTGTAATAAATATACATTCTTGGGGAAACAGTTTTTGTCATTACATGAAAACACATTTTGGGAGAAGTAGAGAACACAGTTAAGGAAGTCAAGGTAATTGGCGCCCTCTGGCAAGGGGGAAATCCCCAGCGGAGCGGTCGAAGGGTAATTAAGGGATTTTGAAGGGAATCTTTCGATGGGCAGGGGTCGAGCAATGTAGATATCATGTTATTTACTAATGATAAGCAAGAGCAATTTAACAGAAATAAAATATAAAATAAGTTATAAAATGAAACTACCGAAATAATTTTAATGTTACGTGCTTGGTTACTGTTTTACTTCATTTCATGACCTAGAACCTAGTCAGAGGGTCATTAGTATTCTATTAGTTGGGGCAAAAGGATTTGTTCTCAATGGCTTGATTAGAGGTTTCTTGCGAACTTTAGATCCTTTGCGATGAATGTTTTTGATTGAGTGCTTGTGTCACGTTAGTGAGAATTAATGTAGTTTTACACGCGTGGTGTCGAAAAGGATTTGTTCTCAATGGCTTGATTACGACATGAATTGTGTTTTGTGTCGTGTGCACGCGCGCGTGTGCGCGTGTGTGTGCGTGTGTGTGTGTGCGTGTGTGCGTGTGTGCGTGTGTGCGCGCGCGTCCTACATGGTTGGCCAAGTGGAAGAAGTTATTTGTATTTGATGGTTTTGAGAGGAATTTGCAAGGAAGAAAAGAGGCCATTCATACGCGTAAAGTGAAAGGGAACGTGGTTCGCGAGGAGCAAAATACATATGAAAGGTGCTTGTCTTTTCTCTTCTATGTAGAGTAAACATGAATAAATCGCACTTCGATTCATTTAAATCCTGAACGTTTCTCGTATTTCAGGAGGACGACTTGCCGAAACACCCCGAATTTTCCCATTATCCTCTCCAATGAAAGTACTGTTGAAAGTAACATTTCAAATTAATCAAAATATTTAGAAGCAATGTAAATTGTTATAATAATTTTCCAGTGATAGTATTAAACAATTATTCAACTGTTTTTTCTTAGTCTCTAAACTAATTTTAAAGGAATGAATTGCGCAATTTTTTTAAACATATGCCGAATTTGAGGCTTGTTTTGTTTTGAAAAATATAATTTAAGAAAATCACAACATCTGCTTCTTTTCTCAGTCGTTGCGAAAAACTCCTTCGTACGCCTTCCTTCGGAGGAAGTAAAGCCGGCTGTCCCATGTTAGTACATTTACTGCATGTAAAAGATCCTCAAGCCTAAATGACGCCTCTGAGCTAAATTCAAATCGCCTGTTTCGTCGCCCAAGTAATACCTTCTTTCTCCCATGATTGGTGAAAGGAGTGTAACGAAATTTGCGTGGTCAGACGGAAGAGCAGGCCTCATGGCCTGAGTCTCGCCACGTAAAATAAGGCAAATTCAATTCAATTCAATTCAAAATGTTTCATCGCTTTAAATAAAAGGGAATATAAAAAACCACATCATTCCGTAAACATACTTCACGCATTAATAACTAAAACCACGTCGAACGTCTTGTCAAAATAACTTCCGTCTTCCTTTAACGGAAAGCTGACATTAATTGCACATTTGCGCAGTTTTTGTTCCATTTCACGTCCTCTAAAACGCTCCCAAGATTTACAAGTACTTAACTACCACAGCTCGTTGATCTCCACCGACCGAAAACCAGTTTCCTAGTAGCCAACCTTCATCTAGTACTACGCGGCAACAGATGGAAATAAATATGAAGGAACTAAAGAAACCGCAGACCGTCGCAAAGAGACGTACAAATGAATTTATTATGGAAACGTTACGAAAGCAATTGATCGCGTGGGAGCGTGGCGTCGTTGCAGCGCCAAGCGGAACCGCGTCGAATGCGGCCCGCGGCGGGGCTAGTCCTCCTCGACCTGCGTCGCCTCCGGCCGCCCCTCGGGAGGCAGGTCGGCGTAGTAGAAGACGTCGCGGCAGAAGAGCGACTGCACGGGCCGCAGGTTGGCGCGCAGCGGCCCGTCCCAGCCCAGCAGCATCCGGAACGCAGTCGCCTGCACACGCGCACGGACGTTAAGACCACGGACGTTAAAATGCGTCCGTTGCGGAGTTTATAGATACGATACAGCAGGGCCTTGCAACTCTCCGTCAAAACCGGAGACGATGCTGAAGGGTGCTACTATAGGAAGCGCTAGTGTCGGCGGGTACAGTTGCAGGTTAGGCTCGCCAACTTCTGCACATAAAAATTGGCTAATTTATGAGAAATACGAAAAGTGTCTTTTACATGTTCAGTTATTCATAATAGTATGTACATATAAAAATCTGCTGAAGAAAGCACGAGCATCGACGCGATCTTTTGTAACTTGTAACTTCTTGTGTCTTGCGAACATACGCAGCAGCCACGCACTTTGAAGTACGGTTGGCAGCAATTCGTATTTTAGTTACCGGGAGCGGTCGCTCAGTGCATCAACTGCTGCCACTGCAGCGCCTCTGACCGGGAGGTCCTTGGTTCGAGACCTGACGGCGGCAAGATTTTCGACACTAGCTTTTCAGCTTGGTCGAATTCAGTCGCTGTCTGGAGAATTCTAGCGGCCGGCTGCTCTGATCGGTAGTTTTCCGTGGTTTCTCCGATAACACCAGGCGAATGCCGAAGCAGTACCCCAACAAACAGGCCATGGACCGCGCGCGATCTGTCCTTCCTCTTCCTTGTCCTATCCTCTCTCCTTACACACTCAGACTAACATGCACTACACTACCACATATTCCGGGTGACCGGTCGGGAGCTAGAGTTTGTCCCGGCTGGAGCGGTGCCCCCGCTGGTGGGAGAGTCCTGGTTAGGGTGAAACCCCACTAGCCGACGGTAGGTCGGTGCCGGATCTCGCCATCTAGCGAGGGGAAAATCACCGCCATCTCCCGAGAAAAAACAAGCACTACACTAACGGGACAAATGGCCTAAGCAGTTGACGCGTCCGTAAACACGAAAAAAATCAATCAGTCGTATTTTCCAAGGGGAGAGCGGCCACTGAATGGTCTCCAACACGCCCTGCGGTACACGTGCGAGCTCTGCGACGTCCGTTGTGCTCTGCTTGTACTGCCCGGTGTACTGACGTTCGTGACAATACGGATGCTGGAACGTCCGTTACGCGACGCTCCAGTGTACGCAACCTAAACAGATGCAAAGTATTCACTACGTCTGGGTTACCCTGACTATCGTTGACGCGGGTATGGTGTAATTGGAATGTAAGGGTTCTGATTTCTTGGTTACATGGCAACCTCAAATGAGATATCTAACCAAATTTGAAAATTACGTGTTTATGTGTACGTTAGACACACAGTCTTTGATCGCGTTGTACTCATTCTGTACAGTTATTTACGTAACTAGTACAGATAGTGAACCTTTGGCTTACGAATGAAATGTGACGGTCAAGGCCACGATAGAAGCCGAGTACGGCAGTTTGAAATGAGTACTCAAAAGACACTGTCCTACTAACTGTGTACATATTTTTCAGTGCAAATTCGTGGAAACTTGAAAGTACATACTCATAGGATCTTTCGCAATATCCAAGGTGACCAATCACACCATATAGCGTTCGTGTTTTTTTTTTCCTTTGCAGTATCCAGTTGTTTTATATGGCCATGACTTCTTTGCCGCAAAGGTTTGCCGCGAAGCAATACATTCCAATTAATAAGCAGTGGAGGTAAATACCTTTCCATATATGAGTTCTGAAAAATATATTTTAATATAATTGGGTCTTATCTCTCATCGTACTCCTTGTCACTAATTGACTCCCATAGGCGAAGAACTAGTGCCGAGAACGAGGGCTTTTTGTTTCATAGTTCAAATCAGAATTTAAGTTTTCGACAAAAGCATTTTGGAATTAAACGGAATGGAATTGAAAGGAATGTTTTGACGAACACTGCTTCAGTTTTCGACAGCACCATCTCTAGAGGAAAAGAGAGCGTATTGATAACTTTTCTTTCACTAGTGGATAACTCGTGGAATGCCACGATGGTGAGTGCAGTGCTTAACGACCTAGAAACACAACCTTAAAGAGAAGCGTCAGAGTCCCGTGCCAAAATACAATGCACAGTTAGAACAAATAGCGTACGTCAGGAAATGAGGAAAATAAGAAAAAAGCATACAAATTTTATAATAAAGACGAGTGCAACAGTTGAAAATTCTGAACACTCTTATATTTTGCATGTTGAATCTCCTGAAATCTCTTTTCCATCATGTAATATACTCGTAACACTGCTACATCTCAAGAGACGCGAAATGTGCGAAATATTGATGAATAAATAATATAAAAAGGGTGTCAAACGAAGCGCGTATCTACTGATTCATTGTCACACAGGAGATGCCAGGAACTTTATGAAGATTGTGAGCTTATTTCCTTAATTTGTTTCTGATCAGACTTTCTTTCCCGTATATTGCTCAACATAACAAACAAGCCACGATAAAAACACTAATATGAATTTTAAGAAATGAATAGGTAGGTATATCACATAATAAGCACAAAGAACCACCATCAACACCGAATCTTACAATAATATTAGCTCTATTAGTGATAGCATTAACATAACATGATCGTGTTTTTGTTATTTCCAATTCAAAATTTAATTATAAAATATAATGTGTTTATTGTGTTACGCACCAAGGTTGTCGTAAAAAAAATGTCATCTAGATATTATGTTTCTGATGCATGGTTTCTACTAAATAGCTCATGTGAAAGTATTATTTTGTTTTGCAAATGTTTAAGGTACTCATTACGACATAATTCATTATCTTAAGTCTTTCAAAACCTACTCCTATATAATTTTGAAGTTGTTTATCCTTGCAACCAGAGGAGAAACTTTATAAATACTAATGGAGTACCGGCAGGATGCTGCTGCAACGAATGTTCGAAATAAGTGCAGGGTGAAGAAAGTTGCCAAATTTCCGGGCGCACATGGATGCTCACTGGCGCGAACGAGGCGGGGGGTCAAAGGCGGATCCTCAAGGTCTTCTACGAATATTCGTGTAGGTAGATGTGTAAACTGCAGTCGTGTTCGTTAACACGTCACACTCCATGACCTCACGCCAAACAATAAGGAATTAAAGTGTTTCTTTGGAGGTTCCATGAGATGCGCTGTGGCAGGGTTCCTGTAAACTTCATTAGATTTTACGAATTAACCACGTTTAGGGGAAATTTTTGTGCAAGGTCGCGTCACAAGAATCAAGAAGTATTAACTTCCAAGCAAAATTGTTGCAATAACCCTTCATTACTCACTATTTTAAAAATGATCGAACAAAATTAATTGGTTACAAAAAATTAAAAGAGTACTACGGTAAGTTTGAGCTGTTGCCACGATTCAATTCTTAATCATTTATTTCTTACAGCTGTTTCAGACCAAATGAATGAACTTTACGATAATCTTAATAAAGTAATTGTAAAGTTTTTATAATGAATTGAATAAACGTATACTTCAATTTAAAAACGTCCTGATAGCTCTAGAAGATAACAGTTTTTAAAGAACAAAATTTTCAAAACATCACAGCGCCTTCAAAATCTCAGCAGGATACTTGATTGATATCCGCAGCCATATTAGTTCAAAATCCATTTCTGGTTTCTTTATTGTCAATAGATTGGAGCCGACCGACAACCAAGGTCATAACGATGGCGACAAGACCCCTAAAGTGGGGGATACCATAAACCATGGACCCTGACTACCGTCAACCTTGCGAGCAACATCAAGAATTGTTTTGACCTTCCCCCTTAACCTTTAGACTCTGTTTGGGGTCTTTTTGATCCCAGGGACAAACACTGTTTCGCAACATTTTGAAAATCATTCACACGAACCTCTCCTTTTAGGTATGCTATTTACGTCAGGTTTTACATGTATTAATCTTTTCAGTTTTCTAAGTTTGTTTTTTGTCGGAAATATTTTTTATTTTTGCAGTAAAATGTGCCACATTTGACATCAAAATTACACGAACAATTTAAAAAAATGTCCATTTCCGTTTTGTAATATTCTGTTGCTGTTTCTGAGTGATTATTTGGTGTATTTGTCTATTACGATTTGGTAGCCCAGTGTCAAACGTTCCCAGGCTGGTAAGATAGACAACTACGTATAGTGATGAGGATATAATAGATTTTTTCTGTAAATAACATTATTCTTATTTAGTACAATGTAGTAAATAAAGCAAAGAAATGGCATCGTTTTCTCAATTCATAATTCTAAATAACATTCCTACAACAAATACTTGCAAATTATTGTGTAAAACGTTTGGGGTCAAAAGTGACCCCAAACAGAATTCACGTAAGTATTAGAGACAGAGAGTCGAAGGATAAACACGTAGACGCATCTCCGAAGCGTCCTGGACCGGGAGCGGTAGCTCAGTGCATCAACTGATGTCACTGCAGCGCCTCTGACCGGGAGGTCCTAGGTTCGAGTCCTGACGGCGGCAGGATTTTCGACACTAGCTTTTCAGCTAGGTCGAATTCAGTCGCAGTCTGGAGGAGAATTCTAGCGGCCGGCTGCTCTGATCGGTAGTTTTCCGTGGTTTCTCCGATCAACACCAGGCGAATGCCGGAGCAGTACCCTACCAAACGGGCCACGGACCGCGTGCGATCTTTCCTTCCTCTTCCTTGTCCTATCCTCTCCCCTTACACACACTTACACTACATCACTGCACTACCACTATTCCGGGAGACCGGTCGGGAGTTTAGAGCTTGTCCCGGCTGGGCGGTGCCCTGCTGGTGGGATAATCCTGGTTAGGGAATCACCACTAGCCGACGGTAGGTCAGCGCCGGATCTCGCCATCCAGCGGGGGAACATCACCGCCATCTTCCGAGAAAATAATATGCACTACACTAACAGGACTAATGACCAAAGCAGTTGACGTGCCCGGAAACACGATAAAATCAATAAATGAACCGAAGCGTGGTGAGCGGCGCACCTGTCGCGGGGAGATGCCGATGGCGGCGGGGCGGACGATCCAGCGCACGCTCTCGGAGCAGGGCGGGAAGGTGAGGGAGCCGTCGTACGTGAAGTACTTGGTGGTGAAGGGCGGGCACAGCCACGACAGCGCGAACGGCATCAGGTCCACGGCGCGCCCGGGGTACATCACGTGCGGCAGCGCCAGCACCACCTGGTCCAGGTACGGGTTGTCCACCTCCGTGATCTGCGCACACACACACACGTTCACAAGTGACGTGGAGAAAAAGACCGTTTTTTGGTTAATTAAGTGATTCCAGGCGCGGCAACTGCTAAGGTCGTTAGTCTCGTAAGAGGCGTGTTTCATCGTATGCTGTCGCGGAATGTTTTCATCGCCGCAGATGGCGGTGATTTTCACCAGCTTCTGACGAGATCCGGCGCCGACCTACATTGACTTGCGGGATTTTACTTTGTGTTGATCAATGACACCACGAAAAACTACCGATCAGAGCAGCTGGCCGATAGAATTCACCTCCCGACAGCGACTGAAATCGACCATATGTCTAGCTAGTGTCGAAAATTCTGCCACCGTTGGGACACGGCAGAATCTCTCTATCAGAGGCACTGCACTGACATCAATTAATGCCCTGAGCCACCTTTGCGGGTGAAAAAAGTATAATGTAAATTTTGAATGTCAAAGCCAGGATTTGCCAGTGCTAAACGGTGAAGTTCGTAATTTTAAGGCTAGGCAATATTCATCATGTAATTTTGAAGTAAAGCCGGTTTGCCAGTGCTAAACGGTGAGTTCGTAATTCTTTATAGAGTCTACAATAAACCTCCGATTACACAATCGACAAGAAGCGTGAAAGAAATCAGAAATAATTGTCAATAAACTCGTCCTTTTCAAAGGTTTACTCGAATAAGTAATGTCTAGTTTCATTCGTCCTTCATTTTCAAAACTGCTGTACTAATAGTATCATACAGCACTCTCAGATGCTCCATAAGAATGTGTTTTTTACCATAAATTCCGATATTATAATATTATATATCAATTATAATTTTTTAGAGGAATGAAACATTATATTATCTTATAAATAATATTTTGAGTTTATGCACGTTATGAAAATTAAGAAAACCGAACCATGTTGCTTCAGGAAATACATCAGTAGGTTTATTTAATAATATGATTAGTGCCATGTAATATGTTTATGTTCAGAAAACAATAATCAGGCACTGCTTGACGTGTCCAGATACAATAGAAATAGATACTTTGAATTTGTGTAAATCCTAATTTCTATAAGCACGTGGAAAAAGCGTATTACGGATAAGCTGTAATATATGTAATCTCCGCCGTCATCTACAACGCGAACACAATCTTAGACATTCTATTAATACTACTGTGTGAATATTTTTGTTAGCGTTGACCTATCTGTTTTGACTTATTATTACTTCCTCAATCAATACACATCTTTAGAAAGAATGGTTCTTTATCCCACATTCTCTTTTTTACTTATGGAAGTAAATTCAATTCATTAAGTCTGAGTGGTTGTTGGAATGTTGTTGTTTTCTATAAGAAGTGATATCATTACTTCATTATTATCATTTCTTTAATTAAAGTTCGGCAGGATACAAGAATAGTGTCATTAAAATGCCATTCTTGAAGATAAGGGTTTATCTTGAACGGATGTGATTATTTCATGGTCAAAAACTAGTGTGCTACTGTAAAAATAGACTATTTTAAAACTTCATTTCACCCAAAACTGACGATTTTTGATTTTCCACTTTTCTTGTACACTGACAATTTATGGTACATCCAAAACAAGAATGTGTGGACTGTTTCATGACTACCTACTGAATGATTTGAGAAAGTGATTTGTCACTGTTCTCCTAATTTCTTTCACAACTCTCTCACTCACTATTTAGAGAGACAATTCCGCTTGTCAAGATTTTAAAACGGTTTTTGAAACCTTGTGTTACATGAATGTATTAAATGACGTGACAGAATAGAAAATGCAAAGTCTCGAGTTCATTATGTTATTATACGTTTCAATCCAATTCAAATAATTTATGGGCTCGTTTCCGTAGGTAGTGCATTTGATGGCATTTTAAGTTGCAGTGAGCAGAATCAAATTTTCTACTTCGAGTTCGGAATAAGTCAATATTTTCGCGCGATTTGATGTGGCAGGCAATAACATATTGACGGCACATATCATTTGTGCATTTCAATTGTTCAATAATCAGCTTAGTTTCGGTATACGATGATAGACAATAAGCATAAAAGATTAACCATGAAGACTTCGGCAGTTTACTGGAAATAGTTAATTAGCGGTTATATTTTTTCAGTGTTTTCAGTCTCATCATTGGCGTGTTTTTTTTGTTTTCAAAAAGATTTAAATGATATGTGTTCGCGGAAAAACGGTAGGAGGTTGCCATTCTTGAATAAGTGGCGAAATGCATATTTGGAACGAAAGAAATGAATTCTTTTTAAATGTTTTCCCCGTGTTCCACAATATAATTAGCAGTTTACAAATGGGAAGAATCGTATCTATACGCTTAATAAAAGTTTCGAATCAACCATTGGAGTTGAAGATAGAAAACGGACAGAAAATATTAGAATATGTAAGAAGTTACGGTGACAGTGCTGTGGCATAGCAAAGTGTAGGATATTTTGGAAGGCAAAATAAATAAAGCCAATGGTAAGAAACAGGTATTATTTGTCAATGCTTAGTCTACTCAGGTCCTTTTTCGTCTGGAAGAGATAGAAGAACGTGATTAGACTAACCATGATCTTGTTGTGATTGGAAGAGGTAGATCGAGCTTAGCTTACTCATGCTTTGGTTCATGGGTTAGAAGAACGTTGGCCCTTCTTGTCTTGAAAAAAACCGTTTAGCGTTTTCAAGTAGAACATTCTTATCTGAAATTGAACGTGCTTAGTCTAGTCATACCCTTGCCTGACTTGAAGAGAATGAACGCGATTGGTCTACTCATGTCCATGCTTGCCGGGAAGAAGTAGAAGAACGTGCTGAGTCTACTCGTGCTCTTGCTTGCCGAAATAGAAGGTGCTTCTACTCGTGCCCTTGCTTGCCGAGAAGTAGAAGAACGTGCCGAGTCTACTCGTGCTCTTGCTTGCCGAGAAATAGAAGAACGTGCTGGATCTATTCCTGCTCTTGATGAATTGAAGAGGTAGAAGGTGCATATTCTACTCGTGCCCTTGCTTGCCGAGAAGTAGAAGAAAGTGCTGAGTCTACTCGTGCTCTTGCTTGCCGTGAAGAGGTAGAAGGTGCATATTCTACTCGTGCCATTGCTTGCCTTGAAGAGGTAGAAGATGCATAGACTACTCGTGCCATTGCTTGCCTTGAAGAGGTAGAAGATGCATAGACTACTCGTGGGCTTGCCTCGAAGAGGTAGGCGACGGCGACGAGCGCGGGCGCGGTGAGCGGGGTGGGCCCCACGCGGGCGTGCAGCGCCTGCAGCTCCAGCGGGAAGGCCATGTGGTTGATGGTGTGCTCGCTGCCCTCGGCGTCCGACAGCCCCCAGCGGAACAGCGCCGCTTGGAACTGGTACGTGCCGCCCGTCGGCCCCCCCGTGAGCGTGGGCGGAGCCTCGGACCAGCAGCCCTGCAGCACCACTGCCGCCCCGCCCCCATGCCAGCCTCCCGCACTGCGCCACATCGCTTTAAGCTTTCAAGACTCGAGAAAACAGTCGATGCTGAATTATTCCTAACAACGTCGACACGCTTGGATAACTTAGAGGCAATATTGTTGCCTCTGCAGAATAGTTTACGTCCTCAAGTTCGAGTACTCACGCGTATATTCTAAACTGGCTTGATACGTGAGTCAAATTCAATCACTGGAAAACTCCTTACGGTAGTTTTGAATCATAATAATAATATTACTATTAATAACAATATTCTAATGTGAATAATAACAATATTAATGGATTTTACTAAAGATTTTCTAGTACGAAATTTCTCTCTTTGCAATGAGAAACTATTCATTGCAGAAGAACGATGCAGAAGAATGATGATACTCTAATAAATGGGCAATGAACCGCGCAATATTTTCCCGTTCTCTTAGACGTCCTCCCCTCACTGTCCTCACTCTCGCCTCACTCAGCTCACTCACCTCAATCGCCTCTCGCCTCACTCGCCTCACTCGCCTCACTCCCCTCACTCGCCTCACTCGCCTCTCTCACCTCACTCATCTCACTCACCTCACTCACCTCACTCACCTCAATCACCTGACTCACCTCTCTCACATCACTCGCCTCACTCTCCTTACTCCACTAGCATCATTCGTCTCACTCGTGTGCCTCGCCTCACTCGTCTCACCCGTCTCTCTCTCATTTTCCTCACTCATTCATTCCCTCACTCGTCTCATTTAACACACTCGTCCCCTCGCCTCTCGACTCCTCTCCTCCCTTTCCTCCCTTTCCTCCTCTCCTCCCTCTCCTCTCTCTCCTCCCTCCTCACTCTCCTCCCACTCCTCCTCTCCTCACTCACTTCCACACGTATCACTTTCCTCATTTACCTCACTCGCCTCACCCACCTCACTCACCTCACCCCCTCCCTCACTCACCTCCTCACCCTCCTCACTCACCCACCTCCACCTCACCTCACTCACCCTCACTCCACCTCACTCACCACCCCCCCACCTCCCACCTCACTCACCTCACTCACCTCACTCACCTCACTCATCCTCACTCACCTCACTCACCCCCTCACTCACTCCCTCACCTCCTCACCTCACCCCTCACTCTCCCACCTCACCCCTCACTCATTCCCTCACCCCACCTCACTCACTCCTCACCTCACCTCACTCCCACTCCTCACCTCCACCACCTCACTCCACCTCACTCACCCTCACTCACTCCTCACTCCACCTCACTCACCCACTCACCACCCACTCCTCACTCACCTCACTCACCTCACTCACCTCCTCACCACCTCACCTCACTCCTCACCCCTCCACCTCCACTCACCTCCTCACCACCCCTCACCTCCTCACCCTCACTCACCTCCTCACCTCACTCCCACTCCTCACCTCACTCCACCTCACTCACCTCCTCACCTCCTCACCTCACTCACCTCCTCACCTCACCACCTCACTCACCTCACTCCCCTCCCACTCCTCACCTCACTCACTCACCTCACTCCCACCTCACCCTCACTCACCTCACTCACCTCACTCACCCTCACCCTCCACACTCTCACTCACCTCACTCACCTCACTCACCTCACTCACCTCACTCACCTCACTCACCTCACTCACCTCACTCACCTCACCTCACCTCACTCACCTCACTCACCTCCACTCACCTCACTCACCTCCCTCACTCACTCATCCCATCACCTCACCTCCTCACTCACCTCACTCACCTCACTCACCCTCACTCACCTCACTCACCTCACTCACCTCACTCACCTCACTCACCTCACTCACCTCACTCACCTCACTCACCTCACTCACCTCACTCATCTCACTCATCTCACTCACCTCACTCACCTCACATCACTCACATCACCTATATCACTCATCTCACTCACATCACTCATCTCACTCATCTCACTCACCTCGCTTCCCTTCCTCAGCTCACTGCCCCTCAATCGCTTTACTCACCTCACCCACCTCAGCGCTTGCAGACGCGCGTGTATACCCAAACACACACTCATTCAGATAGTAGCACCACACTACCACACACGTCGCGCGCTTAAAACTTGTTCCGGCTGGGGTGAGTCCTCGCTGGGAGAGAAATCTTAATATAGTTGTAGAAACCATGCAAATCGACGTGTAGGTCGGATTTCGCGTTCCAAATGGGAAAGAACTGCCCCTACCCGGGATATAACATGCACTGGACTTACGGGACTAATGATATAAAAAGTTATCGTGCCCGAAATCAATACTCTCTCACCCTGCCATCCGCGCCGTGCCGCCCATCGCGTCAGCCTCTCGTACTTCGACAACTTGCCATCCACCGCACACACGTCATGCGTTCAGACTCAGGGACCATGCTCAGGTGCTCATGCTCTTCAGAACACGGTTTACGTAGTCGAGATACTTTAATATAAAATGTGTTAACAGTTCATTCATATTAGTGGGGAAAGAGTAACGATAATGAAGTTATAATTATACAGATCGCTACAGTTTTGAAATTTATATTCATATCGTCTGAGCTATGAATAAGAACATGAAGCAATGAGTCAATAATGTACATTCATTTCCAATGTGTAAAGTAAAATACAATTGGGAAAATACCTCTTCGTAGCAATGCTGAATAAGAATTCTTTAGGTAAAAGTATTCGCGCTTGTAAATGATCATTACGATCCAAATGCTTGCGAGGAATTTGTATTCACAATAAACTTATCGAATTAATTAAAGAGACAGAAGAATACTGTGATTAAATCATTCCCATTTATTAATGCTATCATTTATGGTATAAAAGTCTTTTGTTCGCACAGACATAAGCTCCACTACAGTAGCGTAATTTTACATGTCAGAAGCCACGAAACTTATCTTTACCAGTTTGTGATATTAAAGGATTGTGGAATAATTTTTGTTAACTTAATTGTCAATTGTATGTGCCTAGATATGCGTCTTAGAGACCATCCACCTTTACTCTCTTATCTCGTACACATAAATGTCGCAATTTGACTTTTCGATATTAAATTTTGATCAGCTTCACGAATCCTGTCTACGCTATGAACAGTATACTAATGTCGCCAGTCCATACATTCTACATATAAGTAAGTTCAAGCTTTATACTTCTAAGTAATTTGTCTACAATACTTCTAAGTAATTTGTTTTTTGGACTAATATATTTTAAATATACAGGGGCAAATGACGGTGTGCGTTTTGGCACAGAATGTCGAAAATTAACCAATAACACCCACTCGCATACTATCTGTAGGAGAATCCAATTACTCGTTCGAGTGTTTTACAATTTATTTTTGAATCACCCAATAACTAATTGTATTTGTGTAGCTACGGAATAGATCACAAACATGGCATTCTAATTTAGTGTTTTTGTGTTGTTTTTCTTAAATCGGATTCCGCCCCAATTAGGCTACATGATTGTAACTTTTTAACGTTTACGATAAGGAACTTGAAGTGGATTTTTGCAACTTTGCGACTGGAATGGTACATCTCATGGATCAAAATTACGCTCAACTTTGCGACTGGAATGGTACATCTCATACGCTCAAAATTATCTTACTTTGCATCTACAGACCTCCAACAAAGCGAGCTTTAGATTATTTCAATTTCGTAGAAAATCGAGAGATAACTCTGAACAAAATGAGTAATCTATCTTTTAAATCCATTGTTGTATGTGGAGATTTCAATATTGATTTTCTGAGCGAATCCACGAAAAGAGCAGTTTCTCAATTTAATTCATTCTTTTAATTTAGATATTACAGTGAACGTACCTACACGGAATACTTTTAAATCACAAACAGCAATATATCAAATTATAATTAACAAAACCACAACTAGATATGAAATAATAACGAATAATCTAGGTTACAGTGACCATGATGCACAAATTCTTACAATTACTAATAACATGAATACTGACACAATAAATAAAACACGCATGTGCAGAGCATTTACTACAGTTAACATAAAGTTATTTACGGACTACTTGCTGAAAGAATCATGGAGGCAGTTTATAACGCTATTGACACGAATGAAAAATATAATTTATTTTTCTCAAAGCTTTCATTTCTCTTTAACGCATGCTTTCCTATTAAAAGAGGAAATTAAACATTTCACGAAAAAGTAATACTTGGATCACAAAAGGAATTAGAAATCGTGTAAAAATAAACGTACTCTCTATTTTATTTCTAAACGTCATGACGTATCTCAAGATTTCCTTATCTACTTCAAAAATACAAAACATTGTTACGAAAAGTCATAAGACAGGCTAAAATCATGAAAAACGATCAGGATATTTTGAACTCAAGTAATAAAACTAAAGCAATGTGGAATATAATAAATAATACTACCAAATCAACTAGAAAACCCGTAGAGAATGTTGTTTTAAAATATAACGATATAAATGTGAACGATCCGGCAACCGTGGCTAATCTCTTTAACCAATACTTTTCGAGAATTGCTGCCGATCTCACTAAGGGTTTTCAGGCACAAAATTAAAAAAAAACAGTTCACTCAAAATTTTAGACACAATGTTCGTTTCGAAACTTCTTCCTATGAAATTCTTAAAATAATCGGTAAACTAAAAATAAATATTCGTCCGGTTTAGATGAATTCCCGGATACTTTGTTAAAGACTTGTGCGTATGCCATTATACATCCGTTAACTCACTATTTAATGCATCTTTATGCACTGGAACGTTTCAGATATTTTCAAAACAGCTAAAATTAAGCCGCTTTTCAAAAAAGGCAACAAAATGAAATTCAAAATTATCGGCCCATTTCTCTTCTATCACTTTTTCAAAAGTATTAGAGAGACTTTTACGTACGAATGGAAACCTTTCTCACTAAACACGACGCGCTTTCAGATTGCCAACATGGATTTAGAAAATCAAAATCAACGGAAACAGCTATATTTTCTTTTCTTAAAGATGTCGCCTCATCATTAGATCAAAACGAGGCACCTATTGGATTATTTTAGATCTTTAAATTGAACAAAGGAGAATTGCCTTCAATGGAATTCGTGGTATTGCTCTAATTGGTTATGTTCGTACCTTAAACAACGATCTCAGAGAGTTGAAATACCTTACTGGAATGATGGAACATTACGTACGCACCTTTCCGACTCTTTGCCCGTTGCATGTGGAGTTCCTCAAGGATCGATTTTAGGCCCTATTCTGTTCCTACTTTACGTAAACGATATGCCCTCGACGATTCAAAACGGAAGAACAGTTCTCTTTGCAGATGATACGAACATCCTTTGCAATAAAGAAACCGTAAATAGTACAATATCAGATGTTTCAAATTGGTTCCGAAATAACAAATTAATAGTAAACGAAAAGAAAACGGTTTTAATGCAGTTTTCCATTTCAAATAAACAATTCTGTGCTCCATTGAAAATGAACAGTGTACCATTGACTGATGTTAAGGCAACAAAATTTTTAGGTCTCTCAATTCAGTCAAACCTTAAATGGAACGTCCATTTAAATGAATTGAACACACAATTAAGTTCTTTATGCTACGCGTTCAGAATTCTTGCAAATTCAGTCAGCCTTCATACTGCTCGTTGTGTATACTTCGCGAATGTTCATTCCCGCCTGAGATATGGCATAATATTCTGGGAAATACATCTTATAGCTCCCAGACTTTTAGATTACAAAAACGAATTGTACGAATAATAACCAAATCCCACCCACGTGATTCATGTAAGCCTCTCTTCATTAATCTAGAATTCTACCATTACCGTGTCTTTTTATTTACGAATCAGTGGTTTTGTAAAAATGACTTGCTCAAGGGCGGAATATTTTTTCAGAAAATGCAGAAGTCTATTACTATAACACTCGACGTAGAAATCATATTCATCAGGGGCATTATCAACAGCTCATTACAAAAATTCACATACAATACATGTACATTATTTTACAACACTTTGCCAGATGACATTAAACGATTAAATTCAATAGAAAAGTTTAAATCCCAAGTGAAATCGTTTCTGCTGCATAACTGTTTCTATACAATTAGAGACTATACTGAGCATAACAAGAAAAGTAACATTAATTTTAACAATGATACATAATGCATTATTTACCATTTGGACTGTATAAATGAGTATAAACAACCTGTAACAACTATTGTACTACAGCTTCCGGGTCAATGACCCCCATCTCGATCAGGTTTTTCGTCCAGTTTCCCTGATCAATTGAGCAAATGCTGAGATGGCCCCTTGTTTTGCTTCTGGACATAAATGTAACTTCATTTTCTGTGCACGTCTTCTAGAATTCAGTGGGAAATACAATTATTCAAATTATCGTTTCCATGTTGTCGCGGCAGGAAGTAATAAGAGCCAAAATTTATTGCTTATTTATCTTTGACAATAGATTTTATTACATGGGAGTTTTTTGTTTTTCTCCTTTCAAAATTCAAAATTTATTGCTTATTTATCCTTGAAAATAGATTTTATTACATGGGAGTTTTTTCTCCTTTCAAAATTTCAAAATTCAAAATTTATTGCTTGTTTATCCTTGAACATAGATTTTATTGCATGGGAGTTTTTGTTTTTTCTCCCTTCAAAATTCAAAATTTAAGTAGTATATGAGTAAGTGTAGGGATCATACAATAAACGTGTAAAGTGGGTTATGGATTATTGTGAAATCTAACTGGCTTGGTACGATTTTGGAATCTTGATACAATAAACGTGTAAAGTGGGCTCCGATTATAGTAAACTTCTGGAGACTAACATTTTTGGTTCACAATATCCGATGATGTCAACATTAAATAGAATTTCT
Source organism: Teleogryllus oceanicus (assembly GCA_964035755.1). Taxonomy (NCBI): domain Eukaryota; kingdom Metazoa; phylum Arthropoda; class Insecta; order Orthoptera; family Gryllidae; genus Teleogryllus; species Teleogryllus oceanicus. The sequence goes on from CAXIVR010000002.1 coordinate 1,292,298, forward strand.
ATATAACTATTTATTTTATTAATAGAGGTAGAGCAAAAAACATTAACAGTACGAACTGAAAACTTAAATGTCTTTATGTGTCCTTAAAAAAATGATTGCTTCGTACTTTCTCATTAGTAATTTCTTTCTTTCTTTCTCATTAGATCCTTCTCCGGAGTCCGTACTCTTTCCGTACTTGATTCTGCATTGTCCTCTGTCTCTAAGTATCGTAATACAATCTTCACACCCTTGCACCGTTGGAACACTGTCCCACTCTTCGAAGGCCCTTTTACTCCCCCAATAACATACGAGATGCTTTCAGTAGCGGCATGGCGCAAGCGCTGATCGCTTTACTGCGCGGCACAGCGAATATCGTCAGGCAGTGCCAGTCGCGTGCTTTCTGTTGCCTTCGTAGAACTCGACGCCCTTTATCCCGCGGAATATGAAGTAACACCAAGATTGGACCGGGAGCGGTAGCTCAGGGCATCAACTGATGTCACTGCAGCGCCTCTGACCGAGAGGTCCTAGGATCGAGGCAGGATGTTCGACAGTAGCTTTTCAGCTAGGTCGAATTCAGTCGCTGTCTGGAGGAGAATTCTAGCGGCCGGCTGCTCTGATCGGTAATTTTCCGTGGTTTCTCCGTTCAACACCAGGCGAATGCCGGAGCAGTACCCAAACAAACGGGCCACGAAACGCGTCACTTCCTTTCCTAGTCCTATCCTCTCCCCTGACACACACACTTACACTAATATGCACTACACTACCACATATTCCGAGGGACCGGTCGGGAGCTTAGAGCTTGTCCCGGCTGGGACGGTGCCCCGCTGGTGGGAGAGTCCTGGTTAGGGGGAAACCCCACTAGCCGACGGTAGGTCGGCGCCGGATCTCACCATCCAGCGGAAGAAGATCACCGCCATCTCCCAAGAAAAAAACATGCACTACACGAACGGGATTAATGACCATAGCAGTTGACGCACCCGGAAACACGAAAAAATCAATCTATCAACCAAGATTGAAATCGAATCGCGCGTCACTGCTTCCAGTTATAGCCCAAGCATGACCCGGACCTTGTTTCCGCAGTAAAACTGAGTGGCATAAGGTCGTCAGTAAGGTACCCATTCCGGGTGCGCTATCATCACCTCAGGGGAGACTTCTTCGATTATGACTTTTGACCGACTTTTTTTTTCAAACTGTCTAGTGTTGGAATTTATGGTATTGTGGCAATACATTATTTTTCAGGAGAGAATTAATTTCCTGTGCGTTATATTTCCTACGTTCACCCTAGCCGAGGTTCAGGTTCACTATATCCGAATCTTCCTATCTTTATTGGTAATGTAAGTGAAACGGAACCAGCGACTTATGTTCACTATAACCGAGTCGTCTATATCCGAGTCGTCTATATCCGAGTCACTATAATCGAGTTCACTATATCCGAGTTCACTATAACCGGAGTCAATTATATTTTGTGAATTTCGAGTTTATGAGTTTTTGAGTTTATTATCATTTCCGGTCACATCAGTAGCTTCTCCTTGCTTGGGCGACTAAAAGAGACCGATCTCTGAATGCCCCTCGGGCCTTCCGGGTGAATAGCTGGGCGTGCGCGTGGGCGTGCGCGTGGGCGTGCGCGTGGGCGTGGGCGTGGGCGTGGGCGTGGGCGTGGGCGTGCGCGTGGGCGTGCGCGTGGGCGTGCGCGTGGGCGTGCGCGTGGGCGTGCGCGGCGCACCTGATGTGCCGTTGTTGAGCAGGTGCAGGCGCGTGGGCGCGCACGTGTAGTTGTTGAAGGCGAGCGGCGCCGCGGTGTCCACCAGCACGGAGTCTTGCGTGATGATGTTGACGGGCGACTGCTTGCTGCCGCGGCTCGCAGGGAACAGCTCCTTCCACATGTGGGGCCCTGCGGCAGCCACCACTCTCCTACAGTCTCGTCACTGGCTCCTGGCACTGTAATTGTTTGTGTTGTATACGTTCGTATAAGGAATCCGGTAATACTAGAAAAAATTTCAAGGGTCGCCTGCCATGAGGAATTGTTAGATCGAACTGATGCAACCAGACCCAATTATAGAAAATAAACGCGTCTCAACTTTTTTTTTTATCTCGGTTGTTGAAACAGACCCGAGTTTTCTTGCTTGTGTCCTGTTCGCTCTAAAAGCAATTTTTATATTATTATTATTATTATTATTATGAAATATTATATTTCCGATAGTAGTAAGTCTCGAAAAAATAACGTAATCAAAAATAATCTTCACGAGTTTTCATTCACTGTCACAAGTTCGCTTATTTTCAAGCTGTTAATTAAGTAAAGAAATTTGTTTAAAAAAAGTAATTATTCCGAGGAAATTGCTTAATGCTAGTTTTACCATTTTTACTTTCAACATATTAAGCGAGTTCACAACCGTTTAAATAATTTTATATGCTTCGCCTCAACATTCCAAGGATGATTCTACGTCTATTTAATTACTGTAGTATTTTGAATTGTTTGTGAGATGCCGCAATATCATTAGGGATTATTGTAGTGGTGAATTTTCTATAGAATCTACTCGGGATAATCGACAAATATTTTGTATAATTTACTCTTAATAAATCAATATTATCTGGCCTTGATCTAATGATTCTAAAAAATAAAATTCAATTAGATTTGATTTATTTCGTTAAAGAACCGTAAAAACCGTGTTTGACGTATGGGGGAAAAGTACAATCTGGACGCGTTTTCTTTTGCTCCGGAATGTCTTCCCCACCTTTTAACACCACACATTTTTTTCTCGTGAATAATTGTACCAACAAAGCCAGGTTACAAACATTTGAAAACTAGACCTTTCCGCTCTCGAGTCATAGAAAACTTACTTGCATCGATAAACGAACTACAGATTTGATTTGCTTAGACATAATTCCTCTAATTCTTTTCTCATCACTGTTGATAATCGAAACACAGAAAGAATTGCTCGAAACCATACGAAATTAATACATATTTCAAATCAAAAATAGATACCGAAAGTTAAATTGAAATAAATTAAAATAGCCCTCGATGCAACTTGCGAATTAAATTATTATGTACATTTTTTCAAGGATAAAGTATAAATATTATTTCAAACGTACCGAAGAATCAATCTAGATGAAAACATGACAGATACGTACCATTTTCTAGATTGTAGCCATATATCGGTCGCATTATTTTTGCTCCGGCCCGTGTACCGCAACCGGGATTGATGCCGATGAGCTCGGTGAGCAAATACGCTGCAAGATCGCATTGCAATTGTTTGTATGTACCAGCAAATAAGTTCAGAAAAATAGAATACAATTCACTTATCGTCTCCTATATTATTTCAGTTGTGTAGATAAGTTTTTTACGGTTTTAACACGCAACCAATCTGTGCAAATAAAGTCTTTAAAAAAGAAAATTTCACGGAGGCGTGATTAATTGAACTTCGACTTTAAAGATATGAAGAATGTATTTAAAAAAACATATTTAAAAATTAATGTCAAATGTAAATCGCAACACTAGGTAACATTGTAAAATTTGTATAGTTGAATAAATCCTAAACAAAGCTTCGTTTATAAATTATTTAACTATACAGATACAGCCAATGGTCTCAAAGAAACGTTTCTCACGCCGTCATCTACAGAAAGAGCTTCTTGGAGTTTCTATTTCATTTTAGCTGGTCCTGCTCTTCTCCATACTACCTCAACTCTTCAGAAACTTGCAGAATCTGCAAATGTATGTGAATTTAAACTAATTTTATTATATTCTATTCCATTAAATTGAACGGGTTTACCTTTCTGTTCCGTAATAAAGTTAAATAATATTGCAAAGAGTAGGGTTGTCCTTGCCCCGTTCTATATCTCAAGAGCAATTTTACATAATTTCTCAAGAGTAAAAGCTTTCCTAATATTTTAGTGATCATCAAAGAAAGCGAAATGGTATGTGCCAAGGAAGATTGTATTATTACTGCAAATGTTGTTTTTAAGGAAGTGTTGTGAAATGTTCCAGGAACATCTCTCTATTATATTGAATTAACCTTTATTGAAAATTTGTTTCCAACTTCGATTTCATTGTTTATTTTATTTTTATTTCATATTCTCTAAGTACATTAGAAGTTACCTTTATACATTTTTTAAATAAATAAACAAGTTTCGTTAACAACTTTGCCTCTTAATACGGAAATGGAAGGATAGGGAAGAAGGTGGGGTTTAACTTGAGAGAGTTCTCTCACGGGTACGGTAGCCTTTGCGTATTTGTTTTAGGAAATACAATGAGCGAGTGTCGATTCCGGGCGCGTCATCTACTGACGTCATTAGTCGATGAGATGGGATGAGATGGGTATTCCATGCTGGAAAGTGAGACGTTAGACGTACGCGTCGGCTTGCGGTCTCCCTTCTTTAGGTATCTCCGTCAACAGTGATGACAAGCTTAAACCTCTGGACTGCTTTTTTCCCGACATTTGTAATAGAGCTAGAGTATTTGTGAAATGTAAGAGTATAGAATGGGGATGGGGATGAAATGAGATGGGAATGAGATGGGAATGAGATGGGAATGAGATGGGAATGAGATGGGAATGAGATGGGAATGAGATGGGGATGAGATGGGGATGAGATGGGGATGAGATGGGGATGAGATGGGGATGAGATGGGATGAGATGGGGATGAGATGGGGATGAGATGGGATGAGATGGGATGAGATGGGATGAGATCGGGAAGACATAGGGATGAGATAGGGATAGGAATGGAAAGATCGCGCGCGATCCGTGCTCGTTTGTTAAGGTATTCCTTTGGTATTGATCAGGCATTCCTTTGGTATTGATCAGAGAAACCACCGAAAACAACCTATCAGAGAAGCTGGTTGCTAGTAAATGATGTAATTAATATTAAATAATCATAATAAATAACGTGATTTCCTTTATATCTCAAAATCATAATTTTTTATTCATTGATGCATTTGCAAATATACTTTTCCTAGGTTAGGAATGTTGTATACAGTGTGAATTTACAATGTTGTGTTCTTTGGGTCTAACGCTTTTTAATAAGTAAATAATGGTAATGAAGATAAAAATAAAATACAGAGCTCAGTTCACAATTTCAAAAATGATGCCTTACATTACGCTTTCTCTGAAATTGTATAACCTTTAAATTACCTATATCATGAAGCATATTCTTACCGACCAGTATCGTGCAGGCACAAAGAGCAAGGAACTGCAGCATATTTTCATGGAACAGAAACTCTTCCCAGAGCCTCAGCATTTTGATCACCGACCAGGAAGAATGGAGTGTTTGTCGTGGACTTTGAAGAGAAGTCTCTCTTCCGTTAGTTAAGTGATACCTGCAATGCTTCAAAATTCTGTCATTATTCTTCTGATTCTTTCAGCGATTATTTATTCTCAAATTTCACACTTGTTTTATTAATAGGATAGAATAGTGTGTATTTCAAAATTTATTATTAAAATACATACATTTTCTATAATGCACACTATAATGCGAGTTCTAAAATCATGAACACCTGAAATATATTAAATGTAATTTATTTGGAGATGGCCTCAATGGGAACTAAGTTTCATGTAATTTTCTCACCTGATTCTATTTAGTGCATTGGAAGAACTGCTCAAGCTGAATTTTTAATGCGATGGAATGTTATTTTTATTTTCTTATCGTAATTCTAAAATTTGAAAAATGAGGTAAAAACATCACCCTCAATAATTTCTTTCCCATATTACGTGCGTAACTTCTTGCTTCAATTTTGAAAGCACCCGTAAGAATACAAGTTCTGTAACTATGATACGAATCAATCGATCAATAATATTACTATTATTGAACGTGTAATTGGAGTTTGTTGGCGACGTATTGAATCCGTAATTTTAACCTATTGTGTTCAGAAATATTCCACTTGTTCACGATGCTTTGTATTAAAATTGGAAATTTTAAATCAAATATTTTTAATATATTTGTTTATGTTGCTGTTACAGAACTGAAAGTCTTACCTTTTCTAACCACATTTAGTTTATGTTGTTATTCATAATTTAAACATTTTTATTTATTCAGATTTTTTCATTTATTCATTTATCAAACAGGCAATCGCCCAATACAAAACTATTATATACTCCGACAAAAACCACCATCTCGCCACACCACTTCCACATCACAACTCTCACAAATACACAATAACCCATCCACGTCATCACAAATGTAAAAAACAACACAAAGTCTATCAAATTTATCACAACCTTCACTGTCATTACAAATACCAGAAACAAAACAAAACTAAACAGTCTATCAACATCATTATTTTAGCTACTTTTCCGGAGGCATTTCTTTACATAGTATATTCAATATGCTTATTTGCTACTACCAAAATGCCCAGCTTTGCCCCGGCTTTCTTCATATTCAGTTTTTAGGAAAGAGGAAAAAGATCAATTTTGTATTTACCACAATGTTTAAGATCATTATTTTTAATGTAATTGATTTAAATTTTAATAAAATAATATATTTTTTTACTTTTATTTTACAGTACATTGCTATTAGATTCTGTGCTGTGTTTTCCTCGGGGTCTCAAAGTGTTTTCTTAAAAATAATAAATATCCACATTATTTGTAATATTTGAAAATTAAGCCAGTACCATTGAAAATGATTTAAAGTATATTAACCTAATTAATATCTAATTAATAATACAGTATTAATCTAATTAACATGTTAACTCTAATAACGGAGCTTGGAGTCCGAACTGCTTTAATTTATTTAGTCAAAAACTGTATGTGACATATGGGGGAGAAAATCATCTGCGCACGCTTTCTTGAGTTTCAGAATCCCTTCCCAACAATTTAACTATTAATAGTTGAAAGATGAAAAATAATAATAATAATAATAATAATAATAATAATAATAATAAAAAAGAAGAAGAAGAAGAAGAAGAAGAAGAAATTTAAAAAAGCGTGGGATTAACATGTCAAAAACTAGATATTTTAGTTGCAAAATTACAGAAAACTTATTTTTAACGGTAATGGAACAAACAGATTTGATTTTTCTGTATTGTTAACAAAATAGAAACTCACCCTAAGCTCTACTACCACTACAAGCAAAAGGAAAGCTCAACAAAACGTGCCCATAGTGAAGCTACATTTACGTCCAGAAGCAAATCAAGGGGCCATCTCAGCATTTGCTCACTGTATCAGGGAAACTGAACAAAAACCCAATCGAGATGGGGGTCATTGACCCGGAATCTGAAGTACATTACTTGTTGCAGGCATTTGTCTTTTTTTAAAAATTATACAATACAAATGTAAACTAATTCATTATACTATATCATTGTTGTCAGTGTTAAAGTAAACATTATTTTTGTTTTTGACGATCAGTATAGTCTCTAATTGCATATTTTGCAGCAGAAAAGATTACTTTACACTTAAATTTGTGTACCAATTTTAATTGTTTAATTTCATCTGGCAATGCGTTGTAAAGTAACGTACATGTATTGTATGTGTCCTAGGTTCGAGTCCTGACGGCGGCTGGATTTTCGATACTAGCTTTTCATCTGGGTCGAATTCAGTCACTGTCTGGAGGAGAATTCTAGTGGCCGGCTGCTCTGATCGGTAGTTTTCCGTGGTTTCACCGATCAACAGGCGAATGCCGGAGCAGTACCCTAACAAACGAGCCGCGCGCGATCTGTCCTTCCTCTTCCTTATCCTATCATCTCCCTTACACACTCATTCACTAACATGCACTGCACTACCACATATTCCGGGAGACCGGTCGGGAGTTTGGAGCTTGTCCCGGCTGGGGTGGTGCCCGCTGGTGGAAAGTCTTGTTTAGAAACCCCCTAGCCGACGGTAGGTCGGTGCCGGATCTCGCTATCAAGCGGGGAAGATCACCGCCATCTCCCGAGAAAAAACATACACTACACTAACCGGACTAATGACCGAAGCAGTTGACGCGCCCGGAAACACGAAAAAATCAATCAATCAATCAATATTGTAGGTGGATTTCTTGTAGTGAGCTGTTGATACTGATACTTGATGAACATGATTTCTACGTCGAGTGTTGTAACTATAAATACCAGTATTACATGAAAATATGTTTCCGCCGTTAAGAAAGTCAGTTTTGACAAATACTACAGATTCGTAAATAAATAGGCAAGGCTATGCTTATGATCAGAATCGCATGTACTGAACAAATACAATACTTGCACTGCACTTTGACTGTGACGAATGGACGCACTCTACCTACGGTGTATTACGAAAACTACTACCATGTGAATGTATTTAATTTATTTTGTTTGTTAACAACTTGAAAGAATCAGTTAATAATGCTGTCACAAAATGTAACGATTGGATATAAAACTCTTATAACGTGATCTTAAGCATCTCTACTGGCCTCTGGAGGTATAAATTAGGAATCAATCTGATCTTAGCGGATTTCTGGGAGGAATCTTCCATAAAATTTTTGATGGTAAAGTATCGCTATCAATATTATTATTTGGAAAGTTATAAAAACAAAAATCATTCAAATGACGATAGGAAGGAGAAAACTAATATTTATCAAAGTGTTGGCCTATTTATAATCATGGGACAGTCTGGACGATGGTAATTTGAACTTGAAGGCAACTATATTGAATAATTTATGCTAGATGAACTCGTATTTGTTTATATAACACACGAGAATTATTTACAACTATAGTGAGTAAGAATAGCTTAAAGCCAATGGAATTTCCATTTGATGAAAATGTCGGAAATTTCCTATCTGAAGTGCAATATCATAAATTATTTTCACAGCTTGAGACATAAACTTCATGAAGAAAAATAAAGAGTGGTGCTTTTCAGCAAATGAAAATATTTGGTTTCATGATTGCCCGTTTTCTGTGAAGAAACAGCAATGTTTGATGAGATGAAATCAATATTTATTTTAAATACATCTGATGAACTCACCAAATGACTCAAATGAGTGTTTTGCAGAAAAACTTTATACATTAGAAAAACAATAGTTCTGCAGAATGTAAACGATAATAATGCCTGGAACTCTGGCCATGGAGTCTGGAGATAAACACAAAGATAAGAGTGATGATCCTTTCTGTCATGGAGTAACCCAAGCATTCTACGCGATACGATCTTTCCTCTCAGATCCGCTAACAAACAATGAGTTGGGAACAGACTCGGAGAGCAGTTTCCTCGTTTACTATGGCAGCTCTTAAATTTTTTAATTTAACTTTTATATCGAAATATAGATAAACTACCATAATTTTTGCTATATTATTTATTTCAGTATTCAGTTATTTTATTGTCAAGAGTTGTTTTTTTTCCATCAATGAAACTCTACCTACACTGTTGCTAGTGTATTCTGTATGTAAAGATGAGAACGTCATTATCTTTAAAGAGAATGTATTAGGGTCAACAGGCCAAGGAAATACATTTCTTGTAACTTACTCTAAAAAAATCCAAGAAATAATAGGATATTCGACGTCCTCCATGTGCTTGACTTGAATATTTGAATGCTATGTAGTTTTGTGGTAATCATCGGCTTTTAAGAAGTGTACAGCAGATCTGGTGAGAATGTAGAGTAGATCATGTAGCATGTGATAACTATGATGGATAAGATGGCAATCGTAATGCATACATTGACCTCACATTTTATGGATTTACAACAAGCATTCGAAACGTAGTAAGCCGACGCACAATGTTACGTATTTTACAATCCCTCACGTTTACTGCATCTCTGTCATAAAACCAGAGCACCTTCGGCCTTTCGCATCTCCTGCGTCTGCAAACGCTCCCTACTCCCTGATCAGCAGTACGGAACGCATGCTAGTACCTACAGTGGGCCACAACCCCACTGTATCAGCGCAAAAGGCATTAGCATTTCAGATGTTAATTGCACTCCCAAGCAAACACTTCTATGATTTTCTTGCTGACGTTTTCAGGTTATTTGGGTAGCACAATCGTCTATTAGCAGGGAAAGAAATGATCTCTATATTATATACCCACCCCGTCCCGGCCCAATCACAATGTTACTTAAACTCAGGAGCATGAGCATTAATATTTAGAACTTTAATTTCTTAGTTTATTTTAAAAGTGCAATTTATGCTTCGATATTTTTTTAAATATTTAACCTTATATTTTGTAATTGATTGAAAGAGACAATATTGAGATATATTTGGTACATCAGTACTATTATCAGAAAATAGGTCAAGTGTTTCATTTTTCGAAGATATTTGCGTTGTTTATGCTTTAGTTCCGAAACAAGGGAACATTTAGAAAACTTTTAACATTTACTACTTTTTCCCTGTAACTTTACGGCGCTTCGAAAACACTTTCTCTCCGTTTCGAGGGTGAAAGAAATATTTTACCGCTTGACATGTCTTGTAGAAAGATTTATACGCAGGTACAAAGCATATGAGCGAAGTTTTATGAGTTATAATTAGGCACACATGTATTACATAAATTATCAGCTCCTATCCTAAATCTGAATGACCACTCTCGCACTATTTAATAAATAAACTCAAATTAAGATGATGCGAGTACTTATTTGCAGAAACAACTAAAACAATGAACGCTCTCAACAAATATTAAAATGAACTCACACTTGTTGTTGCACTTCCAATAAGTAGAAATAGATAGGTAGATTTTTTATATATGCTTTAATTGGCCCAGAACTGTCAAGAAAAGGGGATTTTATCCTATCTTGACCATCCTAATACTATTGCGAAACTACTGTATTTTACTTAGCCGTAATAATAAAACTGTTCGTGAAGTAGACCACACCTAGTCATTTGTCAAGGCGTCATCAACCATACGCGAAGGCGAAACTTTTTACGCGAAGGCGTATTTTTTACATCGGATTATAAGGGGAATCCAAGAGAAATCTCACAAATGAAAATCTCTCGAACTCGACAGACCGTAAAGGCGTTACCAGCTTTGATACAAACACTCTTATTTTGCATAATTGAAGTAATTGTAATGTTGAGTAATGAGTAGTATAAACTCTCGGATTATATTACTCTCCACTTTGCTTCGCGCAGTCAGGTAATAAAATTTTTATAGCACATTTCCACCCAGTTTTTTAAAGTTTGTTTTTCCTGAATGTAAATGAAAAAAATGTCATGAGGTTTCATATATACTTTTTTTCTAGTTTAAATATAAATGAAGTGCGTTGCAAAATATTTCATTGCTTTGGAATTTCTATTTTAGAAGTTTCATGCAGATCTATTTTTCTTGTGGCATTAAATATATTTATTGTGAAATTAAATACTATGGTTGATTCGGGGTGGGAAAGTTATTTTTTTTTGTTCATTAGGCTGCTTTGTCGCTCTGGCTATTGGCGCTCCTCGTGGCATGCGACTGGGCCCAGTGCGCGGCGCAAGCGGAAGCGTGTGGTGGCGGCGCGAGGCATCTCGTTCGCGGCGCGCTGCGCACGGTGGGAAGGACCTTGTGCCCCCAACGCCGCCCGCAGCGCCACAGGGACACCTCAGGCGCCGCGCTGTGGTTCACACGCCGCACCGCGCGCAACATGACGCGCCTTGGGCGGCACCACGGGAAGGTATGTCCATAAAGCTCGCTGACACACTGCAGCAGAACACAAAGAGGAAACTAACTCACAATTTTGGGCTAATTAAATGCTCTCTCCTCAAATTTTAGGATAACCATTAGGATTTTTCTCCTAATTTTCTTAAAAATCAGTATTCAGCCAGATTTAGAATGCGGCCGGCTGACACAAAATAAAAATAAAAATTACAACAAAAGTGTGTGTATGTACGTATGTGTGTGTACATACACGAAAGATGGCATGCTTTTTGTTCTTGTATTAAATCAACAAATACTACATTATTATATGAATATATCGTCAGATTATCATGTGTTCTGCTGTCTTGTTTGTAATTAATCAGTTGGATCAGAGTGATCTGAGAGTAGCAATTTATTTTAAAGTAATAAATAATAATAATAATAATAATAATAGTAATTTTTTAGTCTATAATTCGTGTATAAGTACTTTTGTTGTAACTTTTATATTTTATTTTGTGTCAGCTCTTTCTATTATAAATATAGCTGAACATTGATTTTTGAGAAAACTAGAAGAGCCTAAATTAGGGGATAAAGCATTTAACTAGCCTCAAATAATGACATAGTTTCCGTCTGCTGTAATGTGTCAGCCAGCTTTATGGTCACCACCACTGCACACCGTCTGTGAGATAAGGAAGCGGTTTGAGGGAACTGCCCAGTAAGAATCATTCTTCCTTTGGGATGGTAAAGTAATAGAATGGTAATCCAAAACATTGGAGACGTGTTGACTTTGAAGCTCTCATTTATTCCTTTATTTGTTTGTAATTTTTCTTCGTTTAAATAAAACGAAGTTCGAATTACTGACTTTTTTTATGTAGGTAAATGATTTCTAAATTATAGATCCGATCTCATTACATTATTATACGAAGTTCGAATTACTGACAATTTAAATCTCTTTAGATATTGATTACACACGTTTCATATTCATTAAATAAAATGATGTTCTGACATAACAAAGAACGGAAGGCCGTGTTGGAATGATAATAACTCCGTTGCTGATGAATACTGCAGTTGCATGTTAATACCGGAAAATCTCTTACAATACCGTGAAATGTCTTCAAGAGCGTGTGTTTCGCAACTAGTTGCTGAAGTCGCAGGATGCAATATTTTGTATCCCTGTTAAATCATCACTATGCTAGATGTTTTCCCTGTCTTGTCAACTACCGTAATTGAGTCATTTTGGAGCAGATTTGAAGTCTCTTTAGTGAACAAATCCGATGTTGTCTTTTCCTTATTTTAATATTTTCAAATTTTGTAGTTGTCATTTCTTCGTGTAGCGTCATTTTTAAGTTTTCTGCTGCAGATTATAATGAATGTCTGACAGAATTCCTCACAATCGCAATGCAGAGCCAATTGAGGAGGCTTATTCACTATGCCTCCTCTTTTATGGGCAAATCAGTGGTGGTTTTCCCAAAGTTCCATTTTATAACGAATGGCAGGGTGGTCATGAAATGTGAATGATGATACTACGTAAAAGATAACGAAAGGGATAATAATCAAATAGAATACATTGTGAAAAGAGAGGCAAACCTTGATAGAATTGCATGATGGAATCATCCCTGCCTTTCAAGAGAATAGAACCTATGACCTTCGGCAACACTAACTTGGACTAGTTCCAAGCCCCTTACCGGTATTTGGTGGCTCAGGTATCAACTGATGTTACTCTAGTGACTCGGACAGAAGTTATAGGGTTCGTATCCCGATGTTGGCGTCCCCAACTGGCTAGATAGCTAGGTCAAGTTCTGCCGCTGTCTGGGCGAGAATTCTAACGGCTATCTGCTCTGATCAGTAGTTTTCCGATCAATACCAGGCGAATACCGTATCAGTAGGTTGCCCTAACAAACGGGTCACGGACTGCGCGCTATCATTCCTTCCCCTCCTTTGTCCTATCCTTAACTGTTACACAACAAACTCGCACTTTCCTGCACTGCACTTCCACACATGTCGTGAGATTAAAGCTTGTCCCTGCTGAGGCGGTCTACAGCTGGTGGGTGGTACCTGGTTGAGGAAAACCTCGCAAAACGACGTGTAGATCGGCGCCGGATCTTACCATCTAGCATGGAATAATCACTGCCAACTCCAGGGATAAAAACATGCCCGAAACACTTAAGGAACTACTGATACTAGTTGTTGACGCGCCCGGAAACAGCAATCAATCAATCAATCAATCCAAACCCTCCGTCACCAAGAATAACTTTTAAAGTATATGGGAATGCCATTTAGTGTTATGGTTGTTTCACGGTAGGAACTCTCATTCGAATAGCAAACGCGTACTTGGGCTCTATTAATGACAGTATACGACTATATGCAAATAAAATGGAAAATCACATCTCGTAAATACTAATGGAAACATGTCTAGATACACATAAAATGGAAAAATACAGCTCTTAAACGCAAGTAATAGGAAATGCTTACCATTTAAAATCGTTTTTGTGTAAATAATGTATTAAAACTTTTTCTTTTATTTAAGTGATTCAAAACAAGGAAGAGGTTCTTTATTAGACCCGTAGATGTGTTGTGGGTGTTTTCCACATTTTCTTCGTAATCCTTCCAACACCTTGTTTGCCTTGGATGCTTACTTTCTTAGTTCGAAAACGTAATTTCTCATTGGTCCAATAGCACGTTTCCATAATAATGGACGAGACATTGCGCTGACAGACCCCGAAAAATCACGTTCAATTTGGAGCATTAATGCCACGTGGGATAATTGTTGTTGGATTTCATTTCAGTCTCCACACGAACCGTACTTTTCATTTTGTCAATGATAAGGTTATAACGGAATCATAATAGTATATAACACAACTAGTTTGTATTGCTTTATTGTAGTAGAGTATGGATTGAAAAGGAGCGAGGACGTTAGGTTGAAAGCGTTGACGAAACCCGCGTGAGGGGTGGATATTGTGCGTGTCATGGTGTGCGTTCCTAGCACATCATGTCCCCCCTTGAACGTCAAATATCGTTCTTAATTCGTCCCTTTCCCCGGTGAGTTGTGTGAGCGGCCATGAAATTAAGTACGCTTACGAGTCGTAGCGTCAGCGCATATCTGAATACCTTTCTCTAATGGAAGTCTGGCACAAGAACTATGTTTTTGCATCTATTCACAACGACAAATATGAGCTGGAAGCCGAAGGGGAAAAAATGTAGAAAAGAAATGTATAAATACTAATGTTTGTGTGTGTATGTGCAACGACACTTTTCATCGTATTTTACGTCAACATGCGCACGTCATGGAAAATTTATGTTTCCGAGTGCGTAATTTTAGTGTATTTTAACTTTTATAGGTTTTATTAATTTGTACCTTCACAATAAAATTTGTTTTTAATCCAGTAACACCAATTTTGTACATTCAACTGAGACGAAATATTTATCTGTACGGGAGGGCTTGGCTTGGCGAAACGGCTCAGAGAACTACAAAACGTTGAAAGTAAGATGATCAGTTATGAAGTTAATAAGTAAAATAAAAAAAGTAAATTGTAATCAGAGTTTTCTTATAAAGTGTGAGTGAGAAAGTCCAAAAATTCAATAGTAAATTATAACATTAGTATGTCCTATGTGAAATGTTTTTGATGTACTTCATGATACTACATTGTGACGGTAAGTGAATAATTTCAAATAATTTGCTCAGAGATCGTAACGTTGAATCGAACTACACTTAATTCAATTGTAGTAAAAAAAGTTTATTAACAACCTCCCCCTCACATCTATTTATCTCCCATCCAGCAATATGAGAACGAAACAAAGTGGGCTTAGACAGTATATTATGGTCCAATAATGAAAACAAGATCGTGCTCAAGTTCCTTTTTTGAATTTGAAACAGTTGTAAAATTTCAAAATTTCCACTTGTAACATTCGGTGTGTTTTGTAATGTCATTGAATGCGCATAAAACGTTGACTTGATTAAACCAGAGCCAGTGCACTCTACTAGGGGGGTGAGTTTTGTTTATTTTAATGACTCAAGGACGAAAACTAAATTAATGCTTTCCATATTTTTTTGATGAATTTAATTTTGCAAAACGGAATTCAATTAAAATATCACAAATTTCCTCAACAAAGTGCTTTAAAAGCGGCGAATTTTCGCGATTAACATGAAATTAATTTGAAATCGATAATTATGCTATTTATAAAAGGTATTTCGAAGTTTTATGCGTAAAAGAAATGGAAAATCTAGAGATTTTGATTCAGTCATCACAGTCTTGAAATCACCTTAATTTTTAGTTTTAATCTCCCAAAATATAATACAATCTGTTTACTTCAACCTCGCAGCACGCAATTATGAAGTTTAGTGTATATAAATTACAAGAATAATGAAATCAGCCATTTTACCTTAGTCAGTAATGCATGTAGACTAGTTTTAGAACGTAACACATTTTGTCACATAAGATTCTGCGAAAATAAAGAGAAATTAACTTGAAATCGTTTTTTATTTTTTGTGAAATTGAAACTAATTAACACGAAAAAATTACGCCATTTTACCTTACCAACATTACAATGCACTGACGTCACCCCAGCCCTCTCATTACTTTTTGTGTGGATTCGACATCTTATTCAACGTAAAAAGGGAATAGCACTGGTAAGGTATGAATGACAATAAAAGTTTTATGTAACCTCAGATGAAAGGGGTCTTGTTATTTCTGAGCGCATTATTTCCGGTTGCGTTTTCACAATACGGAACGTCCCTGCATTCAGAGAACCTGGGTGATATTGTTGCGTCTCTAAATATCCATTATCATATGAAAATTCATTTTATGATAATGGATGATCAGTTTGTGAACTAATCATGACTGATTAGTTCACAAACTGAGTTTTTCAACAACTGTTCGCCTTCCGAACGTACTTTACGTGATCTAGGTTTGAGTATATTAATCTTTCATTTAATATCAACCATATTAAATTCTCCGTATTACCCCATCTTTGCTTGAAAAGTGAAAATAATTGGATTTTTACGAACATCACTATACTAGGTTAGTCTAAAATGATTGGGAACAAACATAAAATCTCCATATTAATTCGCCAATGGATTAATTCGAGGATCTTCCAGTGTAATAAGTGCTATAAATTTTAGATTGTGCATTGCATAAATATATTAGGTTTTCTCTACATTTCGCGAAAACCTGCAATACAACTTACCGCCTGTTTATTTATTTTTTATTTATTTATTTTTGTTGGAAACGTCCATTATTTGAGGTACACGTTTCCAAATTCATGAATTAGTAAGTATTTTTGAAGGTTTGTGTATGTAATTAATTAGGTTGCTTATAAAAGTGAATAAACCTCTTTATTATTATTTATAATATTTTTCCTTAACAATGAATATCAGCAGAAAACATTGAGTTAATATTGGATGAGCCCTCAGCGGTGATAATAGAACAATATATTTTGTTCATTGTTTTCTTCTCATATTAAATGTAATGGTTTTCAAAATTAAGTGACAATTTGTTTGCTCCATCCCTGTCCGAGGAGGTGGAGAAAATATTCAATAGACACATTTTCCCCTCTAATGTGCCAATAATTTGCTATAGTAGTTCCATTAAGCGGGGTCAATGCTCTAGGGGAAACTCCCCTTACGCCCACGAGGAGTGCTGATAAAATCGAACTATGCCAAGGACCACAGCTTTGTCTCATTGTCCCAAAGAAAATTACAACTAGACTGAATGGTACATCGCGTGTGTTGCTAAATATTCATTTAAAAAACAAAAAAACTGCAACTGAATCATTCCTGTCTTGCACGAACCAACAAAACAGGAAAGACTTTGAAGTATTCATTAGTTTTTTCCTGTTTCGCGGATGTATGTGGTTTAGAGAAGTATAGAAAATGGTCCAAACATTAAAGGTTAATAATTTAGTGATAAAATCCGTTTTTGAGGGTTCAATTTCGATACGAAAAAGGTTGTTTTTACTGTAGGGAGGTACGAATCTGAGATAATTCACGATTTTCTCATTGCCAACAATATTATTTAATTCAAGAGCAGCTTTCGATGGCTTAGTTTCATCAATTTCCTTATACAAAAAATATAAACAAAACATTAGAATTAACATATTACTAATAGTACATGGTTATATAATAGATAATTTTAATTTTAAAACATCTCTTAAGAAATGAAAAAAAAGAA
Source organism: Teleogryllus oceanicus (assembly GCA_964035755.1). Taxonomy (NCBI): domain Eukaryota; kingdom Metazoa; phylum Arthropoda; class Insecta; order Orthoptera; family Gryllidae; genus Teleogryllus; species Teleogryllus oceanicus. The sequence goes on from CAXIVR010000002.1 coordinate 1,309,909, forward strand.
GGGGCGAAAAGTTAAATTGTTTAAGATTACAGTAATTTTGTAAATCTAGGCAATAAAGAGAATGAAATAAATAAGTAGAATTTTGTAACAGAAAATGTGAAATGTAAGTTGAGCCGTCTCTTACGTGCTGTTTGGAAGTCACAAAACGACACTCGGGTTCGGGCGGGCAATGACATAATGACATACGCGGGTTCGGGTGGGCATTGAATTATTTCATTTTAAATGACAATGACATATCATCGATAAACCAATATTAACGTGTGTGTGTGTGTGTGTGTGGTGTGTGTGTGTGTGTGTGTGTGTGTGTGTTGTGTGTGTGTGTGTTGTGTGTGTGTGTGTGTGTGTGTGTGTGTGTGTGGTGTGTGTTTTTGGGGTGTGTGTGTGTGTGTGGTGTGGTGTGTGTGTGTGTGTGTGTGTGTGTGTGTGTGTGTGTGTCACGCATAACTCGGGCAGATTCGAAGCTTTTGTCCTCCAAGTTGGTTGACACGTCAGGAGTACAGTCTGTTAGTGACGTTGTAAAGCGTAGTTCCCAAACCTTTTCTTGCATCGGCCCCCCTTTTAAAAAATGATTTGCTTTCTCAAATCTTCTACATATTACTATTTTCCAGTGTAGGAGAAATTGAAAGAAAACTATGCAGCTTTCGGCCAAGTGAGAGCTGTTTATAGTTTTATTAGTTACTCAGGAACTCGGGAGAATTCAAAAACAATGAAACAGTTTTTTTAAATATCTTTTTCCAAAATTTTTCTTAGTTACAAAGCCTTAGTAAACGATTTTACATTTTGTTCCAAAATGGTTTTCTGAAAAAAGTTATTTTCAAGTTTCAAGCTAAACTTTTTCATCAAATGTTACAAAAATAATGTTCTTAATTGCGAATAATTTTATTTCAAAAATACCAAACACAAATTCATAAAAACTTTAACTTGAATTAAACTGCAAATTTTATTTTTCGTTCCAGAGATGTGCTGGGAAGTACTCGTATTAGTTGGAAATGAGTTGAACAGTTCTTATTTTAGGCTAGAATCATTCTTCAAATCGTTTTACTTCTTTTCTCATTGAGGCACATTCTTACTCGGCTACATACAGTGGATGTTTAAGGTAGAGAAATAGGGAATCTGCTGGGAAAGTACGGGGAAACTTTAGGGAAATCACAGATTCAGGTGACCGGTGGGCAACCTGATAAAATATACCAATAAAAGTTTTGAAAAGTTTTATTAGATTAGTTTTATTATTTTTTGGCCGATTATCATTTTCAATTTTACGAATATACAAAAGTTTTCGGAAAGTAAATCACAGATACTAAATGCACAAATGTTCGATTATAATTAATGAAAATGAGGCGAAGTTCCAAGTACGAGTGAAATTCCAAAAATGAGGGCGAAGTTCTAATTTATTCTTTGGTATTTCGGAGTTTTATACAAGAAAACAAATATCAACTTCTTTAATATTTTTGTAATCGATGGGATCTTGATAGTGATGATCAGTCGTCCGATACCATTTCGTCTATCGACCCCTTGATCATCATTTACCCACCACCTTCAAAATTTCAACGTCTCCCTCGCCCCAGAGGGTGAATACGACCCCGTTCGGAACCCAAGTTCTTAAGATATTTAAGATTGGTGTATGTGTCGAGGAGATGTGTCAGTTTGGCATCCGAAACTGTGCAAAAATCTTCAAAATTGCCACTTATGCATAAAGTACATTATCTGACACAGGAATATGTTGCCGGTTCCTCTTGTCCCTGGGCCACACCATGAGTCCAAAATGAACGCTGGTTGCTAAGATATGCATGGGCCAATTGGTGGAAAAATACAGTTATTTATATAATACATGTGGTAAAAGTGACATTTTATTTTGCGAGTAGCAAATGTCAAGGCCGTTCGTCTTTGGGCGCAATCCTATGATCAAAAAAATAACTTTTACCGCGAATGTCCTACTCAATTTTTTTAAAATCAACCTCATTGATATTCCTTTCATTTTAGTTCAAATATTCAAATCACTTAATTTTATTATTAATTAATTCAATTTAATTTTCACTTTTAGCATTAGAACTAAAAATTTAACTTTTAACATGCTGTTTATGCCCTAAAAGTAACATATTTTATAGTGGCGATCTAAAAATTGCATTTTAAATGCAAAGTTTTTAAAAAACAGGAAAAGTCACGAGTTTTATCCCACCTCAGAGAGGGATCATGGGATTGGCCGTTACATTGTCTTCACCTTACCAGTTTCCATGCTCATACGTTTTACTTTAAAGCAATAGTTGGTGTAAACATGCTACGTTTTAAAAAAAGTGCAAAAAGCTTTAAATTCTTTTTTTTATCTAATCTACGGTAGTGGAGACAATGAGATCGCCCGGGTAGGGGTCAGGTTACATGTACAGATTACTCAGGATCTACTAGATCCTGCTAAATCACAATCAATGAACACCTAATTACTTTACTAACGTATGTTAAACCTTAAAAAAATTACAAAAAATATAACTGTTACATTTCCTCCAAAATATTACAATATCTAACTTATGCATTGTACAATATTAAAGTCGAGGAAAAGTTTCAGAATTTCACTTATGGCCTAGTTTTTAGTGGCAAATATTTTGCGTGAATTGAATCTTGTTCGACTGTGAATATTTGAAACCCGGTGATTCTTTTTCTATGTTCTGCTACTGCTCTTCGTTCCATAAATTTATTCAATAATTCCATTAAATTGATTATTTCTTAAGAAAAAGAAATATTGGTAGACTATTGTAAAATGATTTAAAACTTCAAATATGATTTCTCAGAAAGTAGACATAAACTAGTCATATCAAAGTGTCGTAGACGAGTTACAGGCTTAATGTCAAAGCTACTGAATGAATATTAAAAAAATTAAAAGAAATTGCCCACATTTCTGAGGGAAAATTTGTAAAACGTGAAAAGTGTTGAAGAGTACTAACTCTATTCGGCACTAATGAGGCAAGGAGCAGGTATTTACGGACGTACAGTTTACATTTCCGTATAAGCTGAATGCTAAATAGAACGTCACCAAAATGGCAATAAGTGTTTCCCCTGAAGGTTTTATTGTAATGCGTCTCCATAGGAAAGAGCGTAGAGGCTTCGGTGTATCTGTCACGTCCATAATTATAACAGGCACCGCTATTGGCACCATCTCCGATTCCGCCATCATTCCCGCCATTGCCCTCCGTCATCCGCATCGTCACCCGCACAAACACAGCACTCAATATCACAGCCACCACTGAATCACTCCTAATTTACGTCGCGGATTCACAATCAGCCTCATCATCTTACAGTCACGGTTTTTCAATCACAGTCACTGATTCACAATTACAATCATCCTCACCGACACGTAGTACCATCGCCAAGTCACAATCTCAATCACCACCACCGACTCGCAGTCCCAATCACCGTCACCGACTCGCAGTCGCAATCACCGTCACCGACCGCAGTCGCAATCACCGCTCACTGACTCCAGCCGCAATCCGTTTCGACTTGCAGTCGCAATCACCGCCACCGACTCGAGTCGTAATCACCGTCACCGACTCGCAGCCGCAATCACCGTCACCGGCTCGCAGTCGCAATCACCGTCACCGACTCCGAGTCGCAATCACCGTCACTGACTCTCAGCCGCAATCACCGTTCCGACTTGCAGTCGCAATCACCGCACCGACTCGAGTCGTAATCACCGTCACCGACTCTCAACCGCAATCACCGTCACCGGCTGCGTCAATCACGTCACCGACTCGCAGTCGCAATCCCGTCACCGACTCTCAACCGCAATCACCGTTCCGACTTGCAGTCGCAATCACCGCCACCGACTCGGGTCGCAATCACCGTCACCGACTCTCAACCGCAATCACCGCACCGGCTCGCAGTCGCAATCACCTCACCGACTCGCAGTCGCAATCACCGTCACTGACTCTCAACCGCAATCACCGTTCCGACTTGCAGTCGCAATCACCGCCACCGACTCAGTCGTAATCACCGTCACCGACTCTCAACCGCAATCACCGTCACCGGCTGTCAGTCGAATCACCGTCACCGACTCTGCAGTCGCAATCACGTCACGACTCTACCGCAATCACCGTTCCGACTTGCAGTCGCAATCACCGCCACCGACTCGAGTCGTCAATCACCATCACCGACTCGCAGTTGCAATCACGTCACCTGACTCAACCGCAATCACCGTCCCGACTCGCAGTCGCAATCACCGTCACTGACTCTCAACCGCAATCACCGTTCCGACTGCAGTCCAATCACCGCCACCGACTCGAGTCGTAATCGCTGTCACCGACTCTCAACCGCAATCACCGTCACCGGCTCGCAGTCGTAATCACCGTCACCGACTCTCAACGAATCACCGTCACCGGCTCGCAGTCGAATCGCCGCCAACGACTCGGAGTCGTAATCACCGTCACCGACTCGCAGTTGCAATCATCGTCATCGACTCAAACCGCAATCATCGTCACCGGCTCGCAGTCGTAATCACCGTCACAGACTCGAGTCGCAATCCCGTCACCGGCGCGGTCGCAATCACCGTCACCGACTCGCAGTCGCAATCACCTTCCTGACTCGCAGACCCAATCACCGTCACCGACTCGCAGTCGCAATCGCCGTCACCGACTCGCAATCGCAATCACCGTCACCGGCTCTCAGTCGAATCGCGCCAACGACTCCAGTCGTAATCACCGTCACCCACTCGCAGTCGCAATCACCGTCACCGACTCGGAACCGCAAGCACCGCCACCGACTCGCAGTCGTAATCACCGTCACCGACTCGAGTCGCAATTCCGTCACCGGCGCGGTTGCAATCACCGTCACCGACTCGCAGTCGCAATCACCTTCACTCGACTCGCAGACCAATCACCGTCACCGACTCGCAGACTCAATCGCCGTCACCGACTCGCATATCGCGATCACCGTCACCGGCTCGCGAGTCGTTCGCCGCCAACGACTCGGAGTCGTACACGCGTCACCGACTCGCCGGTGCAATCATCATGACCATCAAACTCCCCGTCACCTTGCAAAGCAACCACTACTATAGGCGCGGCCGCATGTACCACCCCCGCCCCCTCTTGCGATGCAGGTGGGTGTGGGGGCGGGGGCGTGGCGAGCCGCAAGGCCGTCGCGTGCGCCGCTGCCGCCGGCAGTGTGCCCGACCCGCGCGCGCGCGTCACTTCGTCGTCCCGTCGCCTCGCGACGTCCGCCGCCATGTCGCCTGCCCTCAGGTAACATCCACCGCGTCGCCGGGACGGCCAAACGCAGCGTCCGTCATTCTCCGGAGGAGATTCCTCGGCTATTGGTGCCGCATTCAATGAGGATTCCCCATTGTTTCATCTCAACTACAGTAAACCCTCAATAACGCGAATTCCAATGGACCGAGTTCGTGTTATTCGTGTTATCCGCGTATTATAAATGTCCATGTTACCGTAATCCCTTACCGGGGCCGAAGTTTTGTTCGTATTACGGCGAAATTCGTGTTAAACGAGTGCGTTCTAACGAGGATTTACTGTATTATTATTTTGTGTTGTTACTGGTAATATCTTTATTATCGAGTGTGTGGCATCATTCGGCGAGGCTGTTTTAATAAGTAGAGTCAGTTGCGTACAGTAGGCTAGGATGCACATTGCAATCAATGTCGAAGTCGTTGTCATCTTTCTCGTCCAGGTCTATGAAGTAGTGTATATAATCTTCGTGAGACTAGTACATCTGCTCGTGAATAGTGTGAATGCATCTGCTTATTAAAATATGTGAATGTATCATTTATTGCTAAAAATTAATATTTCTGTTTCTTGACTGTACGAAGAGAACTTTATTATTGTATATAAAACGGAGTCCACCATTGTTTAGCCGGTCGGCTCGACGCTTTAAGTGTAACTTAAAACTTAAAATTCAAACGTTTGATGCTGTCAAAATGCGGTCAAATGCCGTGGTGTTTTATCAGAATTCGAGTTTTAATGCAAAATTTTAGAGCTGCTACATCAAAATCAATAAATACTTTAATCAATTAATTAATACATAATTAATTTTCTTTGAAGTAGATTCCCAAACTAGTTCTAATGAACGAAAATTGATTCATTTCCTTAGTCCGCTAACTTTTTAAAAATTGCAGATATTCTGACCTTACTGATATTAAATGGAATAAAAAATACTGAATGGTGCTGTAATTGTTATTCAGATTTCCATCTTGATAGAGTAGTACATCCTTTCACTACAGAGATACATATAGTGTCACTTCCATTTCTCGTTATTCAATCCATCCCTATGTATCGTTTTCAACACGTGGTTTGTTTCCTTCCTTGTTAGTGTGCTAACGTTTGTGGATATTGTTGCTGTGCTTTGTTTGTTGATGTCTTTAGTTGATGTCTTGCAGAAGATCTATAAGGGAATATGAGGAGATGCTCAAATTGGTTTTCGGACACCAGTTAATTTTATTTTTACCTCCAGATCTTAACCGTTACGTTAATTGGATACTTCATTCGAACACTATTGAATTAAAAATTCGATTTTCAGTTTTCTTTTAAAAAAAGTGTGCTACTCTTCTACTACTCTTGCACAAACCGCATTCTTACCGGAAATGTACTACCTTCAATTTGCATGTATGTATCATTCTCGTTGTGGTTTCCTACCCGTGGTGTCGCCTTCAGTTGCTGCACAACAATATGTGACTTTTCTGTTTGAAATACTGATCTTCCCACGCCCCTATAATGTTGAGTATCTATTGCAAAACTCAAGGCTAATTTTTTGGGGAAGTACATTGTTGCACGTCGTATGGAATACGGAGAACATTGTACTATTTCTTTTACAAAATTCAAACACTTTAACGAGTATAAAATAATTTTATCATTGTAATGTCTCACTTAAGAGTAGAAGAATCATACCATTTCCTTTCTTTGAAATATATTTTAATCAATTCCATTACCATACATTGCGCTTATTCACACTGAATATTTATTATGAGGCATTGTGTATCGTATGATGAATAACACAAGATTTAACATATCCTAATGAATATAACGATATTAGAGAGACGTCGTTGAAGGTAATTACATGTACATGCAACGAACCATATAATGCTAGGCTCTCTTATACATGGGCGTTGTCGTTATGAATCCCCAGCTGAGTAATCATAAAATGGTCAACACAATTTTCGAATTACATTATTATAAATGTTAATGGTTTCTAAATAAATGCTCACGTCGTAATTGCAAATATTATTATTATTATTATTATTATTATTATTATTATTATTTGGTCAAGGATTGCCACATTATTAAACCACTTACGTTACGTCGGTATTTAAGTAAAGAATATAGTTATTCGTCCAGATGCAAGAATTTATGAAGGGTACATTCATTTAGAAGTTTTCAGAAAGAAATAGGAGTCCAAAGTATTTATTACATAATTGAAAACCAAAATTGAAAATAAATTTATTTCATACAAGTACTTATTTTTCTTCCATGTTACACTTTTTTTAAACCAATTAGTTATTAAAAGAAACTTGTCTCTTCGAGAAAACGGTAAAACGTGACTTTTGACCAAATTGTACAAATGCAGTTCCTGATAATAGATGTTAGTCTTTTCTCAAAAATCATTTCACAGTATATATATATATGTGATTATATATATATATATATATATATATATATATATATATTATATATATATATATATATAATGTGACTCTTAACGTATAATAAGAAAGTGTGTAGAGAGTCTCACTGATTCATTTTCAAAGAGTGAACATGATTGACAAGATCATCCCCGATACTCCTCAAGAGAGAATTATTTCGATTGATGAGGGAGAGAGAGATAGGGAGTGATAGGAAGACACAGAGGGAGCGAGTGAGGGAGAAGGGGAGAGAGAAGGATAAAGACCGAGCGACTTCTGAGAGGCAGGCAATTTTTCATACGCATGCGTAGAGGGTGTTGCGTCGGTAGACCTCATAATCCCGCTCTTTTTTCTTATTTAAGGTCGCATTAACATCTAGGTCATTGCGACCACTATTGCAGATTAACGTTATGGTAACTGTGAAGATGAAACGAAATGGGGTGATAAGAGGTAAGGACAAACACAAATAGCAACCATGCCCGAGGCGGAATCAACTCCTCGATCCATCGATCAAAATCACTACGACACTACTCCTCTTCATCTCGGCTCCGCCCTTCCTCTCTCTCTCTCTCTTTCTCTCTCTCTTTCTTTCTTTTCTTTCTCTCTCTTTCTCTATCTTTCTCTCCCTTTCTCTCTCCCTCTTTCTCTCTCTCTCTCATTATGTCAAGAGAGTTTCCAAGATTGTGTTTGGGAAGCAATAATAATTTATATGAAACCTTTTACTACGGCTTCGTTCTTACAAGTTGATTGAGAGACACCTCATGTAACAAGAACTTCATCCTACATAGTATCTAACAAAAATTAATTACAAATTTTAGCATTTATCCAATCAGGCAACCAAAAGTCCAGAAACTATTACTGTAATGCAGAATATGAACTGCAATAATATTAACGCTTTAACCCAAACGTAAGATCACATTTTCGATGATGCTGTTTTTTACACATACACATAGTTTCTACCCATTGAATACGTTTTGATTTTACATTAGATTAGATCATCTACTCAGCATAGCTCGCTACCTTGTCATTTATTAAACATGAAAAGGAAGCAATACTATTTACAATGAATCCTCGCCACACACCGCTTTTCTCTAACCATCCCCACTCCGCTCGCCCGCTCTGCTCTCGCCCGCTCTGCTCTCTCCCGCTTTGCTCTCGCCCTCTCTGCTCTACGCTCTCGCCTTCGCCCTCTCTGCCTCGCCCCGTCCCTCTCTCGCCGCTCTGCTCCTCCGCCCGCCTCTGCTCTCGCCCGTCTCTGCTCTCGCCCGTCTCTGCTCTCGCCCGTCTCTGCTCTCGCCCGTCTCTGCTCTCGCCCGTCTCTGCTCTCGCCCGCTCTGCTCTCGCCCGCTGCCTCCCCCTCTCGCCCGCTCTGCCTCGCCCGCTCTGCTCGCCCCGCTCTGTACTCTCGCCCGCTCTGCTCTCGCCCGCTCTGCTCTCGCCCGCTCTCTCCGCTCTCTGCCCGCTCTGCTCTCGCCCGCTCTGCTCTCGCCCGCTCTGCTCTCGCCCGCTCTGCTCTCGCCCGCTCTGCTCTCGCCCGCTCTGCTCTCGCCCGCTCTGCTCTCGCCCGCTCTGCTCTCGCCCGCTCTGCTCTCGCCCGCTCTGCTCTCGCCCGCTCTGCTCTCGCCCGCTCTGCTCTCGCCCGCTCTGCTCTCGCCCCTCTGCCTCCCCGCTCTGCTCTCGCCCGCTCTGCTCTCGCCCGCTCTGCTCTCGCCCGCTCTGCTCTCGCCGCTCTGCTCTCGCCCGCTCTGCCTCGCCCGCTCTGCTCTCGCCCTGCTCTGCTCGCCCCCCCCCTCTGCTCTCGCCCGCTCGCTCTGCCTGCTCGCCCCTCTGCTCGCCCGCTCTGCTCTCGCCCCCTGCTCTGCCCGCTCTGCTCTCGCCCGCTCTGCTCTCGCGCTCTGCTCTCGCTCTCGCCTCGCCCTCTGCTCTCGCCCGCTCTGCTCGCCCGCCTGCCTCCCCGCCTGTCTCGCCCGCTCTGCTCTCGCCCGCTGTGTTCTCGCCCGTTCTGCTCACTCGCAGTGCTTGCCCACTCTGGGAGGATCATTTGATAATGAATCCATTTTCAAACGATTATGCGTATGAACAAGTATCAACAGTCAATCGTTTATTAATAGTAATGTACATAAGAACATAAGTTTTTCTAATTTTTAATACCTAACAAGCCATGATTCTGACGTATACATGCTAAATGTACTTTTATTTAAGAGAAAAAGTGTTAGGCTCACTTAAAACCAATATAACAAGAGTAACCAGGCACACGAAAATCGAATTATTGACAAACGATTTGAAGAACGCCCGACTAACCCATACAGAATTTACTTAACGTGCTCTCTATTAAAAATGAAGAGTACGGGTGATCTTGAACAGGAATAATTCTGAATGGCTTTTAGAATTCTCTTTACTGTTGAATCGAAATTAGTAGTGAAGAGCAATCGCGTCGAATGATTATAGTTCGTGATATGAAAAAATGGACAAAGTAAAAGGGCGGCAAGTCCTTTGAAATCTTCCTTTTATTCTTTGTTTAACCTTTATTGACCTAGATATGCACATTCTTTAACCACTCTTAACTTACAATATCTTCTTATGAAATTGCTACACGTACGAATTTTAGCCATTGAAGCACTCCGTAAACAGCTCTTATATGTCTTTATCTTATTCTTTCTACTAGAAAGAGCATACTCTTTTCGTTAACCATTTTTCATGAATTATCAAAATTGATATTGTTTGTTAACGAAACAGTATAGAGTAAATGTAGCTTTTCTCTGGTCACTGAGAGTTTTATCTGTAGAGCTCACAGGTAGACGAGTTTCGAGATTAATGAATCAGAAAAACGAAGCAATAAGATAGATGTGACAGATGTATGATGCTGTCAATTTCACCTATTTAGAAAACAACAAAATATTCAGACACTAACATTTAAAAAATCAGGACCTTAATTGGGACAAGTGGTTACGACGGTTCAGAAATGGCATACGTCACAAAAGCATGTATTGAAAATACAAGCACATAGTACTCGTTCCTGGAGTCATGAAATGTATGTAATGACTTTGGGAAAATAACCAATCAAGGAAGTTACCTGGGAACTGCTGAATATTTTCTAACGTTCTACTACCATACTCAAGAATTTTCTAAGGTTTACTGTGCTTCGGTAGGCTAATTAATAGGGGTTTTGAATATAGGCAGAAAAAGAGAGGGAGGAAACATTACGCTCACGTCAGTCAGTTTTTGGATGAACTTCCTCATTCGCCCGGAAGGTACGATAACATTCACAGGCCTCGCGACATGATATTTTTCAGAGACTTACAGCAACCTACATCAAATTGGCTACATTGCAGGAACTAATCTGTTTACTAATGTTTTAATCATATATTATTAATTACTTATAGTGTTTCGAACAATCTTTTGCTTAATACACGACACTTAACTGAGTTGTCCTGTGTGCATATTGAACATTTTTATATTACTGTACTGTTAAAACATAGTCTTAACACTACTAAACAGAGCAATGAAAAGCAACTCTTAACTTCTGGCCAAAAGTGTTGCACCTAAAAAATGACGCATGAGATCATTGATTCCTACAAATAGTATTTCTTATTTAATGGCGTAAGAAGGTGGTATTGCGAAAAGTATAGAGCAACACATGATCGATAACACAAATAACGGATTCGGTCGGTTATTTTATGTTTATTGGGCCAATGACGTAACTATTATTATCAAAACTTTTCTCTTCAAATTTAATATTTATAATGCTTCTTTTGTAGAGACGAAGATCTATCCTTGTAAAAGAAGTTCTGTAGAGATCACACAGAAAAGAAAGAAGGTGATAAAAAGAGTAAAGAAACACTCTTCTGGAAATCTATTTCTTTGTTTTCGTTTTCTCGTTTATGAGAAACTATGAAATAAGCTATTTTGTCATTCAATGTGGTATGTTTCACAAATCTGCAAATTGTAGTTCCCTAACAGACGGACACTATCCAGGCAATCTTCGCGTCATAGAAGATGCAGCGAAAAACAAGAGAGGCGCACTATATATGAGTCCATTCGCCATCAATTTATTTAAATGCAACATATTTTACTAATAAAACAGTCTTCAAGGAGTATGAAATTTTTACTTTAATGACTCAATTAATAATAATAGTTTATTTATTGTTGAACAATTTAGAGTAGTCAGATTTCTTGAATTTTTTCTACAAATTGTCAGGTAAAAAAAAGGAAAATACGAGATTGAATGTATTTATGCAAATTAAAATACTTATAACTACTTACTTACGGGTAGAATTTCAAACTTAAAAAATATAATTTTAATTACTTACGATGTGTTTTCACACTCTGAGCAAACTATTGTTCTCTCTTTCTTCCATGGTCATTGCTTGATGACTATTCTTGTGTATTTTGTTCTTTAATCGTAAGTTGTTTAAACATATGCCACATGAATATAAAACTATATTTGAGATAAAAATCACTGTGAGTAGTTTTGGCAATGATATAGTTTCCAGATCAAAGAAAAAGAACGGAAGTAAATAGTTTAAATTATTCTTCCTTAAAGTTGACATTATTTCTGAAGAAAACGAAATTGCTTGAAAAGCGACTGTATGTCCCTACGCAAGCTTGGCAAATTCTTAATTTTGCTAATATAGTGTTTGTGATCGCCTATAAAATGAACAAAGAACTCGAAAAAAGTAAATGTTGTGGTGGCAGCAGAGATTTTGTGGTACTCCATGATAAACTATCTGGGGTCAATGAGGTATCTACCACAATAGTATTAAATGTAATTTTAATATGATTACATATAGCCTGACACGTGTTTCGGGAACACTCTTCCCATTAAGTGTAATTTTAATATGTAATCATATTAAAATTACATTTAATACTATTGTGGTAGATACCTTATTGATCCCAGATAGTTTAACGAAAAAAGTAATTTTGAGCTGCATAATTCTGTAAAGGAAAATTAAATTAGCTTAAATTGTTTTGATTTATGTGATTTTGATTACGCTCTTTAGAGGTTTTTGCCGTATTGTGATACATTTAGAAATCTGTATTATACGCTTCCGTTAATTTTTCTCACTTATGCAATCGGCTTCCAGTGTGTTCCTTTGCATCCGTTCCAAATATAAATTATTCACCATAGAGCCCGTGAACATCACTTAACGGAAATTTCCATTTCAAACTTAACGATATCGTATTGTTAAATCTGGGGAGTAGTGTTGTGAGACAAAATTTATTATTATCGTTATTGTTGTTATTGTTATTATTGTTGTTGTTGAATTATCGGCCATTTCTGATCAAGCTACACGATTAACGTGTGTAACTTTTAGAATCAGCTTTTCAACTTTATCCCTTGGAACGACAAGGTTGTTACGCCTTGAAATGAGAATTATGAGATGATAGGAGGATGATGAGGGGTGACGGGAGAATCACAAATACGGCCATTCCTTACTCAGGTCTCGAACCTATAGCCTCCTCGGCTCAGTCGGCGTCTGACCCCAGAGTCTGCGCCACGAGGCTGTCATTTTTATTGTTATTATTATTATTATTATTATTATTATTATTATTATTATTATTATTATTATTATTATACCGACTTTTTCACTCTCTGCACTATGTGCAGGAACATTCACCTGACCATTGCTGGTCTAGGCTCGGTCAATTACGCAGAGACAAGACACGAATAAATGTTACTCTTTAGACATTTCAGTCAATTGCTTCCCAACCAGTATTACATCCCAGGAATTCTCTTACTATTCTGCAGCGGTTCAGTAATACTGCTTTCTTCATTTTCTCTATGCATGAAAATGGTAATTCCAACACTTGAATTGCATGCACTGTGTTTTTTGGAGTTAATTCTGTGGTGGATATGATTATCGATTGTATGTCGATATTCTGACGTCTCCATTGATGACGATGCTCTTGAGCCAGCGGTACATATTTCTGAATTTTCAAGTGAAATAAAGATTCTAGATTGTTATTGATGATGACTGCAAAATTTATTATCATGACTGTTTTCTTCAGCTTGTTTAGAACTATTATATCTGACCTGTTCGAAATTGTGGTGTCTGTAATTATGCTTCTATCCCAGTATAGCTTCCATTCTTCATTTTCCAAGACTGTAGAAGGCTGATTGTTATAATACGGGACATTACAGGACTCAAGTCCGTATTTTTTTACTAAGCGTTCATGAATTATTTTACCTATATTATCGTGCCTAACTTTATACGCGGTTGATGCCAACACACTACAATCGACTGGATGTTTTCATGCTGTGCGCCACATCTTCTACAGGCATTATTATTATATATATATTATTATTATTATTATTATTATCATTATTATTATTATTAGTGGTGGTGGTGGTGGTGGTATCCCTCCCCCTGGATAGTGAGACCTACACATCAGCTTGCGGGGCTTCCTTCTGCAGTTATCTCCGCCAGCACAAGCTCTAAGCCAGAGATCTCCACAGAGGCAAGGCAGATGCCTCGGAAAAATACCTGGTTGCCTACTTCCGCGCAACTGTCAGTGTCAGGCTCATAGTTGATGGTGGGAGCCTGAGATTGTGTCAGTTATGATTCGCGTGTGTGTATCAGACATTTGCTACAATGGATAGTTCGATTTATTTATTGATACTAAGCTCTGTATATATGACAAAGGACAATAAAAACAAAAAAAAAAAAAAAAAACAAAAAGTACTGATCTCTTTCATTCGGAATGGAAAACCGATCACTTCTTTACCCAGATGAAGATCTTTTTGCATCTGTGTGAGATACATTTTTCCAGTATGAAATTTATAGAATATTATAATGACTGATAAACGTGGGCCACAGCATTCAAATGCCACCCACTAGCTACTTTCCCAACACAAAAAAACCGGTTCATGACTAAAAATAAAGCTATCGATATCATTCGATCTGATATATCAGTTCTCACATTTCTAATTTATTATGAATGACCCCTCGATTTTTCTTGAGTATAAGTCAATTTCATTTTCTTTCTCATGTACAATTTTATTTGACAAAAATATTATGTCCTGATTTCTCGTGATAGGATAGGATTTTAAAACGGTAAGGTCTTCAGGATCTTCTTAAGTTTGACGTTGACTGCTCTAAGGTCCCGACGGGTGTCTCCGAAGATGTATGGTAGAGTTGTACGTGAGTGTATGTGTGTGTATGGGTGTGTGTGTGTGTGTGTGTGTGTGTTAGGGGAGAGGAGAATCAAGAGTGACAAAAGGGGGTCTGTGGCCTGCTAGTATGGTACTGCTTCAGCATTCGCCCTGTATTTACAAGAGAAAACCCGAAAACTTTCCTATGAGAGCCCCTGATCGTTAGAAGTTTCCTCCAAACAACAGATGAATTCGACCTAGTCAAAATGAAGCCGATGTTAAAAAAGTGCCTCCGACGGGTGCCCTACTCGTACCCTAGAACTTTCCAGTCAGTGACGTTGCAGAATCAGTGGCAATATCGTCTCTAGTCGTCACAGGTTTTTACTTCTGGTGATGTAAACCATCGAATAATGATTCAGAGCTCGAATCTGTGGAAGACGTAGAACGAAATATTCATATGACGGACATTATTATTTCACGTTACGGCACAAGTTATGTCCAGCCTTGTCTATTTGGCACATTGATTGGTTTTATACTAACATACGTAGTTCAATAATTGTTGAGCCAGGATTGCTTACGGACGCATTCTGAAAATATTTTAGAAATGGTGTATTTATTTATTATTTATTTATTTTACATCAAGAAACAGTTAAAACTGTGTATGATGTGCTATGGGTAGAAGTGAATTCTGTACACGTTTTCAAAATTCTGTGATCCCTACACTAAGTCATATACAACTTGAATTTTGAATTTAAAAACAACAACACACTCCAATGTAATAAAATCTATTTTCAAAGATAAATAAGCAATAAATGTCGGGCTTGTATCCATGATATCCATGATGACTATCTATGATGATTTTTTTTTTCCAAAGGAAATGCCTTTCATCTTTTTTTCTTCCATTCAAGAGTGTATTTGTGGAATTCGTATACTTATAATTCGATAATCCCACTATCCTTAAGCAACAATGAATTTTAAATGTGCTTTGGCGTAGTATTAACAGTTGGCACACGTGTTGCTTAGGGCGCGCCGGAGGCCGCCCCGACGGCGGGCGATCCGCTGGGCGTTCGCGGCCGCGCCCCTGCTGCTGCTCCTGGGCTACAGCCCGCTGGCCGCCCACGCTGCAGGTGAGTGCCGCCCAACCACGCCGATCACCCATGTCGGCTTCCTGCTTGCAGCGACGCATCTTGACTTCCACTTTCACTCGAATCTATCAGTGTCTGCTGAGGAATAATTAACCTGACGTCACTGAATACCGATTCTCCTTTATTATAAGTATTCTTCTTAAATAAATTTAACTCCCAAGTTCAAATTAATTAAACGTGAATTCCAACCAAGATAGGATGCAGTTACTATGTCTATACGTAAATGCTCATTCTGAGTTTTACGTATTTTAGTATTTTACAACTTAATACGGTACTTTTATCTACCAAAATCTTGTTCTGTTTTATGAAATCGTCCAAGACCAACTGTTTTATCACTCCAACTTTACTCTTTGGTGTCCTTAGTATCTCGTTCTCTCCACAACTTGCCACTTTACTGCTCAATACGTATCTCCTTAACTTTGGAGGTCATAACATAACAATGAGCTCAGCTGCGCAGGACGTCCTTTACTTTTTCCATGCTTGTGTCAATGGAATGTATCACAGGTGGTACCTTTGAGATATAAAACGTGTGGTTAAGAACCCTGTAGATCAATTATTTTGCACTGATTTGCCTGAATGCTACGAAAAAAATGGGAAAATATGAATGATTAACAGTCTTGTGTATTATATATTTTCTTACGTTATTGCTCTTACAAAACTGATATTAGCATCGATTTCTGAAAATATTTATCAGTCGAAACCTAATATTACAATTGCAATTGTGTGGAAAGCGAGTGCTTCTTGCGTGATGTGCACCTACACTCAGCACGCCTCATCAGAGTGCTGGAACCATAAAAACTCAAGAGCGCCTGTTCTAAATTAATCGAAGAGTGCATTTCTAAACACGCTCAAAGAGGTTGGTTTATCCAAAACTATCTCTTAACTACTATTTGGAATGCAAATTAATGTCTGTGTATATAGTCATCGACCCTGAACATCCATGGAGCTTTATAATGAAATATCAATCTCTTAATCCTTCTCCGGGCAAGGCAGTTTCGTGACGTATCCGCAGCAAACAGTGACCACCATTGTTGTACAGTCTATGTTTTCTACTGATCTCTTCTTCACCTTTTGCACACATAAAATATAAAATTTTTTCCACAACACCTTTTTTTGGACAATGAATAATTAATCAAACTAAATCCTTTATTTTTTCAAACACTTACTGGTGATAGAATATAAAATTTTTTACCACAACACAACGCACGTTGAGCAAGTTTAAACTCTTTTCCTCTCTGAATTTACTCGTACATATTTTGATTAAATTAGTTCATTACTCACTGTTCTTGCAAAACGGGTTACATGTTCAATGCAGATTGACTGATGAGATTTAGTGCATCATTGTTTCTGGGTGCGACCTCGGGCATAGGGATACAAGTGATATCTACTATTCTCTCCTGATGAGTACAGTGTAGAACTACTCATCTAGAAAGATTCAATACAATTTTGTTTTTGCTCTGAATGTGTCATTCGAGCTTAAAGTGGCTTTCACTGGAGTTCCATAACACCTTTTTCTTTTAATGTGTGATTGAATGAGGTCATCTGATATCCCACGCATGAATAAATTTTGAGCATATGTTTCCGCGTATTCCACATTAGCTGCACTTTTGACCACATTATAAATGCTGCCATTCCAGCAACATCGATACAGTTCTTGAAGTACGCTAATTGCCATTTGTTTTTCTTTGACACGAAAACGAGTGTATAAGCTGGACAAGTGTGTCAACTTTACATTTGTAGAATTCTAAAGAAGTATTATTTCCGGTTTATTACCAGGGTATTCTGTGTGGTGCACTGTTGGAAGAAGAACAACTGCTTAATTCCTCTTCGAAACATAGAATCCCTTGAAAAAGCTTTACGAATGTAGAATCTCTTGAAAAGCCAAAAATAAACAAATTCATGGGACACTTTTGTGGGCTGGAATTCTTCAGGAATTAATCTACTATTCTTTCGAACATTTCCGACAAGAGTGATATCATTTTTCAAATGTTCTACGAGGATCTTGTCCGTGAAATAATTATCACACGTGAAATTCTTGTGAGTTCTTTGATAAGGTTTGATGAGAGTGTGAACCACTCTTCCACTCGAACCTGGAATCTCCCTTTCACCGTTTTCCTTCCCGGTATATGGCAAACCATTTAGAGGATAGAAAGTTATAGTATTTCGTAGACAGTAATATCTGTTCCAGATTGGTAATGCATTTTCAAACTTCAATTGAATTTCTCCTGCGACCCTCGTCAGTATGACGGAATATGTAACGTCAGTATATGATGTTACATATACTGTAACGTCAATCTACGTAACGTCAGTAAATGATAGTATATATAACGCACAGTGTCTAACATCCACTGGTTGCCCGGATAAGGCCTAAATATACTTTAAGAAATCGTGAAGAAATTAGAAATCTTTATTTAAACAATTTGTCAAATTCATTACTTTTTAGACTAATAATAAACGGTTTGTGTCAATCTGAAGACAAAATTTGAGCATTTTTCGAAATTTAAAGTACAAAAGTTCTTTAAAAACAATCTTTGTATTTTGTACTAATTTATCGTCTTAAAATTTGGCGCAAATACTGACTTGCTAACATCTTTCATGTACAATGCGCGAACGACGAACATATAGCACGCGTCAACCCCTTATATTTTATCAACATAAAAACTCTCTTTTGTATTAATAATTGTGATTCTAAAATCTTATGCAGATTTAGATCGCAATTCTATTTACTTTTGTAACTATTAGTGCATATGAATTTTGTATGACTAAGCTTATAGTTTTAAAGGGACTTTGAGTCTTCCTCGTTTATTCATTTATATACCAAGGATTTCTTTCTTATATTATATCCATCTTCATTATTCCCCTGATACACTAGAAACTTTATTTAGAAAATCATCACCTGTTCAAAAGAACACTAAAGATGTGCCAACAAGTCTATAACAAAGTTGATCTCGAACTTCAGCTGTTAACCCTCTCACTCTTCAAAGATAATTAAAACTATTAATATACGTTGCATATTTTAATACTACTTCACTCACAAAGAGTAGGAGCTCAATGACATCATCCAGAATTTAAACTTGTAATAAATTAATACTAGAAATAAACAAATCATCATAAATACCATGGTCTCTGAATCTAATAACAGTGTCAATAAGAAAATAATTTGCAATATTTTTCCAATTACCGGAATAAAATGAAGATTTTTTAATCATTTTTTGAAGAAAGCTCTTCCTGTTGCAGAGATCGTGCACCACGAGTCGCCGGCCATGGACATCGCTCCCGAGCGGCCCTTTGGGGACGACGCAGATCGCTTGCGCGGCAACGGAGGTGAATACGCTGTTTGAGGCTTAAAAGGCTTTTTTCTAAAATTGTATAAAAATTTTAGTTTCAACGTGTTGCTACGCGTGCGTTAAGTTAGTCTTTTCTTAAAACATCTGAAAAACATGCTGTCACCATGTATAAAACACTTTTTTATGGTGACATCGCAGGACGAAAAATATTTTTACGCACGGTGGATGGTTTATAACAGAAATAAGAAAATAAAGCACACGTTAATGGCAAAACAGCTTTAATTTCACTATCATCAAGCTCTTTCCATTAACTATTAACTTATAATGAACTATTAATGCGTAATTAGTACGTATCTGGTACCACATAATATATTATGAATATCGTAGCAACTCTCTTAGATGTACATCAATTTCTCAACTGATGGTAAGGTTTTTCGAAAATATCTTAGGAACTTTGGGTAATAAATTAGATACTGCAGCATTCTCAATATTCAAACAACTCCTGTAGAATGACAATATTATAACCGCAACGCATCAGTTACATAATAGGAATTGTTACGGGAAAACAACGCCTCACTACCTTATGTTACGAAACCAGGGCCTCCTGTTATACAAATTTTAACAAAGGTTGGGGATTCTTTTCGAATAAATCATTAATAGTAGAAATGAAACCAATCATGATTCGTAATAGAAACATTTTTACACGATCGTAGAAAAAATGTGTGTATTTCGTAAGTGAAGCTCGACCTCAAAAAAGGAACCCTCAATCTTGATGGCAAAAAAACAATACCCTTTACAAGATAATCTTACTGGCGGCGGTATATATATATACTGATAACAAAATTAAGTAACATAAATCGTGTATTATCAATTACAGGACAGAAATAACTAAAACACCGCCAAATTCTTTGGGTTACAAGATCGTACCTATTACTACCCTAATATCTATCTTCATTTACATAACTCATAATAGGGTATCTAGTCTTAGTCTATTTTCATATTTCGAAGCCTAATCATACTAATGATCGAAAAAACATAATTTATTTATTCCACCAAAATCAATTATAAAAGTCATGAAAAACAACAATTAACTTCTAATGAGAAATATTCACTTGTATTTCACGTCTAACCGCGGCAGCTGGCAGGCGTTTCACCAATACTTCAATAAATACTACATCAAAAATAAGCTTAAGATGAAAATGACTATTTGGAAGCTTCTAGACCGCTTAAGCAGCGTTGGGTTTCAAACTCTGCGGACATTCCATCCACTGTTTTCCGGCCATTTCAGCTACTATCGGCTGTTAAGTGGGAAGGGATCATTTTAGAAAACATGAAACCGATGATAAGAATTATAAAATTAATTTTTTGAATATTGTTTGAGAATTTTAGCTAATTATGCAATTTCTATAGCCGACGTGTTTGAAATTTGATCCACGATTTATTACATTACATTCGAAAAGATACGACGACCAGAATATGAACTTCATAATTAAGGCATCGGAGGCCATGGTAACGAGGAAAAAGGTGACACTTTTCCAGTTGGTATTAAATAAAGTTCTAAGTTCACAAGTTGTGTTGACTTCCGATTAATATTTTCATTTTTCCCTTTTTCGATTGAGGCTTGTTTTTTCTCTTACAATCCTTAACCACAACATTTTTGTGTACCTCAACTATACGTTTCATAACTCTTATTTTGCCCCGCAATTCGCCTACCGAGGCCTCAACCTAAATCACTTTGCTCCATGCATTTCAAAATTCTCAAAACAATCATAGGCGACTACATTTTGTAGGTTGAGAATGGAAGTATTTACTGCTGCGCGGAGCTCAAAGGTACTGGATAAGTTTCACGAAAATTGCTCGCGGCTCTCTTGACAGCTTCATTTTGGGAAAACTGTGTACCAGATGTCAATGCTCGCCGCAATGGACTACAACAAACACATTTAATATATTATTTTTGTTCAGCTCTTGCAGATTCAGAGTAAGATAATTTTTTAAGTATGTAAGAAAAGCTGCTTGAATGAATTTCTTTCATACAACACTAGACAAGATACTTGCATAACAAAAGTAGAATAGTACTAATTTTAATTTTTATGGCGATTCGGTGAGTTTCATTTTAAATCCTTGAAACTCCAAATCTAATTTCGTTCCTTGTGAATGCAAATAGTAATTCAATAGCAATTCAAGAGTAATTCAAATAATTCAATTTTCCTTACTATTCCGGAATTCCACTGACAGTAAGCCGGAATTTCGCAATTTAAATTGTCATCATTGTTAGTGAACCTGTAGGTAATAACTCTGTTTTAAAAGAAACATTTTTCGAATCATTGTTTGTGCACCCATTAATTGAAATAACTTAAACATGAATGACATGACTTAAGTATCATTTATTCGAAACTTCTACTAATGGTGCAATACACTTTAGAATTATACTAAAATTATTTGGAACACTACTCAGACACATTGGGAATTTCCGCTACTCCATCTTTCTTCAGTTTTCCTCGAGTGTCACAACGAGAAAAATCAACAGATGTGCAACTAGTTTTGTCCTAAGTGACACTGATTGCTTTAATAATGGTAATCTTCATCATACGTCAGATCGTTTGCGTGTCATTTCCACATTCATGCGTTTTTCCGCATTTTCGTAATAGTAAATTGCTGCATTACTGACTTTGACATTGACACTGGCATTGACTGGGGCAAAGAGCATGACAGTTGTGTGAATCCTTGTTGTGCATGAAACTCGCAAAGGCATTTCCATACGACTTGAAAATGCAATAGTTTCCAAGCAACAAGGGCACTGGGTGGATTGACTATTTCATTCACCAAAACCATTTTACGTAACCGTTTTCAATTCTGAAGTGTCCTTAATCAGGATTTGTCTTCACCCTTCAAAATTCGTTACAGCTCGTAATTTGGGCTGCTCAGCTTTAGAAACATAGATATTTTTTTGTATTAACACTTGTAACTTCCTGCAGTTCATCATGATTCACAGAACATTTAATTTGGTTGTCAATTTCGTTGAAAATTTCTAGTCCGTTGAATGTATTTAAAGCGAGTGCCTTTCTTGCTATGGAGTAAATTATTATTTTGTGTTATTTTGTGTTTTTCAACAAAAAGCAGAGTTGTTATGTTGTGGGTAAAACATTTTCGCTGATTTAAAATTAGAATAATACGTGAAATCATTGTAAGCACATTTTGACAATTTATTGAATAGAGAATTGAAAGACGAGGCAGTAACAAGATAAGCGCCAGCTACACTATCCCTCTCGCCATTTGTAAATATTAATAACTCGATTTTGGAGAAAGTGAAGCTTATCCTCTCACGACATACTTTGTCTTGATAAGGAGCTTGAGGTCTCAAAAAAATGAGACGTACTTCGGTCAAAGTCGAGATATTAACATTTACGAATAACGGAAAGGTTGCTGTGTCTGATGTGACTTATCTTTTTATTTTCCCAAACCCTTCAATTAAATGTTGTTAATGTGTTGAAAAACATCATGGAAATGGTCGTTATACGAATTATCACCAAATGTTTCTAGCTTTTGATAAATTATTCTCCATACATATGTTACTTCACTGTTCCGTACATTTGTTTTCAGCCGCTCTGCCGATTGATTCCAGAGAAGATACAAGTGTAGTTGCGCTGGGAGATACGCACTTCGGCTATGAGAAAGAGAATGGTAGGTACTTGGTACGCTTCAAACCCATATATTTGACTTCTAATATCTTTATATTACGCGTGGGTTTCAATTTTCATAACCTTAGTAACTCCAGCATCGCCTAGTGATTGAGATGATACAGCAGTTGTGTCATGTTTTGGTGACTGTTAAGTAGTATCTGTAGTAGTAGGCGTCGTATCTGATACTAATAAATTTATTTATATAAATATTCATTCTTGTATTTAAATCAACACTTTTATAGCTCCTAAAAGTGCTTTTGATTATACATGAGGTTAGCGAAGTGAAAAATTTATGAATCCAGTTTGCCAGGTCAGAATAGCATTTCTTACTTTCTTACATACTGCAGTTCGCAATTAAGTACAAGAAAATTCTTAGTAATTGCATTTGAGATATCATGAATAACTAAGTTACAGGCGATATAAAAGTTTCTCCAGAGGTGATAGAGATCAAAAAATATTTGGTTAAAAAATTCAAACTAATAGGAAGCATCTTGTACAAAACTTGTCAATATTGAAAATCAAGTTTTAAATTATTTATTAAATCTTTTTTACAATCCTGGACCTCATGTTACCTTAATTTGAGTAGAAATGCTAAAAGTGTATAAATTATTTAAACGCATCTCGTTAATTCTTTTATTACAGTAAAGAGTTATCGATTTATATCAAAACTTCACTTATGTCTTTCCACTTCTTGTACATTATCACAAAATATATGGCTCCAAGGATTAATGGCAAGCGGGAAATTGAAAAAATAAGATGTTTCCTGGAATTTTGCTCTTTCAAATTCAAGTCAGTTATTAAATCGGATACCCGTATGTTTTGTGAGCTACCCATTTACAGCATTAGGAGTTGATTGTTGAAACCATAGCAGTGTAACGAATGTGAGATAGTGATGCGAAATCGATAACAAAACATCCTAGTACCCAAACATTGATTTTCAAAAATAAAATATCGATGTTAATAATTCATCGACCATTGATATTTTTCAATATCGGTGTTTTTCATAATGATCGAGAATATTTATAATTAAAATTTAACTGAAAATAATGCTTCAAAATCTCTCTCCATGAGCGATATACAAAGAAAGACAAAGCTAAAACCAGGGCATCAGGATCATCTCAGGCGAGGGATACTCTGCTCGATGATGACAGAACAAATCGCATTCGTTCGATTTGAGCATATAAACAGTCAATGGTATCGTCAGTTATTATTTCAAATCTAACTTTTACACAATTGTGTTTATGGAGATTTTTCTCCACGAACAAAACGTCAAAAACATTAAACAATCGAGCACAAAATATCAATGTTAAAACACATGGGCTTCAGTATATCAATGTTTAAAACGTTGATGTTAAAACATCGGCTTCAATACATCTATGTTTGAATCATCGATGTTAAAAAGCATCGACTTCAATACATCGATGTTTAAAACATCGACGTTCAAAAACATTGGCTTCAATACATCGATTTTAAAAACATCGGACCGTTCAAAAACATTGGCTTCAATACATCGATGTTAAAAACATCGGACCGGTAGCGGTAGCTCAGGGCATCAACTGATGTCAATGCAGCGACTCTAATCGGGAGGTCCTAGGTTCCAGTCCTGACGGCGGCAGGATTTTCGACACTAGCTTTTCAGCTAGGTCGAAGTGCTGTCTGGAGGAGAACTCTAGCGGCTGGCTGCTCTGATCGGTAGTTTTCCGTGGTTTCTCCGATCAACACCAGGCGAATGCCGGAGCAGTACCCTACCAAACGGGCCACGGAACTCGCGCATCTTTCCTTCCTCTTCCTGTTTCCCATCTCTCCCTTACACACACTTACACTAGCATGCACTACACTACCACATATTCCGGGAGACCGGTCGGGAGCTTAGAGCTTGTCCCGGCGCCCTGTTGGTGGGAGAGTCCTGGTTAGGGGGAAACCCCACTAGCCGACGGTAGGTCGGCGCCGGATCTCGCCATCCAGAGGAGGAAGATCCGCCATCTCCCGAGAAAAAACATGCACTACACTAACGGGACTAATGACCGAAGCAGTTGACGCTCCTGGAAACACGAAAAAATCAATCAATCCAAATTAAAACATCGGCTTCAATACATCGACGTTTAAAACATCGATGTTAAAGGCATCGACTTCAATACATCGATGTTTGAAACGTCCACGTTAAAAAACAGCGGCTTCAATACACTGATGTTTAAAACAACTATGTTACAAAAGAATATGGGCTTCAATACATCAAACAGTGATGTTAAAAACATCGCCATCTATACTTTAATGCTTAAAACATCGGGTTCGATGTCGTAAGCCTAGCGAGAGCGCGTATTCGGCGCAGGTCCGCAGCGCTGGCGGGAGATCTTCGAGCGCTGCGGCGGGCGGCGCCAGAGCCCCGTGGACCTGGACACGAGCACCGCCCACACGCTGCACCGCCCGCACATCCTCTGGTGGAACTACTTCCTCAAGCCAGAGTCCGTGCTGCTGCTCAACGACGGCCACACAGGTGCGCGCCCACGCAGCGCGCTCGCCGCACGCAGCGGCTGAGGTGCCTCAGGGTCTCAGTTGATGTCACTGCAGTGCCTCTGACAACGAGGCTCTAGGGTTCGAGTCCCCACGGTGCCGTGGCAGGATTTATGACTCTAGCTGCAAGGGTAGGTCGAATTCGGCTGCTGTCTGGAGGAGGATTCTAGCGACCCACTGTTCTGATCGGTTCTTGATATACAGGCTCGATTCAACCATGCCTTAACAAACGGGCCACGAACTTCGCGCGATCTTTCCTTCCTCTCCCTTATCGTATCCTCACCCCTTACTTACACACACTTATACTCGCATGCACTACTCTTCCACACATGCTGGGAGAACGGTCGGAAGGTTACAGCTTGTCCCAGCTGTTGCAGTGCCCCGCTGGTGCGACATTCTTGACCGGAGAAACTCCTCAAGCCGACGAGTAGGTCGGCGCCGAATCCTACCACCCATTGAGGAAGATCAGCGCCAACTCTTATGATAAAAGCAGCGCCTACAAGACTAATGGCCTTAGCAGTTGACTCGCCCGGAATCACTAATCAATCTGTCTAACCGGATGACTACTTCCTATATCATCATAACCTCGATTAAGCGGCCATCTATACAAATTACCACTATTTTTGTTCGAATATGTCACCTCTTAAAACAGGATTCACTGACCTTAACAGAACATTTCATTGATAATTTGAACACACTTTATAGGATAGTATTGTCATCTAGACCTTACTTTTTGAAACAGAAAGTAATGAAGTTGGAACCAGTAAGTGTAAGAAAGTGTAAATATTTAACAGGATTCGTGGCGATGTGGTTCAAAAGCGACAAACTGTTCAATCTCCTTGTAAATGAGTAAAAAAGCCCAGGCTAGCAATTGTTGTTGCACTTCGCGCACTGTTCGACTGTTGGCGTACTCTTCAGGAAACAATTCCCAGAACTCAATTGGTCGCATGAAACAAGAAATTCTTCAGTTATATCACGGGAACATCCTTCCAATCATTCAAAAAATGTTCCAAATGTACTTTTCAAACCAAAGTTTATTAGTTTTAGTTTTTCCAATTATAAAATTAGAAAAAAACACTTATTGAAACTTTTTATTCGAATAAGTGAAGCAATAAAATACACGTGAACATTTTGTATTTTCATTGAGGTTTCTTCTTATAAATAGAGCCCTATTATCATTTCGTATTTATTATTCACAAAATATTAATTCGACCTAAATACAAGTTTCACGTATGATAGCAAAATAAAAATACCTGTTTTCAATGATTACATTTTCAAACTTGGTTATAGAAATGAAAGCACAAAAAAGACTAGAAATTTATATAAATGATATTCCCTTGAAAGTAACGGAATACTCCTTGACCAAAGTTTCCGGTTTTGTGATTGTATTCAGTAGTCGTACTTTGAAAGTTATTAACATTCTCATGACTTGCGTCAAGTAGGTCGCGGAATGTCCTTGTTCAGGAACTTGTGGAGATTGACTTGGTGTAACTTTAGTAGTTAAGGGGTGCTGAAGGTTTTGATTTCGGATAAGTACTTCCTTCTCACAAAAAATAACTGTGCCGCGGTCAGAGTTTTGAAGGCCAAGACAAGAAGTTACTCAAGCAATAAAATTCTAGTTTGTTCCTTGGAGAATGGAAGGACTACTTGAAGAATAGTTTGTTACTCGTAACAAGCTATTTTCCAAGTATTTTGCATTTTGCACTGTGTTGCAGATAGATAATTCCGAATTTTTTATAAATGAAATATCACAACGTTGAGGTAATTACCTAAACATCTCATTCAGTCGAAAACAATACATTTTTTATGTTTCTAGAAACACTCCCTTCTAGCCTTCGATGTGAACTAAGGCGATTTCAATTGAACAAATTTTGTGTTTTTCCTCTGATTCTGACAACAGTAAATGCATCGTAGCGAGAATGGATTCATCCATCCGCAAACAAACTTTTGGTGTTGTAGCAATTCGTAATCTTGATTCAATAATAATTTTTTTCCTGAAAGTTGTATTTTTTGTGTTCTCTACAAAAGATGTGGAGAGTTCAAAATAGCTCTTGCACCTAGTATTTATTTGTAATGTATGTAGATCGCGACCAATAATTTTGGTTCATTTTAAAGAATTCACCATATCCGAGTTCATTATATTCATAGTCGACTGTATTTCAACTCACTTCTCTAAATGTCTGAACGATTCCACAGAAATGGGTGGTTCTCACACGGTAGGTAGAAACTTTGATTTACCAGACACATTGAGCTATACTTACTTCATCTTAACGCCATACATCTTCGTGTCAGACACTCCACAATGATCAGGACTTCTGCGGGGATAATCTTCACGTTGAAAATTGTGATGCAAATCGTGAGCCTTCGAAGCATTGTGAAAATAGTGAAGCAATTAAACAATCATGGGCGAAGAGAAAGAAGTCTTTTTGCAAGAATTCGTGACGTTGTATAGACACTTGTAAGAAATACTGAAACGTTTTGATTGATTTGACACGAGAAGTCCCTTTAATGTCATCAATCATCATATGCCAAAAATTGGGCTGACTAGATCTATTATACTTGTATGTTCTTTTCCTATTTCGCATAGATACATAGAAAAAAATTGTAATGATTTTACCTCAAACAATAAGGATATCTCCTCAGCATTGCATGAAAATGCATCTTTATGACTTCAAAATCTTCACTTCAAGTTAATAAACAAAACGTAAAGGGATAGAGTGTTAATGAAATTGAACAAAATTCTGATTATTTTCTATTATTTTCATCTCTACATATTTACAGAATTCCCAGAACATTACTATTTTCTTTACATAATCCATTTTGTCTTTCCCTTTTTCGACCGCTCATATGTGCTTCCCAACTGGAAACGTCTCATCGAGTATCATAGACTGCTAATTACCTACTCACCTACTTCCTATCGAGGGCATTTCCTCCCAACACCACGACAAACGCCTTCTACTTCACACTACCGGGTAATTCCCATGCGTCTCTGGCATGCTAAATTTGAGAGAGGAAGCGCAAATGGAATGGTAAAACTTCGCGGATTTTTAATTCAAGTTTACATTTTTTTTCATTATTGAAGGTAGAAATCTCAAAGCATTAGGGTTAAAAAGGGTTATATGAGTATTACGCCACAGATGTTTATGTATTAAATTATGTACTCTGAAGGTAAAATTAGGAAACGTCGATAGGCACGGATTTGTTGGCGGCCGCGGTTAGAGCAGTAGAGGTGGAAACCACTTTGGTGGACATGCTTCAACCGAACATCTTTATATTAGCTATACCTTTTTGCATGCGTATTTCACTTTTTGATTGATGGATGATATATTAGTGATTCGGGGTGCGTGAATTTCTAAGGTCATTAGTCCCGTAAGTGTAGTTCATGTTTTGGGAAATACCTGTGATCTTCCCCCGCTGGATAGCAACATCCGGCGACGACCTAACTATCGACTAGCGGAGTTCTCCCCAACCAGGGATCTCCCACCAGTAGGGCACCGCCCCAGTCGGGACAAGATCTCAGCTCCTGTCTGATCTCTCGGCATGTGTGATAGTGCAGTACATGTGTGTTTGTAGGTAAGGTGTGAGGAAATATCAAGGAAGGAAAAAAGATCGGAAAGGAATGAAAGATCGCGCGCGGTCCGTGGCTCCGTTTGTTAGGGTACCGCTCCAGTATTCACCTGATGTTGATCGGAGAAACCCGAAAAACAAGCGATCAGAACAATCGGCAGCTAGAATACTCCTCCAGACAGCGGCTTATTTCGATCTAGCTGTGTAACTAGTACCAAAAATCCTGCCACTATCGGTACTCGAACTCTCGACCCTCCTAGTGAGAGACACTGCAGCGGCATAAATGGAAGCCCTAAGCCACCTAAGTCGGTTTGACTAATAAAGGTGGATATAACACTTTGGTGCACACCCATGTCATCGTTTGACTTTCTAAATGATTTGTAGCGCTCTACGAATATGATTTTAGTATTATGTTATATTGAAAGTGTGTCAAGTACAACAAAAGGAAATTAGAATAAAACTACTGGATGTACTTGCTTCCCCCGCCCCCGCGAGAGCCGGCCGCGCTCATCAGGCCCGTCGCGAGCGGGGACGGCGGGGGGCGGGGGCGGTGTCCTTGGCCGCGATGAGCAGCGCGCGCGGGCGCGGGCCGGCGCATGTTAAGGCGGGAAGTGGGCCGACGAGAAGGCGGTGCCGTTCCACTGGGCCGCGCCCGACGGCCCGCACTACGTCTTCGACCACATCCACTTCCACTGGGGCTCCAGCGACCGCGAGGGCAGCGAGCACACGCTCAACGGACGCGCGTACGTATCTCCGCCCACGCCCACGCTCACGCTCATGCTCATGCTCCGCGCATGCGCTTGGCGACCTTGCCAAACCTCTCGGGTATGGGACACTGTTTTCCCTTCTTGTAGAGCGTCCTTCTTTTTTCTTCCATCTTTTCCGTATTTTCACTTTTTACTTGCGGATTCGGTGGTATAACGGTTAGCGTATCGGAGTGTTGTACTCGAGTTCAAACCGGATCGAAGCCGTGGATTTTTAAGGGCGAAAAAATCCTTCATACACCTTCCTTCGGAGGGGAAGTAAAGCCGGCTGTCCCATGTAGTAGATTTACTGCATGTAAAAGATCCTTAAGCCTATATATATATATATATATATATATATATATATAGAGAAGTAAGTTAGTTAATGCTGTATATATATATATATATATATATATATATATATATATATATATTACATTAACTAACTTACTTCCTCGTATACGTAGTATAGAGATAGCAATGTAACGTTGCGCCAAAATCACGATTTTTGGACAGAAAATCTCGTATTGTGGAATCCTGATACAGAAAAAGTAGATAAAACCTCTTCTTATATGTAGAAAATTACTCCCCGTTACACTATGTGTAGTAAGATTTCAACAATTATGGGACCTTCATACCGAAAAAGTGTTATTTTTTTCCAAAACGTCGGCCCGTTGTCTGTCCCTCCGTTGGTGAACACCACTACCGCCTAATGCATACAAAGGAATTTTCCAAAATAGATAATCCCCCGTCAATCTGGCTCAAATCGAGGCCCAGCGATTTTGAAAAACTTTCTTTAAAATTTGGGGGTACTTTACATGAAGACCCACTGACTTTTCAAAATTTTCTCATAATGGATCCAGATTTTTTCTTCAAATTTTTGAAAGAATAGAGTAAAAATACTCGTATAAAGATGGCAATGGTCCGTTTTTCACTGTTAACTCTGAATTTTCGAAAATTTTAAAAGTTTGAAATTTTTTCGGGATATTTTTCCTTCAAATGAAATATGTTATCCATAATTAGTTCTTTCATTAAGATCATGCACATTTTTTTAAAAATTTTAGAAATTTTCGCGCAATATTCTGTGAAATATATACATTATTAAAAAATAATCAAACCAAGATTATCTCAAAAAAGGTTCCAATTTTTTTCTTTAAACTTTTGGCAGGGATAGTTCTAAATGTACTGCAATAGATGATATAAACGCCATTTTGCTCTATTATGTTTTTTTTTTAAATATAAAATGTAATTTTTTTGACATCCCTCTCACGTCGTTAATGTTTACATTATCGGCAATTTTTATACATTGTTGCATTCATGCGTACTCTTGCTTTAAATGATGTCTGATAAAGTTTCTCGAAAAATCAAAAGTTTTATGTGAAAATAAGGTCAAAATTCCGCATTTTCAGAAATGCTCAAACGTGATTTTCTCAAAAAACGGTTCCAATGTTTTTCTTTAAACTTGTTGTTCGGATAGTGCTAAATGCACTGTTTAAGATGTTAAGTTTAAATTGACATTTTTCAATATTGGCTGGTGAGTTTTTATTTTAACCTCAAAAACCTTGTTGAAAAATGTGAGTCAGCCCCTTTTCCAAACAATGATATATTGGAATCATCCGAATGTTGAATAACTACAGAATATTTAAGGTAAAAAGTTGACATAAAAGTACCCCCACCTTATGAGGCAACTTGTTTATGAGGTACAAGTCTTCGGTCAGAGTATATGTTATCCGGTTGGACTGACTCTCTTCAATTCATTTTCGTTGGCTTCAATATACATTACGCTTACCATGTATCCACTATCAAGATTGATGTCAGATATACTTTTCCGGGTAAAAGCGTGCACTGGAAGTTGATCACTAAAATGTCGCCCACTTTCAAACCATCGGTAACCTTATGATTGAAGTCATTGCTGATATGTGGGAGCTCCGAAAAGGGAATAGAGCAGGATGGTCCTCTGACCCGTTCGAATGCTCGTTGAATGACTAGTTCATTCTGTTGTCATTCTGTTCATTCCTTCACTTGTCGTACCTTCACAGGAAGAATTCTTACGGACGGACTTGTAAGCCTTGCTCGAGGATTGATTCTTTCTTATGTGTTTACATACCCTCTCGTAAACGTTGTTGCACAAAACTCAAACGTCTCTTCATTAAAGATAACCCATTAACAGTTAAGAATAATTACAAAATAGCAGATTATGTTTCTTCGCTTTTTCAAAAAAGTTGTCGGATTTTACGTGAACAGTATAGATTTTTTAAACAATATCGTGTATAGCGTACACAGAGGCTGGACAACAGCTTCAGGTGACAGTCGCTTTGTGGCGTTGGAAAAGGCAAGTTGTAGCGCTGTTAGTTTGATTTCCAGGACGCTTAGATGCATCTTGATATTCTAAACACGAAAAATTGACCATGTGTCACAATATAATCACAGCAACAAAGTAATCCCACTTCACGGGCTACATTTTACTTCAGTCTTGTTTTGAAATTTCCTTTTTTTCTTTATTTTTTCGTTCGTGTCCTCTACTTCAAGGCTGTTTTTTCTCTTTCTCTCCACTTTTTCATTCCTCTTCCATTGCATCTCATTCCCGTCTAACGTTTTACCAGTTAATTGGTTTTCAACCTACTTCACCATGTTTATTCTATTCGTTTACTTGATTTGTCTCCTAAATGTAATAATTGTCATTTTACCTAGCAAATAAAACTGTCGTCACGATAAGATGCTGCTGTTGGCTTTGTATATCTTTATTTCGCCAGATAAATTGGCTTTACATTTGGCTTTATCTTTGCCATAGATCCCCACCAATTAAAATTTGAATTAAACGTACAAGTACATCGCCACCTTTGTGATAAAGCATGTACTAGTAGTTTAATTATCAAAATTTTACTTAGTACGTAAACAAATATTAATAATTGAAAGAGCATACCTCAAAAATTTTGACATGTTTACATCCAATAAATTATGCTTTCTCACGAAAGATATGCGATATTCGTGAAACGTTTTCTGTGGTTTTATTTTTTCGTTACTTTTTCAGCTCCTGACAACTTTCTTTGAATGTTTTTCATCCATTCCTGAGCATTGTTCTAATGTTCGTCGCTTTTCTGTAGCATTTCAGTCTTAGAGCTCGCTATATTTACATTCAATGAACTGTGAAGAGTATAAGTGTTCTTCCCGAGAAATTTTTGCACGTCATACAGGCAAAATGGTTTATCATGTTTGGCAATACTTTTACGTAAAACCTACCAATTTTCTGATAATTTTCCAATCAACATTCTAGCAATAATTGCTCCGTTCCTTAAAGGCAAAAGGAAGTCTAGAACTCTTCTAATAGGAATAATGATAATTCTTGCTGTTGTCTAAAGATTCATCTGCTCCATTACTGCACGGAAAAATGTATACTGTATGGAATCTAAAAACCAGCAGAGATAGCGCCGGAAGCTCTGAATTGATGCCCAGGACAAAAACTGCAAGGACACGCATGTAAACGGTGCCGGTTCCCGTTCTGCTGTTCGCCATTGACTCTTTTGCAGCAAGCGGTGTCAATCTATAATTTTGATTAGTCGTAGCGTTTAAAGCGCTCGCTGCCGCACAATTGCCGGACAACTGCATGAGATCAGCTTTATTCGGGCACTTTTTTCAAAAAGAAAATACGTAATATATAAAATGACTCTCAGAAAATTTTAAAAACGAATATATTTGAAAATATAATACAATAAAAATTTTCTTTAGAAAAAAAGGCCAATTTTAATTCTTAAAAAATTACAATATTAAATTTGAGAAAGGAAATCCATAATTTCGTATCAGAAGCAAAAGCTCACTTATGGCAACAGGAGGCATGTCTTTCTAAACCCATATCTATACGTAGTGAAGGGTGATCACTTCGCAGTTTGATGCAGTGCAAGACGGTACAATATGGTTAAGCGCACATTCCAAAAACCTTCTTTGCAAGTTGTTTGCACGTGCATGACTGTTGACGAGTGTTGCTTCCTTAGCCTGGCTCCTTTCCACTGAACCGCATGTCGCAACGACTGCGATGCGCAATGCGAAAGGAGCCCGCTTCACCGCGGGGTGCGTGCGTTTCAGCTTCCCGCTGGAGATGCACGCGGTGCACTTCCGGAAGGACCTGCTGTCTCTGGAGAAGGCGCTCAAGGAGCCCAGCGGCCTGCGCGTCGTCGGCGTGCTCTTCCACGTACGTGCCTCCCCTTCTCTACCCTCCCCCTCTCGCTCTCACTCGCTCTCTCTCACTCGCCTCTATCTCGCTCTAACTTGCTCTGCCTCGCTCTCACTCGCTCTCGCTCTACTCGCTCTCGCTCGCTCTCGCCTCGCCTCGCCTCACTCGCTCTCGCCTCGCTCTCACTCGCTCTCGCCTCACTCTCTCACTGCTCACTCCTCGTCCTCCTCTCACTCGCCTCCTCACTCACCTCACTCACCTCTCTCACTTGTCCTCGCTCTCACTCGCCTCTCTCACTCGCTCTCTCTCACTCGCTCTCTCTCACTCGCTCTTCACTCGCTCTCTCTCACTCGCTCTCTCACTGCTCTCTCTCACTCGCTCTTCTCACTGCTCTCTCCTCACTCGCTCTTCTCACTGCGTCTCTCTCTCTACGCTCTCTCACTCGCTCTCTCACTCGCTCTCTCACTCGCTCATTCTTCTCACTGCTCTCTTCTGCTCACGTGCTCTCTCACTGCTTCTCTCACTCAGTCTCTCACTTGCTTCTCCTCACTAGTTTCTCACCTGCTTCTACTGCCTCTCTTCACTGCTCTTCTCACTGCCATTCTCTCACTGGGCTACTTTCTCACTGCTCTCTCACTGCTCTCTCACTGCTCTCACTGCCTCTACTGCTCTCTACTGCCTTTCACTCGCCTCTCTCACTGCTCTTCCTCTGCTCTTCACTGCTCTCTCACTGCTCTGCTCTCACTGCTCTCCTCGCTCTCACTCGCCTTCTCACTCGCTCTTCACTGCTCTCCTCACTCCTCGTCTCACTGCTGCTCACTGCTGCTCTCGCTCCTCACTCGCTCTCACTCGCTCTCTACTCGCTCGCTCAGCTCTCGCCGCTCACTCGCTCCTCTCACTGCTCCTCGCTCGCTTCACTCGCTCCTCACCGCTCCTCCACTCTGCTCTCACTCGCTCTCCTCACCTGCCTCTCACTCGCTCTCTTCTCACTGCTCTCTCACTGCTCTCTCTCACCTGCTCTCCTCTCTCACCTGTCTCTCCTCTTCTCACTCCTCTCACCTGCCTCTCACTGCCTCTCCCTCTCACTCCCGCCTTCTCCTCACTGCTATTGACGCGTTCGCTCACCACGCGCTCTCTCTCTCTCACACTCACTCACGCGCTCTCTCTTTTACTCGCCCGCTCTCACTCGCTCATATTCTTTCTCACAGACATAAGTGGCTTAAGGCATCAACGGATGTCACTGCAGTGCTTCTGACCGGGAAGTCCTACACTTCGAGTCCCGACGGCGGTGGCAGGATTTTCGACACGAGCTACATGGTTAGCTTGAATTCAGCCTCTGCCTGGAGGAGAATTCTAGCGGCCTGCTGCTCTAGTCGGTAGTTTTCCGAAGTTTCTCCGATCAACACTAGGCAAATGCTGGACCAGTACCCTAACAAACGGGTCATGAACCACGCGCGATCTTTCCTACCTGTTGCATGCCCTATCCTAACTCCTTACTAATTATACACACATTTAAATGCACTACACCATCGCACGTGTTGGGAGACCAGGCGGGAGCTTAGAGTTTGTCCTGGTTGAGGTGGTGTTTCGCTGGTAGAGAAGGCCTAGTCGCGGAAAATTCCCGCAAGCCGATGTATGTTGGCGCCAGATCTCGCCATCCAGTGGGTGAAGATCACCGCCACCTTTTGCGATGAAAACATGCACTACACCCACGGGACTAATGACCTTAGCAGTTAACGCGCCCGAAATCACCTATCACTGGATCTCTCTCTCCCTCTTTCTCCCTCAATCTCTCACTATCAATCTCTCTCTTTCTCGCTCACTCTCTCGTTCTTTCTCTCTCTGACACGCTCTCTCACACACGCTCTCAACTCTCTCTCAACCCTCTCTCAAACCCATTTTTATTATTTAAAATATAGTCTTACAGATTAGCTATATTTTTCTAGCTGTATTGAAATTAATCAACGTAAAAGTAAAGAAAGTGGAATAGGTTATGTTCAATATAATATTTAAATTGACAGGTATTGTTTGTACTTATTAAAAGGCATTTTGTTGTCCCAACTAAAAAGCGTGACAGAATATTAATCAATAGATTACGATTAATTAATTACTGAACTGAAGAACAAAACTTGGATTGTTCTGAACTGTTGTTGTAATGAGGATTATCAGAAATTGTTTAAATCAATATTAGAAAAATCTCTTTTCGTCGAAATCTAAAAGCTCAGTTTTAGGTGACGCACTTCATGAAATCTTATCGAAGTTCGATCGTGTTGGTAGATCTCGGTGAAAGAAAATCGTAAGCTACATTCAAACCTCGTTTAATGTTTGGCGAACACATACAAATCAATGGAGAGGCCGCTACTAACTGTCAGGATTTACCTGCCATGTGACGATAAAATCGAAACGTAGATTATTCAATGAGAAGAGGGTTGCTCATGGGAAATCGTGATGTGGGCAATTTGAAAAACTCAAAATTGAGGCTCATGATTATCACTGACCCATTCGTATTTTTTGTGATACTTTTCATATACATTTAACACAACCAACGGAGTAAAGAAAAGCCAATCTTGACTGCTGGCGTCCGTTAAGGATTTAACAGTTCGTCGTCCAACGAGAATAATCGAATAAAATGAATTGTAGTTAAAGATGGCGTAGGAGCACACTTGTTTCAAGAAATTATATTTAGTGTTCACATCATTATTTATTAGAAAATAGTATTACTAAAAGGACTGAACGATACACGGCCGATAACATAAATAACACACTTGTCCGCTTGTAAACTACAGCTAATGCCTGGGTTACAAACATGAACCGTGTCGGCTATTTGTTCTATAACGGTCTAAAAATCTTAGAAACTATTACAGTTCGAATAAAAATCGAAACAA
This sequence comes from Teleogryllus oceanicus, assembly GCA_964035755.1. Taxonomy (NCBI): domain Eukaryota; kingdom Metazoa; phylum Arthropoda; class Insecta; order Orthoptera; family Gryllidae; genus Teleogryllus; species Teleogryllus oceanicus. Next base: position 1,346,594 of record CAXIVR010000002.1, read on the forward strand.
ATAAGATAAATAAAGATGACGTACGTGTATTTCAAGAGATAGTATTTCTTGTTTGTGTGTTTTTATCTTACAAGAAAATGGTATTACGAACAGGATTGAACGGCACAAGGCCGATAACACAAATATCACACTTGTATGCTAATAAACCTCGGCTAACGCCTGCTCTGACAGCCTATCGGTCTGTAAGCGTTAATAACTACAACAGTTCGCCGTCTGTTAAGAAGAATAGAAACAAATGAATTGTAACTGAAGATGACGTATGACTACACGTCACTGCAGATTCTATTGGTTATTTGCTGTTTATCGACCTAATGACATTAATATAATCCGATTAAAACTTATTCCCCTCAAGTTCACGAGCTGGAAGGATAGGAAGACACTATCATCCAATTGAGAACTTCGTTAAGACTTACATATTTGGTATTGAAGTTCCCGATTGGAAGACAAGACATGGTCCTCCTGTCCTTCCAGCTCATGATCTTCGAGAAGAGGGAAACACTGTCATCCAATTGGGAGCTTCGATTCGACTTAAATTTTTGGTATTAAAGCTCCAGATTAGAAGACAGAGTCTCCCATTACTTCCAGCTCGCAACCTTGACGGGGCACTAGTTTTACGCGGAGTATAGTTCGAACGTGAGTACTGAGCCCGCGAGAAGAGCTGGCGGTGACGTGCGCAGTGCTTGGCATCCACAGATACATAATACGTACTACTCGCGCAACTTTTCTTGAACGATGACCTTGCTTCCCCTCCCTTGAGAAATAAACTGTTGAAGTCAAAAGCGCGCAGCGAGCACTGATGACAACATTCCAAGCATTAAAACTTGGTTGGCGCGAAACAGAAGCTAGTAAAAGCTAGTTGCTTTCATGGTCGAGAACGTCTGTTCAGCTTTATTATCATTATCTAAAGAAATGGCTGAGGCAGGTTCAGGTCCTTCAAGGGAGACACCTAAAACTCTTATCTACTGTCCCTGCTGTGGCCTACCCAGAGCGATGACCTAGCCGCACACGTAGAAGGTTTGTCTTTGATTTTCCATAGGTTGTCATTACTGTAAATACTCTAGTGGCCGACTTTGTAACTAATACCCCCACTCCGCCCGCATTTCTTCAATATATCGTTCAAGAAAAGTTGCTCGAGTAGTACGTAGATTGGCAATGCCTATACTGGACTCTAGGATAGCACTGAAGCCAAGGAACTGCGCGTGGCACCATCTTACTATCACCCCGTTCTGAGGCGTTATACATCAGTGCAAGGCAAATAAGTTGTATTCTCATACTGCTTTTAGAGTTACAGGTAATAATCGTAACAAATTGAACTACTGACTGATACATGAGTTTAATTTTCAACATTTTAGGAGTCCTTTAGCTAGTGATATTCGAAATATTACTCTGTATTCGTAACTTTTGGACCTCTATAACCTCATGTGCGTTCTATGTAATACCTGACCTTCCATACATTTTTTTAGCGCTGCACAAAGAACTTAGACTTCATTTCAGCTAACTTAATTAGTTCAAGCATTAAATAGATGAATGATCAAAATTAGGTGTACTAGGTGTGACACAGTTTCTGATTGGAAGCAACATCAATAAGTCGCATTATTTAGGTGCAAACTTAACATATAGGTGGTATTTAAAACTTTATTTTTCTTATCTCGGTGCACTGAATGAAAAAAGTGCAGTGTATACTAATAGTTAGTTTTAACATCATCAAACTAAATCGCTATTTCCTACCTGATGAAGCGTAATTTTCAGAAGTTATTACAGTAATAAATGATATTTTATTGATATTTTCATTTAGTCCAAAAGGTTTGATATTGGCAAACAAACTTAGGTCAAGCAAATAATATACTTTAGATACTTGAGACACTTTAGATACTGTTGCCAAAGCTACTCGTGTAAGTGAAGTCAAACGTTGCACGTGCCGCCATCTTATCTTCTCCCTCTTGGCTTCACTTGTAGGGACAGCAGAGCCAATCTAGTTCTACAGTGCAACTGTTTAATTAGTGTGCCGCGATCGTGGAAACTTGTGCCTGACTCGCCCGGGATCGGTGCGCTGAACTCCCCTGGGAACGCTGCTCAATGTCTCGCCATGCAAAAGGCGTTCTTTTCTAAATAGTTCGTTTGTGATGGCTCGCTCCAAATCCACTCTCAAACAGAAAGTGTTTGTGAATGACACATACGTACAATGTATCAAACGGTTATGGACATCGTCTCCTGACGCCTTTCTTCCAAATGTTGACAAATGAGCGTACTTTTCAATTGGATTCCGCAACCACACACAATGCTTCAGTTTCCTTCAGGGTTTACATGCCATAAGCCTCTGGGATGGCTCATGGGCAGCGTACTAGCTTCCCGTGCTGTGGTCCCCGAGTTCGATTCCCGGTCAAGACAAAAATAGAGTTGTAGCTTTGCTTTAAAATCGTCCCAGTTTCTGTAGTTGTGTAACAAATAAAAACCTCAAGCAGGCGGATCTTGCCAGTTACGGTGAAGAGAATACGTCATGTTCGTCTCATGTCGCTCTTACACGCATGGAAATTTAACAAGGGGACCGGTAGCTGGCCGGCGAAGTCGGACTACCGACCCAATAACACCAAATACATACATACTATATACATGCCGTTTATAGAGACAAAATTATCACATGTGGTTTGTGACCTGCACGCTCAGCCGATCTGACACCGTGCGATTTCTTTCTTTAGGAATCCCTGAAAGGTCACATGCGACAAATCCCCTCACAGAATTAGTCACAATATAGATCTCGGCAATACCACAGGATATCCTTTGCCGAGTGAACCGGAACTTACTTAGGTGTTAAGACTGTATCAGAGCCGCGATAACCGATTCCAGCATCTACCATAATGTGAGTACTATTTAAACTTTCCTTTAGCCACCTTCCCTCTTCGGCGATTCTACCGACCGCTCTGTCGTGGCCTCGTTCGCCGAGACTAAATCACTGCGCGACCGGCGCATGTATAAAATAGTCGCACTGTATATATTTGTGGGCAGCCACAGATATATAGAAGAGTACAACCCGAACCCCGCAAATCCGAAATTACAGATAATCCGAACAAAATTTGGGATGGAGGGAAACTAAACAAAAACACCTCATTTGTTTTAATTTAATTTACGAACGAAAAAGAATGAACAACGTGTCAGTCAACACAATAATGAATATTGTACGTAGAACAATACCGACCAAAACTGTGCTTCTACTCTTCTAAACAATGTATTATCCGCGCACGTTTTCTTTACCCCTCGCTTCGCTCGTTGCGCGAGCAACGAGGAGTTTGGTTATTTTGAGAAGGAATTTTATATCAAGTTTGAAGTTCGTTTCTGGATGCAAAATAGTTTCTATTACATGGGAGCAAACATTTCTGTTTATTATATTTTGTCCACAATGCTCGTTGCTATCATTTATACTTAATTCAACTAATGTTGGCAAAGGACTGGGGATAGGTATTCCGGGGCTCAAGAAAACGTGCGCGTATAGTAGCAACTACTACCGTATACGATTGGTTATATACGTGCTGTACTCCGTTGTTTTCAAAATTGCCGCTTCCTCAAGTCGCTAGTTGCCATTTTCTCACATCGCAAGCTTTGATGCATTGTGTCTGGTAATCCTGTACATGTATTTGTACGGTATGTATGTACTTTTTCTATATAATCTAACAGACCGCTCCCCCCAGTTAGTTCGGAATACCGGGGTTCTACTGTTCATGTATACAGATGTCTAAATGTGTGTTGGCAGCTGTCGGAGCACAACAACACGGGGCTGGCGCCCGTGACGGCAGCGCTGCGCGAGGTGCGGGAGGCGCATCACGCGGCGCAGTTGCCGCCCTTCGCCGTCGCCGCGCTGCTGCCCATCTTCGACAAGCAGTACTTCACGTACAACGGCTCCCTCACCACGCCACCCTGCTTCGAGTCGGTGTCGTGGGTGCTGCGCAAAGAGCCCATGCACGTGTCCGCAGCACAGGTGAGAGCAGTGCCGGGGCTACACTTCGGTCTTTATGACATGGGGCGTGAGGGTTTGTCTTTACGATTGAATATGGCACGGCTTTTCGCGCCTTTATCTATTATTTATTTATTTATTTATTTATTTTACGTCAAAAAACGTTAAAACTGCGTATGACGTGCTATGGGAAAAGTGATTGTGTGCACATTTTCAAAATTCTGTGATCCCTACACTAAGTCATATACTACTTAAATTTTGAATTTTGAAAGGAGAAAAAAAAAAACTCCCATGTAGTAAAATCTATTTTAAAAATAGATAAGCAATAAATTTTGAATTTTGAAAGAGAGAAAAAAAACAAAAAGCTCCCATGTAATAAAATCTATTTTCAAGGATAAATATGCAATAAAATTTTGAATTTTGAAAGGAGAAAAAACTCCCATGTAATAAAATCTATTTTCAAGGATAAATAAGCAATAAAATTTTCGCTCTTATTAATTCCTGCCGCGACAACATGGAAACGATAATTTGAATAATTGTATTTCCCACTGAATTCTAGAAGACGTGCACAGAAAATGAAGCCTTTCTCAGTCGTGCCGCTAGATGTCGCTTGTTCTGCAGCACTGCTTGATACGGTCGCGATCATTGACGTATAACGGCACGATCGAGAAAGTCATGCCATATATCATCATGAGATGCCCTCACACGCCATGTTATAAAAACCGAAGTATAGGCAAAGGCAGACCGGGCGATCACCCTGCAAATCAAGGGGCCCGATGATAGGACTGATCGGAAAAAACATTAAAAAATTGAAAAAGAAATTAGAACTCCAGAAAATCGTTATCGTAATTTTAAATGTCGCGGTACAGTAATCTCATATTTCATTAAATTTTCAATTATTTTTTTAGATTAAATAGTTAATTATAATCATTATTTATAAAAAGGAATCAAAGGAAAATAGGTTCTACTGAAATTCATATTTTATTATTTTATGTATTTGACAAGTCATTTTATTAAACACTAACTGAACAGAACATTTTTTAGCGTTTTAAGGTGGAACCATCATCGAAATTGTATTATTTGATCACTAAATACTTTTACTTAAAACTATTATTTAAAATATATTTCCAAAAACTTTTTCTAGTTTAAGCTAATTATTGTTATCAGTTGAAATAAAACGACACGTATAGTTTCGTGATACAAATTTTACATTTTTAACTTTTTCGGGAGGAGTGCATTTCAGCATTGCTCCGGGCTGAAAACTTTCCTGCTCCGGCACTAGGTGAGAGCACGCGAGGGATCAATGTGCTGGTTTGGTGGCGTAACTATTTGCGTTCTAGCCAAGTTCGCGAGTACAACTCCATCGAGGCTGTGGAGTTTTACGGAGGAAAAACGTTTTCGTTCGCCTTTCTTCGGCGGGGATGTAATGCAAGCTGTTCCATTTTATACTTGCCGCGTGTAAAATATTCTCGTGCCTAAAAAAGCTCGGAGTAAAATGCAAATAGTATGTTTCGTTGTCCAAGTGTTACCTACTTTCTCTGCTAGATGGCGAAAGAAGTGCGGTAAAATTATATTAGTTCGAGGGTTCAAATCCGATTCAAGCCGTGGATTTTTAAGGACGAAAACATTCTTCGTACGCCTTCTTTTGGAGAGGACGTGAAGCCAGCTGTCCCAAGTTATAGATTTACTGCATGTAAAATGTCCTCAAGCCTAAAAACGTCTGTGAGCTAAATTCAAATCGTCTGTTTCCTCGGCCGAGTGATACCTTCTTTCTTTATTAGAAGTCACAAGCAGCGTAGCAAAATTCGCGTGGTCAAATGAAAGAGCCGAGCCTTGCCAAGTAAAATAAGGCATAATTGAATTGAATTGTTGAATGTGGTGAGAGAAGAGCTGGGGGTGTAGGTTACTATTTTATTTGCAATACTACAAAATCAAGTATGTACTTCGTTTATTGATACACATTTTATTGTTCCATCAATATGTAAATATAAATTAAATATTTGATTAACTATACACAAAGTTACTCAATTAAGTTCATATTTTAAAACAAAGCAATTTTTTTTGTCAAAACGTCTCAAATGAAATTACATAAAAGGTATTGAATATTAAATGTATTTGGTATTTATCGGCGATGAAATCTTGCTTCACTAGTGTTATAAATAAATTCATTTTTCTAACTTTCATAAATAATGCAAACTCTCCGCCATCAAGATAATTTGCAAACAGGAATGGAGAAATACTTAGTCGTTGATTCATTTATTTTATCTTTCAAACAGATTTCAAAGTCGGTTATTACCTATAGGGTAATATAACCTATAGGATCCCGTTACCTATAGGGTAATAACCCAATCCGTGAAAATACAGCGCTTTTGTTCGATTTTTGGCTTAGAAATATGATGATAGTCCTGCAATTTTATCACTGTCCCTTTATCCTGTTTCCTGTGAGCATTAGAGTTCAACAAACGTAAAATCATCTTTGTTTTGGCGGTTGACAATTATTCTGATTAGCATTTGCCAAGAAGTCTCTCGCATTAATATGTTTTCATTAACTGAAATATCAAGATTCTCACAAAGTGCAAATTGTTTCTTTGCAAATTTACGGATTTGAAATTCCTTTATTTTCTGGGAAGTAATTTTAGATCCCCGTCATGAAAATCTCGTGCAAATGAGAATCTTCTTAACGTTTTCTACATTATTTTCAAACAGATTTCAAAGTCTCGCTAGAATATCCAACAGGAAAATCCAAAAAATATTTGGATTGGTATCTGTCTGCCATCTTGCAATGTAGTTAAACAACTTTTTGCTGAAGAGTCAAGTGACGATAAAGTATTGAATGATGACCCTTTCCTAAAAACTGAAACACAATGGTAGTTTATTTTAGATGGTAACTTATTTTGAACACACATCTGAGAAAACAAAGACGTCTTACACCCATTTTAATGATTGTTTTTAATGTACTGCCACCTGACGAAGGAACCCCTTCAAATTCGACAGTTAAAAAGATTATCTGGACATAACTGTTCCAATAATACCCCCTTTTATAAAAGAAAACATTATTGTGAAGTTTCTGGAAGCTCCTTAATTTATTCCTTACCCCCATAGATTTCTATTTTTTCTGTAATTTTTAACACGTTCTTCTCGCCTTAACCGAGAATACATCTCGCTTTCCTTGCACTAACATTAATAGAGCTTCAACCGACCACGTGCGTTTCCCATCGCGTGTGAAGAGGTCTAATGAAAACAAGGTTATCTTCATAAAAGATCTTGGTCAACATTTACTTTCTTGAAATGGATTAAATGATGAAAGAAGTTTCATAGTAAGTGAATAATGACCTTAACCGTAAAATGGATCACGAAATCTGCTTATTAAAACGGCATCAGATACTTTAGAGCATACTTAAGTTTAAGCATACTTAGAGCATACTTAAGCATACTTAAACTATAGCTTAGACGAGGGTTTTCGAGTTAATTTTATCAGGTTCAAAAAACGTAAAAGGTTCACTATAGAGGTAAGATTAGGTTCACTTCAATTCATTTTGCTATCATGAAAATGAATATGTGACCAATTCAACCTTATGCCTTTATTTACTGACCATAAACATGTAAATAATGACTTACAGTGGAGATTGTCTGTAAAAATAATTTTTACTGTCGTCAATATCCAGTGATTTTACAAACCATACTTTTATAGTCAATTCCATTTTGTTTAGAAATAGAAATACTAGCACAATAAATTTTTAGTCGAGAGATCCCCAAATATTCATCAAATGTTGACAATGATATGACTTTCATTTTTATTTTATTAAATTAGTGATAACTTACATATTATATTGAATTATCTTTGCCAAAAATGTACTTTGCTTTTTTTTTAAACTCGTTTTTAAAGTGTTTGTTTTACACTTTTGCGTAGATGGACGAATTTCGACAGCTCCTGGGAGAGAACGCAAAACCAATCATGAAGAATTACAGACCTCCACAGCCTCTGAATGATCGAGAAATTGTCCAGATCAGAAGATAGAAATTTCACGTCTAATAGTACAGCGCAGCGCCTATCCCTAGTCTTGCGAATTAATTTTAAAGAAGCAGAGTTTTTCAAGATGCTTCAAAATAAAGTGCTTGAACCTGAATTTTGAAAACTAATACTAGGACTGCAATCGTACAAGAGTACAATGTGATATCAGCCTAACTTAGGTTCACTGAAAAATCGATGCACAGTAAATTACAGGTTTGTTCGGTTCATGTAACATTGGTACCATTGGTATGTTTGGTGTACATTGTTAGACAAAACAATTTAGAATAAAATGACTTACAGCGAAGAAAGAAGATCAGTGATTAATAGAATATAAGTAATTCTCTAGGATAAATCTTTGTATTTTTAATCTTCATTTATTTAATATACATTTTTCTTTACACTGAACCTGTGATTTGAGAAATTAGATTTGTTTTAAATACAATTAATTTATTTAAAACTGATTACACGAGAGTGCTTCATTAAGAAACCAGAAGAGTCAAAGAAAGAAACGTCTTATTTATGGAATTAATTATTCAATGTATACAAACATTGGACACTGAATGCAATGTACATCATGATATTTCCTTTAAATAAAATTTTATTTTAAAAATGAAAGGTCCATGAACATTTTACACATTCCCCGCTATTTTATTGATCCAAAAACTTTTTAGAGACTGGTACATCTAAAGACAAATTGGATATCAACTCTTCAGCAATAACAGTATATCATATTCCTAATTCAAGACCTGTCGTTGATCTCATCATATGTGTCGAGGGATCTGAGTACTCCCGGAGTCCTGTTGTCTTTCAAAATTTACTGACATCAAAAGTGACTTGTGCGATCAGCTATAGACGATAACTAATGAAACTACTAAAATATTGAATTTTAATATTTTTGAGTATAATTAGATAATTTATAACAGATATACCCGTAAATTTCTGAAAACATTTGCTTAGAAACAGACTTTAAACATCAAACATTAAATTTGAGATAAAACTTAGTATGACACACTATCGCTGATTTCAGAGCATCTCAAAAACGGCTTTAATTTTTTCTTTCAATCTTTTTTGTACGGATAGTACTAAATGCACTGTTTAAGATGACATATATGTCATTTTTTTCAAAAATTACACAAATGAATTTTTTTAACATCTCTCATGTAGATAATATGCGCATTTCCATCTATTTGTATACTTTATTGCATGTGCGAGTGGAAGTGCTTCAAATGACTTCTGATGAAGTTTTCGAAATTTCAAAAGTTTTCTGTTGAAAAGGGCTTCAAATTTTGCATTTACAGTAACGCTTGAAGAGTATTTTCTTAAAAATGCTCCACGTTTTTAAACGAAAAATTCCTTCAGGACGAGGTTTTTTTTCTTCTACAATAGTCTAAAGTAATATTTCGGTTCTACTTTTGGGAAACCGAAAAATGTATTTTGGGCTGCGATAGACGGCACCTAGCAAGGGTTTGGGTTAAGACGAAAAAGTTAGCCCAGACACACGCGCGCGCACACATACACACACACACACACGCGCGCGCGCGCGCGCGATATATATTGCGCTCTTACTCTATTCGAGTAAAAATAAAAAAATTAAAAATTGAGAGCCATTTTCGAGAAACTTTGAAATATATTAGGGGTTCGTATAAAATATTCCCTGGAATTAGAATATCCGTTTCAAATTTCAAGGAATATAATTTTAATGAACATTCTGTTTGCAGTACGGGCATTGGTATTTTTCACAGACGGATGGGTAAATGGATTGCTGAATTTTTTTTCAAATTCTGAAAAAACACTTTTTCAGTATCAAGAAGTGGTGGCTGGTGCCCCAACAAACTAGAGAATTGCAGCTCCATCGAATTACAGAAATGTAATATCCATATTTCAGAATACTAATATAAAATAAAACGTAAGCAACTCACCTCAATGAATTAAAACTAAGTTTAATAAAAGTCTGTATTCAAACATTTCTTACATAATTTTATGCAGTGTCCGTGTCAGGTATGTTTACCTCCTACGCACATGGTTCTGGCTTTGATTGCCAGTGGTCACTCGTGTTTTTGTATTAGTTCTACAAAGAGACAATTGCCAGAAATAGACTTCATACAAAACTAAATCTAACTAGGTATCGAAAATACGGTGATCGCACTCCAACGCTTTGCAACATACACTATTGTTTGGGCACGTTTTACACCAGTTCATTTCATGATTGTAGTTGTTATTGCTGTTGAGTGGTGATGATAACGAAATAAAATAATTCTACTTCGAAAATTCCACTGCCCTAGTATATTCCAATAATAAAAGATGTCATTTTTCGTGAATATATTCTCTCTTAAGGTGGTTAGAGCGCGAAACGTTTTCTGTTAAAGGTGCCCTTTTTATTGTATTAATCAAAAGATGAGAGATTGTTCTATGTTCTGGTAGATTTTGAATTGATTTCACTGTAAAGCTTTCGCGTAATGACACTGTACATTTTGTCGTTTTAACATGGGCTCTTGTGGCGATGAGACAAATCCGACCTGAAATTTTAAAATTGTGAGAAATCTGTTAGACATGTTTTTAAAAACTGTTCGTTGGGTAGCTAGCGCCTCGAAGAATCAATACGCGAGATTTGCAGGACATTTACCGTTTCAAATGGAAGAATTGTGCATAATTATAAACTTAAATCAGTCCAAAGGGTGACGTTCGCGCGCATTCCAAAGGGTCGGGACGGTAACGCGCAGTTCGGCAACTAGACTCCAGGCCGTGTATCAGGCCGCACTAAATTCGCAATATGGCAGCTTGAAAGATTTCCTGTCGGAATAGCCAACTTATGAAACTATAACTCTGATCAAGTCTCTCGCTTTTGTTTTGTTTGTTGTCTCATTCACAATCCTCGCGCGGTCTCGAGTCTTGTCCACTGTTCAATAATACATGTTTCGTTTTTCGTTAGAATTAAAAAGAGATGTTCATCTATAAACGAATATTAACTCTGTGAATAATATTAAATTAATTAAGAATTATCATTAATTGTTAAGAAGTGTTAAAAAGTGTCAAGGAAAAAATACAACCTCAAAAGTTATCTGCGGTCATACTTCTATGTTATTAATGCTTTTGAGATGTGTGTCAACAGTTCCTTCACGTTTTGAAGTGGTAGTAATAAGTTTTATTGAACGCAAATAAATACCACAATTATTGAAGTTAATTAACCTGATATACATGGTAGTTTTTAATTGAGCTGATGAAATGTTCCTAACAGTACAGTTATGTCAATATCAATGCAAATAAATCCATTTAATTTATCTGTTCAATTATTCATTAGCTTTTAAAAGTAAGTTCCAAAAAATAATGAAGATCATCGTTAGTGTAAGTAAGTTTTCAATAACTTATCCATTGTTACCAGAGACAGTCTTTGAAACCGTGTTATCTTCAAAGGTTCAGTATTAAGTATAGACCCAGATGTTGTTATTAGACCCATTATTTTCCAGTTATAATTAAAATGAATTCAGAAAATAATAATAAATATAATATAATTAATTTAAAACAAGAAATACTAATAAATAAAACTCAAAAACGCCTAGTACTACTAAATAAATAAATTGAACGATAAAACGCAAAGAACGAAGAGCACCAAAACGCAAAATGCAAATCTTTAGCAACACTCGTAAACTAACACAACTTCACTTGGATGGCTTTGAATGTTGGCGGTATCTACGGATGTAGTCATTGTTTCATTGCAAACTTAAATTTTTAAAAATGTCCCTACCGCTTGAAGGTAATATACTCAGGGTATTTGTGTGACGGTTGGCAACAACTTTAGCCAACATAAAACGAATCGAAACTACCCTAAATCGAGTATAAATGTATGTTCTCATCCAACAGTGACATTTTTCAAACGTTGTCCCGTTAGTTCGGCTTTTTAGCTGGCCAGCAGTCTACGCGCTACCCTAGCGCCCTTCATTCAAATGGAGTGACAAGTCTTCGGCAAGAGACCTTGCATTCCTCTGGGTCTTCTGGGCGCAATAAAAAGATATTCACTCCTGGAAAACAGTGCCTTTGATAATAACCAGATATTCAGCAAAGCTGAAATGTGATGGATATAATGATTGTGCAATCTGAATGAAAAACTCAATTCAATTAATATTCCAAATGAATCACTTTGATACCACTCTCTTGAGTGAAGAAACTAGCCAACGGTAGGTCTTTATGTGTTAATGAAATATTTTTATTTTCCATCTATGAAACAAAATTCATTCGTATAATTAAATAAAACTCATCATAAGAGTCTCTATTTTGTTTATATAGGTCTCACAATACCCATTTATATCGCAAATAAATATTTTTGACTAATATGGTCTCTCTATCTACTAGGGAATATCTCGCTCTAATCACCTACAATTGGTACAGACTCTTACTTCCCTGAGAAAGATGATTTGTCGCAGTAGCAGCAACAAGAACAACACTTACTTTTTTATCGCAACAATTTATTGTACTTGTCAATTACAATAAATTACTGACAGTCATAAATTTCTGAACAATAACTTACAAATCTAATTAAAATAAGCGGAGTTTCCTTTTAAAACGACCAGTTTTTCAAACAAATCGTCAGACAATCAAACAAACCCCTATTTGGCGAATCTATAAAACCCGCAAAGGAAAACGGTTGTTCAACTGGCGCGGATGGTCGTAAACTAGTGTTATAAGTAGAGCTCAAGCATGTAGGCACTAAAAAGATCGAAAATTGGTAGGCAAATAGGCACTTAAAAAGTTAAAAATATGCAGGGAAATAGGCATTCTAGTTGACGATAGCCACACACTTAGGAAGTAAAAACCTGAAAATAGGAAGGGAAATGAGCATTATGGTTGAATAACATTAAAATTTATACGTAATACATACTACATAAAGAATTAACACAGTTCTTTAAAACAAATCGAATTTCCTTGATTGTCAAAACATATTGCGGTGTTGGACAATATTTCCTAAGAGTTGACTCGTGTGAAATTTTATATTTTGTTGTTTAAACTGGTAAAATGTTGGATTTTGAAGTTTTGAAAATGGAATGTTTGGGGCATGGGACAAGTCAGTCTTGAAATTATTTCTTGTTTTCATCTCTTGACTGCACTTGCTGAAGAAAATTTGAATAGTTTTGCTCACTTTTTTTCGCTTTTCGCATTTTGTGCATGAGTTGCAGTGTTTTTATGACGTAAAAAATATTTTCACAACACTGGCCAAAAGATACATTTCCAGTCCACAGTGTATCTTCTCCATAAATTCACTCTTTTACCTAGCACTTCTTGAAACTTTCGCTTTTCGCATTGCATCTTGCATGCTTAACAGGAACAGCAAATTTACTGATTTGGCATGGACAAAACTTCCAAACAAATACAAAATTATCGAAGAACACTCCGCCTATCTTGTGTAATATTACTTTCTAAAAGCAAGATGCCGGGAGCGCTATTTTTAAAGACGTTCTTGGCGAGGAACAGATAGCTCACTAATCATTGTGAAGATCGGAAAGACGAGCAGTTTCTATTCTCTGAGCATGACGGCTTCGGCGATGTAGATAAGGTAACCCGCTCGGTGTCAAATTCTCATACGTCTCTAACGGTCTCCCTGCTCGACGCGTTACAGGTAAGAACACAGGGCAAAGAGCTTCTAAATCCAGTATACTCTCTGTCTAGTGTACTCTGTCTGTAGTATACTCTCTGTCTAAATCGGTGGACTCCCTGGTGCATTTTACGCAGTTGTTACTTGCTTGGTAAAAAAAAATACTCATCAGTGATTTCTCAAAAATCGATTGTAGAAAACGAAGTATAATGCACAAAAATATTAAAAATGCGGATAATTCAATAAAAACACTTATAGGATCTTACCGCTCGATTAGGCAATTCTCTCTAATATGCATTATAAACCCCTCGCAAAATCCATTTCTGAGGTAAACATTGATGAGGTAAGTTGCCTAAAAATACATTCAAAGAAATAAAGTAGGCAAAAAGGGCATTGTCTGGATTCTAGTTGTAAGGAATAAACGCATTTTTTGGATCGGAAAATTGTCCAGCATTTTTATTGATTTAGGTTTATAATTTAACTAGAGGTAATACAGACTTTCTCGTAGCAAATTTTCTAATTTCTTTGGTGTGGGCTGGCTTTAAGATCTTGCTCCATTCTCTGGCCAGCTGCCATCTATCGTCACCCAAATACACTTTTTGACATTTTCTCAACTTTTTGCTTTCCTAATAGTACAACCGAAATATTGCTTCAAGAATATTAAAGATGAGTAAAACCTCGCTCTCAATAGAACTTTACATTGAAAAATTTAAAGCCGTTTTTAAGAAAATAACGATTAAGCATTACTGTAAATGCGAAATTTGAGGCTAATTTTCACAGCAATCTTTTGTGTTTTCGAAAAACTTTATTGAAAGTTATTTGAAGCACTTCCACTCACAAATGCAATAATGTATACAAATAGATGTAAATGTGCATACTAACGGCGTGAGATATATTTTAAAAAAATATTATTGTGTGAATTTGTAAAAAAAAACAAAAATCTACACCAATATGAACTTTACGTCATATTAAACAGTGCAATTAGCCCTATCCATTGGAAAAGTTTGCAGCAAAAAAATTGAATCCATTTTCGAGAACATGGCGTTTAAACGTTTCTGAAAATGCGGAATTTTGAGCTCATTTTAACAGAAAACTGTTGAGTTTTCGAGAAACTTTATGTCATTATTTAAAGCACACTCATAAGTACAATAATGTGAAGACATTTTCTCTAATGTAAATATTCCCAACGTGAGAGATAGGTCAAAAAAATTCCATTTTTGTACTTTTTGAAAAAAAAAAAAAAGAATAGAGTAATATGACGTTTATGTCATCGTATAGGGTTCATTTGGAACTAACCCTACCAAAAATTTAAAGAAAAAATTTGGAGTCGTTTTGGAGAAAATCTTGTTTTATATTTTTTTAAATTTGCAAATATTGCACGCACTATTGCACGAAAACTACTAAAATTTTCAAAAAATGTACCTGGCCTTAATGAAAGAACTACTTATGGAAAATAAATTTTATTTGTAGAAAAGTCCCTTTCTTCAATATTATAGTTGTAGGAAGACGCCGGTAAAAATTCAAACTTTTGCAATTTTCGAAAATTCAGAATTAATGGTGAAAATCGGATCTATGCTACCCTTAAAAGTGTATTTTACTCTATTCTTACAATAAATTTAAAGAAAGCATTTGGAGCCGTTTATGAGAAACTTTGTAAAATGTCCGGGGGGCCTCATGTATTATACCCCCAAATTTTAAAGAATGTTTTTCAAAATTTCAAAGCCTCAACTAGATCCAGATAGAAAGGGGTTTCTTTAATTTGGAAAAGATAGTTCGTGCGTTTTAAGCGCTAGTAATGAACACAGGCGGAAGGTCGGACAGACGGACTGACAGACAAACAGACAGACAGACAAACGGACGGACGGACGGATGGACAAACGTTTTGAAAAACAACACTTTTTCGGTATCAGGGGACCCCGAAACGTGTATTTCCGTTGAAGTCTCGAAATTTACATAACTTTCTCTACACTACGTATATTACTCCGTATAAACGTATGTATACGAGAAAGTAAAAATGATGACGCTGTAAAACAAAACTAAATATGCATGTCAAATGTAACCAGCAACACTCAGCAGCATTTTTTCTTTTTTAATCTATATAGTTTAATAACTCCTAAACAAAGCGTTCTAAGGCATTAAAAACTAAAATGTTAATGCCAAAGGCCTCAAAGAAACGTTTCTCACACCGTAATCTAAAGGATGAGATCTTCTTCAATGTTCTATTTCATTTTTGCTGGTCCGGCGCTTATCGATTTTACCCCACCTGCTCAGAAACATGCAGACTCTGCAACTAAATGTGAATGGAGGGTCAGTGTGCAGAGACAGACAGACTAGAGATGTGAATGAGAGGAACAGAGAAGATAGATAGATAGATAGATAGATAGATAGATAGATAGATAGATAGATAGATAGATAGATAGATAGATAGATAGATAGATAGATAGATAGATAGATAGATAGATAGATAGATAGATAGATAGATAGATAGATAGATAGATAGGTAGATAGATAAAATAGATATAGATAGATAGAGAGAGAGAGAGAGAGAGTGAGAGGTACAAGATCTGCGGGGTCCGCTAGTAGTATAATAAATGTTTCGATTATCTGGGGGTTGTGAAACCTAAGCACGAGCCGTCAGTGTCGCGCCGAGCTAATTTGCGCCTTTGTGCCGCCCCGCGACCCAATGGTTTATTTTTTGTTACATAGATTTCATTTAGCTTATACAGACTTCATTTATAATACATACATAATTTAGTTACAATGTGTACCTACTAAATGCTGACATTCATATTTAATTTATGTTATTACATACAGACGTTAATTTTTCGAGGTTTAAGTTGCACAAAGTCTCTAGCTGTCATTTACATCAATGCTGTTTCAAATATCTTTTACTTTCTCGTATACATACATACATTATTCTCATCACTTACACACATCACATTTGGGTGATCTTTATAGTCTACCAGCTCGACTTGCCAATAGCTCTTGGGGAGTATGGCATGAAATTGCGGGACTATTTGTTCCCTATGACACTCTGCGTCGCACTTCACTATCGACCCACTTTAGAACCGTCTGAAGGGGCACGCGCACTGCTGTTCCTTCACGGGCACTTTGGATATGAGTAGGGAACGGATTTCCATGTAAATACATGTTTTTAAAGGAACTAGATACCTGCATTCAATAATATTTCTTTGAGTTTACAAGATATTCTGAATGATTTGGAACTATTTTTATTTTACATATTTTTACATATTTTGTAATTACACATATTTACATACTTTACCTACTACTACATATTTCGTCACATTTTAATATATTTATACGTCAAAACGGAACATTTCAGATGCGCATTTGAATTATATGTTACGAAATCATCTTTCTTAAAATCAAATGTAATGCTGGGTTTCTATGACCACGATATCTTCACCATAATTGTCACCCACTCCCCTCACTTACGTGTGCTCTGAGTCAAGAATGACCGGATTTCTGTGAACAAAAGTAATTTCAACCACGATTCTGCTCATGTTTCAAACAGCACATTCGTTACTCGATCGAAAATTAACATTTTTTTAAACTGAAAATTGTCTTACGCGCTGTTCGATTGGGGGGGGGGGTATAATCCCCTCGCCCTCGATCCAACACTGGCTACATGGTACTACTATTCACTGAAACGCTGGCTTCTCGTAAACATTGTAATATATACTATGAACGTATTTTGTATTTCGAAAGAAATTCGTATGTGTGGTGAAATCTAGTGTAGAATTACTGCTGTAGAGGTAGAACCAACTTTCAGTCACTCCGAAAGCTTGTTAAGAACCGATTGGCGACGTTCTATGCTCGGAAAATGCTTATAGAGAACAATTTTAAACACAATAATGATTTTTAATTTTACATATTTTTTATTTTTTCTTACATATTTCGGAAAAAATAAGTACATATGTATGTACATATTTTTTTTTAAATTGAGTATAAATTCAATCTTGATCAAAATTTTCTGTTTTTATTTTTCACATTCGCAACTCCACATCGAGTAACGAATGTGACATGGGTTCTAGAGTTAAATGAATATCTAAAAAAAAGTGGAATTAAATTTTTCTGGGAAAAATGTGAAAAAATTGAAATAGTATATTGTGTAGTATGGTAGTACCTAAAGTGTTACGGTCGATTTCGAGAAATGAATGTAAATAAACTTTCGAATCAACCCTTAAAATGAGGCCGATTTACATTAGGTCTCCCTAAAAACCCCTCTAAAAATGCATCAAAGTCCAAACTCGGCCCAAATCTTGAAAATGTACGAAACTGACCCGAAAAAAATTCGACCAAGTCGGGTCGATCCCTCTAACAACCGACCAAAAATACATTTTAAACATTAAAAAATGAACAATTTTTTTAAAAAATAAAATGTAGGTAAATAAAAATTAGAGGTTTCTTACAATAACCAAACAAGTCCAAAATTCCATATTTTGAGACATTTCACCAAATTTGTTCCTACAATTGGTACTATCTGCTGGGATATTTCCTTTCGGCAAGTGACAAATAATAATAATAATAATAATAATAATAATAATAATAATAATATTAATAATAATAATAAACACATTGAAAGATATATGGCATGGGGAAAATCTAGATCATTACTATGCATGTCTATGCTATGAAGTTTTGGGTGCCTCCTGAAAAATTTTGAATTTGAACTGGTTTGGTTCTTGTAAGAAACACTTCAAAAGTTTAATGTGTAAGAGATCGCTTCATGTAGTGAGTGTCCCATGGCACATTCCTATGGAATAACGGAGAATTACTCCCCAGCGCAAAGTGCTCAACGCCCCCAAGTGCCTTGAAGACGCGTTGCGTCAACTTAGTCGCAACAAATAAACAAATTATGGTTATTAAAAATTGTAATTTGCAGCAATTACTGCAAGAGGCCAATAGTTAACAAAATTTTACTTTTTCAGTAGTAAAGTGAATGAAATGATCTTTTTGCCTATGCTTTATTAAGGAGAACGAGAAACCCTCAAAACGTATAAAATATTAACCTGTAATATACATAGTTGTTATATTTTCGAAAGAAACCAATAAAAGCAAGTAGCACAAAGAAACCAAAATGAAACAAACAATAATAAGAAAATTCCCCCTTTATGAATGTATTTAACCCTTAATCCTTCATCGCAAGTCTTCCACTTCTGAAGATATGAAGAACATGGTTTCTCTCTAAGCACTCCTATATTTTATTTGAAAGTGTTGAGTATTTAAAATATTTTAAAATATGCGGTTTTACCACATAGGGGTTTTACTGCAGTGAGTGTAAAAAGTATGCGTACACCAATGCGTTTTAATAGTATTTTAACTATTATGCAATAATTAACTTACAATCAATACGTATTTTCATCATTATATTAACCTAAGTGTATGGACAAGTTAATAACAAAATCAGCAAAAAACACATGTGCAAAGCAGATAGAACTGTTGAAACTTCCTGAAATGTGAAATCTCGGGATGCAAAAGGTATGCGAACAGCAAAGACAACTGTAACCGTGTTACCTCCCCTCCGCCTGATCCATGGGAAATTTGTGACTAGGAAGGGTAGACAACAGTGGTCTTGCATAGTATTTGATAGATAATTGACAGACGTCCGTGTGTTTGATAGAAAGAAGAAATGGGTCGCAAAGGGAAGGAAACGTCATTGGAAAAGAGGTCATCAGGTTGCATAATCTATGGAAATCGTTGCGGGAAATTTGTTAGATTTTAAACAGACCAAAGAATACCATTCAGGGAGTCATTGATAGGTTTAGTGTAAGGAAAACATTGGAAAACGTGAAAAGACTTGGACGTCCAAAGAAACTTAGTGGAGCAGGTGATCGTGCAATTCAACGGAATGTGAAGATAAATCCGCGATTAAGTGTATCAAAAATATCCGAGTGAACTATTGCAAATAAATTTATGTGAGAGTACTGTACGAAATGTTTTGAGCTAAAGTGTCTACCATGGAAGAGTAACAAGAAGAACATATTATGTGAAGTCAACAGAAGTAAAGGTTAGAGTTCGCAAAAAAAAAACACGTAAATAACACGAATGAGTTTTCGAAAAATATTATTTTTATCGACGAAAGCAAATACAACATAATTTTTTTCAGATGAATGATTTTTTTTACTTTTTGTTACACGTAATTAAACCATTTTTTGTAGAAATCCTTAGGGTACGAATACTTTTCATACTGTTTGCAATGGTCACGGAATAAGTAAGTAGTCGATTGTGGTGCTGTTTCATAACAGGCTGTCCAAATATGTTCTTTGATTGTGCTGCACTCTGTGAGCGTACTGGTCTTGAAATGGTCTTTGATATCTTGCGTGGTTGCTTGCTTGCTTCTCACTCGCAAGCTTTGGTTGGTTGGTTGCTTCGGGTTGCTTGAGTTATACTCGTTATACTCTTTGGGTTGCTTATGCTATGCTGACTGGTGCTGGACTGCTGGCCTATGGCCAGTAATTGCATACGTGGTTTCTGTCACTCGCATTGCAGTTCCTTGTTATATTGAATTTGTATTCATCGTTACCTGAAGATGGTGTTACACAGTTTGTAGATGCAGTAAATGGAAAATGGATGTTGTAATTGTGAAGGAAGTGGCCTTTCTTGAACATTGCTCCTCGTGCTGATACGTAATTGGACCGGCAGGTGTGTCTAGTGATAATGGCGAAGTGTTGAAAACTAGAAGAGTACTCTTTTTTATCTGGGAATCGTGCAGGATCGCAGTCATCATGTCGTCGTCCGCTGTGTACATATTGGACGTGAAGGGGAAAGTGCTTATTTCTAGAAATTACCGGGGTGATATTGATATGGGGGTTATAGAAAAGTTCATGGGCCTTCTCATGGAAAAAGAGGAGGAAGGAATGTTAACTCCAATACTGCAGACGACTGAATGTACATTTGCTTACATTAAATACAATAATTTATATATCGTATCAACATCAAAGAAGAATGCAAATATAGCTTTGGTATTTGTTTTTCTTCATAAAATAGTTCAAGTAATGATTGAGTATTTTAAAGAGTTGGAAGAGGAAAGTATTAGAGATAATTTTGTTATAATTTATGAATTGTTGGACGAGCTTCTTGATTTTGGTTATCCTCAAACTACTGATAGTAAGATTCTCCAGGAGTATATAACTCAGGAAGGTCATAAGCTTGAAATACAGCCAAGGATACCTATGGCTGTGACTAATGCAGTTTCTTGGAGATCAGAGGGCATTAAATATAGGAAAAATGAAGTATTTTTAGATGTAATAGAGTCTGTTAATTTGTTGGCAAATGCTAATGGCAATGTTCTTAGAAGTGAAATTGTGGGTGCTATTAAAATGAGAGTGTATCTGTCAGGTATGCCAGAATTGCGGTTAGGTCTTAATGATAAAGTACTCTTTGAAAGTACTGGTAGAGGAAAATCAAAATCAGTTGAGCTAGAAGATGTCAAATTTCATCAGTGTGTTAGATTATCCAGATTTGAAAATGATCGTACAATTTCATTTATTCCACCTGATGGTGAATTTGAATTGATGTCATACCGTCTTAATACACATGTAAAACCTCTCATTTGGATTGAATCAGTTATTGAGCGACATGCTCATAGCAGGGTAGAGTATATGATAAAGGCAAAATCACAATTTAAACGTAGATCTACAGCCAATAATGTGGAAATAGTTATACCTGTACCTGCTGATGCTGATTCTCCAAAGTTTAAAACCACGATTGGAAGTGTGAAGTATGCTCCTGAACAGAATGCCATTACATGGACAATAAAATCCTTTCCAGGTGGAAAGGAATATTTAATGCGTGCCCACTTTGGCTTACCTAGTGTAGAGGGTGAAGATATAGAAGGGAAACCTCCTATACAAGTAAAATTTGAAATTCCTTATTTCACAACCTCTGGAATTCAGGTAAGATATTTGAAAATCATTGAGAAAAGTGGGTATCAAGCTTTACCATGGGTGAGATACATAACACAAAATGGTGATTATCAACTTCGTACCAGCTAAAATGTGTTGCAGCTGGTAAAAAATCAGTATCACAAATCAATGGCAATTGGGCATATTTTATCTTGTTATGAACAACTGTAAATAATTCTTAAGATATACTAACAGTTTTATTTTTTGCTTTCATTATGCCTAGACTAGGTTGTTATTGTATTTTTGGACTGTAAAACAGTATTACATTCCAAAACTGAGATGAATTGACTGTAATTTGCTATTATCCTTTATTGCTTATTGAAGTGAATATTGGAAGATGAATTCATTTATTGTAAATATTGCCTGATCTTTGATTTGTCAACATTGTGAAATAAATTATGTTTATCATTGTTTGCCTTTGTATTATGTATTTCAAAATGAAAGAACAAATTTTCAATAGAAATAAAACTTTATACTAGAACAATGATTTTCTTTATGGCTTTAAATGTTTTTTTCTTTGGTTTCAATGTAATATTTGTGCGTGACTAGAGTTATTACAGAGCATATGGAGAATTTAATTTTGAAGTTCCCAGAAACTAGACAAAGTTTCTTAAAGCTAGGCAAATTTAAAAATCTGGGAAATTCTTGCTGTGTAATAAACACTTCAAAATTAGTATATAGTTGATTGTTTATTACTCAAAGAACTAACATATACAAAGTAAAATGGTTGAATAATAATCATATAGATCAATGTAGGTTTTAGTTCTTATTCTGTACAACTGGTTGGTGTAGTAGCTAACATTAATCACAAAATACTGTAGTAAATTGGTGTTTCTGTGAAGGTATTTGAACTAACATTGTATCAGTGGAAGAAGTCCTCCAAATTTCGCTGTCATCTAAAATTTGTTGATAGAAAAGCCCTGGTATTGGTATAAAAGACTCTTTGAAAAAAACTATATGGGTTTAATGAGAGATCGTTAATGTGAAATCTTACAAAACAAGGTGCACAATAGGCATTTTTTTGTAATTTATTTCTTTGAGAATTTTTTTAACAATACACAGTAACTATAATTTTTTGATACATAAGAATAGGAATTACACCAGAAATGTTTCTATTCACAATTTTGTAGTTTGCAAAAAGTATCACATTTTCAATTTTCCATAATTAATATTCTTAAATTGAAAAGTAAACCTCGCGCATACCTTTCCACATAAGAGGGTTTCACAACCAAAACATCACATTTTTATCCATTAAACTCCATTACACAGATAAATGTTGGATAAAGGACAGTCACATTCATTTACATATGGTTTGGTCCATTAAAACATACAGTTTAATATGCACAATAGCTTCAACAAGGAAAGATATGTCTCTGTAGAGCACAGGTAATTGTTTACATTTAATTTACTTACATGCCTAACACATGAAATAATACACACTGCTGAATATGATCCTTAAGTATTGTTACGAATCATGTTCCATGTTTATTTTATAGAAACAGTATCAGAAAATAAATAATTGTTAACTTGCACTGGGTGAAACTTCTGAGACAACTCAGCCCAGGCGAACAAAATAACTTGTTTCAAAGGAATGTAATTATAAAATGAATACTTCACAAACTTACATTAATGGATAAAATCTTCAATCACATTTGTCTTTCCTTTTTGCCTGTATAAATGAAGTGAAAACAAGTTTGAACTAAATGAATCATTGATAAAAAGGAATACCTTAACTACTTATGGAGCAAACATTTTTCTACAGGATATCCAAATGTCTGAAGGATATTTTCATCCAAGCATTCTATTGAATGAAAATTGTAGATTTTGCAGTGCAGAAAAATGTTTTGAAGACTAAATGAATAATACTTTTAAATGCACAATTCACAGAAGTATCAATAAGGAGCAAAGTAAAATTTGATAACAAATATATTCTAAAATCATATTGGTTTTACCAGGGGTGGATCCAGTGGCAAATTGGGGTGGGGGAGGGATTGTTGTATTTATAATTATGAATAGTAGCATAGCTTCAGCTGTCATCTGGGGCAAAACTAACGGTATCACCTCACTGCCCATAAATATAAAAGTATCTCTTACTGAATAGTTTATAAATTATTTAATAAAAATAAATTTTATTTATAATATATTAAAACCTGTATGTAATTCAGAGTAATCGAAATATAATTTTTAAATAAATGATCTAAAACAAAGTTTAACTAATTAACAAATGCATGTTGTTATAAAAACACTTTTCAAGATTTAAGGGCAGCAAACTTGTGTATAACTTCATAAAAATCTAAGCTTATTGCATATAATTTTGTTAGTATTACTTATTTCCATGAACAGTTCATTGATTAAGATAAAATAATCACTGAATATATATTTTTTAAATAAAATCACTAAAATTTTTTAATTCCCTCTAACTTGACTGCTGATAAACTTGGCTTATACTGCAATATGATTTATTCTTTTTAATAATTATGCGAAAATACATTTGCTTCAAAGTTTAGACAATTTAAAATTAAAAGAACGAAGGGGAATTTCCCCCTTGGCCTTTTACAAAAGATTTATATTTGAATGTATCAAAATGTACTAAAAATTTGGAAATGATGACTATTTATAGAAAAGAAACTTTATCAGAAAAATTCTCATTGCATGGTATTCTGATGTCTGCAAGAGAGATTAAAAACTTGGTAGTTATTATTATACATTTTAGTATGAAAAAAAGAACAACCGAAATGTAGGAGTATCTACTAAAATACAAACAATCCATCCTCAAAAATCTTAGGCATTAAGTGAATGTCAATTGTTCAGAGTAAAAAGCTGCAAAAGTTCTAATTTGTTGACATAAAAACTCTCCCTTTGTTTTTAGCATAGTATAAATTTACAATATTGCCTTGAATATTAGTGGTGAAAATAGCATCTCGTTCAATAAATATTTCTCTCAAAATGTTTTTTGCAAACTGACTTATGTAGTGATTGAAGCTCATCGACCTGCAATGAATTTGAAAGTAATAAATGCTCTAATCAAGCTCTGCAGCACAAACATCACATTCAAGGATTGGTACATCAGATGAGTCTCCTAACATGTTCCAAATTCAGGTACATACAATTATGCATTCAACACAAGTTTTTCTGTAAATAACTGAATATACAATAACGTTTGGAAGATTTTTCTTGCAGAAACTTGCGAAGGGTCAAGTAACATCAGATCTATTTTTGTCACAAAGTTCCAAGTTTACAAGTTAATACATAATTTCATTTTTTAAAAAAAACAAGTTTCCATATCAATTCCAGAAGTCAAATATGTTTCTATGTAATGGTTTCTTAGAAATAATGCATAAACTAAATAATTAACGTTTCTCCCACTGACAAGGAATGTGCAATGTTTTTGGTTTTTATATTACGTACAAACAATTCATAGAAATATTACTGTTACAAAGATATTGTTACCAGTTTAGAATTTGTGTTATTTAAAGATCTAATGTTTTCTACAGAATAATTTTCCTTTTCATCAGAACTATGAAATTGTTTTTAGATAGACTTCAAATAATGGCAAACGTATTAATTTACCAAATTAAAATATAAAGTTAAACAATGGGCAATTTTTAAAAAAATAATTGAAATTAGGAATTTCCTCTCAATGTATGTTCATTAAGAAAGTGTTGGATTCTATCCAATGTCATTTCAAGAAAGAAAAAAAAAATTGATTAGATCAGAAATCAAAATCTCAACTTTGGAGACTATCTTATATTAAATTCCAAATGTGTACTTCAGATTACCTTCAGGGATGTCAGTCACATATTATATATACAGCACAGATTTATGTTTGAAAAGCTACTCTTTGTATCCAAAATTACTTCTACATGGATGAAGAAAAAGAATTAAGATGAAGGATTAGCTTACATTTAGGAAATGACTAGCATTTGCTGTGCAGGAATTGTTTGCAACTATTTTGATTATATAAAACAGCTTTAGGGATGTAGAATTTGAATAAGTTCAAAAGCAGGTGCAATGCTCACAGAAGGCTTGTGTTCATATTGCAGAAATATGATACAACTCAAATTAAAAGTACTTAATATACAAAATAATAATATCAATATCACAAATAAAAACAGATTCAACTCCAAAGTACAACACTTGCTTACAAAAGAAAGCAAAATTGACCAATCTGTTCCAACGTTCACCATTAATAGGCATTCTGTTTGTAGTACCCTCATCCCCACACACATTTTTTAATTGCACATCAAATGTATGGTACAATATCAATTTCTCACAATATACTTGTATTTTATTCTATCCATGATCTTGGAGCCATTGATTAGCATTTTATTATAAGTATAATGGTAACTATATGGAATGTTCCAGAATTCCTGCTCGTCTTTTCTCAATCCAATTTCCTGCCTCTAAACCATTACACTACCATTTAGGTGGAAATTCTAAGAACCTCATGAAAAAGCTGTTGAAATGCCTTGTCAGAAAAACTCATCAGGCAGTCATCAGTCTTATAAGATTCTAGTTTTAGCACATTGTATACCTGACGACAGTGGCTTTTAGTTCAACACTGCATTTTATTGACTAATTTTGGTGACTATTGTATGAACAAAGTAGTGATGCCATTAGATGTACACATCTGTCTTAAAACATTCTATCAGCATTTAAAAATGTCTATCTCAAAAGCAGCAGAGCTAAGTGACTTACAAACCATGAGATTATTTTTGACTGTAATGCAATTACTTATAAAGCAGTGGGTTCTGAACATATGGCTAACCTTTTTGAGTTTCAAATCTATCAAGGAGAATTCAGACTTGCATTATTAACCAATGCATTGATATGAGCATATTATAAATTACCGTTAAAGGAAGCAACAAATTTTGAAGGAGAAAGAAAGGAAAAAAAAAAGTGTGTATACATATACATATATACACAAACAATTCTCAATTTTGCAGACTAAATGATTTGCTTAGCTCAACTACTCAATGTTCTTTTCATTTCTATGAAAAATGCAAAAAGGATTTTCACTAACTGATATTCAAAATCTTCAAAAGAAAACCATGTCAAGGAAATCTTTAACTTATTTAATATAAAATTTAATTATGTTGACTATCATATTTCAACATGGACAATTCCATAATGTGAATATTTTTGGTTTCCTAATTACTTTTATCAATATAATTTTTTTTAGTGTTGACCAGCAGCATCTGAGTCACTTACACAATGTGTATTAGAGCAACAATTCCTTATGTAACATTATCAAGATACGTAAATATTATATTTCTTAGAGGGGAAATGTCAAGAACAAGCAAAACATTGATAAATTCCCACACAAATACATCCCTTTTCCTTTTCATATCTAAAAGTCTGCAATCGAAACTGATACTCATGTTAAATTATTGCACTCCTAGTGTAACAAGGCCACAACTTCATTTCACAGGAGAGCATTTGGAAGTTTTCTAGAGGGAGATTTTTTGCATAGCATGTAATGGAAAACAAGGCATCTAACAATAGGTGTATCTAAATTCTTCAATTTTTCAGAGATGTGGCCCTCTTGCGTTAGGGGTGAGTTGTTCTCAACTACTGGAGATTTTTCTTTCACTTCAGAGAATGAGATAATACAGACATACTTCTAAAAGTATGTTTTAATAAACGTTATATAAGGAATTAATGCTGGAAAAGTATTTCCTTCTCTCTGGTTTTCATTACATTCTCTTTTACTCATAATCTAAACAATGTATATCAAATGTAAAGCATTAAAAATTTCTAATAATTAAAATTTGACATGTACATTTTTAAATGCACATTATTAATATTGCATTGCATAGGATATCAATTAATGTGATCAGTATCCATTTTTTGGATGAACAAATTTTATACATATTAAGCAAGTGCGTTAACACTTGCACACACACAAGCAATATCACATATCACAGTGAAATAAATTACTTACATATTAGAGAACAGATGCCACAGAAACTCTTGCATCACTCTTGCATAACACATTAAACCCTTATGAAAATAATTGACATTTAAAAATAATTCAAAAAATAAAAATATACAGAAATGTCCTACATCATTCTATTGTTCTTCAATGAGATCAAATAATGAGTGAAATGGTAAGACCACTATTTAACATATTTGTATATAATTGTAAGTTTACTCTTGTGTGTGCCAACATGTACACAGGAGCATTAAGAAACACATTTAAGATCTGAACCGCTCAATTAGATATCAAAATTTTCGTTCCCAATGAAATACAAATTTACATTTAAAATTAATACATAACTTTAACTGAGAGTAGTGAGATTCATTTACATGGCAAAACCTTATATTTAAGGAACTAATTTCACAAACTCTGCAAAGAATGGCCCTGTGATCCACTTCAAATGCATTATTATTTGAGGGAATTTCCCAACATACAGATATTCTAAACAAAAATAATTTTATTTCAATTCATATCACATTGGAATACATTGCATTTAAAATTTCTTTTGACTGTCAACTAGTGGAATTACCATTTCCAAACTGAAATCATAACTGTATATTTGAAACTGATTTTTAATAAAGGATGATACTAATATAATAATCATATACTCATTCAGCATACCTATGTTTATCAGATCAATAATTTAATTTCAACAATTAAGATAACAGCAACACTTATTTTAACAGTCAACATTGCATAACTTCATGACAACAAAAATATCTCATTTTAATTCTGATTCACAACCTTAAAACCTCTGTAAATCAGAATTCACGTAAATTTCTATTTGAAATTAAATCAACAAAGAAAAAGAGGAAGTGATGCAGTGAATAGCAATACAAGCAACCTCCCAAACTAGTTTACCACAAATCAGAGAGAAAGACAAGTTACAACACTGCCATAAATTTCAGCACATTGAATCCACTCAGCTCCCTGACTTTATGGAATAGCTTCCAAGCAATCCCTGATGTGGGTCCAAGTCTGTAAACCCTGCAATCAAATTTACCTTGTGAGCAAAGAATTTTACAATAAAAGAAGCACATCGACAGTTTATAATACCAGCATGATGATCAATAAAAAAAATATTAGTGGCGCACAAAGTAAATAAGTTCAAGATATTAACCAGTATTGGACTGGGAAGGGAGAAGAGCAAGGGCCCCCCCCCCAAACATATTTTATTTCTACTCCATTTTGCAACACAATTACCACACCAATTGTTTCGCTTACAAAGGTGAATTCCCTTCATGAATCTATTTTTTTTATTTCAGTCTATAATATCTTGAAATAAACAATTTTTTAGTTTCTTTAAAATATTTATAGGATAATTATATTTTTATTAACTCTAATGTTAAGTAAGAAAACATACCTTGCGACACATTTTCACCTGTAATACAACATAGCCAGCCAGGGTTTCACGGAGATCAATAACCTTTTGATGCTGGAATCGTTCAATATCAATTAAGGCATTAGCAGCAAAATCACTGGAAACAACAAACAAATAATTAGAAACATTAACATGTAAATATTCATAACTGATAAAAAACTTCACTTCAAAATCATACTTTAACTCTTCCTGAGCATTTCTAATACTGCTTTTCCCTTCTTGAATTCTCTGGTCCAATAAATTCACTTTCAACTCACGAACTTCATCTGTGTCAGTTGACCCAAATAATCTGGTCATCAACCCTGTTTTGCCTAAATATGAAAAAAATAAATAAGAAATTATAAATCTTTAAGAATCACTGCCTGTAACACATGCATACAAGCTAATTAGTAAATTAAAAAGAAACACATACAACATTTACTTTGTTTCCATGCAACTTTCTTTATAAAATAAATTTTAAAGCATCACCCAAATTAATTGTAATTGCAAATAAATGGAATGGAATCTGGAAACAATTACATTTAGAAAATCACTAATCTGGTAAAATAAAGTATATTAACCCAAAAAATTTTTTAATTAATATCTCAGGTTAGCAAGAGAAAAACCATGCAAAAGCTCCAAACTCATTTTCGTTATTCGCATATACGACAAACTAGCAACAAAGTTCTTGTTTCAATTTATCAAAGTTCAGGCAAACTAACTTTTCATAGCGTCTGTTAACATCATACACAAAAATAAATTCATAGAAGTTACAAACCCATGACCTCGTAAATAAAAAAGAACATAACACACTGTATATTATTGAAAACCAAATTCTAACTACAACAAGCACCAATTAGATGCACAACTGTCATGCCATTAAGTCACACATGAAAAAAATTACCATCAAACAAAACTAATTACAGAGAGAAGAGAAATGCTCAAGATATCATTATTTCCAAGAAATATTTTCAAAATCAAACTAACTTTGGGTCATTGAGATTGATGATGTACAGCAATATGCATATATTGAACTAATATAGCAAGAATAAAATGCATATGCAAAAGAAATGGCATTTTATGTTTTATATCATATGCTTCATACAGTGTATGTGCATATAAATCTAAATGCTTCTTTCTTAAAAATTAACAGTTGCTAAATTGAATCTTAATTTTGCAGAGAACCAATAATTTAAAAATTGCGTTAATATTATACAACATAAAGCACTGAACTTAAATTGAACTACTTATAATGCTCCTTTCATAATAAGCTATCATAATTGATTTCAATATCTTAAATAACAACACAAATTTTTAAACATAACTTATGGAATTTATTGTAATAAAAGTAGTATTCTAGAGACGTTTCAGGTCACAGGTTTAGACTTGCTTTAACTGAAAATGACAAAAATAAATAAATGAAATAGTCCTATTAACATATTAAAATTTAACAAAATTTTTATATTAAAATTAGAAAAAGAAAGATCACACATTATTGATACATTCTAAAGTTTAATCCATGTATTTTAAAGAACAATTTTTAGAATGTTTAAGAATTATTGAAAGCATTATCTGTTCTTTCTAATTTTAGTACAAACATTTGTCAATTTAATGAGTTCCATTCCATCCAATTTACTGTTATTTCAGTTAATATATGCTTGAAGACTAGTCTAAACTTAAGATCCGAAACATTGCAGAATATATTTCTTACAATAAATTTCATGATTTAAGATTTTAAAAAAATTGTTTCATTATTTGAGAATATTTAAAATTAATTACGGGTGTGTGTTGTAATAAAAGGAATATTATAAGTGGATCAATCTAAAAAGACAACCAATAACCTGAAGTATTATTGTAAATTGAACATAACTACACAACGAAGTTTATGTATTGCATCAAGTATTATCCAAACATCAGTATAACAAGAATAAAAATTTCCTGTTGTTCCAAAACCTTTTGATGACATTCAAATGCATCAGTCGTACATACTATGTAACAACAATATGTGAAACTATTGTTTTTGTTCCTATATATTGTAATGGAAATATAAATTAAAGGTACAATTCTTTTCCTAGTTTTCTTTTATACTGATTAATTGCAATAACAAAAGTAAGTTTTTAAATAGGATCATGACATTTGTCAAATGCAAGGGAACCCTTTATGCTTTTGGGAAGAATTTGCACTGGAATTAACAGATGTATTAAGGCTATAAATGCATTACCCTCACATTTATGGCCAATATGCTTTCAATAGTGCCACTTATTCTTGAGCAATGAAGCCATTCACATTTAAATCATGCGAAATGTAGTATTTGGTGCACAATTAAGTCATGCCAATAAACAATAAGCAACTTTATTTACGAATTTACTTCAGAGCACATTTCTAATATTGAATTGGTCAACAAATTCTATTGAAAACAATAGCTTCAGGCTTATGTTTTTAACTGTAGCCTACACAATATATGTTGTCCACCTTTCTGCACGTTGTCTTTTTCAGTGGTACGTGAAGCTACAGCGCTTTCTGCTCTTTCCAAATGATACTGTAACATTTCTTGGCGTCGACATACAGACTGTAATGCACCAGCAAAGAAAAGATACTCTTTCAACTGATCAGCAAAAAGTTCCTCTTCCTCTAGTGGAATGTCAATACCTGCAGCGTATGAATCAAGGTAATGACCTGCTTTCTGAAAGAAGAAAACAAATGAGTCGCATGAATGTTGACACAGAATGCTGGGATATTCACCTGATTTTCAGAAAGCATCCTTGTAATGTGTATTGAAGCAGGGAAATAAGTAAATAAGATATTGTGCAAGATTCTCACAAGTATCTTAAGATACACATGAAATAAACTAAACCAGGAAATGGTATTTACTAAATCAAACGACAAACCTGCAAACCATCACCCATTTCTTTTTCTTTAGCACTCCATTCACTGAATATACGCCCATAATTGGCATGTAATTTGTGAATACCATACAAGCGTTCCACCATTCTGGCTCGAACACGCAACAAATTGCTGAGATTGCTCTGAAGAATAAAAAAATATATTATAATTATTTGAAGATGTCCCTGTTAATTTGGAATTACAAAAAAATTTTTTTGGCAATATAGTTTGAATATAAATAGGAAGGAAGAAACATTATTAAAATAGTTTATGAGTAAATAAATAATGACCCTTACCCCTAATACCCCTTACCCTAAATAGTGACCCTTACCTGCAGCTCATTGCCGTAGTTCTTTATAGCTTCAAATCTCTTATCTGGTTGCTTTAATCTAACAGAAACACTAAGAGCTTTCAACTTTGATTCTGCTAATTGCAGATATCCTACAACAAGTAACATAAGACACCATGACTACAAATTTTACCAACATTTTAAAACCAATAAAAATATAACAAACTAAAAATATTCATAATTATACCCGTTTCTTTAATACTTTCTCGCCAACCTTCTTCTTGTTGTAAAAATCCAATGAATAAGTGGTCATGTGATATAACAGGATGAGATGCAACACGGAGTAAAAAGTTCTAGAAAATACAAACCAAGTCATCAGTCTAAGAGTACGGAAATGTCTTTAAACATTTCAAAGTTACATTAAAGGTATTTAAAAAATAGTATAGTACTGGGGGTTATTATCATGAATTACCCAAGTAGCATTTTCAACAAATTTATTTAACATTTTAGAGCATTTTTACCTAGCTTGTTTTAAGCCAGATCCTCTTTGTTCTCTTTAAAAAAAATTTTGTTGCTAAATGTTTGAATTACATAACTGAATATACAAAATATAGTATACCTCTAAACCTGCTCTTCGACGATCAACGAAGTCTGGATCAAATGTATCTGAAGCAACCTTCTGCCATGTATACATCACTTTCTTTTCAGGCAATGGTGGTAATACAACATATGGATATGTTACTTCCAAGTAAGTCCTCAGGAGTTCAAACTCACTATAGCGTCGCCACAATGCACTTATTTTACTAAATGCTCCATTAAATTCAGGGTCTGTGACTCTTTAACAAAAATTTAAAAAGTTAACCTGTAATAACATCAGAATATTAAGAAGACAAGTTTATTTGGTACTTACTTAGTTTCTATAAGATAAACTGTGTAGAAATCTCTAATGTTCAATGCTCCATTTTCTCTTTTCTCAGCTTCTATTACATTGATCTCCATATGGTCTAAAAGGGAATCCTGTAACACAGCCATATGCAGTATGCATGTGTAATAATGCAACAGATCTATGATTCGTAATTCTCTCAAATATAAGCGAGCAGAAAATACTTTTCCCACTTCTGCAAGTTCGGGGAACGCCCAAACTTGTCACAGTGTGTATAGATGTGTTATTTTATACAGAATGTAACCGACAAACACTTGAAATCATACAATATATGCAAATAATGTTTATTTAAAAGCGGTAATTGTCAGATACGAAAGGAAAATCTGACGTTTGGAGGGCCAAACAATCGGAGAAAATGCCCGATAATTATTTCCTCTAAATTTATGGAAATTGCCCCATATCGCACATCCAAACGAAAATAATACACAACACTTACCTTTTTCTCATAAACTCGAGATTCAAAATTCGCATTTCCTTTTTCTTGAAATCCTTCCTTCATTTTATTATCCTCCATCACTTCCAGGCTGAGGTGCCTCCCAATAGGTGTCACAAGTTAGCGAGTAGAGCAGGCTACCACAACACGCAGCTGTCACGTATCCTAAAAAGAATGCATGTGACAGCAATAGCCCCTACTTAAAATCCCAATAGAACCTGTGATGGACAAAGAGGGCGGGAAGATTCAAATCTATTTCTTATCAGCACAGATAAGGGTCACTGAAGTCAGCAATTTCATTCAAATAATGGTACCAGCACATGTTGGTGTCGGTAATTCCTTAGCACCAACAAACAATTTTTCTTTGAGAAAACTGTTCCCCGCAAAAAAGGCCTACTAATATGATAAAAAGCGACGTATGGGTTTACGCAACAAAAAGGGGGAAAATAATTTACGTCCCAATTAGCATGACAGTTCTACAATTAGGCCCATGTAATAGTTACGATGTAAAGAATATGGACTCAATAATAAATCGATTCATTACATTAACACTCTGAATTGGTATTTCAATTGGTATGCAATTCAAGTAATAAAATAAAGATAATATTTCATCTCGTACATCAATGAACTTCATGCTGAATTTTCTTCGCACAGTATGGCCGCTTCCGGTATAACGTTGAATTTGACAGGCGAGGTATTGCTCGTATTTTATAAGTTTTTCGCGTATAATAGTTAATCTTCAGTAATTCTTGTTTGTCTCGAACAGACTTATTGCTGTCGCTACAATATAGATAACTGGAACACTCATATAGATTGTTTGTTTAAATTTTAGGAATCATTAATGGGAAAGGTGAAGACTAATTTGTACAGTTCGGTGTTTCTTCCTGTCTCTTGTCAAGAGGTTGGTAAGTTTGGCGTATACTTTAATTTCGTTGCCATACACATGCAGTGATTTATGCGTCTTTGCAAATAATATGCAGGAACTGTCGTCTGCTTCGAAATCTTGTTCTTTAGATTTGTGTGGTAGGCTCGTTTACACGAAGTAGGTATATAACTATTGTCAATTTCTGTATTAGTATTGAGCGCCGGTATCCATTATCTGAAGCAAGAATCGTACTGTTATAACCGCTGTTCAAGTTGTTATATACTCTGTTAGTTCTGACACTTTGACAGTCAAGTGCAATGTGAAATATAATTTTAATTCACAAAATAATACATTTAAAACAACTTTTATATTTTACATAGGCACATAATCGATTTCTGATTGTGTTGTTTATTTTAAATAATATGCCCAAAGCTAGTTTACATATATTATTGGTATCCTTTGTATTTATTTCCCTGCAGTTGTCAGGTCTTATGTTTTCTCACTTCTCAAAAATATTTGTTTTTCATGTGGAGAGAATGTATTAGATGGCTTATATTACTGCAATAGGTATTTAGTATTATAAAGTATTGAAGTTTGAGATATATTAATATATTACAATTCATGTGTTCCTAAAATGTTTATGAATTAACTCCTTATGCTTTTAATACTCTTTGGAAATATTAGATTTGCGAATGTTAACAATACAAATTATATATTCCCAATGCTCTGACATACTCGATAATTAAAGTAAATATGTTTAGTGTAAATTTAGTGATGGTAGCGATGATCGCTTATACTTATTTTCAAAACTGATGAACAAACATAGGAAATTTATTGTGTTTTGTAGATATAATCATTATAAAATATTATCATAATATTTTATAGTAATGTTAAGTCGTTCAGATAGTCAATAGTTTGTGACGTTAATAACACATTTAAATGGAGATGTTATGGGTTCATTTGAACAATTCTATTTGGTGGAAACACAATGGTTTATTCAGTTTAATAACCATGTGAATTTTCTTCAAGTGATATCATTACTGAAAGAACTGTCATAATGTTGAATTAAAATGAAATGGAAAGCATAATTGTGTAAGAGAATAGAATAGAAACTTGTTCCAAGTCTTTTAGATTTTGAGAAATACGTAAAAATATTGTATTTAATTTCAATGAACTGGTTGGTTTTCATTCTCTTAACATTACATAAATCTCAAGCAAATTAACAAACTAAAAGAAACTGAGTTTATTGCTTTCAAAATGCTGCCATTGCCAAACTAAATTAAATTGAAAGCTCACTTCATAGGGAACCTATCACCATGTTCCTTAACCCTTTCGATATTATTTACTTATGTAGTGGCTTTAATTATGCAAAGTGGGAACCTTTACACCTGGTCTTTGAGATTAAGCGGTTGACCGGCTGCGGTGGACTGCTGTGAGCCTTTTTGTTGAGAGAAGTGAAAATCTCTGAAGTTGGCCGAGTTCCGCTTCCAATTTGATTGCCTTTTAATGTAAGGATTTTATTAATAGAGGATGTTGGTCTTTCTCGTTGATGTATGCCGATATGAGGGGAAGGTTTAGGGGGTGGTGTTCCCCCACTACGTCCGTAGTCGGGTCGAGGGAGGTGGATGGGAAGGGGTGGGGAGATCGCCCGGTCGGAGATTAGTCAGTATGGCGACGTCACGGAAATTGCCAGGGAATTTGTTATTTGCTGGAAAATAAAAACCTTATTCAGGTGAAAATCATGTAATTCGATTATTTTTAGGGAACAATTACTTTCAAAACTATTAAAATAAATGAACGCCGTTGAGACAATCGATAAAAATGGATTCTGAACGAGACAATGCTTTTGTAAGAAAATCGCTTTCTTATCAACTAACGTCTTCAGTATTACAGGTTTTGTGATACGTAGTATGCCCTGATCACTGTGAAAATTACTCAAATTAATTCTTAATAAACGCGAATCCTTGTATGCGACTTATTGTTTTTACTTTCGAAGTGAATGTTTATGTGAATAAACTAATGATGCTACACCGGCACATAGTCTTCGTATTATTGGTAGTGGTTACTTGATGTTACACTGTATTAGTACTTTATAGAAGTATTAATAATAATGCGAGTACTCCAGTAGGGTGCCGCCCTCCAGCTGGGACCAGCTCGAAGCTCCCTACTTTGACTTGACTTTCGACATTACACGCGCACGTTTTCTGGAGCCCCGGAGTACCTATTACTCCCACTTAGTACTCCCACTCCTTTACTAACATTAGAAGAACCGAGTTAGCGACGAGCATTGTTGACCAAATGTAAGTACTAGAAATGTTGGTTCCCATATGATAGAAAATATTTTCCATCGAAAAAGGAGCTACTGATGTGATACAATAGTTGTGTCGTCGAAATAACAAAGTCCTCCGAATCTAGCGAAATGAGGGCTCAAGAAAACGTGTGTACATAATAGAAGCATGTAGGTTTGAACATTTCAGCCGTCACATTAAAAATCTCTTTAATCAAACGAAGCGCGCCAGGGTCGAGAAAATATATTACGTCCTTTTTATTCAAAAGTTTGGATGAAAACAGCCTTTTGCGATATATTCAGGATATTGTTCATTATTCTTTTAATAAGGTTTAAAGAAAAGAAGAAAATATTTGCCCAGGCTGGAATTTGAAAGTCGAGCCATTAGATTCATTAGGCAAGAGTAGCCTGGCGACTGGTGCTATTATCCGCGCACATTTTCTTGAGCCCTCGCTTCGCTGGTTGCGAGAGGAGTGGGGAGTGTGGTTATTTTCACAAAAGGAATTTTATATCAAATGTGTAGTTTGTTTTCCGATGCAAAATAGTTTCTATTACACGAGAGCAAACACTTCCTGTTATCAGATTTTGTCTACAACGCTCGTTCGTATCATTTATTCTTAATTCTATTGATGTTGACAAAGGAGTGGGGGTAGGTATTCCGGGGCTCAAGAAAACGTGCACGTAGAATACTCTCCGTTGATACTCGGTGAATTCGCTCCCGGAAGTGGTTGTGATGATCCTGAAAATGGTTATTTTCGTATCAGGTAACATTTTCCCAATCAATCACAGCCCAGTGTCGTATGATTTTATGCAACTGACGGTTGACAAACAGTCTGCCCAATATGTGGGTGCGAGCGAGAATTTCATTTCTTTGAAATGTTTGATGTTCGTTGTGTTCCTGAGGCACCACAATTGTAACTGCAATTTCTGGGTGGCCGAGCGGTCGCTCTGAACAATGCGCGTCTGCATCCTGCTCCCTGGCATCAAGGCGCTGTGTGATTGACACGTGAATTGTCACAGTGTCGTTTCCCCATCTTCGTATCATCTTTGATGTTGCACGAGCGCATCTAATAAAATGAGAGGTTTTGAGCGCGATGGTACCAAGGCGGCCTGCCATTACAATAACGCTGTCAAACTTGGATAGATGATCCGCTTCCCCTAATTTGACGCCGCACACACTGCTGTGTGTACACAGGTACACCTGTGACACTGCTCTGGTACAGTCTTCCCTTATCCAGGTAATAACACGAAAGGGAGATCACGGAAAATCGAAAGTCACGGATAATCGAATTAATTATACTAGTATATTGGTGTAAATATGCCAATGAAAATGTTAATTAAGAATAAATGAACAACAATGTGTTGTAGGTTGAAAGATGTGATTTTGAAGTGATATATCCCCTCCCCATTTTTAACATTACGATCAATCATGTCAAAATTACATCTTTAAACTCTCTCCTCAGTTCCGTTACCCCGTCTTTGTAAAGACGCTATTTAAACGATTAACAGTCATGTAGCTTAACTGCACTTCACCACGCACTTAACTTAAACAGAAATGCTTTTCTATATTTTGGTTTTCAAGTACATATTAACAGGTGAGCTTCCATTGAATTAGGTATAGATATAATTGTTTATTTTAGTTTTGTAATTTTTATGCTCTTCCTTACTTTAATGAATATTGTGAAAATCATTTTGGCTTCGTTATTCTGAACAATTTTTATAAATAAATTGTCATTTGTACTTGATGAGGGATACAGAACAGTCTCCGAAACGTCGGAATTCATAAAATAAAATTATATTACGGGATATACAAAAATTGGAAATATTTATTGCAGTTGTCCTAAATTAAAAAAAAAAAGAACTGAAAAACGTTTAAAAAACATGTATCATAAGTTTCCAATCCCATTCTGCCGCGTTCCGCGGCAGGCGTGAGCTGCATGGCGGGAGGGGAGGAGAGGCTAGATGCATGCGAAGGTGGTGAAAGGACGATGAGTACACAGGGCGAGGACATTAAATCATCCCGATGTTGCAGGTTACAGTCGTCTCTCTGTCGTTTTTTCAGTTGATTAATATAATCTGTGCATTACGAAACAACCCGGATAATTGGATTCCTGAATAATCTACCTCACTAGCTTGGCGCGGCGCCTCCGGCTGGTATTTTCGGGTTAACAAGTTATATTAGTGATTTGCAGATAAATGTACAATAACAATAAACATACATTATTTACCATTTGAACTGTATAAATGAGTATAAACAACCTGTAACAACTATTGTACTACTGCTTCCGGGTCAATGACCCCATCTCGATCAGGTTTTTCGTCCAGTTTCCCTGATCCATTGAGCAAATGCTGAGATGGCCCCTTGTTTTGCTTCTGGACATAAATGTAACTTCATTTTCTGTGCACGTCTTCTAGAATTCAGTGGGAAATACAATTATTCAAATTATCGTTTCCATGTTGTCGCGGCAGGAAGTAATAAGAGCCAAAATTTATTGCTTATTTATCTTTGACAATAGATTTTATTACATGGGAGTTTTTGTTTTTTCTCCCTTTCAAAATTTCAAAATTTTATTGCTTATTTATCCTTGAAAATAGATTTTATTACATGGGAGTTTTTTTTTTTCTCCCTTTCAAAATTTCAAAATTAAAATTTATTGCTTGTTTATCCTTGAACATAGATTTTATTGCATGGGAGTTTTTGTTTTTTCTCCCTTTCAAAAATTCAAAATTTAAGTAGTATATGAGTAAGTGTAGGGATCACAGAATTTTGAAAATGTGCAACAATTCACTTTTCCCCATAGCACGTCATACGCAGTTTTTAACTGTTTTCTGACGTAAAATAAATAAACAATAAACATATTACAGTTACTGTAATCATATTACAGTTGCCAGGCTCGTCCATTTTTGAGCATAGACAGTTACTTGAAAGAAAATCGATTAAAATATTACTTGTTTACATTTTTTTTCATTATAAATAGGGGCGGATTTTAATGAAATATCACTTTGTTTGTTTTCACTTTAGAACAATGCCGTTTAGTATAGAAATTCATTTTATGTAATGACCAAAGGAAATGACCCATTTTTATACGTCATTTTTTGAATTTTTTAATCGATTTCGGCTAAGTCATGTTTACCTTTTCCCGTCATTTTAATGCATTTTTCGCTGATTTCATCTATTGTAATGTCATTTTAATGGTACTTGTTTCAAATAATACTTACTAGATGCAACAAGTGTTCTCTACAGAATTCCTGAGTACCTATACCTGATAGCCTATTCGATTTCTTAGCTCAGAAGTTGTAATGTCAGCCATTGTGAGTATGTAATTTAAGATTCCTGTGACGCTTGTCAGCGTCAAAGGCGGTTCAGCCGATTTCGGAATAACTAAAGACAGATTTTCTGGTAAAGAACCGTCCAAACTAAAAGTTTGAAGAGTGAGTTCACTTGAACGAATAGAAGGAGCCTCTATTACATCATTAACATATTCAACAGCTTAAGTTGTTCTACTGAACTGGTTTTGATCATATTTTTTGCTTATAGGGCATTTTTAAAACATTTTATGAACATTTTATTGATAATTGTTGGTGATGTTTTATGTCATCAAAATCCGCTTCCTAATTATAAAATTAGATTTAATTACCGTCAATCTAATTATTAAAGTCCTATCGATTCATGTAAATGCTGGAAAGAGAGAATAGTAATTCACAGCGTTTCATCATAGTACTCAAAGGTGCACAGTAATCATAAAAAACACGCGTTTT
The DNA here is from genome assembly GCA_964035755.1 of Teleogryllus oceanicus. NCBI lineage: Eukaryota > Metazoa > Arthropoda > Insecta > Orthoptera > Gryllidae > Teleogryllus > Teleogryllus oceanicus. The sequence continues at coordinate 1,386,863 of CAXIVR010000002.1, forward strand.
TCTAGAATTCTTCCAGAATATCGCCGGAAGAAACGATTGAGAATTATGCCAATTGATTTGTCGAGAGGAAACGAAGCGTTGAGCTATTGATCACCTCTGTGCCTGCCGTGAGTCACCCAAAACGTGTTGTAGATTCTCAAAGAGAAAATTCCTTTCTCTCCCTTTCAAAATTCAAAATTTAAGTAGTATATGACAGTGTAGGGATCACAGAATTTTGAAAATGTGCAGACAATTCACGTTTCCCCGTAGCACGTCATACGCAGTTTTTAACTGTTTTTTGACGTAAAATAAATAAATAAAAAAGAAAGTTTTATTAGAGGCATTTTCTGTATGGAACCGCGAAAAGGATCAGTTCCTCATGCGCTCGGGGCGCATCGATGTATTAAGCAAATCCGGATTATCGTCGAAAGTTGCTGAGTGTGGAGTTCTTTAGATAGTCCAGTTACAGTGGACTTCAGTCGCGAAATCCTTCGGCCACATGTGAATATTGAAATGGTTTCTTTTCGCCGTATTATTTTCTACAACACAAAGGCAGACCTATAAAAGTTTCCGTTTATTCAGATACAAATACTACTTTAATTGGGTAGATATATGTTTGTGGATGGCTTAAATTTGTTACGGAGAGGTTTGAGATTTATACGCAACGATGAAAATATCAATAATTGGAGTACCCCTTGTACAATGTTGTGACTTGTAGTATATTGATCCATAGTTCTTTGAAGCTTTACTACCTCTTGTCTGTCATTTGCCACTATTCCAGTCATACTCGTTTCCATATCCTTCCCCTTGTCAGAGACAGGCGAAGATAGCTCAGGGCAACAACTGAGGCTACTGCAGGGTCTCTAACCGGGAGGTCGTAATCCCGACATTGGCATATTTTTGACACTAGCTTTATGCCTAGGTTGAATTCAGCCGCCGTTTTAGAATAATTCTAATGGCCGGATGCTGTGATCAGAAGTTTTTCGTGTTTTTTTTCCTTCAATAAAGACCGGTAAATACTGGGTCAGTACCCTGAAAATGGGGCCACGAACCGCACGTGTTCTTTTTTTTTCGTATTCATGTGTCCTTCCCATACACGCATTCTCTTTGAACGATTTCGGGAGTTTTAGCGAACTCGCGCATGCACTCAACGGCTCTGCTACCCAGAAGTCGCTGTGCGCGTGTGCGCATTTTCTAAAACTCGAAATCGTTCTTTAAAAGACGCGTAAACCGTCTCTTATGTGCACTACACAACCACACACGCTGGGAGACCAGTTTGGAGCTTTGAGCTTGCCCCGGTTGGGGTGGTGCCTTGTTGGCTGAGATACCTGGAGAGAGCACCAGATCTCACTTTCTAGCGGAGAAGAAACTCCGCCACCTCCCGAGAGATAAAGTGCACTACACTAACGGGATTAATGACAATAGCAGTTGACGCACACAGAAACAATGTAACGAATTAATCGTCAAAACTTTCCTTCATCGTTACTACTAAAATATGCAATGATGCCACCCTGCGCTCCCTTCCGGCCCTTTTGCTCTTCACTCTACAGATATCTACAGCAACCTTTTTCTTCACGTCATTGTCTCACGCCCTTTACATTTCCTTACAATAATTATAAGTACAGTCGACTCCGGTTATAGTGAACTTGTGGGGACTAACATGGTTGGTTCACTATATCCGATAATGTCAAAATTAAATGGAATTTCTCCATAATAATGGATTTTATTAATATAAAGTAAAATTAATTTACAGTTCGAACTGAAAATTCAATACATTTATTTGTACGTAAAAAACAGTTATTTTCAATTGTGTGATTCGGGCATTTTTCATTGGATCTTTTCTCTAGAGGTCGTGCTCTCTCCATACTTGATTCTGCATGGTCCTCTGCCTCTAAGTTTGTAAAGAGTCTTGGCACCTTTCAATGCCTCTTGCACTGTTGGAACACGTTCCACTCTCCGAAGGCCCTTTTACTTGCCTAATTAATTTCCAGGATCCAATTTATTTCCTAAGTTCACTATAGCCGAGGTTCAGGTTCACTATAACCGAATCTTCCTGTGCTTATTTGTAATGTAGGTGAAACGGGACCAGTGACTTAAGTTCCTACCAGGCACCGGCAACCCATCCTTCGCAACCATGTACGAGCAAGCGCCCTTTGACCCTCTTGAGTTCCTGATCACCCGCCTCCCCCTCCCTCGTCTTTCCGAATCTGGCCCGCCCACGCTCGACGGAGGCTGTCCATCGCCGGCAGCGCAGCGCCCTCGAATCGACGCGGCTCATTAGGGAAGTGGTGCGAGACGGCGGCGGGGGAGGGGCTGCGGGAGGCGGCAAAGGGCGCGGGTGGCGCGAGGCTGGCCTTCGAGCAGCCGCTCCGCGCGGCGCTCATTGGCACCTCGCCTGCGACCGCAGCGCCGCCACTGGCTGGAGCGAGCCTCATTACATGTCGTAATTGGGTTCAGCGAAAGAAAAAAAAAGGATGTATTTGACGTTAGGTGGATGGGAGTGAAAACCACCGACGTGACATGAGACCGGCCTCTGCGGTTAGTGGTTGAATGATGTGGTAGTTACTTCTACAACACATTCAGGTATTTACATACAGTTTGAAATAAATCTGACTTTAAAGAAGTGTATGATTTAAAAAAGAGAATTAGTCATTTGACATGTATCCCAGCTTAAAAATGGTGTTGGTACTTTCTTCGATATTTCCCTTTTTGGTATTTTACATTCGCACTTGTTACTTACGTGAATAATGTCGGTAACCTGTTGATCGTTATTAGGTTGGGAGTAATATTCTCCAAACAATTTATTGATACTCTATATGAAATAATTTGAGCAATTAAAAAACTGATATATTGAATGTTATGTAACACAGAAATAAGATTAAATTGCAAAGCAGCAACCAGGCACGTCGCTTGAGGGCCACTCCCCTTCTCAAGCAAAAAGAACATTTATTTATTTATTTATTTATTTTATTTTACGTCAAAAAAACAGTTAGAAACTGCGTATGATGTGCTATGGGGAAAAGTGAATTGTGTGCACATTTTCAAAATTCTGTGATCCCTACACTAAGTCATATACTACTTAAATTTTGTATTCAAAGGGGAAAAAAAAAAAATAAATAAGCAATAAATTTTGGCTCTTATTACTTCCTGCCGCGACAACATGGAAACGATAATTTGAATAATTGTATTTCCCACTGAATTCTAGATGACGTGCACAGAAAATGAAGTTACATTTATGTCCAGAAGCAAAACAAGGGGCCATCTCAGCATTTGCTCAATGGGTCAGGGAAACTGGACGAAAAACCTGATCGAGATGGGGGTCATTGACCCGGAAGCTGTAGTACAATAGTTGTTACATGTTGTTTATACTTATACTATAAGAATACTATAAGGATACTTATACTATAAGAATCCTTCGTAATGCGGCCCGGACAATTCATGATAATTTCTTTTAGCATCTGCAAATGTTAACTGAACTAGTTTTTCATTTACAAACCAAAAATATAGTAAATAAATGTATTTTCATAACTCTTTGGGATGAAAATTATCAATTTCAGTATTTGGTTATGCGAAGTGTTAAGTGAAACTGTCTTTGTTAATTTAATATCTCTCCAACAGTTTACGTGTTTCTCAGTTATTGTTCAGACGTTTGTATCGTGTAAATCTATGTTAATGTCCTTGTTTCTATTGCATTTAGTTCAATTGTTTCCGTCAGGTCTATCCGTCGTTTTCTCTACGGTGGTGTCCATTGCTAAATTTGTTTTGGTCACCTCTCCTGCGGTATTCTCTGTAGATATCCATATCATTGTAATGTGTCTGTAGACAACACTAGCGTCTAAATCTTTTGCTGAATTTTGTTCCAAATATTCCTTGATCGATCTGGCCGCACTCAAGAGCCTGAGAATTTGAAACATTTTCATTGGGGGGGGGGGATACTTTACATAAAACTCCAAGGACATTTCCGAAATTTTTTGAAAAAGGGCTTAACCAGCAAAAGTGGCTCAGGGCACTGATGTCACTGCAGTGCTTCTAACCGGGAGGACCTAGGGTTCAAGTCCCGACGGTGGCAGACTTTTCGACACTAGCTAGGCAGCTAGATCGAATTCAGCCGCTGTCTGGAAGAGCATTCTAGCGGCTGGCTGCTCTTCGTGGTTTCGTGGCAACAGGCAAAGGCCGGAGCAGTACCCTAACGAACGGATCACGGACCGAGTGCGACCTGACCCTTCCTTCCTCTTCCTTGTTCTATCGTCACCGCTTACATACACTCACATGCACTACACTACTTCACATTTCGGGAGACCAGTCGGGAGCCTAGAGCTTGTCCCAGCTGGGGCAGTGCCACACTAGTGGGAGAGTCCTGGTTAGGGAAAATCCCCACAAGCCGACGTAGATCGGCGTCGGATCTCGCCATACAGCGGGGAAGTTCACTGCTACCTTCCGTGATGAAAACGTGCACTACACTTACGGGACTTAGTTGATCTTAGTAGATTCAGTACAAAAAGGCTTAAAATTTATTTTAATTTTTTCTTCTATTCGAGCTTGAGATGTTTCTTCACCCTTTATTGCATGATTATTTTTATTTTATATAGTCAAAAACTGTATGGGGGGAGAAAATCTTGCATTTATTTTCCATTACATTTATTTATTTTAATTAAGGGAAAAATTAAAAAATTAGAAGTAAATATTGCTTGAGAAAAACACAAAAATTAATTGTGCAATTGTATTACTCCTCCAACAAAATGTACTATACTTCACGATTTTAAAAAAGTACTTATTTTTCAAATCGTTTATGTGATAAAATAAGTATCATTCGTATTTTAATTTGATTATTTTCCTAAAAACCTTTAGTTTCTGATATACGGAAACAGAGTGTGTAACCAGGAAGTTCCGAATTACGACGTCACTAGATTTCTATCACTTCATCTCGTTAACTTGCGTTTGCCGCGTAACAATGCATGGGGTGACATAAACGCATGATGTATATTATGTGTAATATAAAATAGTTCATAATTAAATTGTTAGAATGCGTTTATGACCTAAAAAGCATTATGTTACTGCTGAGTTACTCTATGCAATAAAGCATTAAAGCAATCTATTGTTCAATATTAGATCTTTAAAACATTTCGAGTACACTTTTTTGAAAATTTAATAGCTTCATGTCATTTTCTATAGATGAAAATTTTCTCGCTTTCTACAAAGCCTTTTTATAATAAATACTATATAGTATGTCTTGTTTCGTTAGGCTGCGTGTTCCGAGAGGCTACCACTCCGACCTATGAAACTGAAGGTCGGGGTACGATTTTACCTGTAGCCAGGATAATGTGTTTTTTTTCCTTCGTCGAGTAGACTAAAGTGCGCTTGTAAGTGTTGTGTAGTCCGATTTTCATTAAAGTGAGAACTTTTGAAAGCTGCAAACTCTTAATCTCCCGCACCTCTTCAGTTGAACAGAGGATTTCACTAGATGGCTGAAGTTACCATATTATATTATGTAAGTATGTAATACGAGATTGCTGTTGTATCACCACTATACTTCGATTAAAACATTAAATCCGTTGACACTGTCAGATGTGACGCTGTCATGCTATCGGGAGCTTGAACGTCACCATAGTGATATTCAAGCTCCTGATTGAATGACAGAGTCACATTTGACCAAGTGTCAGCGGACTTAATGTTTTAATCAAAGTATGTTCCCTTTATTTCCCCAGTCCGTATATGATCAAAACGATAGATCCCACATCGCATTACACCAAAAGGATAGCGGTGAGCCCTAAATTAATGACCCTCGCTGTGTTTCAAGTGGCGTCACGTGTTTATTACTACCATCGGCGATGTACAATTCCAATTATAACTAATTGATTGGCACCTGAAAAAAATCCCAATATGAAGACATTAGATGAGTTGTTTCATGCATTACCTGCACACTGCGAGCTTCGTATATTTGAAGTGGCTGAGCGACAAAAATTTCACAGTCGACGTCAGGCGGAGGGCGAGTCGTTTGCTGAGTTTGTTGCTGATTTGAAAAACTTAGGTTTGCTTTTACCGCCCACATTGTGCGACCAATTTATTGCAGGCCATTTGACTTAATGCTCAAGGAAAACCTCAAACATAGACAGATAAGCGAACCTGTAATTTCATTTGATAAAGCCGTGGAGGTAGGTCTGCAGTTAGAAGCGGTGGAACGTCAGTTCCATACGCGTTGGCCGCTGCGGCAAAGATTCAATACGTGCGATAAGGTCGAAGTTCCAACAAATCAGCGAGCTGTGGATCGAAGATTTGCTGGGATAAATGGCAAATTGCATCGAATTGCCCACAGTTAAATGACAGTTGTCGAAAGGGCGGTAAGAAGGGATACTGGCGAAAGTTGGTCGAAGCAGCGAAACTCCTACGGAACGAGTTGGCTTCATTTTCCATTCATCATTGTCGCCACCGCTTTTTATTCAACTCCCAGTCGTTATAAATTCGTCACCAATCTGAGGTGCTTTACAGATCGAGCTAGAAATGTGCAAGGATCCCACCTTACAACCATTCTACATTCGCCGACTGCAAATTACAATTTCTAGAATTTGCTTACTCTGGAGACCACGCCTAGTTATTTCCTCGTCACTACGTTCACAAGGGTTCAAAGCCTTACTAGAGTGTCATTAAGGAGTCGCCCGAATGAAGTCAATTCCCCACCCCTACCTTCGATGGCCAGGCATTGATTCTGCAGTGGTGAAGGTGGCAAATGGCTGCGCGCAAGTACAAGCGGCACCGACCAAGGTACCTTTGCACACGGGTCGTTTCCGGTCCCGCCGCCGAGGCCACACCTTCACCTGGATTTCTGTGGACCAGTGGTCAATCAAACATGGCTAGTGCTAATCGATGCCTATTCTAAATGGCCCGATGTTATTCTCACTAACCTACCATCGGCTGCTACAATGGTCACAGCTTTGCGTACCATTCTCGCTCAACTCGGTTTGATCGAGGGGATTGTTTGTGACAGTTGCCCCTCAATTTACGGCACCAGAATTTCGCTCATTCTGCGAGCATTGCGGCATACTCCAACATTTTACTGCGCCGCGTCACCCTGCAACTAACGGCGAAGTGGAGCGGTTCGCTCGCTCGTTCAAAAAGGGCATGGAAGCATTTGGTTCTCAGAATTGGCAAGCTAATGTTCAACGTTTTCTCGTCGCCGATCGCACACGCCGCAAGTGTAGGGTACAACAGGTTGTACAAAATCTGAATTACTACTCGGACGAACAAACCGCAATCGATGGGATTTGCTGGGACCATCAGTTGTGGAAGAAGTTTCGAAGAATCAGGAGCTTACACGGCTTCCAGAAACTCGTGGTCATTTGCACTAGTTTCAAGTTGGCGACCTAATCTGGGTTCCTGATTATCGGCATCCGTCGAACAAATGGAGGGCGGAACCGTAATTCAAGTATTGAGTTCTCGTAATTTCCTAGTGAAAATCCATTGAAGCTGTGCACACATGTGTTGCACAGTGCCTGTAGAACGTCCATCGTTCGCGTCGCATTGCATTTCTCAGTTCAGATCGCGCAATGAATATTCAAACATTCTAGAACGCTAGTCTCCCGCCAAGTGTGTAGTGCGTGCTCTCATTCGATTTCTTGTTGCTGAGGGGTGTAATGCAGCCGTAGTTCATTAACGAATGAGTAGTGTGTACTGCAGAACTTTCACAAGTGGTACCGTAGTGCGGCACTGGCGCAGGAACTTAGAAGCAGGACGTCCAGACGTTTATAATGCAAGTGCTCGGGGAAGGAAGCGAGTGTCATCCACCCATATTTCATTCAGAATTGCTCGAAATGTACTTAAATTTTCAAACAATATAGCTGACATTAATTAAAGAACTAAATGTGGACAACAAATTTCAATTGAAGAAAAATTATTTTCAATATTGTAGTTGTAGGATGACGCCGAAAAATTCAAACTTTCGTAGCTTTTGAAAATTCAGAGATAACAGAGTTTCCGAAAATCAGAAACATGCCATCTTTAAAAGTGTATTTCGTTGTATTCTTACCAGAAATTTAAGGGAAAAAGTTGGTGTCATTTTCGAGAAAATTTCAATAGTTTCCCAGAGGCTTCATGTAAAGTACCTCCAAAATTTGAAGAATGATTTTCAAAATTGCAGAGCTTAGAGTAGTGCCAGTTCTTTCGAAGAATATTGATTTTGGAAAAAATCGTACAAATAGTTTGGGTGCTAGTGTTCACAGACGGACGGACCTTTGAAATAACGCCTTTTTTGGTTTCAGGGAAACATTAAAACGTTGTATTTCCGTTGAAATCACGAAATCGATTTTCCGCAGCATTACATAACTTTCTCTATACTAAGTATATTATTCCATTTATATGTACGTATACGAAAAAGTAGCAAGTGTGTGTGTCAAAAACGGCTCCAATTTTGTTTCTTGAAGATTTTTTCTACCGATAACGCTAAATACAACACAAATGTAATTTTTTTAAATGTCTCTCAAATCCATAATATTTACATTATAGGCATTTCTTATATATTTCTGAATTTGTGAGTACAAGTACTTTAAATAATTTCTTTTGAAGTTTCTTGACAGCTCGAAAGTTTTGGGTGAAAATTAACTTCAAAATGCACTTTGTCAGAAACCCTTAAACGACATTTTCTTAAAAACTGCTCCGTTTTTTTTTTCGATGAAAATGTGCTTATATAGCCTTATATATTAGCCTTCTGCAATATTTTTACAGTCGTATTTCATTTCTACTGTTAGGTATCCGAAAAATTGAAGAAACGTGAAAAACTAGGTTTTATGTGCCAATAAATGGCAGCTGAGAAAGTGGTGCATAACCGAGTGGATAGCCCAGTCAGAAGAGTTAAGGAATTTAACTAGTATGAGAAAGTTTGTGCCCTTTTTGGCACCACTAATTAATTATTTATTAATTATTATTTATTAATTAATTATTCTAGAGGGATCCGGCCAAGAATTGTGTCAATCGATTTGTCTGGTCGAAAGGTATCAAATGAGCTGTTGATCGCCTCTGTGACGCACCCAAAACGCGTTTAAAAAACCAAAAACACATTTTTGTAGAAGTTTCTTAGAAGCTTGTGGATGGGTCGGCAAAGAAATGATAAGTTCCCCACCAGGAGACCGAGACGCTTTGAATGCCACAGTTGTCTCGATTGGTGGACCGGAAGGTGTCTAACTATGAGTGATGGACGGACGCACGCACGCACGGTCGGAGGCGCTTATTATCTATATGAAGGTTATTGCTCACTGAATATAAACTTATCTTACATATTTAAAACAATATACACTTAATTTACTTAGAAGCACTTAGAAATTTTCTGACGTAATGAGATGGGTGATAGCTCAGCCCTAGGTATGGTAATGAGGAAGAGATACACCATTGGCGGTCACAGCGGTGCCTCAATGGTCATTCGTGGGGAATACCGCAAGGGACAAGCCGATGTGTAGGTCGGTGCCGGATCTCGCAATCCAGCGTTGGAGGAACACTACCTCCTCCCAGCAAATAACATGCTCTTTACGTACGGAACCAGTGAGAACAGTACAGCCCAGCATCAATATTCAATCACTCAGTATTGAGTGATTCAATGACTCATACAAGAGTAAAGGCGCCTGATCGTCATAAAAAGTAGTGTGGCAAATGCAAGTTTTATTTCAGTCCATCAGAGATTGCTAGAGATGCGCTAATGACCCTTGAAAATAATTGTAGTATTCTTCTCGTACCAAACAATGTCCCACCGAATACTTTCGTGGCCGCTTGGAATATGGTACCTACGTATTACTGCTAATCTCGTGTCACAAATTTATCATGTTTATGGCCAATTGTATTTTTGTGTTATTTAAACCATTTAACCATGCAAAAGTTTCCTGAATTTATTGTTCCATTTTGCGTCGTTCTTCTGTTCTGTTAAGCTGACATGGTACTCTCACAATGTTGAACGGTTGAATTGGTATTTACTTCATATGGGACAAACCGTTTGGAGTCGGGGTTAGTAAATATTGAAAGCATGTATAAGTAGTAATTGGCACTGTAACACTGCAAAACGTGTATCATACACGTCTGTAGAGAATTGTATCATGTAGAATAGTACAATAGTAGATGTACTATTGTACTATTAGCTACTATTGTACTATTAACAGAATAGTACAATATCAGATGTTTGAAATTGGTTCCGAAATAACAAATTAATAGTAAACGAAAACAAAACGGTTTTAAGGCAGTTTTTCATTTCAAATAAACAATTCTATGCTCCATTGAAAATGAACGGTGTATTCGCGAAATATTTTCGCGAATACACCGTTCTAAGGCGGATTCCCGCCTTAGATATGACATAATATTCTGGGGAAATACATCCTATAGCTCCCAGACTTTTGGATTACAAAAACGAATTGTACGAATAATAACCAAATCCCACCCACGTGATTCATGTAAGCCTCTCTTCATTAATCTAGGAATTTTACCATTACCTTGTCTGTTTATTTACGAATCAGTGGCTTTTGTCAAAAATGACGTAATGAGATTGCTTAAGGGCGGGAATATATTTTCAGAAAATGCCGATGTCTATTACTATAACACTCGACGTAGAAATCATATTCATCAGGTGCAGTATCAACAGCTCATTACAAAAAATTCACATCAATACATGTACATTATTTTACAACACTTTGCCAGATGATATTAAACGATTAAATTCGATAGCAAAGTTTAAATCCAAAGTGAAATAGTTTCTGCTGCATAACTATTTCTATACAATTAGAGACTATACTGAGCATCACAAGAAAAGTAATATTAATTTTAACAATTATACATAATGCATTATTTACATTTTGGACTGTATAAATGTGTATAAACAACCTGTAACAAGTATTGTATTGCAGCCTCCAGGTCAATGACCCCCATCTCGAGCAGGTGTTTCGTCCAGTTTCCCTGACCCATTGAGCAAATGCTGAGATGGCCCCTTGTTTTGCTTCTGGACATAAATGTAACTTCATTTTCTGTGCACGTCTTCTAGAATTCAGTGGGAAATACAATTATTCAAATTATCGTTTCCATGTTGTCGCGGCAGGAAGTATTATTCCGAAGGACAACATGGTTAAGAGCCAGAATTTATTTCATTTTTATCCTTGAAAATAGATTTTATTACATGGGAGTTTTTTTCTCTCAAAATTTTAGTAGTATTCGTATATGACGTAGTGTAGGGATCGCAGAATTTTGAAAATGTGCACACAATTCACTTTTCCCCATAGCACGTCATACGCAGTTTTAACTGTTTTTTGACGTAAAATAAATAAAAATAAATAAATAAATAAATGTACTCTGGAATTCTCTCCAGTCTGTAGTAAATTTGCCAAAATTTTTTCTATAACTATCTTCCCCTTTTCTCCTCATGGAGCCGCCGCCGGACCACTTTACTCCGCTTCCTCCTCGTAGCAAGGAGGTCCCCTCTCCACGGCTTGGGGGCGGGCGGGCGGTGATTCATTCATTGGCGGTCGTTGCCGCTCCGCGGCCGCATGTGACCGACCGACCCTGCCTATTACGAGGCGCCGCGGCTCGGTTGACCCGCTCGCCGCCGCATCGATCAACGCTCGACCTACCCTCGCCCCACCCCTGCGCCCGCCCCTGCGCACACAATCAGCGGTGGAGTGTTTGAAGGTCGAGCTCAGAGGTGTCCAACTGCCAAGGCATCAAGGTCCACAACTAAAACCTTCAATATGTTTGCGGGCCGTATTTACATTACTTGGTAGATCCACACCTGACAGTGTTGATCTCCGTTTTGTTGAACACCGTATTCCTGACAACAGCATTTTCATGACTAGGTTCATGTATTTCATAACACACACACTACATATGAGTACATTCTGAAGACTACGGGAGTGGTAGCTCAGTGCATCAGCTGTTGTCACTGCAGTGCCTCTGACCGGGAGGTCCTAGGTTACACTCCCCACGGCGGCAGGATTTTCGACACTAGCTTTTCAGCTAGGTCGAATTCAGTCGCTGTCTGGAGGAGAATTCTAGCGGCCGGCTGCTCTGGTAATTTTCCGTAGTTTCTCTGATCAACACCAGGCGTACCCTAACAAACGGGCCACGGACCGCGCACGATCTTTCCTTCCTCTTGTCCTATCCTCCCCTTACACTGACATGCACTACACTACCACATATTCCGGGAGACCGGTCGGGAGCTTAGAGCTTGTCCGGCTGGGGCGAAGCCCCGCTGATGGGAGAGTCCCGGTTAGGGGGAAACCCCACTAGCCCCACTAGTAGGTCGGCGCCGGATCTCGCCATCCAGCAGGGGAAGATCACCGCCATCTCCCGAGGAAAAAACATGCCACTATACTTACGGGGCAGTACCAAAGCAGTTGACGTGCCCGGAATCACTAACCAACCGCCCAACTGACCAACCAACACCGTATTGTTGATCTCGACAGTTTTCCCGGGTGCTTTGAAACGGGGGGGTGGGGGGTCGAACCATCCGTGATCCATGCGTAACGCAGGAAATCACACTGGGATGATTTTGAATTTGTGAATTTACTAGAAAAAATAATTCTTAAATCTAAACTTAATCTATTTTTACTTGGGGGGGGGGGTGACAGCGATAGGGCGCGTGTGCTAGGCGCGATGTTCTCGCTCGATATGAATGCGAGGGACTTTCACTTTCGCCTAATAACTTTTTTCGGGCCGCAATAAATGGCACCGCGGACCGTCAGTTGAACAACCCTGGTCCAGCTCTTTGTAGGGAGCAACACTGCCCTAAGTAAACGCACGTATTCTTTGGAGATCTGGAAGATGTTCTTGCAAAATACGTTATTTCTTCTTATCTTAATAACTGAAAAGAAACGAAGGCATTGAAATCATCTAATTTTAATTTAACAGATGGTTGACTAAAGTATAGTGATAGAGCATCATCTTTTTGCAAGCAAAAAGCCAAATGTTGATTTGTATGGAAATATTGTTCCCCGAGGCTTCTGTTCACCATGTTTTTTTAAAATTGCAACAGCGTTACACTCGAAAACAATTTTTTGCATACATTGTCAGTTGTCGAACGAGTAAAAAAATTCTTGTAACAAATACATCCAGACAAAGTATAAAAAACGTATATTTTGGAAAGTTCACGAGCAGCAATGGCATCGAATCAGTGGTCCTTGAATTCCTGTTGTACGCATACGTGGCTTTCTTATTTTGTGGCTACTATCGGGGCAGGTGTCGAGAAATCACATTCCCACATCTCTATTAATACAACCTGTAGGGAACTTTGTACGTACAAAAATGCAGCTCGAAAGTATCCTGCTCTAGTATGCTGTCATATTGCAGTAAAGGTGGAGATTTTGGAGCATATTCTAGTGGAAAACCATGTATCCAAATATAAACACATTTCAAAAATGTGTTTATATTTGAACATACAATTTGATATGATAACAATGAAACAAGAACCCCAAAAAATTGCATCAGTTTGAATGTTTTGTAATTTTAACGTGTTCCAGGCTTCTACCTTATAATTTAGTAATTTTGTAGGCGTTAAAGGAAACCTATAAATTTTGTTAATAAAGTATAATTTAAATAATCATATTATTATCAAAAATCTCATTTTGCAACTTTGTCAATAATCATACGTGTACATGAAGCAGTCATATCTGTGAAATAGGTGGAGGCAATCCATTACTCATCCTAATGTTAAGTGACAGTGTTATGTAAATATGGATGTCCGAGTAACTAAATCTCTTTGTTTGAGTGAATTTAAAATGTATATTTTTTGTATTATTTTACTACTTTGTACTGAAGTAAAAGTATTATTTATTTGATAGATAAAAGATTTATAACGGATATAAATGATTAAAAAAATAGCATGTTTATTTGGACAAATTATGATCTGTTAATCGGAAAATTAAGTACATTTCCGACAAGAAAAAAAAATGAATTGACACCTAGGATGGAACATGCTACGAACATGGTCCGTGTTGTGCACATGAGTAAGATTTTTTAAGCAAAGAACTTAGCTGTCTGGTACGTGGGGCCAATCAGCGGGTGCACTGATCAAAACAGTACGTAAGGTATTTCCTGGAAGAAGAGGAAGTGGGAAATATTTTTTCTGAAGTGGTAGAGCACAGAGCTGAGAGTTTATAGTCGAGTGCGGATGGTGGTTACGGTCAAGTTTAAAAAAAAAATCACGAGTTTATAAATGGTTTAGTGAAAGTTTAAAAATGGTTCGGAAGAAGGGTTACGTGAAGTGAAATGGCACCATCAATAAAAAAGAGAAGTAAATAAAAAAATGTGTACGAAGACCAAATATTGTGGTTAAAGAAACTTTGGTGTAAATTTTTAAGATGGCTAATTCACAAGTTACTGGTAGACGTCATATAGAAATTGTTTTTATTGTCATATGGTATACGGACTAATTTAATTTGTATGAGTATTAGCAGTGTAACGATTTTCCAGTTGATCAATGATAAAACGTTTTGACGAGTTTTAAATACCTTTTGGTGAATCATTAGTGTCACCACTAAATGGAATGGCCCAATAGTTGCTTTTGATTCAATAAATGTTTCCTTTATTTATTAATTAATAGTGGGCCCAGCAAATCTTCGCTATTGCAATGTGTTACACGTCACACACACACTACTAGTCACGTGATCGTTAATCTCGTTTTACACTACGCTGTGCAAAATTTCTAATAGAGTAAAGTTTTCTCGCAAATTGTGTTTGTTCTATGACCTGGTTTGGTCATGGTTGTCAAGTATCCTAGTGTTAAAACGTTCTCCCTCAAATTTGGGCATGCGTTCGCTGTGACAGTACCTTGGAGTAATTTTATTTACTTGTCCGAGGTTCAAGTAATAATTCAAGCCGATATTTCACAATCGTTGGAACTGAATTCTTGTATGCAGTGAAGACGTGCTTAATCCTTGACTGTGCAGCGGGCTGCGAAGAGTTCAGGGGCGCTTGAGTCGTCATGGGCGAATACATCATTATCAACAACGCTCCTCCATACCCGATTTAAATCAAACCACTCCTTAAACACTCCCATTACTAATAATAACAAAGCGTGAAAATTTCAGCGAAATCGGTCGAGTAGTTTTTGTGTCTTTGTGCGACACACATACGCACATTTACTTTTATTTATATATAGATTCTGATCCTGAATAGCCAAATGCAACTCGCACGAAAACTATAAATTTTCTTCGAAGCCTCAAAATGATGTAGGAACAGAACGAATAAATATTTGATTGCTAGAAATTAATTATATTAAAAGTAAAAGAGAAGAACACAGGCCGTTCACAATGAAATAAATTAAATTAACTAGTGGTGAGGTCGGCGGCCGTTCCTTTAGTCAAGGCAATAATAGTATCAGGTAATTCAACGGCTAGAATACAAATGTACAGTCGACTACTTTAATGGTGAACTCGGATATAGTGAACCCTCGGTTATAGTGACTGGCCCCGTTTCACTTACATTACAAATTTAAGCATAAGTAGATTCGGTTGTAGTGTACCTGAGCCTAGGCAATAGTCAACGTACGAAATACGTCCTGGAAATAAGTTTGATCTCGGATGTGATTTGGCGCGTAAAATGGCCTTCGGAGAGTGGGACAGTGTTCCAACAATGGAATAAGCATTGAAAGGTATGAAGACTGCATTTCGATACTTTGAAACAGGACCACACACAGTCAAGTACGGAGATACCACGAACTCTGGCTGGAGAAGGCTCTAGAGAAATTTCAAACGAAAAATGTACGAACCAAAGAATTGAAAATAATTGATTTTTTCAGGACAAATGAAGATACTGAAATTTTCAGTTTGTGCTGTTAGTGAATGTTGCTGTATCTCTATATTAATAAAATCAATAATTGTAGAGCAATTCTATTTATATTTGACATCATCGGATATAGTGAACCAAACATGTGACTCCCCAAAAGTTCACTATAACCGGAGTCGACTGTATTACGTATTTGCGATCGAAGGTAGCTGGAATGCTTTAGACAATTCTAATACAAATTGGTTTATTGCACAGGAATCAACGAGACGGGGAAGTTGAAAAATTGGTAAATAGTAATGATTGTTTTATTATCCACAAAATAGAACACCGTACATGACTCACAGCTAATACTTATCAAAATAATCCCCTGGGGTTTCCACACATATTTGTCTACGATGGGAGTTAATTGCCATCGAGCGTGTGCGATTCAACTATGTACGCCACCTCCTCTGGAGGAATAGAGGGAGAGATATTGACTTGACTGATGGACGAAAGAGGTGAAGATAGCAAAATACCGTAAATGCTGATATGCAACTTCTGTATTTCACTGTTTCTCACGCCAGAAAACATTTTCTAACCAAGATTTCTCAACATCAAAATGACTAATTTAAGAATTATTGTTTATCATTTCTTTGTGGGATGAATTTTCTGGCAACTTGTTCATTTCTCGATGTTGATGGTTTACCGAATAAATATTTTGCAATTGAAATAAGCGGAAATTGGGAAGGACCATAAATGTATTATAGCTTCCTACACGTTTGGCCTTTCCATTCATCTATCAGAACGCCAGATGTGGGTGGAAATTGACTTTCGTAAAATGTGAAAAGTGTCGAAATTTCGGCAAACTTCTATCGACATTGAAACGTCATTGACTCTAAAATATAGGTATTTCTTCCTAAGTTATTTTTATTTATTTTAAATTTATGTCTCTTAAAACTTAGATCGAAACATCTACATAAATTATAATGAAAAGCGAGCTCCGGATACATCGTATTTTTATATTAATCTATTTCTGAAGTACTATACCATATCTAAAAGCAACAACAACAAAAGAAACGGTGACTAATTCTATATTAATTTGATATTAACGACGCATTAGTTTCAAACGTCAATTGCGCCACCTAAAGAATTTGCACGATTAATAAGTTGGATTGAGCAGGGGTGGACATGGAACTTGAGGGTGGTTGCCATTCGGTAGAAACTACGAGTACAAATACAACTAGAGGATATCAACATTTGATTGATTAAATGCTTATTTAATAACCACCGTCTAGTTAATTATGGGTGAAAGTATTAATCTTCCTAACTCAATAACGATCTTGGAAGGTAACGTTTCAGCTTCCCACTCGCCCTTTAGAATCTTCTCCCGTTATTTGTGCGCTCCATTATTCAGGGGATCAACAGTCCCTAGCGATTTTTAGTCCCCCAGTTCAGCTTCAGGAAAGGCACACTTAATGAGAAGTAAACAGGCGCGTCGCCCCTTTATCAGCATTTCCTACTGTGCCTGCGGAAGTAATGGATGCAGACAGGACGTTGAATATATAAGGCCAGGTCTGCATTAAATTCATTTATTTCAGTATGCTTTTATTTTTACTTTGTTGTATACGAGTATAGAGAAAGTAATGTGTGAATTTTAGACACATTTTGTGGGTTCACGTTAATATACAAAGAAAATTCCTTTGTCGAAAGTATAGTGCAGCCAGAATTCAGGTTTTATGGATCCTTAACACAGTAAAGTGATTTGCGGCAAAACGTTTGTCCGTCGGGGAACAACACCGCCGTATATTGGATTTTCAAATGCAAAGCCACAAATGAAATCAAAATTCACAAGTGTGGATGCGGCGAGTGAATTTAACTCAGAATTTCTAAAGAATAGATGGAATTTACTAAGTCTATTTCAGGAATAAAATCAATGTAATAAAGTTTGAATGGTATATTTAATTGATTATAACATTTCAGTAAATGTTGCTTAGGACCTATAGTACTAAGATCGCACAAGTGTCATTTGAACAACAGATTACAATCTACATAACAAAATATTTTTTAAAAATTTGTTTACTTGAACACACTGTTACTAAACATACAATCTTGAAAATTGTAAGTCGACGGAACTTTATTAGCTGCAGAATTTGTAATTGAGTTTGATATCAAACCTTATGCGTATTTAATGTTTCCGAATGATATTCGAGTCCTCGTAAATGCGGCTTGAGGCATGAAGAATGTGTAGGCCCCATCACTTTTACTTCTCCCACATACATTTGTATAAACGGATGATATATAAATATATTTTTTGTATACCATCATTATAAACGACTCCTTTCGCTACCCCGAATCGTGCATAATCCAGTATTTTATCGCACGCTACATGACGTCATCGCCATTATTAAACGCGACATGACGTCATCACACATTCAGCCAGTAGTAGCGAGAGAATCCTGGGGAGGTAGAAGAAGACGGAACAGCCGACCACCATTTTCTCGCACGGATGTCAACAATGCCATCTTGAATTTGATTTCCAGAGGGCGTTGGATGTCAAGCACCCGAGACGTCAGAAGAAAGTTGTTTCGCGAAATTAAGTTTGATTCTCTTGTAAATTTATAATGCTGTTATACAAAAAAGTAGCGTATGCAACTCGTTTATAATGTTGCTTTATTGCATTCGTACAAATTTGAAAACTCGCTCCTAACGTCGCTCGTTTTGAAAACATGTACTCATGCAATAAAGCTTAACATTATAAACTGATTGCATAAACTACTAGTAATGCTACGATTTTGAAAAGAATACTTTAAATTTTGGGGGTACTTTACATGACGCCCCTGGAACATTTCAAATTTTCTCAAAAGGCTGCAAATTTCTTCTTTAAATTCCTTGTAAGAATATAGTGAAATGCACTTATAAAATGGTGTAAGTACTATTTTCATTTCCAACTCTGAATTTTCGAAAATTACAAAATTTTGAATATTTATGAGCCTCTTCCTATAACTACAATTTTAAAAATGGAGATTTTTAGCTGGGATGTTTTCGCGTAATTTAGAGTGAAAAATGAGTAATATTAAAAAATATTGAAAACAAATTTTCTTAAAATGGCTCCAAATTTTTTTCTTGAAATTTTGATAGGGACTGTGCTAAATGAACAGTATAAAATGACGTGAACGGCATTTTTGTATTGCATTGTTTTAAAAAATACAAAAATTTAATTTTTTTGAAATCTTTCACATCGTTTATATTTACATTACTATTGATTTGTACACTTTATTGTATTTTTGAGTACTAGTGTTTCAAATGATATCTGATGTTTATCGAAAACTCCGACTTTTCTATGAAAATTAGTTTAAATTCAGCATTTTCAAATACTCTTGAGCGACACCTCAAAAGTGCTCTAATTTTTTCTTTAAACTTTTTGTACGGATAGTCCTGAAAGCATTGAATAATATGAAATAAATGTCTCTTGGATGTATTCTAAGTAATTCCAAAAATTAAACAAACGTATTTTTTTGCAATATCTCTCATGTCGTTAATATTTATATTACGGGCTTGTTAACGCAACTCGTATGTTTGTTTAAATGTTATTACATTTAAACTCAACAGTTTTCTCTGGAAATAAGCTCAAATTTTCGCATTTTGAGAAACGCTCAAATGCCATTTTCTCAAAAATGGTTCCAATTTTTTTGTTTAAATTCTTTCAACGGATAATGCCAATTACATTATTTAATATGTCATAAAGTTCAATTTGCTGAATTTTTTTTCAAAAGTTACACAAATGTATTTTTTTTAAATATCTCTCACGCCGCGCCGTTAAGATACACTTTTCTAGCAATTTGTATACATTATTGCATTTGCGAGTAAAAGTGCTTCAAATGACGTCAGAAGTTTTTCGAAAAGTCAATAGGTTCCTGAGAAAAAGAGCTTCAAATTTCGCATTTATAGTGACGCTTAAACGCCATTTTCTTAAAAACGGCTTCAAATTTTTCAACGAAAATTTCCACAAAGGACGTGGTTTTACTCTTCTTTAATATTTTAAAAGCAATGTTTCGAAACTACAATTAGAAAACAAAAAAATGAGAAAATTTAAAAGAAATGTATTTAGAGCGGAGATAGATGGCAGCCGCCAAGTGGATGGGAGCAAGACCGTGAAGCCCACACGAAGGAAATTGGAAAATTTTACTACGAAAAAGCCTATGCCATTCTACAGCACCACTAGTTCATCTTGCGATTGTGGGGTGAAACGCAGTCGCACACCACCATGTATTCCATATCGTATTCTTTAAATTATACTAGTAATTGCTTAGAGGCGTAAGCCCTCAAACCAACCGAAAGGTTACTTTCTTTGTCAGAATGTTTATAGTTATTTCTTTATCTACGTAAAATACCTAAACGAGAAATATTATAAAAAATGAACGCGAAACTTTTGATGAATTGGCAACACCGGTCATGTGAGTTTCACGACGCCAGCGATCGCTGTCCCGAGTCATTCGAACATTTTACACTTTGTACGTGTGTGGGAGTTACATCCCCGGAAACCGTCCGAGCAGATCGACGCTGTCGTTGCCAGTGCCTATCGACCGGGCGGGCGTCTGTGGGTCAGCGACGAAGCGTCGTGCCGCCACGTCCCGGATCCCCGCCGTTTGCACCCACACCTCCCCCGCCCCTTCCCCGCCCCTTCCCCGCCCCTTCCCCGCCCCTTCCCCGCCCCTTCCCCGCCCCTTCCCCGCCCCTTCCCCGCCCCTTCCCCGCCCCTTCCCCTTCGCCCGCCCCACCCTTCGCCCGCCCTACCCGTCGCCCCCACGCACCCGCCCACCCACCGCCCACCCGCCCACCCCCGCCCACCCGCCTCCTTCTCTGTCCTCGCGGTCGCCCGGGCGTGCGGTTTAGGGTTGGGCGGGATCTGCGAGACCGCTCGTAATCCGAGATGTCGTCCTTCCGTCCCCCTGCTGCTTTATTTTGTTGTGCTGGAACCCGCGACGAGGTCGCAGGCAAGGTCGGCCAGAGGTACTTTCTTTCAGCGGTCCTCTTTTTGACAGCGGAATTGGAGATACTTTTTGTGACGCCATTGTATAATGTTAGCATTAAATGGATTCAAGAAGATGCTTTCATTGTCCTCAAACAACCGCAGATGTAGGGAGATCCTTTCGTACAACATTTTTTGATACTGAATAATTACCTTTGTTATTACTAAAAGAGGTAAGCTCCTGGTTGTGATAAAATGACCATTAAAATATGTCGTCTTTGCACAAGGGATGCAACACAACTCAAGAATTGTAGTTTGTAGTTACATGAACAAATATGTTTAGAAAATAGAATATTATTGAATAATAAGCATGTTGGAAAATAAAACCGTTCTCGTGTAAAATGACAATTATTAATTTAACACTTTTGTCGTCCACCGACTATATTATTATTATTATTATTATTATTATTATCATCATCATCTATTATTATTATTATTATTATTATTATTATTATTATTATTATTATTATTATTATTATGCCTCTAATAGTGTATGGCGTACGTGCTTTGCATTGGAATATAAAGTATATCACTTTAAAAAAATGCATTTGCTGAAGTAGATGTAGACATTAGCAAAGCGGGTTTTTTGAGTTTATTCATATTTTGTAAACACAACTTTACAAGAGGAAACATTCTAAATAAAAAAGGTTGAGTTGTAAACTGCGTGAAAACATTGTAATACGTAAGGACGAATGTGGAATGTCGCGAGTGGTAAATTTAATGAGCAGGTGTGGTAATGTGCATTGCTTTAAGAATACATTCTGAGACCTAGCTATGTCTTACCCTTTATTAATACTTATTATAAATACTTTATTA
Source organism: Teleogryllus oceanicus (assembly GCA_964035755.1). Lineage (NCBI taxonomy): Eukaryota > Metazoa > Arthropoda > Insecta > Orthoptera > Gryllidae > Teleogryllus > Teleogryllus oceanicus. The sequence goes on from CAXIVR010000002.1 coordinate 1,408,404, forward strand.
GTGTTAAACATATTAATATTTTAAATTCGTCATGCTCCATGCATATCTCTCTTCCTCATTATATTGAAAATGCTATATGAAAGGTGTATTTAACTGTTTCAAGAAAAAAATATAAGGGGAACCCCCCGGAAGGTGTAAATATCTTATAAAGGTTTAAAATTTTAATTTCTACGAAAAATAACATTGATATTGTTAACAATTTCGTAGTTATCCACATGAATCTTAGAGTTTTCAATACAGGAGCTTCCTTAACTTTCGAATTTTCTATTAAAAAGTTAATACTAATGTCATGAAAATTATCTACCATATGCTGACAGTATAGCAAGTCAAAAAAAATTCATTTTTTAATACAATTTTGAAATCTCTATTATCAAATTACCAATAATTTCCCCTTGGATGTGTTTATACCATGCACGACGTTGCTTCCATACTCCTTTCTCAAGGGTTTTCTTGAATTAATAATCTGTAATATATTATATTACACAACTTCCTCTTCTACAATTAACGAAATGTCTTTGCACTTCCCTTATTCAGTACTGTACTGCATGATTGGACAATAGCATGTAAACATTTTCAATCCATTCCATATCGTTCTTCCCCGTCGATCATCACCACCCTCGCCGATTCACATCTAATCTATGTCCGTGTCTAATTTCCACATCAAAATTCACTAATACAACTTTAAAAATTCCTTTTACAATTTCCGCGTTGATGTAATAACTTTTCGACCTAATTCCTCATACTTCGTCGCAATCAATTTCCTTTAATAATTTGAATTAAAAATGTCTACCCCTCGCGTGTGCACGCCACTGACACAACCCGTTTTCAGGAGCGTTTCCTGCCTTGCACCATCAACACGCGCCTTAAACTACCATATTCTATGAGCTGATCATTTCCAAAACTTTTCATCTACATTATCCTGCGCATATCTATTCATATTTTATGACTTGTTATTCAACCTTGCTTTTTAATTGGCTTTGTATATGGCATCCCTAAATACCTTGTTTCTCTCTATGTTTTTAATTATACCCTTTGATTCCTCTACACACAAACTCCCATTATATGAGTTATAATTCCTATAAAATATTGTTACAATATTTGTTACCGTCGTGTTTACATTTACGTTTCTTTCTTTATTGTATTCACAAAACCATTTTATACGTCCTGCCCTGGTTCATTTGTCTCCCGTTCTTGTGACTTTTCTTTTTAAACGCAAATATTTTACTTCTTTCATTTTTACCTTTTTGAGGTGGTCAGAAATGACTTCTCTCAAATAATTGCGTGTCAGGAAGCACGTGGGGCGAAGGAAGGCGAAAGCATTGTTTACACCGTATGAAGAGAAAACGAAGACTATAGAAACTTGTTCAAGTTCCATTCTGCGAGCATGGAGGGATTTTTACGTAACCAGTTTGCGGGAGGCAGGCCTGACAAAGGGGCAATCGGTCGTGGGGACCGCCTTGTTCTTTTGTGCACCGACCACGACCCTCCATTCCGGTAAGATGGCCATAATGGCTTTTTTTGTCGGAACCGGGGAGGGGGGTGGCGCGCTATAATCTTCTATGGCGGACTGCGTGTTATTTCACCTATAGTCTACGGCACCAAAGTGGTCTCACGGACTTTTTTTAAAATAAAGCACTCCACGCGCAGGATACTTGTATTGTAAACTAAAATCTATTTTGTTCTTTGTCGAAATGCGAGCCAGTAATTTGTTTCACTCGTGTTCTTACAGACAGTGGACTCCCTATAATTTTTAACATACACTTTAGTTTCAAGATTATTCATTCTTCAACGATATTTTACAACTTATTAAATAACTAGTTTCGATAAAGTTAATAAAAATTTATTTTGAATTATTGTTGTGAAATATATTTTAAATACTAATTTGAGAAAAAGTTTACGTATTTATTAATGCAGGAAGTTTGATTATTACGACTTCTTTTTAGTTTTGTAATTCAGCGTTGTTCATCAAGGAGACTATTCGGTAACCTTTCCAGAGGAGAATGGCTCTGGTTTTCCTTTAAGAATCTTTCCTTGTGTGATACCGCTTGTGTGTACGAGTATTCTCTCATTTCCTGCCGTCAGTTGCTAGAGAAGTGACGTGAGCCCTGTGCGGAGAAGGCGAGTTGCTCCTTGACGACTGGCGTTCCGTGACACTCGCAGGTGCCGTGCGGCCAAGGCCGGCCAACCAACAGGGAAGCGTGATCTGAATGACAGTGCTCCCCAAGCTATCAGTGTTTTTACTCTATCTTCTTTATGTGGGCGCTTTCCTGTGCAGTACAGTAACCGAATTGACGATATTGAGACCTAGTTGTTGATGGGAGTTTTTTTTTTCTCCCTTTCAAAAATTCAAAATTTAAGTAGTATATGACTTAGTGTGGATCCAGAATTTTGAAAATGTGCACACAATTCACTTTTCCCCATAGCACGTCATACGCAGTTTTTAACTGTTTTCTTGACGTAAAAATAAATAAATAGTGGTTGAAAATTATACAGGTCGCTGGGGGTGTATTGGAAAGCGTAGAAAATTATTTCTTGGAAACGTTCGCTTGAAAGTGTGTGCAAGAAATATCATTCCAGTCAAGTTATTTTTATAATAAGTGCGTGAAATTATTTGCGCAATCGAGAATGAGGGTTTTTTGCCGAGACCCATAGGTCAAGTTTGTTTCATCTCTACTCTTCATTTATTCGAAAGGATCTCCCACCTTTGTTCACGTGGTGTAGCAAGAGGCCCTGGTTTCGCGACGTAAGGTAGTGAGGCATTGTTTCATACGAGTTCCTTGTGTGTTACTGGTACATCGTGGTTTTAATTATTGAATTTAGAGTGGCTGAGCGCATTGCTGACATTCCACAGGAGTTGTTCGACCGCTGCTTGTATGGTATTTGTTACCCCAAATTCCCAAGTTATATACGAAAACAAATTACCGTCAGTTGAGAAATTGTTGTACATTTAAGAGTTGCTACACGTTTCATAATATATTATGTGTTAACAGTTGCGTACTAATTATGTATTAATAGTTCATTATAAGACAATAGTTATTGGGAAGAGTTAATAATAGTAATGTTAAAGTGGTTTTGGCATTAATGTATGCTTTATTTATTATCTCATTTAATCTACGTAAAAGTCTTTTTTGCTCGTAAAAGTCTTTTTTGCACTGTTACGTCATCATGAAAACAGTCTTTTACGCACGTTGACGACACGTTTTTCAGAGATTTAAAAAAATAATTAAATTCACTGACTCGGAGAGGTACGTAGAAGTCCATATTTTTATTGAGTTGTAAAAAACTATCAGTTTGCATTTCCATTATTGAAAATAGAATTCTTCTGAATGGAAATGTAATTTCATATAATACACTTGTATATGTGCGTTCAAGTTCATGTGCTCTTGGGGCAGTCGGAGAAAAATTCTATGTATAGGAATCGTACCTTCTTAATGATGTTCTCCGAAGCAGCGCTTCGCCATGAATTGGAAACTACTCAACAGGCAAAATCAATAAATGAGGTCCTTGGTGCCACTGAATGAAGTTAACAATCGCTTTCCAGCAACCATTTGCTTCGTGGAATACATTCTTGACATATGTGTTTGAAATAATTTATCTAATCAGTAAATGTATTGGAAAACGACTGTGTTTTGGTACACCTTTGTTGTTATTATAGTAATTAGGTACCATTAATAATTTGAGACAATTTTATGTATTGATTTCGCTACAGTCTACGAACATTCTTTTACGCAAGTAGATAGGAAATATACAGTGTCAGAACATCATAAGGAAATATTTACCTTTGTGATTATAATGAAATTTATTCTAAAATTAGCCTAATTTATTCTTCCTTTCTCTGTTTGCTCTATTTAAAAGTTAAAAGTATTGTAAAATTCTATTTCTCTCGTCCCTTCTTATGTTTTTATTACTGCCAAATCTGAATACTATCTACAACGAACATATAATACTGAAACAAACTGTCTGATTTAATTTTTAAATTTAATATCTCCTCTGCCCTTCTAATATTATTAAATATTAGTTCAACGTAACCCGTTCCAAATTTATATAAGAATATGAGCGCCAGGAAAAGTTTACGTTAATTCTATTATTAAAATTTATCTTTAACAGCTATTTTTTCAATAAATTAATATGTGGCTAACTGGGTCGATGGGTCTTACGTGAAATAATCGCTATTGCCTACTAATAGCCGCTTATTCGATCTGCCATCTGTACAGAGTGACCGAGGAATCTGAAAAGCAAATATACATTTCGAGCTACTCATTTGCTGGAATTGGCTAAATTTATTTATTTATTTATTTTACGTCAAAAAACAGTTAAAAACTCCCATGTAATAAAATCTATTATCAAGGAATTAAAAAAGGATAAAAAGCAATAAATTTTGAATTTTGAAAGGGAGAAAAAAAACCAAAAAACTCCCATGTAATAAAATCTATTTTCAAGGATAAATAAGCAATAAATTTTGAATTTTGAAAGGGAGAAAAAAAACCAAAAAACTCCCATGTAATAAAATCTATTTTCAAGGATATATAAGCAATAAATTTTGAATTTTGAAAGGGAGAAAAAAAACCAAAAAACTCCCATGTAATAAAGTCTATTTTCAAAGATAAATAAGCAATAAATTTTGGCTCTTATTACTTCCTTCCGCCACAACATGGAAACGATAATTTGAATAATTGTATTTCCACTGAATTCTAGAAGACGTGCACCGAAAATAAAGTTACATTTATGATGAAAACCATCTTTTCTATTCTCAGAAACTTGTAAGTTTATTCAATGTCCATGAAATTTTAAATTGGTAACAATACGAAACCTACTTTCGGTCATGACCAGTTTCAAACCTTATACTGCTTCGCGCGCTCTTGGCCGATGTCGCCGCGTAGAACCATTTTCATTTTTTCCCGGTGTCGATGGCTCCAGGTCGAAATACCATCTTCTTTTCTTCCGTTCTGGCACAAGTGTTCTCATGTCACTGATCCTCACCGCCTCATAAGTTGATAAGTCTTAATTAATTTGCCTTTTAAAAGCTCCCAGTTCTTTCTACGCGTATGCTTAAAATATTAAAGTTCAGTGAACTATTATCTGCTTCAAATACTCCCAGTCCTGTTGCCGGCATATTCACCTAAGTTCACAGTTTAAATTCTGGCTGTTGCACTCGAAATATTTCCAAGTTCCAATTTCCGCACATTACATCAATATTCAAAGTCCGACAACCATACGCTCCAAAGTAGTTCACAATTCCCAAACTCCCAACATCAATTATCTACACACGATCCGCACAGCACCACGGCATAAGTCGGAATGAATCCATATTCCCCTCTTTCAGCCCTTCAAAACTCGGTCCATATTTTCTACTGTTTCTTTTCAGAAAAAATTCGACCCACATCCGTCGAAATACATTGTCATTCCATGCCTCGCCAAGCCCTAAAATACAAATTCAACTAGCCGCGCCTCAGACTGTCATTGCTTTCTCGGCCAATCCTCAAACAGTTTACTACAGCCGCGCCCCGTGGTTCAACGCAATGAAATTTGTTGACCTTGACGACAACTCGTCTACCGTTACTAGGCCGCCATATTTACAAATGTCTATCCTTACAATTCACCCTGTTTACAATAAATGTCACGCAATACAATGTCCCACATATTGGTATGTCACAATACTATTAAGGGATTACTTCCACTACTATTATTATTAATATTGTTATTTCTACCGTTGCCCTGTTATGCTCACAAATTCTCTCGATGTTAACACTATATTATTGATTGAAACCAATTATTGGATTGATGGCAACTAATATAAAGTATCAGCCCTTCTCAGCAATCAAAAATTAACATTTATTCTTATATATATTACAAATTCTATTGATCTCATGAGAACTACTTTTTTTATGTAGAACATTAAAACACAGTACGGGTTTGAATATAGTTCGTAAGCTTACTACAATAACTTCAGCGATGGCTGACCAGCTGAATGTTGTCCATGGAATCCTTGGTATACCAATTTTTGCATTCTAGCCTATCATTAAAATAAATTAAATATGTTTTAGAATGCCCTCAACGATTTGGTATTAATAGAATTTAATATTTCCATAAATTAATATGCGGTCGAGACTTTCCCTATCTGTGTTTCGTATGAAACACCTACGCGCGACTGTCTTATCTTCAGCTACTTATCGAAAAGTGCTTCCATTTACGGAGCTAACCTAATATACATTCCCTCGAAACATGGAGTCTATTTTAATTCGAAATTCCTACTACCACATTAATAAAATTTCCAATTAAAAAATAATACTACAATTTAAACAATCCAAGCTCTCAAACATCAAACTAACCATAAATTCCCACGCCACTATCATTTAAATAAGAGCCAGCCCATGCTGAAAATCTGTTCGCACCTCACTAACCGCTTACGTGTGTTCGCTTCAATATCTTTTTCGAGAGAAATTCCTTGCATCCTGCCACAAGATCACGACTTGCAATGTTCTTTCTACATCTTTTGTATATTTAGTGTTCGTGGCCGTGTCCATCAGCACAAAGCTATGACACTAAGCATGGAATATTATATTTTGTTGATCTGTTGTCCTAACAGTTCTAACGTCTTCTTTGACTTCGAATTTGCATACAATGTCATTATTCCTAACGCTGGATGCCGATTCTATCATTCAACAAAACCCAAAGTTCTTGGCTTATCACAGTATATTTCAAAACATTTTGTATTAATGACTTTTCTCTGACGAGTTTTCGCCCAGTTTCCTTTTATCCATAGATCATATAGTTCCTTATTTTGCTTTCTTCTCTCTCCGATATTTCGCACAGATTGAAGGCGATCAAAGACAAGAGACGGTGCTTGGCGATGAGGCGTTAAAATGGATACAAATGTAATTGAAAAGCGTGATGATTTGCCTTCGTCTTCCGTGAACCACACGAAAATAACCTTGTCTGATACTAGATCCAATCCTCGTTTGGACAATAAATTTAATTTGCATTATATTTAAATATTACATTTTGTACATTATAAATTATTATTAATAAGCAAGTGTGTTTGCTTTTCTCTTATAGATAGATAGATAGATAGATAGATAGATAGATAGATAGATAGATAGATAGATATTAAAAATTTTTAATTAATTTTGTCTGTTTATTATTCCGTACATCTTCTTTCTGTGAAATAAATATTTACAAAAATGTTTGTATGTTGGTGGCAAATTTTTATTTTTCAAATTGTTGTAATTTTGCTTTAAATATCAATGTGTTCTACTCATTTCTTTTGTTAAATTCGGTTTTAAATATTCTTGTTGTTATTAATATTCAAAATATCTTCAGTTCATTCACATGCATGAATCCAAGTTTCCATATTGTTAACACTAAGATACGTCACGTGTAGTATAACTCAGTGTGTTTTCTTTAGAGATTGTTGTGTGATGATGCGCGAAAGAGTGGAGTGATAATGAAAGCAGACGGTCTGAAATGAGTGCATCGATTAGGTGGGCAGCGGGTGAGAATGATGAAAAAGCAAACAAGGGGAGCATATTCACTCTTGGGAAAACGGGGCCGATGAGTACCCCCCTCCCGCATCCTACTATACTTGGGTTTTTCTAACGTGGCCGATGACATGAGGTCATTTCTACACCTCCTGACTTGTAAAATGAATCGTTTTAACAGTGGTAAGCACATGTCTGTTGTCTTGAGCCCCGTTGAGAAGGGCGTTCGCGAACTGATTAAAAAGATTAATTTTATAAGGCTGGAGGTGTAGAAATAACCTAATGTCATCGGCCACGTTAGAAAACCCAAGTATAGTGAGCACACATCTGCATCTGCGCGCATAAGCTTCCCCGCGGCATACTCTCCCTGTAAGTTGCTTCGACTTGATCTATTGTGTCAGCCCGCGGACGTTTAAGAGGCAGTGGCGGATCCAGGAGTGAGTGTTGGGAGGGGGTGGGTAAGTGTAGGCGCGCATGTGCATATGTATGTGATTACTAGCAGTTGCAAAATATAGTTATAGATTTTGTTTACGCTAAATCATTAGTATAATGATTTATTGTCCGTGATATCGTATTTTTGTGACGAATTTTTCGACCCTAGCTATTTAACTTAATCGAATTCAGCCACTGCCTGGAGGAGGATTGTAGCGGTCAGCTCGTGGGATCGGTGGTTTTGTGTGGTTTCTCCGATCATTCTGCCAGCAGGCAACATCAGCCCAAATGTAAAATGAAGTATCTATCTATCTATCTATCTATCTATCTATTACTAGGCGAATAGGTGCATCACTTCTCTCACAAACGGGCCGCACTCCATCTTTCCTCTTCCTTGTCCTATCCTTTCCCCGTTCACAGAAAGATACACTTACATTTACATGCACTACACCATCACGTGTCGGGAACTTGTTCCGACTGGGGCGGTATTCCGCTGGTGGGAGGGGAGTACCCCACCTGAAGGGGGAAATTCTCCTGGAGCCGACGTATAGACTGGCTCTGGATCTCACCATGAAGCAGGGGAGCAACTCTCGCCTCCTCCCGCGATAAAACATTCACCAAACGGGACTAATGAGCATAGCAGTTGACTTGCTCGTAAACATCAGTCAATCAGCCAACGTTAGTAACTTCTCAGCATTACAAAGCCCATGTAATTATTGTCATCAGAAATGTGACGAATTACGAGTAAGGAAAATTTTCTTAACTACTTATTCATAGCGCATTTTGATATGTTTATAGAAATATTTTCCTCTCTCCATTCCTTACTGAAATTCGTATACGAAGACTTCATAAAACTGGCAATGATTTCCATTGTGACGTGCTTTGACTGGATAGAATAGGATACTAGAGGAAACGGTGTAAATGGTCAGCAGTTTCTTGATCAGTGAATTATTCAAATAAATGAGAACAGTGATGGACGTTTCTGTTCTCGTTAGTTACCTAACACTCAGAAAATGTAACATGATACCATAAACGCAGCATATGTAATGCATTCAACAATTCTGGCATATAATTTTACCATTGTAGAAGGAATTTCCGTGTTTTTCAATACAGCATTTTTTTCATTTCCTGCAACTAGTGTCAAGTCTTTTCAAGACTTGACATTGATTGAAACGTTCAGAATTAGCGTTTAGAAATACACATCAAAGGAGAATAAAATGGGAAGTACCATGGCTGTACTGCAAAATAGCTTGTGGTCTCTGACGTTTTGGAATTCTCATTCATCCGACATAAGCTGCAATTACCATGCGTGTCTCTCTTTCATGAACACTTCTTAAGGGCGCAAGAGTAAATGTGATTTTCATTATGGACCCCTTTCGCTTTTACTCTGAGCGGTCGTGGTGAAAGTCGCGTGGACACGTGTGATGTTGGCCGCGGTCGGGGTCACGCGCTCTCCACCCTTCCGCGCCAACCCCCGCGCCGGCGGCGGGCGGCGGCGGCGGCGGCGGCGGCGGCGGCGGCGCAGGCGGGCGAGCGGCGGGCGGCGGTGGTGGGGAGCGCGCGAGGCGGCGCAGGGCGGGCGTGCGGGCGAGTAGCGGCGGCGACCGCGGCGCCAGCAGCGTCGCTCGGTCGTGCGCTGCTCGTGGCTGCTGCAGGGGCGCGTCGCGTCGCGAGCGTCCGCGTTCGCGTGGCTGCAGTCGCGCCGCGGGCCCGCCGCGCCGCGCCGCGTCGCGCCGCGTCGCGTCGCGCCGGGCCGGCCGTGCCGTGCGCGTGAGCGGGCGAACGCGAACGAGCGCGCGAGTCCGTGCCAGCGGCGAGGGTGACGAGCTGCGCGGAGCGCCGCGCGCGCGGTGTTGCGCGGTGAGTCGACCGCCTGCGGTTAGTTCTCCCCCGCCGCCGCCGCCGCCCGCCCGCCAGCCCGCGCGTTCTTCACCTGCAACATCGAGTGCGATTAGCGACAATCCCCTAGTAAATATGCCGTCTGCCGATCAACCCAAGGAGGTTAGTTCTGAACGAGTGGTACGAGTGCGACAAGTGCAAAATTTGCTCTTTTTCTCTCTGCATCTTCAATTCCACAACGTTGAACCCAAAAAATTGCAGTGGCTTGTAATATTTTGGGAGTTCGCAAATAGTATTTCGAGTGTGAATGTGTGTGTCTGTGTTAAATTTAAGTTTGACCTACTAACGACGTATTTATATAAAAAGCCACAAACGGAGAGGAACATATGCAAAATTGCGGAATCGTGAAGAATGCGAGAGTGCAGAGTATTTTTGGCGGCAGCGGGCCGCTGTGCCCGCGTCGACCTTCGTTCGACCTCTGCGAGCCGTGGAGAGCGGTGCGACCGCGGGGGTGGAGGTCGCCCTCCGCGGATGTTGCGCAATCCCCCGCCCCACCGCCCAGGCCTCGTCGTGGTGAGCGGAAGGGTCCTCGACACCACCTCCGCCCCCGCCTCCCATGCCCTCGGCGGAAAGGGAATTGGCCCCCCACCCCGCGGGGCTGTGGGAAACTTTGTGATTCGATTACACTGCCGTTTCGTCAGTCTTTTCGGCTATGATTTCTTTGACAACCCTTCGGGGTGGATCTGACTTGATTGTTTAGACGGAAAAGGAAAGTGCTTCGGATGTGTTGCCGCGCCCAAATATATTATTGGCGGTCGGGAACGAGTTTGGTCCAGGGCCCAGAGGATGCCAGTTGGCTAAGGATTGAGAATGCACGGCGCTCTTGCGACCTGATTTTTTTTTCTTCAGCTGACAGATGTGTATGAGCTTGTGTAGGTGGATTTCACCACTATTAGTTGTTTAATAACGCAGTAAACTTAGTCTTTTGTTTTATACGGGGAACGTTTATGAATTTTGTACTGGCTTTTTGTAAATGTTCTCGTAAAAGAAATATTGATACTTGATCATGAAGATAATGTGATCGCCTATTTACCGTTGAAATTTTTGCTTGGAAAACAGTGACAAAGGAATTTTAAAATGGACTTCGTTTTTGTTTAGTAAAAATCAATTTAAAAAAATATTTCTGCCACATTAATATTCCTAATCAACATACACGTTCGATATTCTAACTTCTAAATAAACGAGAATAATAACACATTTACGTAGTTCAGTCTGTTGTAGATACTAGTTTAAGAATGAATGATCCGTGGTATCTTCGTAAGACCATTGCTGGAGACTTAATGACAAGCAAATTCTTCCTGTTCCCTGGAGCGTCTGGGAGCTCTGGCAATTTCCGGGCTTTTCTTCAGCGACCGGAAGTGATTTCGACGCCAAAGGGGATTGGGAACAGAGAGGCGTCTTCGTGGTTTCCGATGGAAAGACTCGAAATGTTGCGCGTATTCAGGTTTTATAAACGAATACGCTTTTAGTGTTGAGCAGCGAATTTGTTATAAAATGTTCCTTGAATCTCTCTTTCTCTCTTGGCAACTGCCGATGGATCAACCGATGTCTCTGGCAAATCTCAGGAGTCAATCTAAACAAATCCAGTGATCTGAATGCTGAGACACCATCGTTCTAAAAAATGGAAGAGCTGGTCGTAACTTCTCATCAAATTGATAATTAGTTATGCATTGAATCGATTATCATCTTTGGAAGGAAATATTCTTTCCTGTGAAACCTGTGGGTTGAAATGCCAAAAATTAGGCGCCAGAACTTCGTTCTCAGCTTCCTGGATCCCGTATTCGCGTGAAAACTACGATCACCCGATGACGGGAAGGGGTGGGGATGGGGGCAGATCTCGTCGTTCGAGCTGTGGAATCGAACTCCGATACATCGATTGCCGACCGAATGAGCGTCAGCTTCCTCCTGGCGCCGCTCTGCTAGTGGCGTGGGTCGTAAAGCAGTTAACGCCTCTTGTTGCGCGACGGACAGTGCTCGGATGCGAAGCGGCACCTCGCGGCGCCGCCGCCGCCACCGCCGCCGCCTCTTCCTGCGGATGACGTGCGCAAACGCTTGGAAGGATCGGCGCCCGCGTGCAATTAGCGCTAGTTCTTTTCGAACTTTTTCACGTCCAGGTATTTATCCCGCCCCCTGGTTTCTTGTGATACTACAGACTTTTATCTTGAACTATTGTTTCTCCAATTGAAGAAACGGAAGAATTGGCGAATATGTAGTTTTAAATTTCATCGCCGATATTATTACGATATTCATTATTTTATAAAACTTTGTAAACTGTATTGTTATTATTATTATTATTATTATTATTATTATTATTATACTTTAATTCACGCAGTGTCGAAAGTAATTATCCCTTAGGAAATAATTTTAGGAGTTTTTGAGAAGTCAATTGAAGTCAACAACATAATTAACGGATTCATAAATGAAAGGTAAATTACGTAGCGACTAGGGAAAAGTGTACAAATAAACGAAGGTAATGTACAAAGAACACGAGACGGATTTTAAAGAACTTACTAAATAATTTGTTGATAGAGTTGATGTAGTGTATTATTAACTCAGCTGCAGACATGATTTCTGAGGTATTCTTTTTCGCGTGACGATTTATTCACGTCCGTTATATGCCGGAAGGCTCAGCCCGCTGTTGATATGAAAGATACTGTTGAATAATTTTGAGATATGGAACTTCTCAACATTCCAGATTATTTCTGACTTGCATAATTTGTTTTCTGGTCCCATGTTCAGCCAGTAATAATATTACTCTATAATTTTCTAATTGATGTAAATGTTCATTTGCAAAGGATTGTTATTAAGTAAACTTGAGAAAACCATCGTAGTTTCGAAGACTCTTCTCCATCCTGTTGTTCATGTCATTTAACTCCTGGTGTCTTAATTAAAGTAATTTTTCTATATCGGTGATGGAAATCGCTCTGATTTGCATGTATGTACGATAATTTTAGCGGCGGCGATGGTCTAGCGGGTAGCGTATCGGACTGCTATACCCAAGTTTGCGGGTTCAAACCCGATCGAAGCCGTGGATTTTTAAGGGCGAAAAAATCCTTCGTACGCCTTCCTTCGGAGGGGAAGTAAAGCCGGCTGTCCCATGTTAGTACATTTACTGCATGTAAAAGATCCTCAAGCCTAAATGACGCCTCTGAGCTAAATTCAAATCGCCTGTTTCGTCGCCCAAGTAATACCTTCTTTCTCCCATGATAGGTGAAAGGAGTGTAACGAAATTTGCGTGGTCAGACGGAAGAGCAGGCCTCATGGCCTGAGTCTCGCCACGTAAAATAAGGCAAATTCAATTCAATTCAATTCAATAATTACCGGGATGGTTTTTACAACTTTATAGAAAATGGTGCAGACCTTATTTCGATTTTTAGGGGGAGGAGAAAAAGATCTTGGATCGTGGTACTCTGTTAGACGTAAATTTCAAATTTCCTCGAATATCTTTAAATCATGCCCGACTAGGATTGCTATTTTTCGAATTAAATAATTTATTTATTACAAATTATTTATTTAATTATTAGGTCAGTTACAAAACTTATTTTTCATCAAAGTTTTCTCAGAAAGAGGCTTACGCATCGCTATCACATTAATATAATACATAAATTACAAACGAGCACATTAACTATTTATACGACTAATTGAATTTCTAGAAAACAATGTAGTGTATGTCTTTGGTGTATTAACATCATAACACAAAACAAGGCATCCAGATTTACAATATCTTTGGTTAATTGGTTTACTAAATGGCACACTAATTACCTTTCATAATGTTAACTATACGTACGTGAATTTTTTTCACTGATGTAAAACTATGAATAATGTATTTTAGATTTTTTCGTTTATATTAATTGCGAAATATTTCAATAGTTAGTCGAGTAATTAATATTTAAAACTTCTGGGAACGTGCGGCTTTCCGAAACATTTCCTGTGTGTGTTACGACTCAATATTTATTCATATGTATTAAGTGCATGCCATCATTGTAAGAGCTAAAATAGAGGGATCCATTACTTGGGGAAAGAAATCTCTTGACGTTAATATCGGAGATGGACAGATTCGAAAATAAATCAGCCATCATCACAGTATTTTTATTTATCGAATATTTTGTTGCTGAGAATGCATCATTGTTAGGGATGTTGAGAATGTGTGAATGAGAATGTTCGGTTATTTTCAGGAGTAAAACCTCCGCGTATGTAGAAAAGTAATATTCTGACGGTTTTAATTTATTTATACAGAATTACAATGCCAATCAGTAAAATTGATAATGAACGTACGTTTACGTTAGCATTGTAAAATCGCTTGAAAGATATTGAAATATAGTACATTCAGTCAAGTGATATGTCATTGACTTTTGAAACCCTTGACTTTGACGCTATAATACCTTCGGGCCAATGGAAGGAAAGTATTTTCCGCTCTGCATTCTTCCTGAATATTATCCTATTAATATGTATCGTTGGCGTGAATGCTGATGATAGCCTGTTCTGGTTCGTATCGCCGAGATAAAGTTAAATAAGTGGCGATATTTATGAAACATTCACGTGTTTCACTTCCTGTTAGAAATGTTATCATAATTAGGTTTAATTAAACCTTATGTGTCAAACGTGAATTATGTTTTTGAAAATATTAAATACATTAAGTATTATAAAGGAGCTAGTTGAGCAAAGTGGTGCTGTAGTGTTTATTTTTGTAGCTTAATGCAGAAAACTATACAAACTGAGAGATACAATACATCATAGTCACAAATATTTAAATAATTTTCCTACCAGTTTTCTCATTGTCATTTAAATTCCACACATACATAAAGATTTAAATTGAATGAAATATTTGGACATTATTCAGGACATAATTTTCCGAAATTTATTCAATTTTTGAGCAACCAAATTATTAAAGAGTAATATTAAATAGACAATTATTGTATAGCTCTTATTTTTCTTTTGTCGTTTCAAAAAAATAGTTCGTATCTGTCAAAGATTGTCGGTGATATGGTTTATTCAGTCCTATGAGTACAACATAACTTACAGTAACATTGCCTCTTTTGCGGTCTTTAAAAAAACATCCACATGTACATAAATCTGAGCTTGAGAGCATTAACGAAGATAAATTACATGCAATAAAGAATTATGTTGCTTGAGATGAAAAAACCTTAATTTAAAGTATAAACGTTCAGAATTCAGATTATTAATGTTTACTCTTATTTCCAACCACATATTTTTAGTTAGTTTACTTAGTTACATTACAATCTTTGCCGATTATTTTTCAGTCCGTATTCTGAGAAAAATATTCACTAACAAACGTACCCGAAAGACACTTTCAACCGAAACTCGTACCCCCACTTCCACATCACCTTCACGCGCCGTCGAGCGAAAGGAACAGAGCGAACATTTCGTTAGCACAGTTGGGGTATGTTTGGTCTCCTTTTTTTCCGCCTCCACGAAGGCGGTCGCGCCCGAGGCGAAAGCCAGCATGAGAGCGAGCGAAGCCGCGCGCCCGAAGGGGATTTTATCGGAGCGATGCCGCTTGCGCCGAGGATCGAAGGAGCGCTCCCTCGGTGGCCACTCCACCCTCCCCATCTCGCCTATCCCCGCCCCGTTCCGCCCTGCTCCGCCCCGCTCCGCCCCGCCCCGCCACCCCGCCCTGCTCCGCCCCGCCTGCTCCGCCCCGCCCTGCTCCGCCCCGCCGTGCTCCGCCCCGCCCTGCTCCGTCCCGCCCCTCCCCGGATTGCCCCGCCCAGCCCCGCCCTGCCTCGCCTAGCCCAGCCCAGCCCAGCCCAGCCTAGCCCCGCCCCGCCCCGCCCAGCCACGCTCCGCCCAGCCCCGCCCCGCCCCGCCCCGCCCAGCCCAGCCCGGCCCCGCCCGGCCCCGCCCGTCACAGCATCGCCTCGCATCGCCCCGGCTTCCGCCTCACCTGCCCCACTCCACCCCACCCCTCCCTCCTCCACTCCGCCACGACTCTCGCCTCCTCATCCCCGGCCACCGCCCAGCCCCGCTCGGATCCTGCCACGCCGCGGCGCAGCCCGCAGTTTCCCGTTCCTCCCGGCTACGGCCCGCCTCGTCCAACCCCTCCCAACCCCTCCCAACCCCTCCCAGCCCCGCTCAGCCCCGCCCAGCCCCGCTCAGCCCAGCCCAGCCCCGCCCAGCCCAGCCCAGCCCCCCAGCCCGCCCAGCCGCCCAGCCCGCCCAGCCCGCCCAGCCCCGCCCAGCCCGCCCAGCCCCGCCCAGCCCGCCCATTCCCGCTACGCGCCTGGCCCGCCCGCCTGCTCTCGAGCAAAGGCGCTGCGGGGCGCCGTTAGCGCGAATAAACGACCCGGGGAACGCCCGGCTAGAGGCCTTTCGCCCCTGCCGCCGCCGCGCTTGCAGGAGCGCAAATCCCGGCTTTTGTCCGCGAGGAATTCCAGGAGCGCTGTAGGAGTTTGCACGGGCTTTTTTCTCTCTTCGGTATCGTCATTCAGTTATGATTTTATCTTTCCCCCAGTGATCTTCATTCCCATTCAAAATCCAGCCAACCAGTTTGAAAACATTTCCACTAAGGTGTTTCACAATGGCTACGGCGTCATCACATGCTCTTTTGAAGGATTATCCTTGAAAATTCCGATGATTACTAGTGTGCGAGCGAGTAAGGCTGTGCGGTGTGGGGTTCCGAGGTGTAGGGGTGAATCCGCCGCCGCGAGCCGCCAGGTGGAGGCGGCGCCTCTCCACTTTGTTGCCAATGGAACGCGCCTTGGAACGGTCCCCGCCACCGCCGCTAAAATTAGCGCCAGCGCTTGGCTCCCGAGTCCTTCTGCATTATGTTCTCGCGGGAATCGCCACTAACTGGACGACCCGCTTTGGCTTCTTACTTGTCTCATTGTGTGTACTTCGCCTTTTACGTTCGTGGGACCACTTGTCTTTCCGTCATTGCAGCAAACGAGATTCGCTAATGCCGCAAATGTTGACCACTTTTTTTTTCGTTATTCTGTTTTCTTCGGGTACTTCATTTTTTTCTAAATCAGTGGCGAGTTCGGTTATTTATTATCATTTGTGTAAAAGATTGGGTTGTCGTGAGGAGCAACAAGAAGGATTTCATTTGAAGTATACATTGTTTTTATAAATGTTAACATTTAAAATAGTTTAGATTAACAAAAATAGAATGGTTACGCTTCCGCCATTTGTTTCTTTTCATATCCTAAACTGGAAAAGTTATGTATTCTTAGAACAGCTTGTTTATCTATTTGTGAAATTTTTTAGTGTAGCATTACATTGTCTTTGGAAGCTTTTCAAAACTCACGCACCATTTGATACCTACTGAGTCATGAGAAAGAAGAGTCAAACAACTTTCAATGTGTATGTTTTTTTAACCAAACTCTAAACAAACTCAGAACTTCATTTAGCTGAATCTGAAGAAAATGAACGAGATGTTTCGTATATACAAGTGGATGAAGTATGTTCTTTCGAAGATAACTTGAATGTTTCATTTTGATTTACATAACCCGAATGGAAGTTTTTTAGGCAGATATTGCCCGTTTTTGGTGTATTTGTTTCGCTTTTCCGAAGATATAGGATTGTAAATTTTTTGTGGTACTGACACTTGAATGGTAAATAATATTATCAAAAACTTTGCAAAACTAGCAGTTTGAACAATAGAATGTATGGAAAATCTCTTCCAAATTCAGGACCTAAAGTTTTCGCTTTAGTAATAAAAGATAACATGAAAGCGTCCAGAGCAGATGGTGACGTGTGTTCATTCGTTTCCCGTATTTTGAGTTCTCCTCCAAATAGCAAAAAGTGCCAGATATTTCAAGTCAATTTCTCATGAATTGAAAATTATTAATCACGTGAATGTTTGCAATAGAAAAATAGGAGTCTCGTTATAATTAGTTGTGTTGATAAAGCGTACTTAGCCATGTATGTTGAGGATGTGCTACATGATTAACAGCAACATGTCAGTGTGCCTTATCATTGAATTAATATACATTTACAAATTCTGTATTATGTATGAAAAACATTAGCAATGGGTCTTATCGCGCGCTTGGCGTAGCGAGATCGCGTTTGCTCTCTGCCATTTGCTCTTTGAGGCGCCCGCCTACTCTAATTTCCTCTGTGCGCTGCGCTGTGGTATTGCCCCGGCGCGAGGGCGAGAAAGCGCGGAGGCGAGAGGGGCTGCTGATACGTGCCTCTCTGGTCCGCCGCTGCGCCTCGCCTGGCGGTGTAGCTCCACTTGTCGGATTGAATAAGAACGTCGAAAAAAAATTTAGCTTTGGTTACTTTACAAGTTTTAATTAAAATCGAACCGTGAAAATCCTGGGAAATGGTGTAGGCGCTAAACAGGTGGACTGACGGACAAATTGAGGAAAATAATTTTTTCGATATCAAGGTCCCAGACAAAGTGGATTCTGACTACATTACGTATTCGAGAAAGTAGTTTACTACATATAGGAGCGAGAAAAGTGCCGGGCCGCGCCGCGCCGCGCCGCGCCGCGCCGCGCCGTGCCGTGCCGGGGGCGGGCTTCGTAGCGGCCAGCGGGGCTTCGCGGCCGGGATGCGCTGGACGTTTTGCAGTCGACGCGCGCTTCGTACAAAGGAAGTATGAACATCGCCTTCCTCTGGAAGGTGCTGCGAGTGAATAATTGGTCTTGGGTACTTAACATTGAATCTACGCCACCGTGAATCAAACGAAATTGACCCGTACATTTTACTTTTTCGTATCTACGTCAAGGAGAAAGTGACGTAATGCTCCAGGAAAAAGTGCCGATTGAGAGAAAAGACGTTTCATTACATGACACCGAAATTCGGAATTTTTCTGGCTCCTATATGTAGTAAACTACTTTCTCGAATTAGAATACACTTTGGGTGAGACCTTGATATCGAAAGAGTGATTTTTCTCAGTATGTCCGTCAGTACACCTGTTTAGCACGTAAATCTTTCCCCGGATTTTCACGGTTCGATTTTAATTAAAACTTGTGGATTAATGAAACTAGCAAAAGTTAAACGTTTTTCCATGTTCTTGTTTATGTATTATTGAGATTGTTCTTCAAGAAATCTTCTTCAAAATTAGATATTTAAATAATGTCCTGTATTTTTTTCCTTTTTTTTTCAGAATATAAGTAGTATTCGCGCACATTTGAATGATGTAGTGACATTTTTCATACAAGACGTAAGCAAGATTTTCTCAAAGATATCTCCAAATGCTTTTTTTTAATTTTTTCTCTCGCGCAATGGTTCAGATTTTCATTAAAAGCTCTGAACTTTCGATCCCAAAAATTTAACTTTTTCGTGATTCGAGAGCTTTGATTTGCAAGCAGCCATGTAATCTATTGTCTAAGTTGCAGCTCGCGTAATCCTGTCTTTTAGATTTGAATCTCACCATAGCCGTCTCACCTTCTCAGCCGTCTCCTAGACCGTCAGAATCTTAGAAAACAACTACGGGAATCGATACTTCTGATGTCAAAACAATTAAGGAATTATTAATTGCTAATATTTTGAGGTACACGCTGGAATGTTTTTACCATCTGAAATGACTCACCCTTTATTTTAGCAGTTTCCTGGTTCCATTAGGGAAGAGATCGTTTCGAGGGCCCGAAATATAATTTTTTATAATAATTTTTTTAAATTTTTATTTATTTTTTTTTTTACTTTTCGGCCGAAAAGTTTTTTTTCCTTGAATGTTAATTTGTTGGATTTAATTATTGGTTTAATAATCGTCCTATAGTCCACATTGATATCGGGTTACTTCCCGAAAGAAACGCCTTTGCGTATTTTCCAATTTATTATTCTACACCAAATGACGTTTCCCCTAAATCCCTTTGAAATATCTCAGTTCGACCCCTTGCTGCAGAACGAGGTGGAATTTTACCTTCCATTGATTTTCTTTTCGTTGCTCTTAATCAGGCTTCCAATTAGTCCGGCATAGTGTTGCACAGCACTCCGTCAGACGAAACCACATTGGGATGTTTCCCATTTGCGGATTTGCAGCTCGTAGCAATTCGCGAGAACAGAACTCTAAGAGAATTATAATACGGCCCTTTGTACGCGGCACGCATGAAACACTCGCATTTTCGGAATTAAAAATTGACGCAGATTTTTCTTTCGCAATGCTACCTGATTTTACATTTCACTGCGTGAGATGTTCTCTGTGTAAAAGAGATTGTACAAATTGTCCAGTCATGAGATAACATTGTGTACGAAATACCTTGGACACAGTTTTTTTCCAAAGTATGATTCCCAGACGACCCAGACAAGAGAAGAATATAAAATTGGTGCAAATTTTTCATATGCAGAGTGAAGGAATGTACTCTCTTGTTTATGAGTGGTCTGTAGAAAGGAATTTAAAGAAAATCATATATTTTACTTTTACTTTCTGAGTAATAGAAGAAAAAAGAATAGAAATTTAAGTAATTTTTGTGACAAGGCAACATTCACTAAAGTAAATTTTGCCCGCGAGAACTCGTAATATGAATACGTCAAATTAGTTCTTTTATTCTGAAAGAACAAAAATGAGAAAAAAAAGGTCTATTGATTATAGATTTCGGGTAAGTAGGAGAGGCATTCGAAAATAAATTCTTACTCAAATCAAGGGTTTGGGTTGTAATAACAAAACATAATTTCAGAAACAGTTATACTAGGGAATTCCTATTATTCTTTTTTAAATATTTCATGGAAATAACTTTTATTGTAAACGTTCAGCCAGAACATTGAATCGGCATTTCTTTGATGTGAATTCGGATATAACAGACTGGCACCTAGAATCTAGAATGACTAAGACAGTATTATCTCATTTCTGAAATGTACCAGTTACAAGATCGGCAAAGTTCTAAATCAATGCATTAATGACACTGTTTGAAATGTACAACAAAATTATCACCTACAGAATTATTGCATGTGGAACACTCTTTCTTCCCCCATCCATATGAAGAGGAAACAATATTAGCGAAACGTGCTTTAAAAGAATTAGAAATACTTTACGACTCTGAATTCGAAATAATGTACACCACGCTCTTATCAAGGATTTTGGGCACCCAAACCATCACATCCAGGCGCCAACCTCCAAAAATGTAATTGGCCCTAAAAGATCTCATTACGTAGATTACGGCGGCTTTCGAATTATGCACCATAAATACCTACTTCGCTGTCCGGGAGACGCCGCGTTCGAAGCACAGGTGCCAACGTTTGGGTTGACCTTGTGACCTTCCTCATTGCGAAATGCCGTGGAGGGTCGCAGAATGGCGGCCGAAACGTTGGCACTTGTGCCTAGGACGCGGCGTCTCCCGGACAGTCAAGAAGTTAGTGACACGTGCCATGGAAGCCTACGCTATCTTCAGTACGTTACAAAACATAGCGTTCAGCCAAGTGTAGGGACATTGGATTTATGCTAGCGTAATTTTGACGAGTTATTTAATCGACATTCCTCTTCGGAAATAAGAGGTTATACACTCATCGACATATTTCTTAGGGCATTTAATATTTTCAAATGTACTTCGCTTTAAATACATTTTCCTTCGAACAATTTGAAATATTCGTATTTGTTAAGCGAATGTGTAATTACTCACCCTTCAGTGAAATTTTGCTTATTTTGTTAAAATTGGTCGGGAGAGCCGCAAAATGAATCTGTTTTATACAAATAATATAAATGACTACACCAATCACCTCTTGCTACATGCACATAGTGGTCAGTCCACTTTACTTTACAATATCTTGTTATGGAATTTGTTTCTTTTTCATATAACGCGTACTTTCTGAAAGTCGTTTGTTTACATTGTCCTATCTGAGACGCTGAGTCCATTGATCCAACTTCTACAAGGGTTTCGTTACTGAGGCTTTCTCGTCTCCTCTAGCGCCTGTGGATCCCCAGCGGTGCCAGTTAATTTTCCTGTTTTTATTTCCTGGGGCCACCTCCACGACGACAATGATCTTATTCATATTTGTCCCCTTCTGAGTCATTCCTTGACTGAGGCAAAGTGGGGTCTGGTTAGGTCTGCTTTATTTTACTTTGAAAACGTTTTAATTTTACTGGGCATTTAGCTAAGTCTCGGTTCATGTAGTTCATAACACATACACTACATATGAATACCTTCTGAAGACTTTACGGGAGCAGTAGCCCAGTGCATCAACTGATGTCACTGCAACTCATCTGACCGGGAGGTCCTTGGTGCGAGTTCTGACGGCGGCAGGATATTCGACACTAGCTTTTAAGCTAGGTCGAATTCAGTCACCGTCTGGAGGAGAATTCTAGCGGCCGGCTGCTCTGATCGGTAGTTTTCCGTGGTTTCTCCGATCAACAGGCGAATGCCGGAGCAGTACCCTAACAGACGGGCCACTGACCGCACGCGATCTTTCCTTCTTCTTTCGTGCCCTATCGTCTCCCCTTACACACACACTTACACTAACATGCCCTACACTACCACATATACCGGGAGACCGGCCGGGAACTTAGAGCTTGTCCTGGCTGGGGCGGTGCCCCGCTGGTGGGAGAGTCCTGGTTAAGGAGAATCCCCACTAACCGACAGTAGGTCGTCGCCGGATCTTGCCATCCAGCAGAAGATCACTGCCATCTCTCGAGGAAAAAACATGCACTACACTCCTGGGAGTAATGACCTATGCTGTTGACGCGCCTGGAATCACGAACCAACGAACTGAAGACCTCTTCGAATATCAAAGGACATCTGTGGGGATCAAACCCGCGCTCGGAGGCTGAACTCCCAGTGAAGTATTGTTGCCGACAGAATTGTGCTTCTTCAAATGTTGCGTTTTTTAGTCAACGCCCACATGTAGTTTATAGAAGAGCAAGGTTTCAGATACTCTTGTACACTGTTCTTTCCGAAACTAAAAATAGTCAGAACTTCAGCATTTTTTTCAACCACGTCTGGGCCTTCTTATGGCGGAGGGCGTGTTTAGTATTCGGGAAGCGTTTATTAATTGCAAACATTAATTCTGGAATTAAAGAGGGAAACAGCGTTCTTTCTCCAAAAGGGATAGCAAATTGGTTTTGACTTGGTGGACAAGTAGTGTGAGTTACGATTCATTTCTTTAGTTTGACTATAACTATTTTTGACGAGAAATAAGTAAATAAATTATAAAACATTTCATTTGAGAATTTTGAGAATTTCCGTGTTTCCTTTTTACTCATTTCACATTTTTATAGATGAAAAGTGCATTGTGTCTCAATGTTGTCGTTTTCTCTCCTATTTAGTAACTTTCAGGTTGAAATAAACAAGTCCAAAGATTAGTGCGTCAGACTCGGGCTATGGAAGTCAAACTTCTTTGCTCGTAGGATAAGTTAATTTTATACATTCTTTCTGTCGCATTTGTTAAAGAGAAAGAGAGAAGGAAATGGTTAGGTGGAATTTAATTGAAAAATATCTCTCTTAATTAAAGAACGTATTTAGTCTTGTATTTCCATAGATCCATACTATGTCGATGATAATGCCTGATCCGGTTCTAGATTGACTTTTGTCAGTGTTCAGTTTGAAAAGAAACTTCTTATGCAAAAATCTTATTGACGGCGGAGGATCATGTAAGTAGAAATTTACATTGAAATCACTATTCATGTTGTTTCACGTTTTGTTGAAATTTGTTCAATAAAATTTCTGCACCTATCCCACAAGACTTCATGAATGGATAATAATACTACAGACGTTTGTATTGACTGATACTGTATAGATGGCCACAATCATAATCGTGCGCCTATTTTCCAGTTGGTATGTAGCTGCACAAGTATAACCATTTCTTGTATGACAATTTCTGACCTTAAATCCAGTCTATGTTCCCCTAGATATTACTTCAGGTATCCATCACAGATTCTCACATGTTCATCAAATGTTCTCAAAATATACCTCGAAATATTCTTCAAAAAACAATGTCTCCCCGAAAATGTTCCTTCCAAATTTTCAGGCCAAATGTTCGCTCAGTGCTCCTCACAGCATCGCCTAATCTACCCACAACAAGAATTATGCGTTTCACTTCATCTTATTCAGGCCAATTTGCACTATCGCGCCTACAGAAGTTTCACTTCAATAAAGCATATATAAAATGTTCTAGAACGTGTTGATTTTCACACATTCAACATAACAGTAGTTGTTCCTTGGCACAGGGAAAAGAAATACTAAAACCGGGATTGAGGTTATTTAGAAATTTGCTACGAGAAGGGTTGTTATAAGTTGTTGCAAAGATACAGACGCATTAAGTCACGGACTCTGATGACATTCTTTATGGATGCATTTTACTCATCTGCCTCGTTATTTCAGACGTGGAATAGTGTGGATAGTAAGGCTGCGAGTGAGTGAGTGGAGCGGCGTGATTGCAGTGGGGTTGCGCATTCCTCGTCGCACGCAGGCCATCATCCTCGTTGCGCGGCGCGGGCTGTGGGCGCGCCCACCGCGGCCGGCGCTCAAGGTCTCCGCGGGGCCATTAAAGCGCCCCCTCCCCTCACCCCGCTCCCGCCCCCCATTCTGTGCGGACGTCTGCCTCGCGTCCTCTCGCGGTGGACTCCCAGTTCTTCTCCCGTAGCCTGTAGCACGGGTATCAACTCTCTTGATGGGCCTGGTTTCTACTGTGTCAGTTACGAGGACCTCTGGGCAGGGGGTGACTCCACTTGAAACGTCTTTTACTACAAGGAAAGGACGTGCACTTTCTTCACACTTGTTTTAGATGCGTTTTACCGGGAAAATATCTTATATAATGTGTTTTCAGTGCTCAGTAGTAAATGGGAATCACGTTGTGTGTTAATTTCCGAAGTGGAAAATCGGCTTTTTGTGTCGATAACATTGCACATTTATTACTGTCGAGATGTTGATGTGTGTGTGTAAAACTTTGAGATATTTTCATGAAAAGCAGTTGTCACACACTACGAGATTTTTGCTGTCAGTTATTAATTTTCTTGCAAGCATCATATGTTTTATTTTGATCGAAATACAAATCACTTGTTAATGTTTGTAGATTATTGAAAATATTCCACACTATCTCTTGGTAGCGTCATCTCGCTCACGGGGTGCTAACAGGATCACCAGTGACAATTACCAGTGACAATTTTTCTGGGCAATTAGGATATGATGAGAGGTGATCTTCCTGATTACGTAGAACACAAGGTGTTCATCATTGCCTTATTTGGCAAACTCTTAGTGCCTTATTGGACGTAACTCTTGATTTTCAAGTAGAAGTTATGTAATCATTTTGTTGGTACGTCCGCGTGTTCCCTCAAACGTGTATATGCGAAAACTGTACATATGAATCCTTTGAGCCAATCAAATTGAGAGCTCATTGCGAGCATGTGGGATCTGGTTTAATCACTCAAACATGTGTTGGAGAACTACGGTCGATGCTTATAAATAGAAAACCACAACAGTTATTCCTGTTTTGATGTAATCTGAAGGGCGTGTAATGAACAGTTTGCTGCGTTTGCAAAGTTTCATACGAGTACATTGTTGTAGCACATGTCAATCAGTTTACGGCAAAATTTAATTATTACTGGTTGTGATTGACCTAGATTTGAGAATGATATTTACTTTTGCTCTGCGTAATGCGTTTCTGATATCATAATACACCGGCCGTAGCAGTGGCAATTATCAGTAATAATCAGCAAGTAAGTTTACCAACCCAATGAACACACAGTTATTGACTAGCTCGGATCTCAATGTCTAATTCCCATCGTCTTTTTGTGATCTCAACCGGTTCTTTCGTTTCTTTTTTTCATCAATTGGAAAATAAATATGTCGGGCTTTCGAAATAATTCTCCTATGCTCTATTCAATTACACACTGCTTAACGTTGAAAGAGTCCTGCTGATGTCAACGTGAACCCTCCTTAACGAAACCACAGGGAGCTGCTGTGGCAGTCCGTTCTACAGAAGCAGAAGTGAGTGTTCCTTGAGTCTGTTCGTTCTTCAAACAGCGCCGCTCCTGCGACCGGGAATCGAGAGAACGGATGTCCGCTTCCGTAGACCGCCCATCGCCAGCGCGCCCGTGGAAGAACAGATGCCGCAAAGGCGGTCGGGGACCCTTAAGTGCTGACAGCCGCGCAACGGAATATCGATGCTCTCTCGTGACTGATGGCATTTGGAAGGGTTTTTTTTTTATCTTAAAAGCAAAACTCTTAATAGGTTTTTGCTTTAAAAGGAATAAAACTTTAATTTTATGGAATTGTACTTGTTAGAAAGTGTTCCGTTCTTAATTGAGTTCAAATATTAAGTACATAATATACAAACTTTATTACACTGCTTCACAAAAATCCTACTAATATTACGGAGCATGTATGAGTAATTAGGCTCAGAACGTACATCATCGCGCATAGAGGAGTTAACTCCTTTTCCTGGAAGTTTATTATTGAGATGTAGCAATAATATTGCGCAAGAAACGTTCCATATTATTATCTTTTTGGTTTAGGTTTCTTATTTTTTTAATGCTTGCTAAGAGCTTCAAGTCGCTCTTCAAAAACTAAATAATTTACGTTTGTAAATACGTTTTGAATAATAGATGTTTGAGAGATACCTGGGTCATAGTACATTTTCCTTCCTAATGGGCGGTGTCTTATCTAAATGCAATTTTATTTTCAAATGGAGAAATATTTGCTTTCAACATAACGACTTAATTTTTAACGATTGTCGCTATTATGTTTTGTTACGGTAGGGAATATGCGTATTACGTTATTAAAAAACGGTAAAATTTATTTTAACTTCGATGGTGAGCGGATTTCGAAGTATCTTTTCTATTTGAAACTCTTGAGTAGAAACTGAGACATGATTATCATGTACTTTAATCAACATCAAACACGATATGTTACTTTAAATACTAGTTCTCTGGTAAAATAATTAAAAACAACTAAAATTTGAAAATGCGGGATAATCACATAAAATATAAATCGACATGAGTTAGTGAGAATTCAAACGTTCTATTAAAGTATTATTACGTTCCTCTCAGACAACTTTTCGAATAAACTGCTTCTGTTGAAAGACAATATCAGCACATTTAATGTGAAGGAAATACGAATTATATACTATGTAAAATTATTTCAATTGACAAGGTTCATAGCGCAAGTTAAATGGTAAACATACTAAAATTGGTAAGAGAAATGTCCTGTGGCAGGGTATGTATTAATTTCTTGTTCGTGAAACTAAGAACTTGCTGAATTCACTGAAGTTTTCATTGGATAATTTAAATTATTTTTAAGACATTTTCTTCGTTATTTGAATGGATTACACAGGTCTACAAAAAAAACTTTCGAAATTTGATTTGATAATTTTATCTCATCTTCATGTTTTTTGGTGTGCTGAAACTCAAAGTGAGGTCAGTTTTTCTCTATCGCGTACAGATTTTTTCAATATCGTGTTCAATTTCGGAAGACAGTAGTTGTAACGGCATAAGAAACCAGAATCGGCCGACAATTTTTATTTATTTACATGTTATTAACAATACCACATACATTAATATGTACAAATATAAGCTCTCCAGAATAAACATTGATGCATATTTAATTGTTAATCTTGTGAAAACGTGTTATTTTCTCTTGGAAAGTTCTTCGTAAGCGCTATGACTCTTCAGGTGATGCACGCTTTAGCATCCAGCAATAGTTCGCCATCATGTTGACATTCCACTTACCCTGTTACCTACGTTCCATCCCCTTGATGTCCTAATGGGACATTTCCTCTTGTTTTCACTGGCGTTCCCCGAGTTTTCCGGAAAGTAGTCTACATGCGAGTGTGGGAAGTGAACCTTCAAACTCACCTAGCAATTGGCATTTGGTAGGCAACCTAGCATTTGAAACATGAAGATCAGATGAAATTATCAAATCATCATGCGTTCCACAATACATCTGTAGTTAGGATCCTTTACGTTACTAAAGAACTAGTCAACGACCTCTTTAAAAGAATTTCACGCTTTCGTCTCCTTCTCATCCATGGTGTGAGCAAAATGTGGATTTCAGAGAAGATTTCTGATGTCTGGGCCTACGATGATTCCTTCTTTTATCTTAGCATCCCTTAAACCAGGAAACTTTGACCATGAGTACTTGATACATAAGCACATTTAACTTATTTATTGAGAGACAATGAATTGCTTTATCAACCCTATCTTTACGTGTAGAGGAGGTTGCAGGAGTTTTTGTTCCAGTGGGAGTTTCTGTCACTGCTCCCACATAAGCATGAAAATCAAGGAAAATTTGTGTACACTGATTGCTGACCTAAGAGCATGGTGAGGACTTTAAAGTCTCCATAAATCAACCACTTATGCTCATTAAAACGAATTCTTTCGAGAACTAATTTGAAATGGACATATGTTTCCTTTAAATGTTCCGAATGGCCAACTGGAACTGAAGTATAAGTATTGCCGTTGTGTAACAGAGCAACTTTTACTTCCTCTATACTACGGAGTAATATACATAGTATAGAGAAAGTTATGTAATGCTGCGCGATAAAACGGCGGATTTTCGGCACAAAAAAATTCATTGCCTGTCCCTGATAACAAAAAAGTATATAAATCCAGTTGCTAAATAAAGAGAAAAAAAATCCTCTAACGCGTGGTGTAGCCAGAATCCCAGTTTTGTGGGTCCTTGATGCCGAAAAACTAATTGAAAGCAAAACGTTCGTCCGTCTGTGAACACTACTAGCGCCTAAACCCTTCCTACGATCTTTTCCAAATTGAAGAATCCCGGGTGATCTGGCTCTAGTTGAAGCTTTGACATTCTTTAAAATGTGGGGATACTTTACATAATGCTCCCAGGACATTTTCAAAATTTTCTCAACAACGGCTCCAAATTTTTTCTTTAAATTTCTTGTAATGAAGAGTAAAATATACTTATAAACTCGACATAGGTCCGATTTTCACGGTTTACTCTGAATTTTCGGAAATTGCAAAATTGAATTTTTTCTGCATCTTCGTTCAACTACAAAATTGAAGACAGATTTTTCCTTCAAATAAACTTTGCTGTGCATAAATAGTTCTTTCAATAAGGTCATACAGATTTTTTTGCAATTAAAAAAAATACAAAAACAAACGGCTCAAAAGTTTCTCTAGGTTTAGCATCAAACGAACCCTATACCATGATATTAACGCCATATTGCTCTACCCTTTTGTTTTTTTCAAAAATTTCAAAAATATTTTCTTTTTACTTCTGTCTCACGTCCGTAATATTTACATTAGAGGTGATTTCTTCGCATTATTATATTTATGAGTACATGTGCGAGGCTCTCGAGTTTGGAAGTCGCCCTCGGGGGGAAAAAATTACTTAAATAATTATAAAGTGAAATAAAGTTTCTCGAAAACTCAACAGTTTTCTGTAAAAATGAGCTCAAAATTCCCCATTTTCAGAAACGCTTAAACGCCATTTTCTCAAAAATGGCTCCAAATTTTTTCTTCAAACTTTTCCAGTAGACAGTGCTAATTGCACTGTTTAATATAATATAATGTTCATTTTTTAAGTACACAAATGTACTTTTTTTAAATCTCTCATGCTGTTCATATGCCAATTTCCATCGATTTTGTATCCCTTATTGCATTTGTGAGTGGAAGTGCTTCAAATGACTTTAAATGAAGTTCTTCTAAAACCCAAAATTTTACCATGAAAAAGAGCTTCAAATTTTGATTTTTACAGTAATGCTTAATCGCCATTTTCTTAAAAACGGCTTCATAGTTTTCATTGAAAATTTCTACTTAGGACGAGGTTTCACTCTTCTTTAATATTCGTGTCTTAATATTTCGGTTCTACTATTAAGAAACCGAAATGTTGAGAAAATGTCAAAAAATGTAATGAGGGCGATGATAAATGGCAGCTGGTCAGAGAATGGAGCAACAACATAAAGCCAGAAAACTTTACTAGGAGAAAGTCTGTGCATTCTGTAGCACCTCTAGTTAGACTTCGTTACGATGAGTCTGTGAATAAACGCCAATGATTCGGGTTATTGTACTACTATTGGTTACAAATGTAAATAGTTGAATACGCTACAAAACAGGAATTATGTGTCATGAATTTGAAAAAGAATATGTTCGTGATGGAGAAGAATGGACTTTATTTTCGTTTTCAGCACACCCATAAGCAGGAAAATTAGCCAAAATTGTAATATAAAATTTTTGGTTGTAGACGAGTGTTATTTGCAGACTAATGCATTTATCAGCAGATCTCTACAATTCAACTCTATTGAATGATACATTATTACATTTGCATAAGTATAAAGAAACTCTTTTGTTTTCTGACGAATTTCCAAGGAATGAGTTAATGGCAAAATCCGTTACAGAATGTATAAAATTCAATGTAGAAATTAATAGTACGAGCAATCTGTTAAAATATTTTATCTATTTAATTATAAATCCATTTATCTATTTGTATATGATGTAATATGTAGTACATTCGTTGTCAGTAATTGTTTCAATATCATTTGTAGTAAAATTCATTCATGAATTATTATATAATCTATTATACTTTATATTCCCACTAATATGTCTCAGGGCTAGTTTCCTATGTACTGCAAAGGTTCAGTATCGTTTCATTTTTATATTGAAACATTCCCCTAACTGCTAGAATTATTGGGCGATTCGTCGTCACCCGTTTCCAATTTTCTAATAACATGGGTGCCAGGAAAAAGGTAACGATAATATTTTAACTATTATTACTCTGATAAAAAAAACTGAATATTATCCGGCTAGCTGGGTCGATGGGTCACATCAGAAATAATTGCTATTATCGATTAATAGCCGATTACCCGATCTGCCATCTATACAGAATGGCGAGGAATCTGAAAACAGAGATTATTTGATCTAACTACTTATTAGCTTGAATTGGCCAATGAAAATCATTTTATCTTTCTTTCAAGAGAAACTTAATGTTTGTTTCTTATCAATGCAGCAAATCCAAATGAAAAAAATTTACATTGAGAAACTTTCTTAGTCATGATCTAGTTCGAACCTTATACGGCGATTCTGGTCTTCGCGTGCTCTTGATTAGTGCTACCTCGAAGAAACGCCTTCTCTTCTTGTATTTGAAGCTCCGAAGTCCCAAAGTCCAATTACCACGAATCTTCTTCTCAAAAAAAAAAAAAAAAAAAAAAAAACGAACACCGCCGATTCACCGCTTCGCACCACTCGAAATATTTTTTCCAGCTTAACTATATTATGTCTGATGCCCGTTCTCACCGTCTAAATGTCCAATGCTTTTATGATTACACAGCAAACAAGTCTCTCAGTTCTATCTTCCGTTTCTAGCAAGAAAATATGCAAAGTCCGGTATCGTTTGTGAACCGCATACATTTATAAGTTCAAGAATGATTAGAATTCACTCGCGAAAAAACTCCAAGTCTTATTTTGATGCACAGCAAAATATTCGGAACTCGACACGTTCCCCAAATCTTAGAAGTATCACAAGTTCACTTTTGGTTCTACCACGAAAATATTCAGAGTCCGAATATGACCCTCAAGTCCGATTCTTGCTCTACCACACGAAAATATTTCAAAGTCCCAACACGTATTGTAGACCCCCGAAATTTTTATAAGTCCTAACATGCACAAATTAATCTATTCACGAGCGAACTGTTCACCGTCGCGACATGCGACCGACTGAATTGTATCCTCCCTTTTAAAACCCACAATGCCTCGCCTTTCTTTTATTTCAACAAAAATGCCCAAACTTCCGTTTTAATAATCAGTCGACGCTTCTTCAACCAATCCACAAATCTCTTATATTTCCTCCTACTCACGCCGTCACCTCCACGGTCAGATGAATGTTTGTTTATCCTGACAACAACCACGACGTCGTTACTAAGGCGCCATATTGCCTATTATTTGCCCTAACCATTTCGCCCATTTACGACAAATATTCAGTAATAAACCATGTCCCCATATTGGTATGTCACAATATAGAACCTCTGTTTTGTCTGTTTGTTGACACTACCTATGTGTACTTTTGTAATTTTATTATATTACTTCTTTTTTAAAATTTATTTTATGCCTGTTCAACTGTACAAGTCTTTCAGTGGTTTTAAAACTTAAAATTAATTGGCTTGTTAGAGTCGGTCACTCACACATTAATCGTCCCTAATTGTTAGGGCAGAAAAGTATTATTAGTTATGATTATTGACAGAAAGTATTTATATTTAATACGAGGGGCATTTAATAATTAAAGAGACAAAATGGTGGAGAAATAAACGTTTATTTTTACAGGACTTTTCCTATTTTTCAATATAATCCCCGTCAACATTTCTGCACTTGTCCCAACGGGTTATCAGCGTTTTTACACCATCTGCAAAGAACTCTTTATCTTGGTATTTGAACCAGTTTCCCACATTTTTTGACATCTTCGTTATCTCCGTTATCTTCGTTCTATATCGTAGAACTTCATTCCACATAATACCTCTTCTGTGAACGAAACAAATGGAAATCAGGTGGTGCTAAATCGGGTCTGTAAGGGGGATAAGGCAATACCCCCAACCCGTTTTGTCGATCGTTTCACAGCTTTGTTAAGTAGTGTGAGGGTGTGCGTTGTCTTGATGGAGAATCACACCTCTCCTCTCAGATTCACGACGTTTCTCTCTTATGTCTGGCTTCACTTTCTTCAAAAGCATATCTGAGTAGTATTGGCTATTTATTGTACGCTGTTGATCGAGATAATAACAAATAAACGCACCTACAGCGTCCTCAAACAGCGTCAACATGACTTTTCCTGCTGATGCGGCCACAACGGTGTTCGTCAGTCACTGAGTCTCGGCCACTTTTAAATTGTTCTACCGACTTGTAAAAATTCCCGCGTTCACAAAATTTTCACCATACACGTTAGTCATTCTAGATTATATATATTTACATTCAGCAAGTAAAAAAACAAATCACAGACCGTTGTTCAACTAATGTGGAATTTTCATCTCGACTCACAATCGTTCAACTTAATTTTGAGGTTATGAACACAACAATGCTGATCATCCCGATGGTCAGGGCTAATCCCAGTGATGCGAACTTAGTCCTAAAAGTAGCAAACTTGTCCTACCAACTATTTTTTCTCCAAACCAATTTGTCTCTTTAATTATTGAATGACCTACCTATTGTGAAAGTGTGGAAATGAGAGGAAATAGTGCGTTGGTTGTGCGTTGTAGTACATAAGGGGCCGTCCATAAATTACGCGAGGCGATTTTTCGACTCCCCTCCCCCGTTAGTGAGATGTCGTGAGATTTAGCTCGACCCCCCTCCCCCTTCTAATCTCAGGTGAGATTTTTCAAAATGCGTATTTTTATTGTAAACAAGTTAATTTGTATTTGATTGCGCTGGGATTTATTTAAAAAACATAATTTGCGTAATTATATTTAAGACTAGATATGACAAGTATTTGGAAAGTAGGGTGTCTGAATGACAATGAATATTATTGCACTTCTAAAAACAGTGCAATAATTCATTGTAATTCAGTCAACGCGGACTCGTGTGCGGTCTCAAGAGTGACTACTAGAACCAACACGTCCATATGATTCTCCATACATTCATCTGCTTCTTCTACTTTGTTATGATTCAACCACTCTAAACCGTTTCCGCTTGCACACAGAAGCTCAGTAGCTCGACGTGTTACGATCCATGAGTATCACACTTTGCGTGCTGGTGCAGCTGATGCATTTTGGACTTACTTCGGTGCTCTGCAGCTCTTGTGATGGATGAAAAGTAGATACCGCATGTACTGCAGCATCTCTTTTTTAGATCACCACGTGCACATGGGCAATAGAGGCTTGCGAAGATTGAATGGGTAGGTAGTGTCGAATAAGGAAGGGAGCAAATGATTTTCCGTCATTCTTTTCAGGGTCGGGAGTGTCGGATGCCCATCAACCTGCGTAATAAATAGCCTTGAGTGCATTCACATAACCGCAATAAAAATTATCGTGCAAGATTTAGCCATATTTTAATATAGAAATGTGTTTTACTTGTATAAGTTTTCTCGCAATCGTATGACTGTTTTTAACGCAAAAACGTGATATTTGCCTCTCCCCCACGTAAGATTAGGTTAGATTCGCTTGACCCCCCCTCCCGCTAATGGCCTCACGTAATTTATGGATGCCCCCTAAGTGTAAAGGAAAAGAGTAAATCTATGGAGGTCTAAATTGGTCTTTGGGGAATCAGTATTTAATTCTATGTGGAAGTATGTATGACTGGCCAAGATTAAAAGTAGTTTCATATGAGAAATATTGAAGAAATTTGAAAAATTCTTGGTTCTGTAATTTTGTCCAATCTGTAACGTTTTCTAAATTTAGTTCGTGATATAATTGACTATTTGGTATGATTATTACTTCTTGATATGTATCTTCTTCGTTTTTTCTTTTTTTTTTGATGTCTTTTTCGTACTGCGCTTTAATGTAAGATTCCATTGCAGGGTCGAATAGACATTCCAGGGCCAATTCTCTTCTCTCGATTCACTTGTTTTATTAATTGATTTTAATAATGGTTAATGTAGCATATTTCGACTTCGTATATTTCAGACAATTTTTTATAATTTTGTGAAAAAAATAGGAAAAAACAGTACGTTTTGGGGTAGTATTTTGGATTGCAATACCGCTATTTAGGATCTCGGCCGCTCAGAAATATTTGGGCTGAATTTGGACGTAATCACTCCAGTGATTTAAAAGATTAGTAGTACATGTAAATTCATACTTGTCAGGTAGATGTCAATGAGAAGAGCATTTCATTTTAGTGAATATCAATTTTTACAGTTGAACGTGAACACTGAGATCCATGTGCTTCTTATCTTCTTTTCCAAATTTTAAGCGATCCATTATGTTTGCTGCACGAGGTTTCGTACCGTTGAGTTTAGCAGAGAGCCAGCGTTGCCCGCTATCTCTACTGCGATTGAGGCCGAGAGGTCCTTGGGTTCGAGTCTCGATGGTGGAGGATTTTCGACACTAGTTATGACAAGATGAAATTCAGCCACTGAGTGGAGAATTCTAGCGGCCGGCTGCTCTAATCGGTAGTTTTCCGTGGTTTCTCCCATCAACACCGGATGAATGTCTGAACAGTACAAACGGGCTAATGACCGCGCGCGATCTTTCCTTCCTCTTCGTGCCCTATCCTCATTCCTCACTCCTACTTATACACACTCTTATATGCACTTCTCTACATATCGCGGGACCAGTTGGGAACTTAAGAGCTGGTCCATGCTGCGACAGTGCTGGGGGAGATACTCAAGCCGAAATTTAGGACGGTGCCGGATCTCACCATCCTGCGGGGAAGGAGCACCGCCATCATCCGCGATAAAAACATTTCATTGTGCTAATGGGACTAATGTCCTAGCAGTTGACGTGTCCGGAATCATCAATCAATTAATGACGTTCCGTGCGCCCTGGCAGGCAGGCAGGCAGGCGGGTGTTGGCCCTTTGGGCGCGGCGCGCGCTTCGGCATTGCATCTGCTCAGCGGGTCCTCGTTTTTGCGGCCGCGTCCCATTAAGCTCGTGCGTTGGACCAGCTGCCGCCGCCGGTGCCTGCCTCCCACGACGGATGGGCCTATCTTCGTCCGCCGAACGCTCTTGTGTAATGAAATGTCGAAATGCGAAGCAGGCTGCGAATCTTTTTTTCTTGCGATATCGACGCACGTTTTCGGGGAGCGCCTGTTAGGGTTGACGAAACAAGCTCCACGTTGTAGGTTGAAGAGTTCCTTGCGATGTTGATATTGATATTTCTTTATTTGTAATATGTTTAGTTCTTACCAGTAAGTTTTCACGCAACTTCGTGATGATTGCATGATTATTTATTATAATTTTGATAACTGACGTTGTGCAATTTGAGATCAATAAATTTATGAATTGTTGGATTCAGATCTATTGTGCGGATACAACACGTAAAGACAAAATAACACAAATCGATTTTTATAAATTCAGATTTTTTTGTCTCGAAGTTTAAAAGTCTTAATTTCTGAAAATAATTAGAGACGTTAAAGCTATTTTTTAATAAAAAATGATAGAAAAAGAACGCTTTAAAATTATGGTTATCTAATCACACACCTGAAGTGATTTTGCACATTTAAGCAAAGATTGGTTAAAATTTAGTCGCAATATTTGGCTTCTAGCCAGTTACTCTGAAAACCACTTAAACTTTGCAATTTGTTAACTGTTAAGAGTAAGTACACAAAGCAAAGTTTGAGTTAATTTTTAGCAGTTCCTAGGAAATTAATAGTTAATGCACACAGGGCATTTTTCAACTTGGAAAACTTGTAATCCGATTTTGAGCTTTTGAATGACCAGTTATTCCCTTTTCCCTGCACAATATTGAATGTTATAGAAGGAAAATATGCGTAGAGATAATCTTCATGTATCGTAGAAAAATTACCATTACGTGAAGATATAGAGCGATCTTCAAGACTTTCGTATTTTGTTTGTGTGTTTTTCACAGACTCAATATTACGTAAACTCTGCATTTTTGATTCATTTTTGGTCGCTTTCTTGTAGCATTTGAGAAATGAATCTTTGTATCAATACTTATCATGTGTTTTTGGTTGTAGACCGGACGACCTGTGCTCTTAATATAATCAGTTACGGAAAGCCATAAGATTGCCTCTTAAAAATCCGAAGTGGAGGAACATTGGATTTTCTGAAGAAGTCATATTCAAATATGGACATTTGAACAATCTTCAAGTGCTGCTGAACCATAGACGCTACGGAAACTGTGGCCCTGTGACAGTCTGCACTTTTTTAAAGGTAAATTTGTTTCATTACTTGTTATTAAACGCAAGTGATTTTGATCAATAATTGTTGATGCCCAATATTTGGCACTGATTTCGTGTACGTCCCACTATCCGGCTTACAAAATATTAATTGACGTGTAAGTAGCAGCCACTTGAAATGTACGTGAAGAACCAATGTAGAATGATTGTTCTTGAAGATAAATATTTTCCCCGCAGACACAAACATAAATCTTAGCTAACAATGAAATAAATTCCAAACGAAATTTTCATCTAAACTTTCTTATGCAGATTCATTTGAACTATCTTCAGACCAACTTTCGCTTTTTAAAGTTAAAATCAAGAAACTTTCAATTAGAAATGTTCTTAAAATCTTGTCAAAATTTAAAGAAATTTTTTAATTTGCCATTGTTGCTGGTATGCTCCTGCTTTCCTCAAGGCTTTTTTATCATTATGTTTTTACCATTTCCATCCTGTAGGTTACAAGATGGAAATTGTTAGGATAACTGTACAAACATTGCCCTGATGAAGGTTTAAGAAATACTGAAACGTTGACAATTTAAAGATTTGGTTTAAATTTTGATGTGAACTCAAGAAAATTAACGATAGTAATTAGCTAACGGGGTCAACAAGGACATGACACTAAAAAATGGAGAAAGTTTGCATTCTATTCATTTTCATCTGTTTTCGAAATTGTTCCTACTGAAATAGGTGATTAAGGCGTAGCGGAACATGTTTATCTTCTCGATCTATATTTTATCTCCGCGGTTTTTCTCTACTCAGCTGCTTTAAAATACGCAGCTGGAAAAAATTACTTTGCAATAACTTCTGAAAAGTGATTGTAAAATAATGGAACTAAATAAATCAGGAAAGAATTTTCAAAGAAAACGTTCCAATTTTCTGACTTTTTCTTCGTAACCTATTCTATTTGAATTAGATTGTCGGTACATGCAACTGTAATTTTGAGCGCTCGCTACTGTAACAAAAGTCCATTAATATTTCAAGGATGCGAAACAATCGTGAAGCGTCGTCCCATTCGTCAGTACGCGTGTTGCCTTTGCAGCGTCTTGACCGGGAGGACCTACGATTGTAGTACCGACGGCACCGGATTTTCGACCCTACCCTTTCGTTCCAGTTATGTATAACTGGAACGAATTCATCCACTGTCTGGAGGAGGAATTTAAGCAGCCGGCTGCTCTGATCGGTAGTTTTTCGTGGTTACTCCGGCCAATACCAGGCGAATGCCACAACAATACATTAACAAATGGGCCACCGTCCGCGCACGATTTTTCTCTTTCTTTGACCTTGTTCTTTACTCTTTGTCCCGTCACATTCCTTTATACATACAACACACGCGCGCGCGCTTCCATCCATTTCACTGCCTCATATATCGAAAGATCAGTTGGGAACTAAGAGCTTAGCCCATCTAGGGCGGTGTCCCGCTGGGGGGAGGGGGAAGAAATACCTCAAGCCGTCTTGTAGGTCGGCGTCGGATCTCACGTTCAACTGAGGAGGGGATATCGCCACCTCCAGGGAATAACATGCTCTACACTTAGGGAACTTATGATTATTGTAGTGGACGCGTCTGGAAACATTTCTCAGCCATTTGTGAGCACCCATTGAAATGCGTCGCTAGTGGCAACAAACGAACGTAGTCCGCGAGGGCGTGACACGACGGGACGGCGAGCGCATTTTCGGTGCTCCACAGTGCTGCGCTCCGCCGCCAGCGCCGCCGGCCTTGACCGACCAGCCACGTCGCAGCGTCAGCGCCGCTGGCGCTCTACAGAAGTTGCGCCTTCACGTCAGCCCCCGCCCCCGCCACACCTACCACACTCCCAACGCCTCTGCCGCCCCCCCCCCCGCCACCTCCTCCGCCCCCGCCACCTCCTCCGCCCCCGGCCACCTCCTCCGCCCCCGGCCACCTCTTCCGCCCCCGGCTACCTCTTCCGCCCCCGCCACCTCCTCCGACCCCGCCACCTCCTCCGCCCCCGCCACCTCCTCCGCCCCCGCCACCTCCTCCGCCCCCGCCACCTCCTCCGCCCCCGCCACCTCCTCCGCCCCCGCCACCTCCTCCGCCCCGCCACCTCCTCCGCCCCGCCACCTCCTCCGCCCCCTCCACCTGCTCCGCCCCTCCACCATCCTCTCCGCCCCTCGCTCCACCTCCCCCTCCGCCCCCCTCCTCCGCCCCCCACCTCCCCACTCCCACCTGCCACCCCTCCCCACCCCACCGCCCTCCCCACCACCATCCTCCACCCCACCACCTCTCACCCCCGCCACCTCCTCCGCTCCCGCCACCCTCGCTGCACCTCCCTCCTCCGCTCCCGCCACCTGGCTCCATGGCCCAGCAGCACCTCCTCCGCCCAGCCACCTCTCAGGAACCCGCACTCACCTGGGGAACACTGAATTGATCAGTGAAGGTCGCTCCTAGCCCGCCAGATGACCATACCTCGCGGGGCGGCTGCGTAGAACCTCTGACGTGACTTGCATCGCAGTGCAACGTCGCCTTGGGCTGATCTCCCAGAACCTAGTTTTCCTTCTTCCTCCTGACCATCCTTCTTTCCTCCACGCCCGATGCGCCTCTCTTCCAGCCTTGTCGCCATCTCGTCCCCAGTGTTTCTCCTTGTTATCATTGACCTCCTCTTGTCTCGGACCTCCTCGCCAGACGTCCCAGTAGAGCTAACATCCTCAGCCAACCATGAACAACTTAAATTTCTTGCCAACGTTCGCGATTATTTTCCCCTGGAAATCTTCCATTACATCCTCGACCCGCATCCTCCTCACTGCCATCTTCCTCCCACCACCTCCTCCCCGCCACCTCCTCCCACCCCGCCACCTCCTCCACCCGCCACCTCCTCCGCCCTGCCACCTCCTCCGCCCCACCTCCTCCGCCCCGCCACCTCCTCCCCCCCGCCACCTCCTCCGCCCCCCACCTCCTCCGCCCCCCACCTCCCTCCCCCCACCCCTCCCCCCCGCCACCTCCTCCCCCCCCACCTCCTCCGCCCCTGCCACCTCCTCCCCCCGCCACCTCCTCCCCCCACCTCCTCCGCCCCGCCACCTCCTCCGCCCCCGCCACCTCCTCCGCCCGCCACCTCCTCCGCCCCGCCACCTCCCCCCGCCACCTCCTCCGCCCCGCCACCTCCTCGCCCGTCTCCACTCACATCGCCACTGCCTCCACCACCCTCCGCCTCTCTCCACCTCTGGCCGCTCCGCCCTCCTCCCCTGCCTCCCTTCCTCCTCCCCCTCCCAACGTCTCCCCCCTCCCCTCCCCACCACCACCCTCCGCCACCTCCTCCGCCCCGCCACCTCCTCCGCCCCGCCACCTCCTCCGCCCCCGCCACCTCCTCCCCCCGCCACCTCCTCCCCCCCCACCTCCCCCCCCGCCACCTCCTCCGCCCCCACCTCCTCCGCCCCGTCTCCACCTGTGTGCCCGCGTCCGCCCCCGTCACCAACACCTGCCTCCGCTTCCTCCTCCGCCACTCCCAACGTCAATGCCACCCCCATCCCCAACCACCACCGCTACCGCCACCTCCACCACCATCCCACACCCACCGGCACCGCCACCGCATCTCCGCTCCGCCGGGCGCTCCTGACGGTGCGCGCTCCCTCACGCTCCCGCGCAGCGCACAGCTTCAGTGGCCCAGCTAGAGCTTGCCGCCCGAGGCGCTTTTGGAGACGGCCGGTCTGAAGAAAGGATAAGCAAAGAAAAGAAGAAAACGGGGCGACGAAAGAGGAGGCTGACACAGCGTTGGGGAAGAAGCAATTGAAGGTTGATCAGTGGAAGGTGGACGCCTAGCCCGCCAGGATGGAACTCGATAACCCCGGGGTAGGGAGGCGCTGGGCGAGTCGGCTGCGTTGGAGAAAGGCCTTCATTGATCAAAGGTAGTACTTGGCGAAGATCGCAGAGTGACTTAGGGACGTCGCGACCGTTAATAATTGAGGAGCATATGAATGGAAGGGTGATAATTTGTCATCGTCAATGAAGCTTTCTTAGATGTTCCTTAGTCTTTCTCTTTTTTAGTGTCCTGACCATCCCGAAGTTCTTTCCCTCTCAACTGCGCCGATTGTCGCCTTCTCTTGTTTCCAGCCTTTGTCGCCATCGTCGTTCCCCTTAGTGTTTCTCCTGTGTTATCATTGATGCCCTACCTCTTTGTCTCGGACCTCTTCGGCCAGACGTCCCATGGTTAGGAGCTTAATTTGGTGATGCAGCTTACAGCCAACTACATAGAAAACAAGACAAATTTTATAATATCGTTGCCATACAAGAGAAAAATTGACATGAATTTTATAGATTTTTATCACCCGTGAAAAGTAAATCTTTTACCTGATTGGATCATGATACAACTGCGAAAAGGCGAACATGTTTGTTTTTACATTGCCAGAAAATATTCTTTATTTCACTTTCGAACCAGAAGTGCAGTTAGTGCTATGCCTTTTGTATTGCACATTTTAACTTCACATCTGAAACGCATAGAAGAGTTTCCTGAATTTCAAATCTAAATTATTATCGATTCTGCGGACAGAATGTTTTTCTGAAGAGTCTTACTGATCTAAATAAAATACAGATTATTTGAAAATGCTAATTCTCCAATTTTGTTGCCGAATTGAATTTTTGTAATGTCCATAGCTTTTGATTCTCATTTGTATGAGATTATCTCAGTGACACAATAAAGCTACCCGAACTAAATAGATGGAGTCATTTTTGAATCACTTTCACAAATGTGGTATTTTAGAAACAAAGATTTACATTGAATCTGCTATGTTCATTGACGAAAATGCTAATTTCTAAAACGAAATTAATTTTGAAATCAGAAATGTGAATTTGTTAACATTATGCAATGCATAACTACTTGTGACGGCAGAGTTTACTGCGTAAAACGTACATAAACGAAACTTGCTTTCAATTTTAATTTTTGAGCAAATTTTTGAATTCATCATCTCAATTCTTCTTAAATATTTGTTTCAAAGGCAAGCAAGAGGGAAAACTGAATTTTTAGTGAAACATAAATTTGTTTCCCAGCTAACTGTGCTGTTGATTTGCTTTCGAAATATTACAAAAAACTGACGATAAGTTAAATATTGCCAGTTGGGGTGACAATAAACAATTCCATGAAAACACAATTACAGCATCTACTTTCCATTCCTTATATTTTTTGTGTAGTAGACACTTTTAAGGATACTCCTCCGTTATCTCATTATTGGCTCTGTCTTTGAGACTCAAAATATCTGAATAATAAAATTATATTGTTCTCTCAGAAAGACTTATTTTTATTTTCTTCGAGGCTTATTTATTTATTCTTGCAACTATTGCACATACTTGACATTTACGTATTCACTCGGTTTGTGGAACAGAATCTGCGAAGGGATTCAAAACTTGGTGAAAAGCAAGAAAAAGCGAAGTACACATATTTTCTTCAATTGTTCGCCATAAACGCCATGTATACGTCTTTGAGTCTTATTCCCCATTTCTCTTATTTCGATTCATCTTCCTCAGGAATATATTTAGAAAAGTGGTAAGGAAGCAAAACATTGAGCCGGAGATTTTCATGGTAAACGGGAGGAGATTTTGGCGGAAACCTTCTGATGTATTCATCACAATGTTCCTTCGTTGTTATTTGCTTGTTTGCGTCAAACCGTGAAGATTTTAATGGGAGCTTTATCTCAAAGGCTAATGACCCAATAATTACAGACATTTATTAGAAGACTTGTGATGAGGGAACGCAGTTCTCATTAGGTTTCCTCCGGTAAAGTACTCTCTCGGAAGTTAACAGCCTCTTGCCGGTATTCATGATAGCTTCTCACTATAAAACAAGACGTTTCTCCGCTTCTCTGATGCCGGATTTCGTGACGATGGAATACGTCACGGTTTATAGCAGGACTCGGGCAAAAGCAATTCGCCTGAGATGCGGGGGAAGATTTTAATTGCTTGTTGCAATAGTTTTTTGTTGCACATCCTCCATCTCATTTGCACATTTTCCCTCTGCGTAGTCAGCACTCCATCTATTTTGTGTATTGAATAGCGGAAATTTGAATTTTGTTCGCCTTAGAATATTTCCATTAAGGTTAGAGGAATATCATCTTGGACAGGGTTGTCCAACTGGCGGCCCGTGGTGCCATTTATTGTGGACCGCGAAGTTTTATTGGTTAAACGTGAAAATCCCTTGCATTCGTGTCGAGCGAGAATATTGTGCACCTAGCGCGCGCGCCCTGTCGTGATCATCACCCACGCAATGTAAAAAT
Source organism: Teleogryllus oceanicus (assembly GCA_964035755.1). Lineage (NCBI taxonomy): Eukaryota > Metazoa > Arthropoda > Insecta > Orthoptera > Gryllidae > Teleogryllus > Teleogryllus oceanicus. The sequence continues at coordinate 1,451,035 of CAXIVR010000002.1, forward strand.
AGGTAAAGTTTAGATTTAAGGCTTTTTTTTCGTAAATTCAAATTTTCAAAACCATCTCAATATGTTTCACTGCGTCATGGTACAGCCTGATATCACGCATGATTCCCCCCCCCGTTTCAGAGCAGCCGGGCACACTGCCGAGAACAACATGGAGTCACGTGTGGACCGCCCGAGTAATGAAAATATTGCCCGCAACCATATTATACTTCGGGTTTTATTACATGGCGCGTGAGGGCCTTGTCTTCGCGATGGAATATGGCACGGCTTTTCGCGTCTTTCTTGGTCGTGCCGCTATGACGGCCGTATCATGCAGGCTGCAGATTAAGCGACATCTAGTGGCACGATCAAGAAAGACGTGAAAAGCCGTGCCATATTACATCGCGAAGACAAGGCCCTCACGCGGCATGATATAAAAACCGAAGTATAAAGGTTATAGTTTTGGCCTTTGAGGCCTTGCAAGCTGGATACCCCTGATGTAGAAGAAAATATGTTAACGTTACCTTTTTTAGCTCTAGCAATCATTTGAGCCCACCTAATCTGAAATCAAAAACCAAAAGAAAATTCATTTAATAATAATAATAAATAATAATAATGTATTATCACTCTGTTCGGTTATTAATAAAGTAAAGAAAAAGAATTAAAAACGTGGAAATGATAAATTCAATTTTAGGAAATGTTTATAATTTAAAATATTCCCGGAACTATAAAATAAGAAATTTTAAAAATTTAGAAAATGTTTACCATTTCGACTATTTCCAAAACTTGAAAACCCGACCTATCACCCGTAAACCAATGATTTATACTACATTTATTTTAATCCCTCAATTTAATTAATCCTTCAAGTCGTTTAGATTATTTTTATCAAAATTATTAGAGGGATTGTGGTGTTCATCGACATTGTTGTATTTGACAGACATTTATCGATGGAAAAGTATTTTATTACTAAATTTGTTCTTTATTTTGTAAAACGAATCAATTGTAAAAAGAACACAGAATTAAGATCAGTGTAAGTTAGTTTCAAAATTGCTACATAATCTGACTTCCAATTGTAAGAAGGGCCTGCTGCTTGCGCATTCCTTTCGCTGTACTGGAGAGTAGTCTTCATGGTAATGAGAAACAATCTATCTATATATTTAAAAAAATAAGGTATTCTGCGATGACTTCTTTAAGAGCTTCTACTGTACCGATTGTAGTCTTTTTTCCTTTAAATGAAAGAATGTGATCTCTAGATGTGTTATCAGATACTGTTAGTGTTGATTCACCAACATTTACGGTGTAAATTAATTAATTAAATCAGTCTTTAATAGTACGCTTATCAATAGTCAATTGTTTTCTTCCAAAGGGTAGCTGTTTCAAAATCAATATACATGAGTTGATAGATGTAAGTCCACACTGCATCATGGTGGCGCTGCTTGATATTTTGTTTTGATTGTTGAGATTTGTTTACAATTCGTCAAGGTTTTGTTTCAGTGTAATAATTGCATTGCGGTGTTGACAGTTTGTATGTATTTGCTTTTGTGGTGTATTTTGTAGAGAACATTCGTACATTGGGTTTTGCTCGGTTGTACTTAAGTAGTGAAGTTGGACACAGGTTATGTCGAATTCCGAATCGTTGCCCACGCGCCCCAAAAGACGCAAACGTACATTAAGTGGACGCAGGGGAAGAGAAAGCGTAGAAGTCGTGTTAGTGAGGTCATTTCGTTCTCTGTTGGGTCGTTGTCTATGAAATGTCAGTTTTGTTCTGCTTTGTACTTCCCATGCGAGAGAAATTCTGCAAACGAGTGAACTCTGTGTTGCTTAAATGGGAAAATAAGTTTACCTTCGAGCAGTATGCCAGAAGAAATAAAAGTCGTTTATAGGAGATGATGACACCTCAAAAAACTTTAGAAATAATATTCGTCAGTAGAATAGTGCTCTTTCTTTTGTGTCTTTTGGTGCCGATATTGCATTGCTACCTCATGGGCCATAAATGTTCAAAATTTTCGACATCACAATATATCTTCGTTATACCCTAAAGATCCAAACAGTGCAACATATTGTGAACATTAGTTTGGGCACAGTATTTTACATTTATCTCAGATCTCAGCGTCACATTTGGGCGGGTTCTCACTAGTAGAGATGTTAAAATTGAATTTCATTAACGGATGATGACCTCACGCAGTCGCCTTGGGAAACGTGTACGTCTCTGCCTTTGGTAACTCAGCATCGCCAGCGGAAACCATTGCTCTGGAGGCACCCGAGCGAAAGAGCGGTACCACGAGGTCGTTCCAGCGCGGTTGTGGGCCACCTCTTGACTCGGCGCTCGTAAAGCCTGCTCGGAGCACTTCGTTATCAGAGGAGGCCAGTGAGCGTTTTAACGAGTCCCGCGACGGTTTAAGGAGTGCGACGTGCGATGCGTGCGTTGCTGGGCGCTGCCGCCCTGGCGGAATTTCCTTCGCGTCGCTCACCGGGTCGTTTTTCTCCAATCTGTTAACACTTGCTGTTACGTGCGTTTTTCGGTGCAGAGTTGAACTGCAGTGGATAAAATTTTGAATGCGATAATTTGAATTACGTCAAATAAAGTTGCAAAATCATTTGTGAAATATAGGTGCACTTATTTCTTTCGATAGATCTGCTGCTAAATCTTGACTTTGTTTCTATTAAAACGTGTGTACCTGCATTTTATTGTGCAATACGGAAAATAAACTGTTTTTTGAAAAATGTAAAATACTTTATTTGGCAGAAAACATTTTTATATGCCGGCGTTTAATTTCTGGGATGTCTTATGATACGTTTGTTGTGAAGTAGAATATTTGGATCTAAAGGAGTTTGATGGGGCTGTAAACAATATTGATGATGAATGAGATGATGCCATCTACCACAATAATTATACACAAAAATTTTATTTAATAAAATATACAAAATTTATAAATATATAAAATATTAAAAACCAAATTACTAAATAATAATATCATTGAGCATTATATTGTGATGAACCCATCCTGCCGCCACGGCAACACACGCATGCGCGCAATGCGCGCAGCTCGCGGTCTGGGTACCTCAAAAAGGGGGGGGGGGAAATACCGTCACACCGAAGTGCGTCGGTAATCAGCTGACAGGTGTGCGCGTTAAATTTATCAATGAAGGGCGCCAAACGGGCACTTACCTGTCAACTGGCACCGGCATTCGAGAACCTCAAGGGGGTAGGCACTCTTGAATGAGGGCATGCACGGGGTTTGCTATTACTACCACTACTTTACAATAATCACAAAGTTTTGTAACTTTAAGTGTCAATCACCTGAATGGCAAGAACACATTTATTGCATTTGATTCTATAATACAATTTGGGTAAGAATTCCCCTTAAACTAAATTATATGTTATTTACATTAAATGACACCTTTCCTATTTTTTACTGTCTTTGGAATGATTACAAAATGAAAGTCTTTCGTTCACCTCTTTCGATGATTGCACAATCCGTAGTCGCCCGAAGCAGTCGCTGTCGCGAGCCACACCACGGCAAGGCGAGCCAACCGGAAGCAGCAGTGCGTGCGGTGCTAGTGCTCCTGGCTCCGATCGGTGATTATTGGAGGAAGTCGTCTGCCGCCACCCACTCCTCACCAGGCCAGCCTCAATGACTCGGCTGCACAATCATTCCTTCCGGAGACGCCGGCCCGTTGAAATCGGAATAAATTCCTGATTGTCTTTTATACTGGGCGGCCTGCACTATGTTGGTCGACCCCAAGTCACTGCTCCACTACTCTCATCAACACTGCAGTCTCAATTCTGTGTCGTTCTCTCGCCTTCTATCCGTCTTCTGCCAAAAATCCGCTGCTCTCGAGCTTCCTGCGTCGCATCCCCACCCTTTTTCCAAGTTTCGCCCATCGCTCCTTCACGTGATTGGAATTTTGAATATTATTGGCCGAAATCTTAGTTTCCGAAATATTCGACGCGAGTCGGAAGCCGATAGGGTATTTTCAAATTAACCTCATTTTCTAGGCGCCTGATTGGTGGTCTTTGTTGTGCGTGTGTGTACACCGGAGATGAACAAAGCAGTCCTTTCTGCTGTCTTCGTGACGCTTATATGGGTCCTACGGAACTCTTCAACAGTAGCCGGATCTCTATAATTTGCTTGTTCCGGTGCCTAGCCGTGCACGTGGACTGGCCGCGCCGGTTGCCTGAAGGGCTGTCCCGAGGGACAATTGCACCCTAATCGTAAATCTTTTGAATCTTCTGGCACGCGTTCGCGCGTCTTGCGCTGAGCCGTGTCAAATCAGGGACCTTCCTAATCGGCGTGACAGAGGGGGAAGTTTTTGGTCCGGCGACTAGCAATGCCAATTAACTACTTTCCAAATTGGTGATATGTAATACCAGACTGCCCTCTACTTTTCATTTTGTATTTTATTGAGTCAATAGATTTCGTATTCAATTAAAATTAATGGTTTTTTAGTTAGAAAATTTTAAGAAACTTAATTAACTTTTTGCAAAATTTTATTTGAAAGTTAGGCCCCCTTTATTACACTGCAAATAGGTTTGCTAAAAATTCGAAAATGGTGTTTTTTTTTAGTCTTTGCCAATAATACAACCATAATATGTTACTTAATTAATCCCTTTGTTACTTTCTCGCCTACTATGTGCTTATGTAAGACAAAGTATTGTAATGCTGAAGCGGAATGTTGCGATTTTTCGTTAGTAGGAATCGTAACATGGGACTCTGATATCAAAAAAAGTGGATAAATCGCGTTTCTATACATAGTAAATTTCTTCTAACGCGTTGTGCAGTCAAAATCCACGTTATGAAGGTCGTTGGTGCCGAAAAATTGATTTACGGTAAAATGTCCATCTGTGTTCCTGTTCTGTTAGGACGCTAGCCGTTAAATCGTTCTGACGATTTTCTCCAAAATTGTTGTTTTCGGTCTGACCTAACAGCAGGCCGGCCCTGCAAATTTGAAAGGGATATTTCGAATAATGCGATAAAGAATCTATTATGTAACATAGCTTTTTTTAAAATTCGGTTAATTTTATGTCATTTCGAACCGTAATACGGAATAGCCGTTTCAGTGCCTCTTCTATTGTTTAGATGTAATGTGCAGATGTTTTTTCTGAGCGACAGAGAATTTGGGTTTCTGCATTTCATTTTTAAAAGCTATTTGAGGAATTGCGACTCCCGTTTTGTCTTTCTCAGTCTCATTAATCAAATACCTCGCCCGTTGATGGTGTCACGAAGATACGAGAGAGCGCTGCATGTACAAACGACATCCAGCGAGCAACACGTCGCAGCACCCGGGGCGCGGGGGCTGGAGGCTGAGGCACGATTTCATTTCCGTAACGAACAGCTTCTTCATTGAAGCGGAGTGCGTGTTACGCCCGACCTCAGAGGTCGCAATCGGAAAATCGAAGCACCGCTCCGCGTGGGGAAGGGAAGGCAGGCGGCAGACAGGCGCGAGAGCGCCAGACCTTCTGCTGCGTGGGATGTAGGCCCATCTTAACATTTTTTCACGACTTTGATCCTACACACCATACTACTATACGTTTATGATTCGAAGGGGAGTTATTGGGAGTTCCAAATAATGAACTAGACTGGTAATTTTATTAAAGTACAGTTTTTGCCCATTTGTTTTTAAGAACATTACAGAAGTGTTTAAAGTTATGGGTTTACGCGTTTTCGCCTTTTGTTTCTATTTCATTCGACTATTGTTCCATGGAGCCTTTTAGAGTGTATAGAACTTTTGCTGGTCGTGCGCAGTTAACTTCGGGTAAAAATGTCAGGAGGCATGAAAACGTAAAAAATAATGCACTGACCGTAATGCAATTCTTTGCCCGGACCATTGATTGTTGAATTTTCTACTTTTCAGGGTAAAAGGAACTCTAGAACTCTAGGATGCACAATATGGGAAATTACTAATATTATACATAACCTGAACCCTACTGTCGGTTACCCTATTTTTCTTCTTCTTCGCCGTTATTTCAAATTTAATTTGTGTTTAATTGAAGATTTCCTCCAAAACCTGGGGACTGGCGGTGCCCCAGCGCCTGCCTCAGCTGCTGCCCTTCCGCTGCTGTAATTACGTCATTAGCTGACGCTACCTGCGCCTCTCGCCCCTTGCTCCTTGCGAAACCCCACGAAGTTAACCCACATTCTTTCAACTACGTTCGCTAGTTTTAGTAGATCCATTTTTGGCAAGTGGGCTGCTTTTCTCCATCTAGTAGACGCCATCATCATCATCATCCGTACCTACCGGTCCTAATTTTTTTTATCCTCACTAAAGTTATCCTCAGTCCTCTCAACCTCTCTAGGTAAATGTGAATCTTGTTGTCCTACATTTTGGTTTTATTTATTGCACTCTTGAACTTGGTTTTATTTATTGCACTCTGAATTACCGGGAGCGGTAGCTTCGTGCATCAACTGATGTCACTGCAGCGCTTCAGACAGGGAGGTCCTAGGTTCGAGCCCTGGCGGCAGGATTTTCGACACGAGCTTCTCAGCTAGGTCGAATTTAGTCGTTGTCTGGAGGAGAATTTTGGCGGCCGGCTGCTCTGATCGGTAGTTTGCCGTGGTTTCGCCGATCAACACCAGGCGAATGCCGGTGCAGTACCCTACCAAACGGGCCACGGAACGCGCGCGATCTTTCCTTACTCTTCCTTGTCCTATCCTCTCCCACACACACACACACACACACACACACACACACACACACACACACACACTTGCACTAACATACACTACACTACAACATATTCCGGGAGACCGGCCGGGAGCTTAGAGATTGTCCCGGCTGGGGCGGTGCCCCGCTGGTGGGAGAGTCCTGGTTAGGGGAAACCCCACTAGCCGAAGGTAGGTCGGCACCGGATCTAGCCATCCAGCGGGGGAAGATCACAGCCATCTCCCAAAAAAACATGCACTACACTTCTGGGACTAATGGCCTAAGCTGTTGACGCGCCCGGAATCACCAACCAACCAAATCCACTCTGAATTCTCGCCAGTGCATGCCGAGGACGATGACACCCCGCTGCGCCTCCTATGTTATTTCAGCGGTATACATACCTTTTGCGGCTCTCGCAGACAACCAGTCTTTATAAATGAGGTCTCTAAAGAAAGAGAATTTGACGGTGACGTGACGAATCGCACTTTGACTTTAAAAATATAGAAGATTTGTTTAAAAACTCATCGAAATATGTATATTAAATGCAACTAGTTCACATTTTTAATATATATCGTTAAATAACTTCTAAACGAAGTGTGTTAGGGCCTTAACAGCTTAAATTTTGAGGTCATACGCCTCAAAGAATCGTTTCTGTCACCGTAATCTACAGAATGAGATCTTTTTAAACATTCTGTTACGTTTTTGCTGATTCCACGCTTCTCGATTCTACCCGACCTGTTCAGAACCTGTGGAATCTGCAACTGTATGTGAAATTAAACTAATTACTTGATATTCTACGCGATTGAATTACATGGGTATATCTCTCTGCTAGGTAATAACGTAAATAAGAATAGTTTGTATCAACAAGGGTTCATTGTATTGTTATGAATTACAACGAGATATATAGAACAAGTGACGGAGGATAAGAGGGTCTTGAAGAAAAAGATACATTACAGGCTTCATATGGAAAATGAAGATTGGGAAGATGGTGGAGTTTATCCTGCGAGAGTTCTCGCACGGGTACGCTAGTTAGCCGTAATACTGTTTTTGTTCTCCACCTTCTTTCATTTCGCCTTGGCGGTTGTTTGCCTCCTCCGTCTGATCGATACACATTAGTTGCAATCTTCTTTGCAGCAGAGATTCACTTAGAGGAAATCTTTGATTACCGCTTCAAATTTGTTCACATTATTCCATCAGAAGTCTATGTAAATTGAAGGTGACTTCTTAACGTTATCTACTAGCGATTCTTCCAGCAACTTCTTATCTCCACGAATGCCAAAACAAAATAATTGCCCCATCTCATGAGTTGACTTCACCGACACGTTAAAGCGTTGTACTATACGTAAATATTTCCCTATTAATTTAATTTTTTCTGTGAATATTATTACGGAAATTTGTAATATTAGTTTTATCTATAGATAATGCAGCCGTGAAAAAGTTAACTCTCTTTACTGTACTTCATTTTCTTCTTGCCGAAAATGCGACAGGTTTATAGGCTGAAGTTAAACAGTTTCAGTTGACGTTCAGAAGAATTTTTGTTAAGTTGTCAAAAGATCAGCAGTTGTTAAAGAAACTTTAAAAAAAGTAAAAAACATATTTCGTAAACAAATAGGGAAAATATATAACAAATTTCATCTGATTTTGGCGAATCGTGTCATGTAACAGTCTGTTTACATCAATGCGCGTGAAAAATCGCTTGAAGTGTAAGGATAGTCTGATTTGGCTATTTCACAGAAAAGGCGCTCTTGACATATTTGATTGAAGACTGCAATGGTGGATGAGAAGTATTGTGAAATGATACATGGCCACTGTGAGGGTACTGTTGCGAGAACTTATTCTTTGGTCATTTCTAGTGTTACATTTTGAATTAGCATAATTTTGTGATCTGCTTTCTGAGTGCTATTTGAATATTCAACATTTTGATGTGTTAATGAGAGCCATCAAGCAAGTGACGTCCAAGCCATTTCAAATGCATTTCACATGAGTTTGCACTCACTGACCTTGGCTTTTGAGCACTACCTCATTCGTTCTTGAAACTCAATGATGAAAATTTTATGGGGACTCCGACTTTGCCTGCCTTCAGAGTTTCCAAGTCAAGACATCTGTCTTCTGTAGCGTTTTTCTTTTGTGTCTGGTTGAGCTTCGCTGTTGACAAAAACTAATGACTGCTTACCTGTTTTGTATTCTTAAAGGTCAAACATTTTCGTAAAAGTTCTATTTTTAACCCTGCGCTTTCTTTTGTTAATGTGCAGATGTGATGGTAACGTTGAAAGAAACCTCGCAGTCGATGCGTTCTGCACTTTAGATTTATTGTTTTATACTCCTTCATTTTAACGTGAAGGAGAAAATGTCACTCCACGTCTCTAACATTCATTTTTCAATTTGTTTTTCAAAAGACAATATTACATAATGTGCAAATTAAGTCGAATACTCCATTTTCAAGTATATTTAGAATGAGATGATTCTAAAACGTCAGTAATTATGGCATCACAATCATAAAGGAAAGTAGAATAAATTTCCGAATAAATGCCAATTGAAAGGCAACTTTCGATTCAAAAATGTTTGTTTATTATATTTAATTTGCTCTGAAGCTTGGCGTTTATTTAGCTCAATGTTTGAGTGTAATTCGTCAATTACAAGTAAAAATGTATTACTTTATCGTGAAGTGGGCGGAGGACGAAAGTTAGCAACTGTTAGAATGTTGGCTTCATATTTGATAAAACTATACCTATTAAAAAGTTTAAATAAAAAACGTATCGAATCGAGGAATGGCTAGGTTCACACGACCTTCGAGACATTCATGTTGAATTCCTTCGTCAACGTACTCCCAACGGAGTGCGGCGGCAATGCAGTTGTCAATTGGAATCCCCGTATGCCGTATGGCATGAACTTTCAAATTGGTATTGAGATGAGGAAGGCAAAAACAAAAACACAAAGTGTCCCATATTATAGTCCATTGATCTATGATTGTTCTCGAATGGCGTGAAGTCGTTAATCAACCGAAAGGCTGAAAAATCAATCAAATAAATGCATGTCGAGAAGAGGCAGTGGGCCTGATGGAAATGTTGCACCGAGGTTGTTCGCAGGGCAGCGGTCGCCTTGTGTTGTGACGTGCTCCAATCGCGCGTGGCCCAACGCCCACAAGCGAAGCCGGCCCCTCGCGTGCTCGCTGTTCGCCCCCCCCCTCCCTCCGTTCCACACGCCTTCGGCGAGCGCTGCAAACACGCAACCCTTCGCGGTTCAATGCCAGGAATGCTGTGCAAGTCGTATCAGATTCTTTGGCCACACGACTCAGGTTATCACAGGTTCGTGCGGCCGGCGGGGCAGTTTATGACGCTTTAGCTTTAATGCATTAATGAATGGATATTTCATTTCAGGGCGGGCTGGGTGAAATCCGGTACATGTGAAAGAAATTCAAGGGCATGCAGCAATTGGTGTGCTATTATATTTCAAGCAACTTGAAATTCCGATGAATTAAATACAAATCATTTGTAATGTCCAATAAAATACTGCTACAACTAATCAGAAATGATTTGTCGTGATAGTTTTCAGAATATGAACGTGTAGTATTAAGAGAACATGTACCATTAAGAAAATCACTAACTCAATTATTGAAGGTATGGAACAGGTTCACGATTTAATGAAAATAGAACTAGCGTTCAGTTTTATAAGATTACTCTGCGCTTCTTGAACTATAAAAATTACGAATTTTTTTTAAAAAAATCGAAATGGCTGAGGGGCTTCATGTAAAGTAATCTGAAAAACTAAAATGTCAGTTTGAAATTAGCTGGTCTTGAGTGCGGCCAGGTTGATAGGAAAATATTTATTTTGGAGAAAATTCTGTGAACAGTTTAAGCACCAGTGTTGCTCCCAGACAAGTTTTTGAAGTAAAAAACTCTTTTTTTATCGATAGTTATCGCTCAAAACGGATATTTCTATGAAAATGTCCAAATCGATTTGTGGCAGGTGACTATAATTTCTTTGTTCTACGTGTAAAAAAAACGAAGAGAAATGAAATGAAGTATCTAATCCTTGAGGTAATGAAAACAAAAATAGCAGTCGTAATAAGGAATACGCTCCGAGTGAGGAGCCTGAGGAAATTCTTACAGAGAAAGCAAAGAAACAGATCTAACATTTAAAGAAGAAGAAAAGAGAAGGAATAAGTGGAAAGAGGGAAATAATAAGAAGGAAGTTTTGTTCCTTGGTGAAATCCACATTGAAAATTAAATCGAGGTAATTATTTTGTTGTTACGAAACATTTATATTCTCAGGAGCTATTTTAATTTTCTTTCTCTGATAATGTCAAAGTATTTTTATTCAAAATACTCCACACATTTTCCGTCTCTTTGTTTGCTGGAGCGAGATTAATTCGATAAAATGTCGCTGTTTGAAGTTATTTGTGAGATAAATATAAACAGCCTGATCGAACGCAGCTCAAAGGAGGCTACATAGCTACTGAACTACGGATTCAGAGACTGTATGTGCGGAAATGCTTAGCAAAAAAATTAGTAATACTTCTTTACATATGTTATCAAACAAATGAAAATAAATTGAAGGGAAATGAACATAACCGTTCATGAGTATGATTACTCTGGCGGGTATTTTTACGTTATAAAATGAAAAATGTTAAGTCAATTTTTTCTTACGTTACAAAGGTTTTATCTCATTGAGTGTTTTTTTTTTCTTTCGGGAAAGTCCCATGCAATTGGTTATGATATCCTATCGTATAACAATCCCTAATTCTTTAACTTCCTAGAGAGAAGAAATAAAAAGGACAATTGCATATCGACGTTTCTCAGAAAAGTACAGCTTTAGAAGTCTTTCGTGAGAGAGGCAGAAACAAAATTGAACGAATTCCTAATCCCTTTACAGGATAAATTCCAATTTACAAAGATTTTTGTGGTCTGTTTTGTCTCGTCTTTTAGATAATTACAAAAATAATTATTTTCTGAAGTAGTAGGAATCATGTCTGTCTGCCTGCCTTTATGGAAAATTCACTGGTAGATAATGAAATGTTTATTTTACTTTTTGTGTCCTCACAGAGATTACTTCACTTTGGTTAAAAATTAAGTTGACTATTGCCTACTATTGTTGACTACTGGCTGCTTCCGTGTTCTTTGACGCAAAATATATTAGTACAAACTGAGATATATTTTTTTTGCAAAACATTCCAAATCGGTTTGCTTAGGTGAAATGTGTTAAATTATCGATACGTTTTAACTCTTTTATTTCCGCTGGCCGAACTTTTATATTTAGATTTACATTCGTCAAAGAACAATAAAAACTATGCGTCGCGTGGCGAAGTATAATCCACACAAGTTTTCTTTAGCTCCAGAATCTCTTTCCCAACCTTTTACTATATATGGTTGAATGATGAATGAAAGTACCAACAAAGCGAGGTTAGCAAAATTTCATAAACTAAACATTTTTCGCTCTAGATTTGTAGAAAACCTACCTGCATCGGTAAACGAATTACAGATTGTTTTAAAACATTTCTAAGAAAATACCAACCCACATACTCATTTCTATTCCTATCACAACTAGCAAAAGTTGATTTCAACAAAACATGCGAATAATGAAGCTTCATTTATGTGCAGAAGGAAAATAAGGGGCCATCTCAATATTTGCTCATTGGTTCCGGGAAACAGGACGAAAAATCTGATCAAGAAGTTATTCTTTCCTTAGAAACTTCCAGTTTAGTTTACGATTTTGTTGTAACGGAGGAAAGGAAAGGAGTTTTAGGATCTTAGTTCCTCGGAACTTTCCGCTAAAGTAATGGCAGAAGAATCTTCAAAATTAATTTTCTTCCCGCATAATTAATCTCAAGCATTAAACTTGTTTTGAAGTTGGAAAAATATTTTGTGCGATATTACAAGGCTGAAATCAATTACTTAAAAAAATCAGTCGATTTTATATCGATTCACGGGGGTATTGTCTGTATTAGCTTGTATCGAGTTTTTAATGTGGACATATTCTTAGAGGATAGATCTGGTATGTTTTCATATAAAACCTTTGCTCCTCCTGCATTTGATGGATGTCTCTTCCCTTTGAGTAAGCGTGTTGTATTTTCGTAGTGTTTAGGAAAATTTGTCAACTGTTGATGGACACTGTGGTGTAGGCATTATTATATCGAATGATCGGGGCTGAAAATAACATATTTTTTTATTGAATTTGATAGAATTCCTTTGAAAACACTAGATTCTTCTTTTCTTCTACGCATAGAATCAGGGAAATATTTAATGAATTATTCAAAAATGTCCCGTTTATCGAGAGAATAGCTCAGTTTGATTTCTAATTTTTTTGTCATGAAAAATACTAGTCGAATTGTGACGTATGACAATTACTTTCAAGAAAGCGCGACACTGCTTTAATATAATTTTTGTCTCTCTTGTTCACAAGAAAAGTGACTCCCACTGCCTGTGATTTGCAGCATTTATAAATATTATAAGTACTGTTATTTCAGACACATCAGTTTTTCTCTAGTCACTTTTGTCAGTTTTAGACTATTAACATTTCGGATATTTTCTATTCATTTTTTTTTTTAGATTACTATAAGTAGGATGCATTTTCGTACGCATTTGAGAACATAGGTAATCCATCAAAAGAAAGTTATCAGAAGGAAGTAATGAAAGAAAATTATCAGAAGGAAGCCCGACCCCGTCGGTTAAAGCGTATGTGTATCGTGCATATTGTGAAATGAAGAGCGATTCTCGTAGGTTTCCATGAAGCGAGCAATGATTGTCGGTGGCGCTCTTCTTGTGCGACATGTGAGCGCCATGGCAGAGGCGTGGAGTGTGTGGAGAGTAGGCTTGCCAACTCATGTTTTCTATTCTAAATGAAACAATAAAGGACACACCGTAGCAGATGTTAGTCATGAGATAAAGTAAATGACAGCAAATGTTAAAATGTTGCTAAAAGGAGGTCGAGAGGACAATTGACATCAATGGAGGACTGTTCTCCCTAGTGGAGAGTACCAATGCAGCGGCGCGCTTGCTTGCAGGGCCCGCCGCCGACGCGGCGGCGCGGCGGCTGCAGCGGGGTGACGCCCCCCGCCCACGTCCCCGCCGCCGCCCCTGCCTCCGCCTCCGCCCCCGCGCGCGCACGCGCACGCGCCCGCACGCGAGGCCGAGGCTGACGGGCAGGCGTAGGTGAGCGCCCTCCTCGTACGCTCGGCCGCCGATTCGCGCCCTTTGCTTGCGCCGCCCTGGACCACTCTCTGGTACTTGTAGTTCATTTTCCTCCCTTTACAGTAGTTCTCTAGGTGTGTAGAAGTGGGGCTTGTCGTTGCTAGGCGATCACCCCCCCCCCTCTGTCGGATCAGCCTTGAGAAGTTTTGTGCATGGAAACGCGCGAAATGTTAAATCACGTGAATATGCTTTATTAGTTCAGAATTGACCATAACGATCGTAATAATGTTTTTAAAAAAAATCACTTACCATTCATCCCACGTTCTTATTTTAAAAAAATTCTATGCTTTATGTTTCAGGCGGAAGTATTCCGCAGGGGGATTTTCCTTGTTTTGTTCTATGATGACAAACTGAAACAGAAAATGACGTATCTGCTTGTAACCAAGTTATACCACTACCTCAAACACATTATGTACTTTATTATAACGATAAATTTTAACGAAGGAAAATTTGTCCGTACAAAAGCAACTATAGAAGTAGCTTATTTTCCGTAACGAATTTCCTAGACTCAGATGATAAGTTGAGGAAAAATAAATTGTTGTCTCTACTTCTAGAAAGTAGTTAGTCAAAGAGTGCATAGCTGGAACTGCCGGCACAATAGTTTCCGTGACGCATGCTCGATAGAAATTACGTCGGCGACGGTAACTAGTTTCTCTGCAGTATTGTCCAGAACTCCGTCAGAAGAATAGTTATCTCTTGCAGTTTGCGTTTATGAAACCAGTGAAGAATCTTAGGTTTGAATTACTGTATAAATGTAGAAAGAGAAATCTTTTAAAAAGTTCAACATTCTGATTTATTTTACTGTAATTATTGAGCTCTTATGTTATTTTATAATATACCTTTTTTGTTCATATCAATCACACCAGTGTAATGTTATTACATTTTCTACATAACCATTTTTTTAAATATTACACATTGTGCTTGTACTACTGGGCTTCAGTTATTCGTTATTATGGAAATCAAGAATTTCTGATGAAATAATTAAAACTGCTAATAGAGCAAACATTAAAAAAGTTAAAACCTTATACAATTTACTTATTTACAACAAGAAAAAATGTATAACGAAATTTTCGTCAGATACTTGTGTTGCAATTATTCGTTTCGACTATGGTGGGTGTCAATCTCAGGAATAGATCAGCTAAGGAGGAGGCAAAAAATTCCATGTCGTGGCATTCATGCTTCAACGTATTTAATGCATTTCACAATACTAATATGATACTTCTCAGTGTTATTCGTATACTACATGTTCCGACACGCTTTCTTTCCTCATTATTTATTACGGTTTCATGACTCCTCAATGTTAACCTACCGCGTGCCAATTAACACAAAGTATTTTGCATCCGAAAATAAGAAATACATTTGAAATTTCGTATTTACCGGATATATTGTTCGGCCCTAGGCTAAAAATATTCAAATTTATTAAGTGTGGCTTATTTCATTGTTGGATCTCCAAAAACTTGTTTACTATTGATTATTAATGAAATATTCTTAATTTATCCGAAACTTTAGAACGAAGTGATCCCAAAATATTCTTCATAAAAGCTTTTATATAAAGAACGTGTTTTTATGTGATTCATTACAACTATTTTTGCAAACGCGTAAAATTGTTCACGCTAATGAGGAATAAACGTTTTTCCGTAATTACGTAGAACGTATAATTGTGGAATAATGAGAAAAAACATGTTGGATTAGAAATATGTTATGTAAATTTGATATCACTTTAATTGCGTAAACAATCAGAATATTAGTTAATTTCTGAAGTAATTGTAGGTAGAAACGTGTAAGACATTGGTATTCACTTACATTCCAGGAAGACCCATTGTTCTCTTAAATTGCAATCTGTTTTGATGTGCTTGAAATGATTGAAGGCGTTTCTGCTGCATCAGCAGAAAACTGATGATAATGGCTAAGCCATCGAAAGCTGCTATTATTGAAATAAATACTATTGTTGACAATGACAACGCTTTCAATCATTTCAATTATGTAAATGTCAACTACAACTCACCACTGAATCAATTTGATGTGCTTCCCAAACACAAGTACGGGAAAAGATTTTAATTGAGATTTGAATATCAATCATCCGGCAAAAATACAGGCTGCAGCTATTTTAACGTCTGACGGGGGCTCGTACGCTTCAATGTCTGATTTAGACATTTGGGTGTTAGGACTATATTAGGAACCTCTTCTATTATCATAAGTACGAATCGTAGCCAACGCACGTCGTGCCGCAGCGATTGCGTTTTGTCTGTAGTTTTACAATCTTACACCCTCCTGAATAAGACCTGCTCTTCCGCCTGGATACAATACTCAATGAAAACATGCATTAATGCATAAACTAATCGGTTAATGTTCACATTATCCAAAATGGAGGGAAAAAATCTTCTACTTCGGACTTTGGCGGGATGAAATGCACATTAGCCAATTCGAGGGAACTAATGTAGGTGAAGTGCGTTACAACGACGAGGTGTGTTATAAAAGGAAATCGAACTGCTGGTGGGAAGTTTCTAAGGCTAGTGAGAGACAGTGTGCGTATTTTGTAGTTCAACTGTGTCAGTCGTAAATTTCTGTGTATGTGATACAACATACCCTAACCTACCTCAGTTCGCATTTCCGAATTGGGGCGACCAGGCTTCAGCCTGGCGTCTTTATGATTTACGTAAAACAAAGTAGTTTGTGCAACGCATAATTTCCAACGCATTTTGTGTCAAAATACTTCTCGCGATTACACAAGACACCTCGCTTCTGGACAATCACCTTACTTTAGCCAGTACTCTGTGGCTAATTCGCGAAATAGTGGGATTATGTCCGAAATTATCTGATCTTCGCCATTTATACAGATTTTTTTGAAACCCTCTGGCTGATTTGTGAATTAACTAGGTAATTCGTGTAGCAACCATATTTCGGATTTCCGCCGTTAAATGTTCTAAATAACCAGACTTCAGAAGCATAAGGTATTCAGGGCGCTTTTTACCTCTTGCTAGAGAAGTTGTGTTGTTGATGCTCAGTTAAAACAATGTGTTAAAACAAAATGTTGCTGATGCTCAGTTAAACGTATAAATATAACAACTATCTTGGTTTTGAGCATATGATTCTATAGTATAAGAAAAATATATAATACAAAAATAATATACAGTAAACCCTCGTTAGCACGACTTGCTTAACACTAATTTTTGCCGTAACACGAACAAAACGTCGGCCCCGGCAAGGAATTACAGTAATACGGACATTTATAATACTCAGATAACACGATTTTTTTCTAACACGAACTCCGATTATTTCGGTCCTTTGGAATTCGTGCTAATGAGGGTTTACTGTAATATATTTAATAGTATACTATTTGAAATGCTTGAAATGATTGAAATGACAGTTACTGTTGCAGGCCGTCTATTATTTACATGAAGAGATCAGGCTCGTCGAAAAAAATTAATAGTTTGCAAGATTCCTAATTTCTGTAGAGATACGGTGTACTTTTAATGCGTCAACCTCCAAAAACGTTTTACAGCTTCCCATTTGGGAGCAGTTAGTCGTGAGTTCTCGCAGAAAATTGCATTGCGCAGTGTCCGCATTCGAGGCCGTAATGGCACTGCGCTTAAGTAATTGCTTCTATGTGGACCGTAACCAGTTTCCATGTGGTGCAGTTAATAGGGCTTTTGTACGAGGTTTCATTCGCGATTGTATCTGCTTAACAACTCCGATTTCCGAATTGTCTGGGCGATTTACTTATGATGAGCAAAATATATCGCCATAAAAAGATGTAGCTGAACGGAAATAATATTTCCTGACAGTCATGTTACATTAATCATTTTATCATGTAATGGCACTGACAATAACGTAACCAGAATGGAAATTGAATGATATATGTAAAGAAAACTTTTTTAAAATAATTTGGTGTTTTGAAAAAAATTTTCACATTTAAAGTTTTTAAATCTTTATTGTCTTCTTGTGTAAAATGTCACTCTAAAAATGTCAAAATTAGTGGACTCTTTTTATTGATCTAATATATTACACTAACACGTTTGGCGGGCTTAGTAGGTTCGTAATAAAAATGCAGATAACTTGTGTAAAATATGTAGCGCTGGAGTGTACCATCAACAGCGGAACGTGCAAACCAATAGAGATAATAATTCTTAGCTCTAAATGGCATAAACTTTGCATTTCTGGCGATTTGAAGAGTTGGCCCAATCCCGATTACCGAGCTGAAGAGGAGAAGAGACCGGGGCTATATGGTCAATTGGATTAACTTATTATCTCAATTTATTTCCAGATCTATTGTGAATGATGCGTTGGATTACTAGCATATCCCGTACTGATTGTGATTAAGGTACATCGTCACACATTATATTAATAAAGACATATTTGCGGTTATGAAATGTGATTCAGTTCGAAAATTTGTTCCCAGAATTCTCAAATTATTTTTATGGAAGGACGGACTCAAGGATTGCTGGATGATTTGAAAAGAGTGAAAGATTATGCACGCGGTCGTGACATGCGCGTCTCATTTCTGAGAGTTCTTGATTTTCTTGAGTGGCCAAGAAAAATACGACTTTTAGCCAAATTTGTCACCACGCGCGCGACCTGGAACGAAACGGGCCGTTTAATTTCTGCGGCTGGACAGAGGACGTTAGTTTCTTCCTCCTGGAGGAAGGTCGCAGGTGCTTAGGACGCGGCGTCTATCGGGCAGCCAAATGCCTTATTTACAAATTCCTTATTTTTTTAAACTATGGCCCAGCAATTTAAAAAATTCACAGGTGTTTTGAGATGAAGTTTGAAGATTTATTTTGTGCCTGAGCCGGTGTTGTAAGACACATAAAACAGATCTGGCAAATCCGGGTTCCACTTGTTCCCATTCATTTCCCCACATGTTCCCTACTTATTCTTCACCTGTGACCGAATTATTTTCTTATAAATTGCCAAAAACTAGACTTTCTTAGCGTATGATATACTTGTGCAAAGAATTAGAAAGATTTAAAAAAATGATATTTTGTAGCCATTGCAAAAGCAAAATATCACTGGGTTCTACAAGAGTGTATACAAATGTATAATGAACACTACAATAAATGCACAGTACTGATGCAGTCATTTTCAAAGTATATTTGGAGTCAAGGTGATTTAAAGACGCGAAAATGGTTTTTATTTTTTTAACTGCAGCCCAGCTATCGAATAATCTGAAAAAGATTCACAACAATTTGTGTTTTAAGAGGAACGTTTGAGATTTTTTCGAGCTTGTTCCGTAGTTCTAAGACACAATAATTTTTTTTTTCAAAAATATTTTTGTGTTTGAATTTGGGTCTGAGAAAATTTAATTTTTTTTATAGTATAAATTGTTTTCTAATATATCGTATTTTTTGAGTCAGATAAAATAGGGTTAAGTTGCCCCCAAAAAAATTAAAATTAAAAATACACGTTTTTGGCTGTAGAGGGGTGTGGGTGATGGGACGGGGCTAAAAACTCAAAAAATATTTTTATGTTAGAATTATAAAGTAACCATTCATTTGTCATTTGGTTTAGGGGAACTCTTTACCATCTTATCTGGGGGTAACCTTTAATTGTCTCACTTTTCATATCTCTATAATTATTCCTGTTAATAACACATTCTAACACCGTGAGAACTAGCTTAAAGCTTTAGTGTGCAGATACAATTTATTTTATGAAATGATTTTTACTTGGAAAAAAGGGAAACAAAACACAAGACTATCTCCCCTATAATGGTTTCAAGCGCTCATTTCAGTGTCGAGGCCGTGAATATCCCAATATCATGCACCATACTATACTTAGAGTAAATTGGAAAGAAATATTAACCACCTAAATTCAATTATAGACGGAAAATTAGGTCACAGAGATACATATAGAAGAGAATAGAATAAATGAGATCTCATCTGTAGCTCAAATCGCAGAGATGTAATCTATTGAATATTCGTTCTAATTTCATCTCCATTGATTGGTTTCTTGGAACGTTCGTTTATATTCTAATACTTCTTCCCAGACCACTGACCATACTGAAAATAAATTATGGCAAAGAGACTAAAATTGAACCATCACGAGAAAAAAAGTAATTAATGGGTACGATTGACTATGTAGATCTACAATGAGTGCAGCTTAAAAGTTCGAAACTCCTACTCACGTTAACGTGTTTAGAACACAGCTGGGTAAAATATGGTGGCGGTCTTGATGCTACATTTTATATATTTGTGAAAACAGGATTGGAAGTTTGAAGGTCTTGTTGAAGTACGGAAAACAGTGGTCGTGGCGACGAACATCCCGTCACTTGTCACGTAATATGTACGTGATACATTTGTCCAAACTGTGCAAAGACTTCAGGAATGAAGATATTTGAAACAAAGGCGAAGGAACGCACGTGCCTGAAGACACACAATGACCGCCCAGACGACCGTGTTATCAGTGGCTATGAACTTCATCATACGTGCCGCAATGTCAGCGCAATGTATCGGTATTTCTAATAAGTTAACAATAGTGTCGCAAGACTGTATCATGAACGGCTGAGGAACAACGAAATGCATCACGTTTAATGCTGTAAGTAGTTCTTTGTATTATCATCCCTATTGCTTGCGCGGTATTTTGTTGTATGTTGAGTACCTTTATAAATTCGGCCCATTGTTATGGCCGAAGATTAAGACAGACGTTTCTTAATGTAGATAGTGTTCTTAATTCTGTCTTCGTATGTAGTAATTTTAGTAGCTTAACTCGGCAAGGTACGAATTCATTTTCCTTTTCAGTGAAGTTTTAGCTTACTTAAGCCTACATTCCTACGCTTTGGTTCTGTTCAACGCGTGTTTTAGCCGAAAGGATATATTTTGTAGCCTTGGAATAGTACGTTATGCAGTAATCCACTGAGAATTCAATATTACCAAAAAATCGAAATTAGCTATTATTTGCATGTTTTCGTCCCCTGATATTGTTTTTATTATACACACACACACACACGTTCATACCTCACTTTTTTTTTTTCAGTGTGTCTCTATTTCTCTTGCCCTCTTCCTCCCTTCTCCCTTCATGTCTCCCTCCATCTACGTCTTTCTGCCTCGTCAATTTGAAGTGTCGCCGCGTAGCGAGGGTTTCCAGGGCTTAACTTCCCGGAGAGCGAGGCATTTCGGCGGGTGGCGCCGCCGCGCCGTCGCGTCGCCCTGGCGCGGGTCGGTTCCTCGGGGGCGCGTGCAACATGGCGGCGCGGCGGGGGCGTGGTGTTTGCAGACGGAGTGGCGGATCCCCCTCGCGCCGCGACGCCTGACGGAGGCGCGTGCCGAGCGCCCGGGCCCTCGCCCTCCGGGAGCGCTTCGACGGACGGCCCGCCCCTCGAGGACCCCGCCCTGATACGCTCTTGGGATCAAGACCTCTCGAAAGAAATATCGTGTATTACGCCGGTTTCTTCATTTCACTCCTATTTTACATGGGACATTTAGAGGATACGTAGGCGAGCGATTTTTACCGATGACTAAGTGGTGGGAAGTTTCGTTAACATGTGTCCTTTGCCGCTGATTGATAGGCATCTGATCATGCATTGGTATCAAGGATGTTCCGAAATCGCGTCTCAAAGCGTGATCTGCCAAACGCCATGAGGTGGTGGTTTGCTTAGCAATCATGGCAAATGTCACGTGTTTAACTTCGTTTTATGAAATTATACAAAGTGTTCTTTGGCAAAAAGTTGTTACCATCGATCCTTCTACATACCCTAGAAGTTAGCAACGTTTATGCTCGGACATCGTGTATACTCGAAAACTTCCTTTTTTGTTGGGTACCTGCTTTTTCTGCAAGGTGCTCTTAGAGTTTGATCGGTCGAAAATGCATGCTTTTCAGGTTTTTGTGGGTGAGTTTATGAACATTGAGTTTTGAAGTTATGTAATATTTGATAATATATCCACGAGCGTAATAACATTGTACTAATATTAGCTACTACTATCAATCGATAAATTTGAATGTCCATAATTACGTATGAGAAAAAATATGATTCCGAATAAGCTATTTGAATGGCTCAGAAATATGGAGAATGTAATAGAAAATGAAATTCTACTTGGAGATTCAACGTGGATTATTTCCGATTCTTTACTGACTTGTCTGTTTGGATGCCGCAATACTGGCACATTTCGAAAAATGAAATTTTGAGATAAGTATGTCGCTGGAAGTTGAAATGCAGGAATCTCACGCGTAGTAATTAAAGGGCTCCATGAGAGTTTGCAAGCCACGCTCGTACATTTGTAATATACAGTTCGTGTAATGTACGATAAAGACGTGTAAATCTAGGAAGGTCCATGCCAATCGGTTATGTGTGATCCTACCTTACAGCTAGAAATTGGATACTTACAAAACTGAATGGGTGGAGGATTTCCGAGAGAGAACCCTGGTATAGTCGGCTTGAAAAATTCATAATGAAGGCGTATGACTGACTACTCGTACGTATCACAAACACTCACATGATTTGTAGAGTAAGCATTATGAAAAGGTTTCATAGTTGGTTAATAACAATCTTATGCAGTGCTATAAAAATAAAGGTCGTAACTCCAAATACGTTTCGTTTTTGGAGTTATTCCAATATCGCATTCCATGCACGATGTGAAGGAATCACTTTCAGAGAAAATATTTCTACTCCCGAAATTGGAGCACATCGAGTTCGTACGTTACTTTCAGCTTGCTCACTTGAGTGAAAAATGCGCTATAATAGGAAAGTAGTTATTCCTTCGAGAGGTGTACGTTTCCGTAAAGGACGGAGGTTGGGCAACTCTCGCTCGACGGCACACGCTCAACGTTATCAACGTCCCCTGACCTCACCCCACCCCCCCGCCGGCGCATCGGCGATTGGCATAGCGCCGGCGCCCCCCCTCGCCTGCCCTCGGCGGCGGTGCCCGCGAAGCGAAGTTGGCGCACGCGGAGGTCAAGGCCACTGCGGCGCTGGCGGCGCGGCGCCCCCGCGCAACGACCCCGCTCTGCGCAGCGCAGCGCCGCGCGGTGCGGCACGCCGAAACGCGGAAGCTGCGTACCCCGCCCCCTCGCTGTGCTCGCCTCTCCGCTACACGCGTTTCCTCTCTCCGAGCCAAGCAAGCACTCTGCGAGTCGTGAATGTGACGGTCCGTTACTCGGTCTTTCTTACGAGTTAAGAGTGGTTTTGAAATGCTCGGACGATTATTTAATGATTAGATATTCGATACCTATTCCTTATGCTTTATACTTCACACCTTACTACACCTATTTAGAAATACCCTTCGTAATTGGAAAGACATTACAATATGGGATTGGAGAGTTATCGAACGAGAGATTTGCACAGACTTCGACAACCAATGTATTATGATTTTCGTTTAAATTTGACCTTCATTCTGCGAAAATAGACGGACTGATGTTGATAATAGTGAATAGGAGACCACAGATTATTAGAACATATGTTTTATAAAATTACTTCGTACTAATAACATGTATCATGAAACTGATCTCGGTTCAGTTAAGTTTGGCTTGATATAATCAAAGTGGATGATACGAGTAATGTAGTAATATATAGTAGTAACATATGAAGCTGGGGCGTGAATTAAGACCTATTTTTCTGACATCACAAAAGTGAAGACAACGAATTTTTTTAAATTAATGAGTTGGAATTGTATGATTATTGTATAATATTTGA
This sequence comes from Teleogryllus oceanicus, assembly GCA_964035755.1. Lineage (NCBI taxonomy): Eukaryota > Metazoa > Arthropoda > Insecta > Orthoptera > Gryllidae > Teleogryllus > Teleogryllus oceanicus. The sequence continues at coordinate 1,474,465 of CAXIVR010000002.1, forward strand.
GATAAAATGAAAGGGAATCCAAAAGCCTTTTTTGGTTATACAACCCCGGGAAATTATTTTTTAAACTCAATTCTGCGTTTGTTGCACAATTGTAGAAATGAATGGCTTTGTGTAGATTAATTCAATTGCATTTTATTTCTCACTTTCCACAAAAATCTGACATTAAAAACTGAATATCAAAAATTGCTTCCTGTCCCCTTTCTGTGGAATCCCACTATTTAAGTATTTAGTTGAAAAATAAAATCCATATACACCATGATTTGTATTTTGATGACAGTATTTTTTGTCGAGTTATATACATTTTTTTAGATTTTATAACTTTTATAAATAATTACATTTATTAATCTTGTTAAATAAGTGTATTGTGTTTTTGTATTTTATTTGTTATATTTTCTTATCACCCAAAACTAAAATATTTTGAAAGAAATTCGTCGCCAAATTCATTTTTTGACATTGAAAAACTATTATAAAACTACGTTAACACACTTTTACATTTTTGCTTCTCTTCTTTGAAACAACTCCACTTCGTGAGATGTACAGTCTATTTCGAACTTTCCCTTCCTGAATTCATTAACGAAGTTTCGATACATCGTTCTGAGTCGTGAATAAATTCTTTCGCGATAATTGTTCCAGAAACGACTGGATGCGTGACAAACGTAAATTTTCCTTGACATGGTCTTGTGAAATGCTCAGAACGTTCTTCAGCTTTAAACACTTTCATCGTCGCTCTTTTTATTAAACATATTTCTAAAAATTAACAAATTCACATGATATGTAGAAAATAATGTTTAGATTAACGTAAAACTCAATTAACATAAAATAATACGTATGTGTAAAATTCGAAAAATTTAAAGTTTTTTCCCCAAATGACGTTGATGTCCTGAGGTTTAGTTCATTGCCCACGTTTAAAGAAAACATTTCAAGGCTTTTCTGAGAAAATGTTGTTTAAGGGTATTTGGAAAATTATCACACCTTGACTCAAAATTATACGAAACTACAAATATTTAGAAAAAATTGCACAAGTAATGATTTGAAGGTTTAATATTAATAATTAATGATACAATGTAAACATTTTTCAGCAGATCTGATGATAGTCGATGGTCAAATACTTGTTTCAATCGTGATATTCGTTAGAAGTAAAAACTGTCTGAAGTAAATGGTGAAAGTTATTAAATTTTGAAAAATGTTTGCTTGAAACGCCTATTAAATTGAATTGGTGTAATCATTTCATTAAAACAATTCTTAAGTTATTCACTTGTTTTACGTTCCCAAAGGTCATTGAAGCGAAGAAAACGTTCTTGCAGCTCTGACATTTTTGTAAAAAGTTTTTTTGCTCAGAGGCCAGTGTTTTAACAAACTTGAAGGGGAATTTGCCTTGGAAGAAAATAGGTCCGAGTTTTCGTCGTGTTCCCTTCGCCACAGACGCTCTCCTAATTCCTCCATTCGCAGCTGCGGAGTGATGTCAGAGGCGGTTTCTGTTAGTGTGCCTCAGCCGATTTATTTAGTCATGCTTTCAACAAAAGCAAAGTTCGGATTAACTTGAAGCGTCATCAATACGTCAACTGTGAGCAACCAGTAGTCAGTCGAGTATAAAAACACATTAGAGAGTAAATCTAAAAAAGACAGATCTAAAGGAAAATTTATTTATTGTACGTAGGCATAATTCAGATATCGTAATTATATAATTGTCACAAAACTCGACATGGAAAATTATTTTGCTGTGAGATAAGTTTCCGGAATTTACGGCATAACCATTTCTCTGTGTTATCTGAAATAGTGATATAAACAGCTTATTATTACTTTAGTATTCGCGTCATGGCAACTACTACCCGAGGCACTTCTGAGGTCATTTTATGACCTCCAAAACCTGATTTTTCTACTTAAGCCGACCATTCAGACACTGGTATGACGCGAGCATCTTCAACTTTCGTAATCCCAGTGTCTCGTTAGTAACAAAGTTGTAGATAAAATTTGACGTCACTAATAGATTAGCAAACTTCTGTGCAAGTATGTCACCATTTCATGTTCTTGGAGAAAATAAAGACAAAGTAAAATCAGATAATCTGAAGGCTGTTCGTGAACTAACATGGTTATTCGTATTTTCTTAACGAAAAATAATGAAAGTAAACATTTGAAATATTCCTTGTTAATGGTTCTTCAAATTTCGTCATATTTTTATTGAGGGTTTTCCACAACTAATAATGTCGAATTGAAGTGTTTGCTTACATATAATGTGATATAGTTATACGATCTGTTTCTTCTGGTAATTAACTCGTTATCATCAGCCCCATTTCTAGTATATGTTCATGGGGAAAATAATAATTCGATTGAAAACATTCATGCCCAGGAAAATTCGATTATGTAACTGTAAATTATTTCAAATTCTTTTTACATTTTACGAATGTATTTAAATGTAAACCTTACTTACTATTAACTAATACATATAGAATACGCAAGTGCAGTTGTATAGTTCCTACCTAACAATGTAGGGAGGTCTTGAAAGATGCTTTGTGATATTTTTGGAGCACAACTAGGGCTGCTCGGGATGTAAGAAAGGAAAACAGTGAAATGTGAAAGACATCGAAAACAACGTCTGTGGCTGTCAACGTGTTGTCATCCGCGCCAGCTGCCTCCACGTCACGCCTAAACGTCTGCATTGATCGCGCCCCTCCCCCCGCCCGAGACCGGTGTTCAGGCCGCTCGCCGCCCTGGGGTTTCGAGAACCGTTCATTTACACACGCGGACTTTGCGGGAGATATGTTGATCCATCAGTTGCAAAAAAAATGTAGGCAGTTTTAACTTTGTCTTGCTATACTACAATTCAGGGAGGAAATGTGTTGGAATCACCTCAACAATTCGATCACGGATTTTCGATCGTAAAGTCCTTGTTTATGATTGTTTTTAGTTGTAACTTCGCGTGCGTCAGAATTGAGTGTTCACGTTGTTCCAAAAATGGTTTAGATTGGTGCTAGTGGCGAGAAGGTAGAACCCTCAAGTCGGGGTGTCTTGAAGAGAGGGTGATAGTGGATGGAAGTCTCTTGCGTATCTGTGAGATTCATGGTGGAAATAACCACCATGGTGTTATTTCCACCATGGCCAGATTAAAAGCTTCTGAACTTACACATGGTAAATACTTAGGTATATGATCTGCATGTGTGGTTCTAGAGGCATGAAATATTTTAATTTTTCGGCAGTTCTTTACTTGAAGTTCCTAAAGCTTTTTCAGTATTGTCTGGAAAATGCCCCTATATTTTTCATTACATTTTTTGCTCGCATAAAGGAGAGTGCATTTATAAATATGGCAAAGTTCCCATTCTAATTAAAACTTTCGAATTTTCCAAAATTGCAAACGTTCAAATGTATTTTTGAATCTGCCCTACATCTACAACATTAAAACCAGAGATTTCTGTCTCAGTGTAATGTGTCCCCCAATTTTAAATCTTTAAGTGGTATTGCTCTTTTTTAAAATATATGTGTAATTGTTGATAATAGCAGGAATCGAATGAATAACTTCGTTATGCTGCGTAATCGCACTTGTTTATTTTGTTCTGTAGATCAATCGAATCGATTGATGGCACATGGCATAAATTAAAGCTTTTATCTGCTATAAGATCATAATTGTGGTTGACATTTTATATACATCCATTCCTTTCAATTTCTTATGTTCCGACAATCGTAATTTTCAAAGGGAGAAAGACATGGACTCGGGCACTTTTACTATGGTCGCTTTCTTTTCCCCCCTGCCGTGTATTTCGTGTTCTATTGTTAATAAAATTGAAAATGTTAATAACAGTAAATTAAAACTGACATTTTTTCATTACGTTTTGTTAAACAGGTTTTAGAGAGCCCTGAATTTTTAGTTTTTTATCTTTAGCTATTAACCTAACTGCACGATCCCATCTGGTAACTGAAAATATAATTCATAAGAATAGTAAATCAGATAACAATAAATGATTTAGCCATTATTGTGTTCATAATGCCTTCATCTATTTTCGTGCACCTGACACTTTTAATGGATCTAAAATGTTAAGAATATAATTTACAATATCAATAGCAATCTCCACATGACATAGTTGTAGAAAGAATGTGGAGTAACTACTTAGTCCCGGCCTCCCGTGTAGGGTCTAGGTTTAGTATTTGTGTCTGGGAATGCAGATACTTATTAAACCTATTAGTTGTGTTGTAGAAATAATGAATATAGTTCATGTGTTTCATTTTGCATTTTTAGCCACTGGGCGGCTGTGACGATATGCGGTTGTTATCAGCTCTCCACACGATAGGGAAGCGGAAGCCGTTAGAGATTGTGCCTCCAGACTTCACAGGAAAGGGGAATTTGGGGAATCACGGAGGAATGAAATGGGGAATTTCCTCCTTATCAGACTGTTGGGTGTTAGAGGCTTTGTATTTTAATCATGAATTCTGTTTTGTAGGCATCGTGGGGCAGAAAGACGGATTTGGATTCTTCTGTATTGTGTATATCTTCTTGATGTTATTTATTTCCAGTTTATTTCAAGAACGAATTATCGATTGTCAGAAAATAGAAATTTTCATGGTTTTGAAATGGTGGAAACAACTAATCTGATCGCGATTTATTTGTTTCTGCAAACGGTGATGCCAGTGTGCAGGTGCAGGTACTCCCGTGTCAGTGAGCGTGTGTGTGTGATCTCTTCTCTTGACATGCTTATGTAAAATTATCCCCATGTTCAAGTAATGTTGTGACAGATGATTCCGCCTTACAAAAGGGTACCTGTGCAGTCGTGGAGATTCACGTTTATCGAGGCATCTGCTTTACTTATTTATATTTCTAAGGCAATTTGTCAAATGAATACTGCAACATTTCTTTATATTCTCGAGATAAATAATTGCGAATACAGAGAAAAATAAAAATAAAAAAAAACTTTGTGAAAAGACTTCCCAAACTGTAATTATTAATGTAAAAATTGATTTCTTTCTTCCCTTACTGAATGAGAAAGTGCAACTCAGTTGGTGAAAAATGTATGAAGTTGTTAGGAATTTTTAATGTAACCTTTAAATTAAATCCATTTTCATATATCTTAGATTGCTCATCTTGATATTCATAGAACATTTATTTTTAATTTATTGTGAGCTCAGCAAAATGTTCTTTAAATGCATGACTCATTACCAAACTTGGGATGAATAATGAGAAGAATAGAACGTGAAGTTCTGGAATACATTTCCTTAGCTACTGGTACAGAAAGAATGAGTTTTTACAAGCATGGAATGTAAAGTTATTAGTGTCGTGTCTTTTACAACTTTAAAAGTCTGGTAAAAAGGATTAAATGAGTCGCTTTGCCTGTCTGTAGAGTTGCGTGAGAGCAGTAGTTTCATGTTCCGCTTTGTGGGTGCACTAGATTGCTAGTTGTTGGTAGATGTATTTTTCCATCGCGAAAGATACGGAGCTCGACTTAATTTTTAAAATAAAAATATGGTATGTAATCGTAATCCATGCAAAGTATATACGAGTAAGACGACCTTCTTGCGATTTTCGTATATGCACATGAAAATGAAAGTTTATTTACTGTCTAATTCGAATACTCACTGCTGAAGAATTCATCAAATATGGCACAACTCTGGTAATTCAGCAGAAACAGTGTTGCATCTGCAACATGGTTGACCGGGTGGTCCTAGGGTTCGATTCCTGACGGGGGTGAGTTTTCGAAACGAGGTACGTAGCTAAATCTAATTCCACCACTGCCTGTAGGATCAGTCAGGACCCTAACAAACGAACCACTGACTGCGCGCGATTTTTCTTTCGTCATACCTTCCTTTTCCCCTTCTCTTCCCTTAAACACACTCTCTTACCCGCGGTACTCTACCATACATCTTCGGGAGCTTAGAACGTGATCCGGCTGGGGCAGTGTCCCGCTAAAGGAAATACCCGGAAAGGGATATCTCGTAAGCCGGCGTCGGCATGAACCCTGTATCAACGATCACTCAGTGGTGTGTAATTGCATAATTTTTAAAAAATTAATCTGCTCTGATTTCTTTAAATGTTGCCGGAGGAGATGTTTACATGACCTAATAGGTATTTCATACTCCTGTTCTTTTCATTTCCGAATCTGAATACAACAGTCTCAACTATGAACAGATTGATATGTTGCTAAGTCCAGTGTCTAGAGGACAACTAGTTTCTCCACATTCTGAAGAGATTACCTTGGTGGGTAGACGTTTGTCACGCATTTGGTGTGCCCTTGTCTTATTATGGAAATTTCATGTGAGGAAAACTTCTTGGTGGACATTAATATTCACTATACTGTGTAGGTTTGAAAGAGGAAAATACTTTGTCTTTGCTTTCCCAGCATCGTCTTGCGTGATCTCGCAAAACTAATATCTTCAGTCAGATTTGGAGTCTCGATATCGTGCCTCTGAGCAAAAGAATTCATATGTATGCAGTGTACTTCAGTCACATTCAGCTCTTGCTCTCTCTACAAATGTTAAAAAAATGTAATACCGTATCATAAAAGTATGCAGTGCACAAAAACAGCCGCATGGCGATGGATGAATAAAAGAAGAGCATGTTTTGTGAAATCTTTTAGAGATATGATGTACTTACATAGCCTTTCCGTATAATTCTGGTCAGAGGCGTGCGCAGCGTAAAATAAAAGGGGGTCACGTACAATTCTGGGCACTCTTATCCACGTAAGGATTTTACTTACATGACATATTTTACTAGTGTATAAATGAAACATGACGAAGAATGAAATTATATCATTTACTGAACCCGGCAATGCTGCAATGTACAGTGCGTCAGGAAAGTCTCTCCGCGCTGAGCTGAGGCAGGAATTCCTATTAAAAATTGCATTTAGATTGGTAGCGAGCGAGCGAGACTGACGATGACGGCAAAGCCGTCGAAAGCCGGCTATCTTAATAACAATAATATGTTGACGAAGATGACCTCTTTTATTTCTTCTAAGCTAATGTAGTTAAGCTGCGTGCCAAAGCAGGTTTGTATTCTTTTAAAGTATGTTTTAGGGTAATTTATTTGAATCCCAACTGCGCTATGTTTGATTCTTTATCGCTCAATGTATTCGTGTCGAGTAAAGTCGTGTCGTAAAGTATTCCGTCTGTCTGTTCGTCTGTAACAACGTTAGTCGCTAAATCGCTCAGCCGATTTTCTCCAAAATTGATATTCTCAATCGATCTGGCTGATATCGCGTCCCTTGAATTAGAAACCAATATTTTAATTTCAGGTACTTTACAAGAGCCTCTTGTGACATTTAAAAAACATTTTCCAACATTTTCTTACTAAATTTTGTTGTATAGTGTAAAGAACGTTTAAGAAAATGGCGCCGGTCTCATGCTCGTTGGAAGTTCTAATTTTTCGAAAATTGAAAAATTCAAACTTTTTCGGCGTCTTCCTACAACTACTATTATGAAGATACAGATTTTTCCCTTAATGAAATCTGTTCCTTGAAGATAGATTTTGAAGTAAGGTCATGTACAATTTTTCGAAATTTGAGTACTTTTCGCGAAATTTTGGAGAAAGTACGTGCCGTTTTAGCCCCACTAGTTTTTGTGGCACGTACTATCATTGGAAACAACTTCGCTTATGTACAATAGATGCATTGTATATTTGACCGTGACTTATTATTTAGCACGTGTTCGACTTCATCAAGTAAATCTTTGATCTTGGGCGGAGGTCTTCGTCTCGTGATTGCTTTCCTCTGTTTTGCTCCCCGCGGCGGGCGTCGCGTGCCTGCGCCGGTGCGTCGGCACCTGCCTGGCCTGGGACGCGCCGCCGCCCGCGCAGATCCCGTGGGCGGTAACGGCGGAGGCTATTCTGGGCCGTTTGTCCACGGTGACTTCGGATCGATACGCGCGAACTGCTTGGATTTCGGGTAGGCATTGCACGCCTCAGCACTTGAGCAACACGTCCGCCTCTGCTCTTGACATTTTTTTTTTTTTAAATAATGATGTGTTTGAATATTGTAAACGTTTGTGTGTTTGTCTTTGAATCAATTACTTTCCTCATCGAATCTACGGAACTCATTTCCGATCTTAATTATCCATAAGCATGTGTGTGTTCTGTTCAGATTCCTGCTGGTTTCTCTTTGAGGTCTTGATTCTTACGTATAATTTAGTAATACAGTAGGTTACGTAACAAGTGCGCAAATCGCCTCGCGCACGTGTTGCATGTATGTTTGGCACACCCTTCGCGATGTTTGGTGTATGTTTTGTGGTATTGCACACTCTTAGTTTAAACGAAAAAGAAGCTGCTTCGCTCCCGGCGTGTGTGTTCTCCATAAATCGACGTATGTTTGGCACGTTTGTGAGAGCAGGTTCTCCATAAATCGACGTATGTTTGGCACGTTTGTGAGGAGCAGGTGCGGGTACAAAAACAAATTACGGGCAAGATTAATGATTTGTACGCGTGATACAACGGCGGGCACACGTGAAGGTAGCAGGAGACAGACGATGCGACGATTGTCTCTAGAGGACCACGAAGAGATGTTAAGAAGATCCTAAAGGGGTCAGCAGGTGAAAGTTTGGACTTTGCGATTGATTACCACGAATCAAATGTAGTTCCTCTTAAATTCTTTGATATAGTTGTAGTTTTTGTTGTTGTTTTTTTTCGATACACGGCGTTCTCGAAATTGAAAAGCGTAGCTCCACCATGTTTCCAGAAATGGCACGTGGGTGCTTGCAGCCCGATTATACGGGCATCTCCCATTCCTCAGCCGGAAGCAGGAAACTCGATCTTGTCTCTTCAGGGTTGTCCTCCCCTGCCGGTCTTTTTTATTATATTCTTTCTTCATTTACTTAATTTTACAAATTAGTTTTGTATTGAGACATATGTTCTTAATAATAAATCTATAGTATCCTCACAGTGCCTTTGTAATTCAACTTCTGTAGCTCTTCCCTAAACACTAATGTGTACTACATACCCAGCACGCGTCGTTGCCAGGAATTCATCTGTCTCCGCAGATAACGATTTCCATAACGTGCGATGACCCTACTAGCATGCGCGTGGCGCCGACTTCATGCTCCAACGTGCAAGAGCGATTGCTGTCCCTCCTTACTGATACTGCGAAACCGAATTGTACCGCCAGATGTCGTTCTAATTGCTCCACATTTCATAATGACCTAGTTGGTTTTTAATTTTTTATTGCTAATGAAAACGTTCTATCTTTTTTTTTTGCATCAGTAACAATAAGCAAAAATGCTTCCGTCGTTCTTGAGTTGCTCAAACTTTACGATACAATCTCGAGCTCTCCAGGAATTGTCATAGATTAATCTACAGCCGATTAAATAAGCACTCTATTTCGTCTAGGTGGATGTCTATGCAATACTTAAAATGTGCATTAATTAAACCGGTTTGAAATAAAAACTCTTCCTTTGTCTCTTGTCATTTATTTATCGAGCACCCAGCAACTTTTCCGCTTTCTAATTACCTCGTCTTCCCAATGCTACTGAGACTTCGAGAGGCCGTGCCCGCTTTGGTACCTTCTTGAGGGGATAAAGCCGTTCCCGCTGCTGGTCAAGAGACACTACATATTTTAAAATAATCTCCCCTGCTATTGCTGACAATCTAGTGTATTTTGGGAAAGAATGTGTTTCTTTTGAGTTAGAAATGAAAATTGCTGGGAGTTAGTCCCTGTCATTATGTGATTGAGAATGAGAGCCTTAATATACGTGAGAGGGATTTCAAAATTAATTTAATAGAGCTCACTTACGGAAATAATACTCCTTGCTAAATTAGGACCGGTAGCAAGACGGTGAAAGGAGGAATAATTCTGGTACCTTATGAATGTTCCATTGTTTTAAAGGTATTCTAGATACTTGATGCACTCCATAGAGTGGGAGAGAGCATTTCCTTAACACTTCTCCTTCAACTACGATCTATGATTCGATTCTTACCATTAATTCGTCCGTGGTATGTATCTCACAAACCTGAGAATGTTCAATATCTATTACTTTCACGTGTGACTTTATTTCATTGCCTCTAGTAACAAAATATGATTCCTAACACTGTATTTTTTTGTGGGCAGTCGCTGTAATTACTGAATCGTGTCCGATTGAATGAACTGTGTGTGTGTGTGTGTGTGTGTGTGTTGGTTTACAAATATAATACAGAAACATCTTAATGTGAAATGTATGTAAACATTCTTGACTGTGTATAACTATGTAAACAAGGATAGTTCACACGTTTTCTGTTTCCTGTTTAGAAAAGCGACTCTGAATTCGTATTTTGATCATGGATGATTTTTTTATATTAAATATTAGTCATTTCAGGTAATGAAAAACCTACCAGTGTTCTCTTTATAAGCAATAAAATCCCGTTACTGTTTTGGCCACGAAAGCGAAGATTCCGGTGAAAGTTTTTATTGAAATTTTCTAGTTTCATAGCAGCCTGTGAGGGCGCATTTCCAAGCCCCGAAGCACTGTATAGGTTCGGGAGCACATTTGCGAAAAGAGAGTGCATTGCAATTCTGACGGTCGACTGACGAACTAAGATTCTGACGTCCTAAAATCGTGTGCGATCGCATGGCTGTGCATAGTTCAAAGCTGTCCAATTTGCACCCTAATTCCGCCACTTAACAAATTTGCATTATTTTTTCGTTAGTATCCCAAAAGTGTTTTTGCAACGAAACTTAGAACTGTCCACACAGCTTCGACTCCCTCCAAGCACAACTGTCTGGACGTTATAGAGGAAGAGAGATCGTCAGAAAACTGCTGTGCAGAGTTTGCAAGTGCAAGTGTTTCTCAGCAAAATGAGAGAAGAAACGTTTGTTAATTTTATTTTCTGTTGAACTGTGACGAAGGGAATTCATAATTCTTACTCAATGTAACCTTGGGAGTATAATAGTCTTTCGAAAGTTGATTTGAGTGGTAATCATATGCTTCAATTTTTTATTAATACAACTGGCATGTCCCCTAATAAAAACTATTACACATGAATTCCAACGAAATTTAATACATCAATATAAAATTAATATTCCGGATGAGTCACGTAACTTTAGCACTTCCTGTAATTTTTGAGCGGTTGAAGTTATTGTGATGCAGTTTTCACGAAAGTACACGAGGGAATAGGGCTAATTGATGCATGTATTCGTTTTGACTTTATCACTTGTATTTTAAGAGATATTGAGGTAATTTTGTGTTTTTTCAAATGGAACTATACATTTTTAGTCGATTATGACGAGCGTAAAAAGACGAATCCAATAATATACATATTGTCATATGTTAGATGAGCAATTTTTTGAGAAAATTTTAATTTTTGCGACTCGTGTTTAACGTATATTTTATATTTAAACCACCAGCCAATGATACATAGCGCTGTCCCTGCTAGCACGTGCTCGAACCGTTACAATATCCGTTAAATACGAGTCGCAAACATCAAAATTACTCAAGAAAATGCTTATATAACATATGCCGCTATGTTTATCATTGGATTCATCTTAGTACGCTCGTCATGATAGACTAAAAATATGAATAATTTAATTTGAGAAAAAATGAAGTTACCTCAATATCTCGAAAAATGCAAATGATAAAATTGAAATGAATACATGTATTAATTAGCCCCGTTCCCTCATACATTTCCGTAATAACAGCTTTGCAATATCTGCAACCGTTCAAAAACTGCAAGTTCTAAAGTTACGTGACTCACCCTGTATATTAACGATGTTAGCAAAACGTATTGGAACCGCGCGTAAGGTTTCGACAATCACATAAATTTAAAATGCAACTTGAAATGCTTTAATCTTGTTTTCTTATCGATCGTGAAAGATTTGCATCGTCACAATTCATTTGTGTTTTCATTCATTCCTCATCCTCATTACCTTGAAATAATACGCGGATATTACCCATGAAGAGGGTGGAGACAAAATGCACTGTAACTTCATCTTAAGTGGAGCAAAATGAATGCAATAAAAACGTGTCGGTTGTTCACGATATTTCAACGTCCGGATTCATAAACTTGTCGTGCATTTAGCGATGATAAGAAAAGGATTCGAAAAGTGCCCTTTCATCCATGTAGCTTTGCCTACAATGTCTCACTGATGAGATTAAATTAATAATGTATTAATGGATCCAATGCTTACGAATTTAGGAATAAACTTACTAAATATTGTTTGAAAATTGAACTCGTTACTGATTAATAAGTATATACAAAACAAAACGCTCGAAAAAGACTAAGATAGGCATCTAATATTTCTGATGCGAGCCGTTTCACATCAAAGAAGTATGTGATTAATTCACGTGCGCTTGAAGCGAAACGCGTTACGAGTCATCGTGTGTCCGGGGGCGAGATGTGAGAGCCGGAGAGTGGCAGCGGGGACGCCGGAAATGGCCGGCGGCGGCAGGCGCCTCTCGCCCCGCCCTCGCCCGCCCCTGCCCGCCCTCGCCCCCCTCGCCCCGCCCTCGCCCCGCCCTCGCCCCGCCCCTCGCCCCGCCCCTCGCCCCGCCCCTCGCCCCGCCCCTGCCCGCCCCCTCGCCCCGCCCCTCGCCCCGCCCCTCGCCCCGCCCCTCGCCCCGCCCCGCCCGCCCCGCCCCGCCCCGCCGCCCTGCCCCGCCCCTCGCCCCGCCCGCCCCGCCCGCCCGCCCGCCCCCCCTGCCCTGCCCGCCCCGCCCCGCCCCGCGCCAGAGAGCGTCCCGACCCAGGGAGGGCAGTCCAGGGCCTGGGCGCCCAAGGCGCGGCGAGCAGCGGCGGTCGCAGGACGTGGCGGTGGCCCGACTCCGGCCCTGCCGCTGCGGCGCGCCGGCCGCTCTTAAAGGGGATGCGTCCTCGCGGCCGGCTGCGAAAGCTCACTCGCATCTTTCTTGCCTCTGCACACTCGTTGGCTGACTTAACGGGGAGTATTTTGACTTTGACTCAAGTATTGAGAACTGACAAATGATCACTACTCAAAATAACAGTATTAGCGATCGAATTCCGTAGGTGGCGAATTCTAGACACCAGCTGCATAGCGGAGTCGAAATCAGTCATTGTTTCTAGCAGAATTGTAGAGGTTGGCTCCTCTGAGGGGAGTTTTCCATTGTTTCTCCGATCAGTCTCAGGTGAATGCTGGCGCAGTACCCTAACAAACGGACCATGGACCGCGCGCGATCATTCATTCCCTCCTCTACTCTCCCTCCACACACGCTCACACACTCACACATGCATATATACTACACTGTCACACAGATCAGGGGACCATTTGAGAGTTTACAGCTTTTTCCGGCTGGGGCGGATCTCCACCTGGGGAAGATACCTGGAGAGGTGAAACCCCCCACAAAACTATTTGTTGGTCGAGGACGGATCTCACGTTGCAGGGGGGAAGGAACAGAATCACTTTCCTGAATTCGCTCGGAAACTATAAATATTATTCACTCACGCGACCTCCCGCCCGTGGCCGTTTTCGCGATGCCTGAAGATCTCGCCATTATTTTCTTAGTCGAGCGTACCTGGCGTGAAGTGCAGAATACCTAGGTATCCTAGTGGTCGTGAGGAAGTGGTTGGGAGAGAAGATAGCACGTGAGTTCGCGCAGGTAATGTCTCTCTGGAAGGCTGAGCAGGCTTTGCTCCGCGAGTGAATCGTCATTGTGTGCACGATTTCCATATTATCTACAGCTCAATTCTCTATGCATCCTCATGTTTCCTTTCTCCTTCATTTTCTTTTGTTTCTTCTTTCATTCACTTTTTCTCGTCTAGGATTGGTGGTTATCCTTAATGAGACGCAGGTTTATGGCCTTTTTATGAGTAGAGCCATTATATTGCTCTAAAAATGGGACAGCTATTTTTATACATAGACCATTCCAACGATCCATTCAGACTCGTGAGGCATGCGTACTTTCCATTTAAATGCAAATTTCATGTTTTAGTGGTCGTCGAAATAAATCGCTTTGCTTATACTTGTTGCTCTTCCGCCGACGCATAGAATGATTACATTATCTAATTCGTCTTGTTTCTTATTCAGTACTCTTTCTTGGCAGAGAATAATCAATAGTCTGCAGTGATAATGGTTGTAGCCGACATCACTAATGCCTTATAGTTTTAAATAAAAAAAAATATTTCTCCAAGTATATACATTTATCGAAAAACGTAGTTTAATACTTAGAACAATATCCATTTAAACTGGTGTCCGTGAAAGCTCTTTGAGAAATGTTTAAGACAAGGCAATTGAAACCCAAGATATACTTTCCTCCCAGATTGAACTTCACATCTCGCGAACCTTCGAATCATAGCTCTAACGAAGCACGTATTTTTAATTTTGTATTTTTAAATTTTTAACGCCGATTTATGTAGTTTTGCAGCTGTCTATATTCAAAATATGTCAATATCTTTCTGTGTGATATTTTACGTGTATTTATCATCCATTTATTAACGAAATTAGCTGTAAATTTTAAAGAGAGAAGCGGAAAATATTGTTTAAGATCTACGTGTTCGGTTCGCGCTTCATTTGTTTTATCATCCTTCGTACCAAAACTTGTCGCTTATTTCATCTTCAATATTCTTTCCACGGAAGAGATATTTCACCACATTTTGTTGTATCATTCAATTTTACACGTGTTTGCCGCGTGCTGTCAATTTTTCTCATCTAATTATTTTTCATTCCTTTTTCATCTTCTCCAGTGAATAGAAATTCTTCACATCATATTACTACTTTTCTCATTTCTTGTACTCTTCCCTCACGACCACGAACCGCAACATTCAGCAAATTGCGTTTTGAGAAAAGGTCTTCTGTGCAATCTTCTTTTTCTTGTATTTGTCTTCTGTAATTTTCTTAGAGTGCCAGAAATATCTCAATTTTCGTTCACATCGTATCCTGACGCTTTGACGCACCATTTTTCATGTCTTGAAATTAATAACTATTGTGAAAATTTTGAAGGCCTGCCAGTCAACAATAGGTAGAAGAAGTAGGTTTGACGTATGTACTGACATTCAATTTCCAGATTATAATGGTTTCTGTGAAGATGGCAGATGCAGAATGAAATACGTTGCACTTTACAAATATATTAGTAATTAGTATTAATATATTATGGTTTAACAAAACGTAGTTTGCGTAATGAAATTCTGAATCTGATATCAAGAATAATGAGAAAACCTTGCCACAGAAGAGTAAAAATATATCTTGGGCAAACTGTACATTTACGAAAAATATCAACGAAATGGGAATTTCCAAAATTTTGCACAATTTTGTTTTTAAAACCATTTCTTAATCAAAAAAATATCAGAATCGTGAAAATTGCATTTGGATAATTCGATGGCAAATACTAGAGTATGCCTTCTCCGTCAGCGTTAAGTGTAATTGACGAAGAACAATAATCCAACTGAAAGCCTTTTTGTTTGCTGCAAACCCTGATGCAGTGTAGACAATTCTTTCGTGCGTCATACTGCGTTGTTCTCCACCGCAGAGACCGTGTTGACGGCGGCATTTCGCTTCGGAGGCCGCCCTTCCTCTTCCTCCCTCCCCGGGCACCCAGCAGCGCCGTTGGCGAGCGCTGTTAATATTTCACCGCCCGCGATCTGCATGCGCAGCACCTCGTGGCGCTGCGCTGGGACGCGGAAAGGGCAGCAGCAGGGTGACAGACGTTGGAGGGGGGGCGAGGTGTGTTTTTGTCCGCGCGCCCAGAAACGACTGCTCCGAGCTCGGTACCGCGTTAAAAGCGACAGTTGTCTGGGCATTATCAGAGCGCCTCCGCGCTGCCGCGGGCTCAGGTGTCTCCTGCCCGTCCGCCTTTCACGTCGGCAGGCGCGTTTTGTTGCTTTTGGCGACGGTGACGGTTGACGCTGAATCGACGGACGTTGTCCTCCATGAGAGTGAGAAGTAGAAATTGAGTTGACGTACGATCTTCACTGCTGGTAGATAAAAGAATGTTTGTATCTTTGGGGAAAGGCACATTGTGTCACGCAAACCTTTGTGTTCCTGTTAATTTGCTTACGTGCAGATTCAACTGTTGAATATTTTCAGTTAACCCGCAGATCAAAAGCTTTTGAAATGTATACTGAAGGGTATTGTGAACTTACATCATTGAATCGTCATAAGTTTTTTTTAAACGTGTGTTTTTTCGTCGCTTCGTTAAATATCGCATTTTATGAACTATTTTATAGAATGAGATTAATGTTCTCGGCATTGGTCCGGGGTATAACGTAGTGAACTTTTGTAAAGATAGTTCCTTAAGGCCCAGTTTATTCCAGAGAGCATTCTGAAATGTAGAAATAAATCTCTTTAAATGGCTCATACAGTGTTGTGTTACATTACAGTGTTCACATTACAATGTTGTGCTATAAGTTTATTTAAGGGGTACTCTGACATGAAGGGAAGACATTATTCGTGTCAGTAAGCAAATGTATTCAAAGTATGTTGCCGGTAAGCAAAAGTACTCCAATGTTGTTTCCGCAACGAATTTGTTTTCGCCTTTCTGACGGATCGTGAAGACATTGTTATTGTCGACCTCTTGATTTAAGTTTCCTTTAAGTTGATTTTTTGTCATTCATCTATCAGAATATACCTTCATTTTATGATGTGTTTTTGTTCACGAAGTTGGAAATTCGGTACCAAGTGAAATATGCAGAATATTTTTCCTTATTTCTGCTTTGTCAATTGTAACATTCCTGTCATTTAATGCAAAGTGTTAATTCTCATAGAGAACCTGTCTATTCTAATTCGTGGGACCCAAAGTGCTGTAAAATGTGGATGTATACTCTACTTTAAGTTTCGTTTAAAATATAGTTTTACAGCGCTAATTTGGTGACTAATTTTTAATGCAAAATGACAAATGGTCTAGAAGTTGCCGTTTTGGCTGAAATTATGAATCTTGATGATTTCAAAACACAGTTTTTGAAGTATTGTAATATTTAATGTGAATATTTAAAATTAATTATCCCAAATTTACTTGTATGCAGTGTTTTGTATGATCTTTTCGTAATGAATGTTATATTCAAACTGATTATTATTCTTTGTACATTGCATTACAATTTAAATCGTCAGATAAAATTATCTAAAAATGGATCCCTTTTCGCAGAAGTCTTTTCTGAAAATAACTTTTAACCATGAACAATTTATTTCATAAGAAATTCAAATTATGAGAAATATAATATTATAAAACTAATTTGTCGACAAATTTTTAATGTGAAATGACTTAAGACCTAGAAGATCAACTTCTAGGCTATTATTAACTTGTTGATTACAAACAATATTTTATAGTTTTCAAGTAGTGTAAGTAATGTGAATATTTAATTTTTAATGCCCAGCGTTCTCATTTGTAGACACTTATTTCTGTTCAACTTAGATTTGTTTCTTTTGCACTAATTTGAAAATTTTATTGGTCCTGTATACACCAACATCTTAAACGAAATATATGAGCAAGTTTTGGAATGTAATGCTAGATGTCGATTTAGATGCGCGTTGATGAGAGATAATTATATTTTGTATCCTCACATATATTTTTATCGATAAAACAAATTTCTGCTTGCCTCTGCAAATTTCCATACGTGAATAAATGGAATATCGAATATATTCCGCAATGTAATGAACATCTCTTCCATATTAATGTCGCATCCAAACCCACAGGCGTGGTAAAGGATCACCTGCCATGTGAGTGTTCTGAGATAACGATACCGAGAGATACAAGCGCTCATAGCGATGCCGTGCCAGCGACGCAGGGCAGAGCCGGCTCCTTCAGGGCTAGGGTTGCCAACAATGCTCACGTAAAAGAGAGGACACTCGATAAGCGCAAAAACAAACAACAAAAACCCATCAACACATTTGTTTTGATAAATATTTAATTTATACATCAAATCTATTTCTTTCTTCTCTCCATTTGCGATTCAAGGGAAAAGATTCGTTCACAAAATGCAAATGAAGATCATCTGAGCGGTTTTTTTAAAATTTTTTTTTATTTTATTTTAGTCGCTCGACAGAGGCACTGTTATGCATGCGTGTGTCAGGGTTCAGACAAGGATTTTCATTATTTCTATTGTAATTTAAACAAGAAACGATACAACGTAGCAGGTGTTAGTCATGTGATAAAATAAATGTCAATCAGTTTTTAAAAAATAGTAAAAGTAGGACATTCAAAATACAGAGGAGGACGAGAGGACAATTGATGCCAAAGGAGGACTGTCCTAACAAATAGGACGGTTGGCAACCCTATTCAGGGCCTTTCATAACGTGTCTTGCTTATCTCGCCCGGCGGGCGCTCAGATCATCGCGTAGCTCTAGATTTGCGTGGGGGTCTCGAGGGCACTCATGTAATACTAACGAGTCTGCCCTCGTGTTTGGCATTCCCTTTGTCTCAGCCACCCTTCTCTCCGGGGTTGCTACAGAACATCTCAGGCAACGTGTGCTCGCAACATGTAAGTTTATGCTGTCGAATTTAAACTCGAGCTTGAAGACGCGCGGAAAGGAGAATTGAATAAGTGGATAAGCCCATTGTAAGAAAGAAGAAAGATGAAAAAGCCAAGGAGAGTACGTATCATTCTTCCATGCCTAAGTGGACCGTTGCGCGTATTATTTTGTAAATAAAACTTTCAAAAATAGTTTTATTTGGCAAATGAATTGCGTGAATCCTTAATTTCTGTGTTATAAAGGAGTAGAATTAAAATAATATATTTTGTACGTGTTCTAAATGTATCTAAACAGGAAATTTTGACCATTTTATAAAACTGTGTATATTAGATGGGAAAGGTTTCATGATCATAGCATTTAATAAAATAAATAAAATAATCTTTAGTATGTCTTTCTCTGCGCGTATTTGACAATAGTCGATACTTCTTAACGACGACTTCCTGTTGTCAACGGGAGAGGGAGACACCGGACATTGTGTCAATTTTCACAATACAGCACAACTTTTTTAATATTTCATGTTTAATAACCTGAGATTTGGTTTTAAAGTTTTGTTCAGGCATTAATCGGAAGATATGCTGTTCTTTGATGTGGCTTTGGTGTTTCAATAAATTCCGTGTATATTATGGAGTAAATTTACATTTTTAAAGCAAGGGACCATGTTAATTTAAACTTGGAATTAAACGCGAGAGAACGTTGACGTATTTGATTTAATTTGTGCTATTAAAACGGTGAAATCCAAAAAAATAATTTTGGAAACTAATCCAGCGTATAATGTTGTCCGAATTTCTTACGGAGACTGCTGTTTTAGCATATTTTGTGAAATATATCTAGTCTCGATGGTGGAAGTTGAATAAAGAAAGACCCAACAAAAACACGAAACATCAGTTGCAACCTATTCTTGAGTGTGTATGGAGTGGCGAAGTGAAATGTAGATCGAATGGCATTTTACTTTGATTTTTTTGTGTTTCCGGGCGCGTCAACTGCTTCGGTCATTAGTCCCGTTAGTATAGTGCATGTTGTTTTTCTCGGGAGATGGCAATCTTCCCCCGCTGGATGGCGAGATCCGGCGCCAATCTACTGTCGGCTAGTGGTGTTTCCCCCTAACCAGGACTCTCCCACCAGCGGGGCACCGCCCCTGTCGGGACAATCTCTAAGCTCCCGACTGCTCTCCCGGAATATGTGGTAATGTTAGTGTGTGTAAGAGGAGAAGATAGGACAAGGAAGAGGAAGGAAAGATCGCGCGCGGTCCTTGGCCCGTTTGTTAGGGTACTGCTCCGGCATTCGCCTGGCGTTGATCGGAGAAACCACGGAAAACTGCCGATCAGAGCAGTCGGCCGCTAGAATTCTCCTCCAGACAGCTCCTTCGACACTAGCTGAAAAGCTAGTGTCGAAAATCCTGCCGCCATCAGGACGAACCTAGGACCTCCCGGACAGAAGCGCTGCAGTAACATCAGTTGATGCACTGAGCTACCGCTGCCGGTTCATTTTACTTAGCCACTCCATGCATGCCCACCCGTTTTTATTACCCTGAAGTCAGGTTTAATCTTTTTTATATATCTTTTATCGCGATAAATCTATTACCTACTTCAGATAACCCTGGTTGACACGAAACTCAGTTCTGATACGGAGCGACGGATGCTGAAATCCAATAAAGCACGACCAAAAGTAAATCCAAAAAATCAGAACAATTTACCATTTTTCGTGTTATTGATGTGTCGTTTTATGTCTTCTGCCATGGATACTAGAGGTATTTCACAAAACAATTATGTCAAAACAGTAGTCACCGTACGATATTCAAATAACATTAACCACTCGATTAATTTTCAGAGTTGTTTATTAAACTATCAGTATATTTTTCATTCAGTTTTACTTCCTTGAAGTTAAGAAAATATTTCCTTAGAGGAATTCGGAGCGAGTACTTAGCAGCCATTCTGGACGTTTGCGTGGATCTGGCTTGTTGGACCTGGAGCCGCGGCCGGAAGCACATAGTTGCCTGGCGGGTTGCCTGCGGTGGAGCAAGGGGTGGAGTACGCGAAGCGAGTTGACTTGCTTTCAAGAGCATGTCGTGTGTGTGTGCACCATTTCTCTTTGACCAGGGGCTGCCTCTTTGATGCACAAAGTCCAGAAAAACCAAGACTTGTGGCCTCTCAAGTTAATGCTTTTGATTCGTCTGTTGACGGGATGTAGAAACTTCAAAGTGTTAAGAGTATTTTTAAAATGTGTAGATTTATTTCTAACTGAATTTTGATGCAGTCGAAATTAATTCATTCTAATCCATAACATTTTTTCTGCAATCTGAACTTTAAATTGGTAACAGATAATTGTAAATAGGGTTTCCAAGTCAGGACTTGTGCTCGCTGGAAGGGATTTGTGTCTTGTATAGGCGAGTATTTATTGTTTAGTTTTCAATAGTATCTAAACCTGCTGGAGTCATTTCATGGAAATACCAGTGTATTAGGAAAAACATTTGTTACAGGTTTATTTCATTTGATCCACTTCAAAACACGTAGTTGTAAATTTCTGGTGCCGCTGTATAAAAAATTGTGCCACTCTCGTTGTATCGTCAATACATGATGGTAGAATACAGTATTAAGAAAATAATGTACTGTCAAAACTTGACGTTCGCCAAACGGTAAATTGGACATCTCTTATCCCGGGTTGCCCCATCCGTTCGCTTTACGCCACGGCCTCTCCCAACGCGGCGCGCGGGCGGCGATCGGGGAAGCCTCTGTCTGGGAACGCCAGACGGCGGAGGGGCGGCGCGAGGGCCAGCGCCAGTGAAAGCGAGAAGTCGTAGTGGCCGCACCGCGCAGCGCCGTGCCACCGCCACCTCCGCCACCACAACCGCCACCGCCACTGCTACCTACGCCGACACCTACACCGCCACCTCCGCCGCCACCTCCTCCGCCACCACCGCCACCATCGCCACCGCCGACTCCGCTACCAACGCTCCGCCACCACGACTCCGCCACCACGCCCGCCACCCGCTCCGCCACCACCACCACGGCCACCTGCACTGCCACCACCTCCACCGCCCTCGGCGAGGGTTGGTCGTCGCGTCGGCGCGGGCGCGGTGCATTGTGCTGCAGTAAGTCGGTATCGATCCCGGGCCGCTCGGCGGCGGTAGTTGCGGGAGGCCGCGGGCAGACGCGCGGCGTCGGCCGGAGCGTGCGGGCGTCGCCGCCGCCGACGCCGAACCGCCCTCTGATGCCCTGCCACTGGTGGAGGAAGGTCTATATTCATCTTTATTTTTATGGCATTTCTATCCGAACGGTGTCAAGTTCGCCATATCTCTATTCTTTCTCTTATACGTACGTAATGTGTGTAGTAGAGAGAAAGTTATGTAAGATTGGGGAAATTCGATTTCGAGATTTTAATGAAAATACATGTTTTGGGATCCGCTGGTTAATTTTGAGAAAATTGTTCTTTACTGAACGCCATTTTGATAGGTTTTAGTGCTCAGTTAAATTTTTTTGAATCGTTGCTATGGAAACATGTGATGACAGAGTTGATCAAAAACTCAGATTTAATCTACAAAGCAATGAGAGGCTGCATATGCACAAAAAGTCAGTTTTAATTGTATTATTAGTTTTGTCAAATGTTATATTACATTCCCGTAACACTTTTACGAAGAGTACAGGCAAGTGTTTTAGCCTCGAGACCAGGTACTTGGGATATCAGAAACTAAGTACGTGAACACTAAACCTATGGGCATGGAACCCACTTAAGACGTTTTAAAGTTTGGTTCGTGGCTTGGAGAGACGATCCTTCATTGCATTTATACCTTAAACTTTCCATAATTTCTTGGCCTGACATGCAACTGTGTGTGTAATTGAGTAACTGGATTCCTATGTCCAGAACAATGCAACGTTGCCAACAACGAGCTGCCGAGGGCTCCCATGGACAAATGTGCAAAAGTACGAAGCCGCGATAGGTCTATGCGTCGATCGTCCAGCGCGAAGGTGCCTCGCTCTGGAAATGTCCTCGGAGAAGCCGTAGGAACCGCGAGTGACATTGGTAGGTCCTTTAGGCGCCAACAGAGCAGCTGCGAAGAAGGTGAGGGGAAAACGAAAAAAGCTAGCCTAGAAGAAAGAAAATAGGAAACTAACTAGTACTGGAAACCTGTGCCATTCTGTAGAACCACTAGTTTCTATACTGCTTGTTTTTGTTACCCTCGTAATACTTCTTCCTAATGCTAGTTTCGACTCCCATCCCTCTCCATGAAACTCTCGAGGACTCCAGTAGCTTCAACTTGTCTGTATCATACTTCCATAATTCTTCATCATAATAATTTCATAATTCTTGCTATCACCCCAATGATGTTATATTTCGAATATCGTCAAATATGGTACATCATTCTTGAAAAACCTCAGCCTTTGCCTTTATAGACGAGATAATATTCCACGCCATTCAATTTTCTGGATTCCGTTATTTGTATTGATGAACTAAAACGTTTTTTTTTTCTCTTTGTCTTCTTCGTTACAGAGTATTTTGCCTTCCATTCTTTCCTGTCAATTGTCGCTCCTACAGTGCATTTTTAGTTTATTCATTTGCAATAATTCGTAACGATTTTTGTTTTCGTGTCAAATCTCACCTTTTTTATTGTGAAGAATGGAAAAGAGGGAAGATATCCATTTGATGTAAAATACTTTGCCCTTGTTGCAATACTCCCGACTGACTATTTTCCCAGGTTCGTTCACACATTTGGGTTGGGAGTGGGCCTTCCTTTATGATAGGGTGGCGATGATTGAAATAGTTGAAATTGAATTGTGATTTGATCATATGATTTTCTTTAAAAATTATTTTTTTCAATCGCATAATTCGTTTAGTAGAATTCAAACTCTGTCGTTCGCAGTGTATTTGTATTAGGAATTAGAAATCAAATGTTTTAATTCTTTAATGGAAGGTTTTAAAAAATGTATAATATAATCATATACTAGAACTAGTTTATTGTTTCAACGATGTTGATAAACGATTAATTATGATTTTTAGAAAGCACACTTTTGTATATCATATAGTTCGCGTATTTGCTTACCGCTACATTTTTCAATGCGGTCTCATAACACGTGAAAAAATTGAATCTTTCTTTGTTTCAGAAAATTTAAAACAATTAAGAATATGTGTATCTAAATACTGATATGAAAAGAAATACTGGAATATGTAATCATTTTTCGTTTGCTAATCTGGTCTCTCATAATGATTTTTCTCAGTTTTATGGGTTGTATTGAATAGTTTTGCACTAAAAACGGTAAATTCTTCCGATACATTGCAATGTGTTGAAGGCAATATTTGCAATTAATACACCGATGTATTAAATTTTTTAAAAAAATGTACTTAACCAGAGCAAATTGTAGTCTGTTGCCCTCCTTTACTGGACCCGTGCTCAGTTGCGAACTAACCTTCCAATTTAGCGTCCTTGATTTCTGGCAATAACTGGTTTGGAGCGATGTTTAAGTAAGAGTATTTCAACCGGTGATACAGAATGAACTGCATTTATTTGCAACAATTTTGAATGTCTGAATTGAAGGTTAAAAAATATGATATACCTCCCTTATTATCAACTAATTCTCTGTTGAGAATTCTGGATGCACTTTCATAAACACGGAAAATGAATATCTAAATTTCTCTGGCGCGTAGTACACATTTAAAGAAGAACCATTTCAAGTCGCATAAACAACGAAGGTCATGAATGAGCGACTAACACAGTAATTAGTTGCAATCACAAATTTTTGAAAATATCTATACTTTTACAAAATTTTATAACTTTGTCTTGCGAACTCGGTGATGATAAAATTGCATTGACGTTTTCTTCTCCCAAGTGCTCTTGCCTATCTTGATTAAGAATGGAGCATTCCAGAAGGATGTGGTTTATCGATAAAACAGTATTGCAGATGGTATAGATGGGTTGTGGAACTTTCTCTTTAGGAATTTATGAAAAAATTATTCCTAATGTAATACAAAATATCTTAAACACTGTTTCGGATGGATGATATTGGTGTACATTTGTTGTTTTTTTAGCTTCGAGATCAGTGATATCATTAACAAATATTTCTTTAATATATGGAATATGTTATTATGTATCAAAGTTCTCATATTCTTACCTCGAGAAAAAATACGGAATATTAGATGTCTTCAATAAAAAAATATAGGACTGCATAATAGTCGAAAATGTCTGCATATTCTCCGACGTACAAACGCCTAAATTTTGTTCGTGAACTTCTGGAAATATCCCTGTTAAGGTAGGGTATTTCCTTTTGTATCTTCTTTCATCATGCTGTAACGTAAACATTTATCTTCGTTAAATGTGTTGGACTATAAAACGAATCATGTATTACATTTCAATTTTAGCGCAACTGAGTTTCCAGTATCTGTTTAACCATTGCTTTTTCCGTGCACTTGTTCCCGGACGTGTTTTGCAGCTGTAGTTAACTGCGCATTCACAATCTGCGCGGACCACAGGACTTCATGGAAAAATTGATAGTACACGGAACGTATTTATTTCTGTCCATAAAGTGATAAAAAATTGCGTTCGAGCCTGGGAGACAAATGGGAGAGATGAATGAAAGCCATTGATATTCACATAATGCGGAATATCGATTTAGTCTCGTCAAATTATATCGCGCAATACCACTTTCTACGGACGGTTATTAACTTTGTGTGTTCTTTGCTGCACAACTTGTGGGATCTGGTTTTCACTGTATGAAGGACAGCATTTCTTTTTCAACTTCATTTTCAGTATTTCCTAAAATTAATTAACGTGAGTTTTCCTTGTAACTTTCATTGCTAGTGTTATACGTTTCCCACTCCATTTCAGAGACAGGACATGGATAACGTCCAATGATGTGAATATATTATTTGAAAAATAATTAGAAAACTATTTTTTTGCGTGATTTGTTATTTAAATGTATGACCTTCAAACCCCCTTAGTTATTTTAGCTGAAGTTGAGAAAAGTCTATTACTCAAATATAATACTTATGCGTAATTCTAATTATTTTACAATATTAATGAATGTATTTTTAAATTAAAATATATTCTGTGTGAATCAGAATCACAAATATTTTCTCACTTCCTAAGAATCCTCTTCGTAGTACGTACAAACTTTCTAAAAACTGGCTAGGAGAATCCATCGTAGAAGCAACAAATCTTTTGCATCACATAAGTACATTTTTTCTTACCTCCCGAATCGTTGATTAGTATCCTCAAGTCTGGACGTTTTGTGCGAGTGAAATTAACACACTGGCGTTTGGTATTGATACGTCGATATCCGTAGCATCGCTAACCTTGCTTGACATACAGCAGTGACCGTGTCTGAGAAATGGCTTACTTACCGAATAATTCCGTATCATCTCCGTTTTTGGTTCGAAAGAAATGAAGAGGGAACGTATAAACACACGTCCGCTTGGTGTATGTAACGTTGTTCTTGCTCGTTGGAATTCATTGTCAATTCTCTTTTATTCCTCTCATGTCATTAAAAGTAGAAACTTTTAACAAACAGTGTAACCCTGGCAAATGAATACTTTTTTGGACGACGAACGACTTGGAAGGAAGATTAGTACGTCCATTCCGACTCGGAGATGAAGTCGCAGGAAAGTGCGAGACAGGCGCTGACTGGGGCCAGCGGCGCGTCAGGGGGCGGGTGGGGTGCGGCGCGGTCCAGGGCTGGACGGGGCCCAGCCCCAGTATTTATACGCGTAGCTGGCGCGGACGCCGACGCCGCTGCCGCTGCCCCGCCCTGCGCTTTCCGTTTCAGCTGCGCGCGAGGCTCGCATGGCACGCCGCGCCGGCGCTGCTGCTGCTGCCCGTCCCCAGTGCCCTGCTTGCCTGGCGCCCGCAATGCGTCTCGCCCAGGCGCCAGCAAGGACGGCCCTTTGGCTGGCGGCTTTCACGCGCCTCTTCCAGCGCGCGTCGACGCGGTACTAGATGCGATGCTAAGATTAATGAATCCTAGAAGTGGGTTGGATGAACTCTTTTAAAAGTCTAAAGAGATTAAATGTTTCGTTCTTTTCTCCTCTCATTTTCGTTTACATTCCATCTGTTTTCTTTCTTCTTGCACTGTTTTTACTTGTCACCACTAACACCTCGAAATTTCAGATACAAGAAAAATTATTTTAGACACCTAAAATAGGTAACAAAAATTATGAAATTAGGCACTATTCGGACTGAAAAGCGATGTTTTACAGACTTAAAGTAGCTTATAAAATTATTAAACCAGTCGTTTAACAAACATTAGACATGAAAAGTTAGGTTTCTGACATCTAGAGCTGATCACATGTGATCAAATTAGGCACTTTTTATTATTTAGAAATATCAAGTATTTTACATTTTTTAAAGTGACTACAAGCATATTATTTTATTCACTTTTATTTCTTTTCATTTATTCCGTTGATTCTTTCGCACTTTTCATTCTCAACCTGTTAACAGCGCAGCTGCACCGGAAATGGGTGCTATTGCCCAAGAAGTGTGTGCTGATCGCAGACGAGCGTGAAACATCCTCTTGATATTGACTTGCAGAGTCTTTAATAATCGGTGTGTTGGGTGAGGGATTTCGGCGTGTAGTCGATTGCGTGTTTCTTTATGGAAATTATGGCAATATTTGGGAAATTGGAGGAAGTATTTGCGTTTCGGATAAGAAATTTAGGAAATGCTTCAAAATTATTTGTTTTGGACAGAAAAATATTAAAATAGTCATCAACAGCTCTATTAGTACATATTAGGCACTGTTAGATCAGATATATTTTTTTCATGATTTGTAAACATCTGCAGTTATTTCCATTACCTCCTAAAGGAATTAAATAAGCATTTGTCCTAAAATCCGACGTCTACTTATCACCGTTGTCTATGTTATCTGTAAGCTCTCATGACTGCATGATATATAATTTCCCATAAGTCTAAAAATCAGAAGAAATTAGACAGTACACATGGTTCTACAAAACGGGGTACACGAAGACAAATTTGCAATGTAGAAAATTCAATTAAACTTGTAGAATTGCTTGTTAAAAGAAAATCTTGTCATTTAATATGTATTGATATGTATACTTGCGGTAAATGGCAAATGCTGGTAAAACAGAAATTACTAGTTTTGAAAGTACAATATATAATCTATGTCATCAGAGTATTTCCTCGTATTCAATGAAAACTATAATTCCTTTTCTGTATAACTGTATTAACAATCGAATGTTTCATTACCGAGTCTGATTTTTGTGTATTATATTTGCAAAATAATTAACTCTGTTAATCTGGTATGTGGCCTCCATAGAGAGCAGTGCAACGTGACCAAATTGCGGTGACCGCCGCTTGGGACAAGTTAAGTCATCAAAATTTATTTTTTCGCCTTAATTAATGGGAATTTGATCGTTTTCTCTTTAGCATTTGATTGCGGCGCATTCCCATGATAATGTCGATGTCAGTGCTGATAATAAACGGGATGACGCTAATTATGGGTATTAGCGTATTTTCTGTAAGAAGAGATTTATTCGTAAATACTGACATTTGCGACTATAAATTGAGAGGGAGGGCGAGAGATATAGAACTGTGAATACCATTTTCCAAACAGCTAGCTATTATAAATAGCTATTATACGCCGAAAAAAGAATAGAATAGAATTTTTGCAATTTTAGAAAAATCAGAGTTTTTAACGAAAATGAGACCTACACCACTCTCTTAAACGTCCTCCGCACTATCCAACAACCAAATTTAATAAAAAACGATGGAGCCATTTTTTTTAAATTTTTAAAATGTCTCATAGGCTTTATGTACACTACTTCCAAAATTAAAATTTCGGTTTCAAATTCAAGGTGCCATGACAATCCAGATTGATTGGAGATTATCAATTTTGGAGAAAATCGGTTGAAGGGTTTAGCCGCTAGCGTTGTTCACAGACGGACTGATTAGACGGAAAATTAGAAACGATTTATCCACTTACCGTTTCATTACCAGAGCCCTGTAATTACTTATTCTGCCGAAAAATTAGCCGTGTTTTCGTTCAGCATTACAAACCTTTCTCTCTACTGCCTAAGCTGTAGAGAGAAAGTAAAATTGCATGTTTCACTCAACATTACGCAAAAAAATATTAAAGTTTTCAAAAAATTGATCGTAACCTTATTTCAAGAACAGTTTCTGATGAGCACATTTCATTAAGAAAAAAATTATCTTCATTATTGTAGTTGTAAGACTCTCGCAAAAAGGTGAACTTCTGCAATTTTCGAAAAATTAGAGATTTTAACGCAAGTGAGACCTGCACCATTTTCTGAAGTGTTCTTTACTCTGTTCAATTCCAAAACTGAATACAAAATTGGTGTAATTTTTTGAAAATTTTGGAAATGTCCCAGGGGTTTTATGTAAAGTACCTCTGAACATGAAAATGTCGGTTTCAAATACAAGGAACCGTGACATCAACAAGATCGATTGGGGAATATCAATTTTGTTGAAAATCCAGCTTAAGGTTCAGCCGCTAAAGTTCTTTATAGACGGACAGATGTTTTGCCGTCAATCGATTTTTCAGTATCAAGGACCCACAAAACATGGATTCTTTTTATTTATTTCTTGTTCGCCAATAGTCTTCCAAGAGTTTAAATAATACATAAGATTAGTCAATGGCAATCTAAAAGGCCATTTTTGGATTGGCCATCCATAAGGTAAAAGCAGTTTGCACTGTGAGTAAATAGTTGATTGAATTTGATTGTTAATTAAGAAGAGGAAAGTAAATGCTTAAGTTAAGGGGCTGAGGGTGTTATGGTTTCTGAAGGTTTGAATCTCTCTTTGGGAAATATTGATTTTACGCGTGGATAGATTGCGCTTTTTCACCGCGTTCAAAATTATTGTACTTGAGGAGGTATGCAGGTTGTTGTAAAAATTGTTTGCTAATTTGGCTATGGTTTCTTCTATTCTAATTTTGGGATTTTTAATTCTGGATTAATTTCATTGGTAATGAACTTGGGATTTCTTAGAAATATATTTTGGATTACTTTAATTTTGTTAATATTGCTAAAAGCTGCACCTCTCCCAAACGTGGATTCTGACTGCACAG
The DNA here is from genome assembly GCA_964035755.1 of Teleogryllus oceanicus. Lineage (NCBI taxonomy): Eukaryota > Metazoa > Arthropoda > Insecta > Orthoptera > Gryllidae > Teleogryllus > Teleogryllus oceanicus. Next base: position 1,503,782 of record CAXIVR010000002.1, read on the forward strand.
CGTGTTATAGGAAGTAATTTACTACATTTAGAGACAATATTTATCCACATTTTCGTTACCAGGACCCAGCAATAAGAGTGTTCGTGTCGAAAATTCGTTTTCCCCGTAACATTACAATATTTTCTGTATATTGCGTAGGCATTAGCTAGAAAGTAAACAGATTGAAAGAAGTGTATATACAAGATTTTGTATACACAATTGTACACACAGGATTGTTTGTGTGTGCTATTAGTGCCTATATCAGAAAAATTGTTTCTAAGAAAGCGTTAAGTTGTATTTTGATGTGAAATAAATATTTATGAAATGAAAAAAAAATATTCTTAATTTTCTTTTTGTGGCATAAAAATGTCCTCCTTGGACGTACATTTTCACGATGAAGACGAGGCATGATAAGTAAAAACTAAAAAGTAAAATAATAAAAGCACAAATATAAAAGTGAAACTACATATATGAAACGAGTTTAACGTTTGAAGCGAAGCTCTCGTCTATGGCAGTAATGCTCCAGTGTCATGCGTTGTAAGGCCAATAGGGTAAATTGCGGAAACGTACTCTCCATCTTGCCGTAAACATTTTGCCGTTAAGCCCCCGGTCGTTGGCTCTCCCGAGGGCCTTGCGAAATCCGGCTCCGGCAGGCTCTTCCGCGCCACCGCGCGGCGGCCCGTCTCCCGTCTCCCCCCCCCCCGACCTACCCCGCCCTTCCACGCTATTCTCTGCCCCGCCCCGCCCCGCCCCGCCCCGCCCCGCCCCGCCCCGCCCCGCCGCGCCCACCTTAAAGCGGAGCGTCGGTGTCCCCCGCAACCTGGATGTCGAGATTTGAACTCTTCTCCCGAATCCCCATTAGCGGTGCTGAAGCACTAGCAGCTTGTCGCTGGAAGTCTTTTCTGTGGAGGAGAGAGAGGGGGAAAAGTCTTACAAATAAATTTCAGATCTGAATAGAAAACATGCTTTTACGATTTAGAGGAAACGCGAAAAACGTTTTAATCTTAAAGTAATAAAAAACAACTATAATTTTGATTTTGGTATATCTTGAAGCTAAGAGTTCGCAACTCACGGATTGGACACGGCCGGTTTGAAACTGATGTGTATCAAATTAGATATGCAAATGAACCAATATTTTTCACAGTTTTAAAGTCCTTTTCTTCTTCTTCTTCTTCTTCTTCTTCTTTCTTCTTTACTGCCATACTTGTAATTTTAATTTCATTATTGAGTACCTTCTCGAATCGGCATATCCCAAGTGTCGATCTGAAAAATCAATCCCGTATTTTGTGCGGCTTAATTTTTAGCCATGACTTTACAGAATATCATTTGATTTTCTATTTTTGTTTTGTTAAGTATCGTTTTGTAGTACCAGACATGTTGAATTTTTCGAGTTTTCTTTAGATTTATATCTACTTCTCCTTAGTTGGCTATACGGCACTCTAAGTGTGAAATTTGATACCTGTTCAAATGGGGTATTCTCAGGATATATTTTAGATTTTGTTTGCCATATTCCTGAAAATACCATAACATTGGATTATTCCTGAGATATACCAAGATTTTATTCTTTTGCCACTATATTCAATTCGTAAGAGCGCCCTCTGCAGTGTACAGTTGATAGAATCGCTGTAGTGTACAGTTGACTAACCTTTCGCGGGCCACAATAAATGTTACCGCAGTTGGACAACCCACATCTATATTATACGCAATGAAGACTACCTCACAGATTGCAAACACTTATGGATAACGCTGCATATGAAATATCTTCTGCATTTGCTGACTTCCAGACGATTAGTGTGATCTTCATCAATGCTGAAAATATCACGGAGCAAATAAGCACAACTCGGCTCTGATTACTTCAGTGGAATACAGTTGTTTTATTGATGTAATTAAATATTGAATTTTTCGTTTGAATGAAAAAATATTTCCTTTTACTATGAAATTCATAGTTATCGAAAAATGTTCTTGTTATTACCGGTGTTGAAAATGTTATGAATCTGCCGCTTGGAGCCTCCCACCTTTTTATACTAAATTATGAAAATTCACAAATCACTTGATTTTCAATTTTGTTTCTCTTGCAGCATTTTCTAATCAAAGTTGATTTAAGATGCCATGAGGTCATATATTTGTGTCTTAGTTCTTTTGTGAAAAACGTGTATCGCAGCTGTGAGCTCGAATTGATTGAGAACATGTCGAAGGGAACTGTGCCATTTGACAGTTTTACTCTGATGACTCTTCTTTTCATGATGGCGGATTGTCCGAAGACTTCTCTTCAAAATTCGCTACCTCCCCGCGCGATCAACCGCGCCTAGTGATGACAGCAGGTCATCCTTGGCGTCCTTCTTCCGCCGTCACAGGAAGCAGCACAGGAGCTCGTATGCTCGCCAGTGCGCTACATCCTCAAAATATCCTCTATTTATTATAAACGCGTATACTTGAAAAGATATTGCAGTACAACGCAGAATGTAATGTATTACAAATTCTGTGAAATATTTTTTGTCGTGGATTTGTCTTAGGTTGGGGTTCGATGATAAATTTGCATCACACTTTTTTTTATTCTAAAAATTATAACTCCGTAGTAGAACTCATTAACAAATAATATTCGAAAACGTGAAAAACCGTTTATTGTTCCCATCTTGATGAACTTTTAACAACTCATAACAAACACGTTCCTAACTAGTCTCGATATCCCAGTGGCTAGTGCGTTGTCATTCAAACTGGGAAAAGTAGCTTTTTAATCCACCGATTATACCTGCCGCACATCCGCTGTTCATCTGTTTTTCACCCGCCTCTCGCTGGTCGCTTTCCCGCCGCTCACCATTCACCCCCACCGCGTACTCATCACTTCCATTCACCATCTCTTTGCTGCCGCTTGCCCGTGGATATTTTAGTTCATTTGAGAAGGATTTAAGATTTAAAGATTGGTACGTATAGCTTCTTTGAAAATTCGTCAATCCATGTAGCTTGCAGTTGTGGATAAGGAGTGGGAAGAGCACCTCCGTTTAAAGTACAAAAATGTACTTAATCCTCGCAATACTTTATAAACATCAGTATAAGACACCAATGTAATGTTGAGATAATATAGGTCAGTTGCGATAAAACATTACATTCGTACGAAATTGTATTCGTTCTGATTCCTGGGAATGTATTTGTTAATTCCGCATCTAATTTGTTAAATCATTTATAAAGTGATTAGATATCGTGCTATTGGTGAGAATAAAGAACCCGAATAGTGTGTGAAGGTATTAAATTATGGAAGAGTATCAATTCTAGGGAGGTCTCGAGGTTTTTAATATTAATTTGCTTTTAATGCTCGAGGGAAATGATTCACTTAGAAAAGAGGTTCCAGTGAGGATGATGAACATTCTTATATTGAAAAGCAAATATATTCATGGAGCCGCGTTCAAAAATTACGAGCTTGACGTCAAAGCTGTAAATTAGATGATTAGTAAAATAAACTATTAATACGTGATTTAAACAAACGAAGGATTTAATATGGAAATATTAACCACAAACTAAATGGTAAAATAAGTCGTGTCTCTGACTTCAGAAATCCGAATATGATGTTCAGATTTCCATTACATTCACGATTTCTATTATTAATATTCAATATCGGCTAGTTATAGCGTTGTTGGGGGCTTAGATATTAGATCCAGTGTCGCGCCAGTGTTCGAAAATTGAATGTGATAGCGCACCTGATTGTATTGGCTTCTCAATTATCTCCTGGTATTTCCTGTATAAGGGCATCACTGAACCGTGTTCAATATTGGTGACGATGAAATTGCTTGCAGTTATGATATTTAAAGGACTTCCTGGGTCACTGACCTTGTATATTTCTAGGTTAATACCCTCATTTTTATTATGCATTTCTTGTGATAAGTATTTTTTTTATAGAAGTCGTGGATTGACTTTTATTTGTTCTCTCTACTATAAATGACAAGTAATTTGAGAAGTAATACTTCTAAGATGTCCGTGGTGGAAAATCGTCAAAATATATTTCTGGTGTCAAATGTATTCGACTGTAAATATTAAAGAATTATGAAGAAGCTTCCAAAACTGTCATTGAAACGCTGAGATTCCTACGTTAATAAGAATTATTTCCGTATTCTGTACATTTTCGGCTTTTAATTATAATTTATTTACTTATTTGAAGTCGTAGGCTTCCGCGGCCAGAGTCAATATTACATTCTTGGCTGTCCGGGTGACGCCGCGGCACCAGATAACTTAACGCGGCGTCACCCGGACAGCCATTTTTATTATTCACCCAAGAATGTAATATTTATTTATGTGGGATTTCAGTGGCCCTGCAACTCAACTGCTGGGGTCATTAAGATCCGAGTAGCTGATAAAGAGTAGATAAATTATAGCGATAATGATGTTGAGATGAATGATGTTGGAGGATTGTGGAATGAGGGACAGGGGAAATGGAATAACCCTGATAAAATCTGTGGAGAGCTCCCGTTGTCCTGCCCAAATTCCATTCCACGGGATTGGCCGAAAATCGAACCCGGATCCTACGGGTGGAAGGTTGATCCGCAGCCATTACCTCACTTTAGTCCTTTTTATCTACGAATGGAAAGTGTGAAAAAAGCGTCGAATCGAGTGTTCGGTTCGAGTCGAGTGTTTATGATTTTATAGATAAGTTTGTTCAAATATTTTACGTGACGAATTTACGCATCAACAAATAAATATAGCCCATTTTATGATGGAAGCTTGAGTCTCATTATAACACTTAGTGACTATTTAAACACACTATATTTTAACTGAAATTTTAAAAATGTAAATGTTAAGGGTATATGTATATGCTTTTATGGTATGCCAAACACTGCTACACTTTCGGGGTTTATGACATGCGGCATGTAACAGGTGAATATGAGGCACGAGAGCAGGTAGAATATTAGAACACAAATGATGTGCTCGACATTTTAACTCGGTATATTTTTCGAAAACAATATGTGATCAGTCGGTCTGTAACATAGTTGTAAACATGAATCATACCTTTACGTGACGAACGAAACCGAAGAGGTTAAGAAGTACTTAATATCCATGCGTTTCAATTTTATTAATATTCACCTCTTATGTGTATGGTAAAACAGAATCAAACCTTCCCGCATTTTACACCGATAAGCCAAACCGAAGGGAAAAGTTTTGACATTTTAACCCTTTTTCGAGCGATGCACGTTAATTGCACGGGCGCAGGCTTCACGGGCTGTGAATTGCTGTTGGATTGCCTGTAATCTAGCTCCAATTTATTTCTGCTGAATAATGTATCTCATTAATCCTTCACTGGCGAGCGTTGCGGGGCGGGTGAAGCGCTCTTTAGCGTCGATTATTCCCTTCGCGCGCGGAAGGGCTCCACACAAAATTTCATTAAATCGCCTGTGTCTCGGGTTGTTTACGCATCAGATATGTGCCTATACTTATGAAATTATTGGTTCACCTCGAAACAAGTCTCTTAACACACCGCCCTCTGTAGTCATGATTCTGACAAGGCGAAGTTGTGGAGAAGGTTGAGTGGATACTTGCCTCTCGGATTATCGAAATTACTCATCACTCTCCGTTTTTTTCAGTGTCACGTCGCAAATGATAAAGCTAGAAGTGCTGTAGCCGATGCTGGAATGTCGAAGATGTATAATTGCCTTAATATTATAAATCTAATATTATTAATGATGCTTATATGGGTGTCCCGTCGTACATAACGATGACATTGTAATATTGCGAGAGTATGTGCTGTTGTAGCCCCACTAGTTTCATTTGTACAAATACATCAGTCTTATTCGGTGTCTTTGGTCTGTTCCTGATAGTTTCGTTACTGAATGGCCGCACACATTTTTGGGTCTTATTTTGCCTCTCTCCATCTACTCAAAGTGGTATTGTATTATGTAACTTTAGCTACTTGAAAACCTTTTCAGAATAACACGTGATTCAGTGATAACAAAATCGTGGAACATCCTTGATAATATTGCACTACTAATCTTGCTTTGTGGCAAATGCACACTACGTGAATGAGGAACCTCACAATAATTATGTACAATACGTGCTATGCATATTCGCTAGTGTCGTCAAAAACACTCATTGACGTCTTTTGTATTTATTTCGCAGATAAAAATTTAGTCCATCGATTCTAATACACTTCTTGGTATTGCAAAGGAATATCTGCAAACGGTGCCGGCAAAATAAAAAATATAGCTAATTTCGTTCGCTTGGGAAAAACCTTGAGGCCATTGCTTCGGCGGCGATCCATCCGATTTATTCCCGTCGCTCAATGAGCGCCACATTCCATCAATGGCTAAGGCTACCGAAGCGTAGGCCGTGCACCGTAGAGAGATTACTTCCGCGTCGTCTTTCAGCATCCGTGGAGCGTAGTCGTGGAACGCCCTGAGCCATTCATCTCTCAGCCGTTAGTCTATTTCACCTACACTGAACAACGAAGAGGAGTGTGGCTGCTGGGGCTTGGCCACGGCTTGGCTCGTGGATGGCGTGGGAGGGGGGGCAGAGAGGAGGTGAGAGGAATGGCCCGGCAGCGGCACGGCACGGCACGGCGCGGCTGGGTCTCCGCGCCAGTGGTGTCAGCGCGCGCCTGCCAGCGGCCGCCGCCGCCGCCTCCGCCGCCTCCGCCGCCACCGCCGCCACCGCCGCCGCCGCCACCGCCGCCCCGCCGCCGCCGCCCCGCCGCCGCCGCCGCCGCGCCACCGCCGCCGCCGCCGCCGCACGCCGCGCCACCGCCGCACGCCGCCGCCGCCCCGCCGCCAGCCGCCACGCGCACGCGCGCCGCCAGCCGCCGCCGCCGCCCCGCCGCCACCGCCGCCCGCCGCCGCCACCGCCGCCGCCGCCGCCGCCGCCGCCGCCCCGCCGCCGCCCGCCCCGCCGCCCGCCCGCCGCCACCGCCGCCGCCGCCGCCACCCGCCCGCCGCCAGCCCCGCCGCCGCCGCCGCCCGCCCGCCGCCACCGCCGCCACCGCCGCCGCCGCCGCCCGCCGCCGCCGCCGCCGCCCCGCCCCACCGCCGCCGCCGCCGCCGCCGCCGCCGCCGCCGCCGCCACCGCCGCCACCGCCGCCGCCGCCGCCCCGCCGCCGCCGACCGCCGCCACGCCGCCCCGCCGCCGCCGCCGCCACCGCCGCCCGCCGCCGCCCCGCACGCCGACCCGCGCCGCCGCCGCGCCGCCACCGCCACGCCGCCGCCGCCCCCCACGCCGCCGCCGCCGCCGCCCCCCGCACCGCCGCCCCCCGCCCCGCCGCCGCCCCCCGACCGCCGCCACGCCGCCACCCGCCCCCGCCGCCGCCGCCGCCACCGCCGCCCCCGACGCGCCCCACCGCCGCCCGCGCCCCCCCCGCGCCGCCGCCGCCGCCGCCCCGCCACCGCCGCCCCGCCGCCCGCCCCGCCGCCGCCACCGCCCCCCGCGCGCCGCGCCACGCGAGCAGATGCCACCCCTCCAGGGCTTGCAGGCAATGCCCTGCGTTGTTTGCTCCGTGCCGCCCTTGATGCACTCCTGGGTGGAGCAATCTGGCGCCCGGTTGAAACTCGGTCACGATGTCGCAGCAAAATGTCTTGGTTAATCACTTTCTCATTGGATTCGGGTTGTGGCATTCGTGAATCTGGCCGACATCTTCTTGATTAGTTTTGGTTTGTTGTGTTTTTTATCAGATTACTGCCGTAGTGCGAAATAATTCTGCAGCAACGAACATCGCACTTTTATCATATGCTACCTTATCTTCTTTGGATTCAGGATGACTATCTTCTTCTATATAAATACTTCTAAAATCTACTAGCTTAAGAGGAAATCTCCGGTGTCAAGTGGGCTTAAACGCTAAATATCATCTTCGGCAAAATCGTTGATTTTCAAAGATTGTGACTGAACACAAACACATAAGATATGAAAGATGAATCGAAAATGCATATCCAACAAGCGTTCCTAAGAGAACTTGCTGTAAAATAAACGTAATATGTACTAAATATACAAGTTTATAAGTCGTACATAAATAAAATACATAAGCACACGCGAAAGTCAAACATATAACATTTCTGTTTCAAAATTATGCTAATTTTTAATCCCCTCTTCATTTTTTCTCCGCGTCTGAATTTTCCTTTCTTCACTAATCACGAACGGATTGAATACTCCGTTTAAAGACCGCCTCGAAGAGGTAGTGATAGTGTTTCAAGCGTCACAAGTTTTAATATTTATTTTTATGCAACTTTGTGACTGCGACTTAGTGTAGATATAAAACTGAGCTGAGTCTGGAAAAGCTTTAGAATTTTATTGGTGTTGGTTGAGAATTACGTTTCTAAAGACTTTCCAGTTATTAAGTCAAGTCCCATTATCTTTCAGTTCCTTTTGTTTCTTTAAATTAAATTGTGAAAAGTTGGTATGTAATGCGTTTTCTTAATATATTTACATTCTCACGTACGTGGAATTGAGAACGTTATAGAATACTTCCAAAAAATCGACGTCGGGATTTTGAAGGAAATACACATTTTGGGCGCCCCAACATGTTTTTTTCTTCTGCCTATCCGAATACAAAGCAGAATTTTTCGAGTACGAAAGAATGCAGAACAAATTATCCTCATAGAGAAAACGTCAAACTGGAAGAACTCGAGGCCCTGCAAGCTCTGACTGATGTTTTAATTTAAGCAGTACTTATAATGCCCATAGGATATTTCTACACTTCACTAAAAAATTACTCCAATTTTTTCTTCACATTTTGTTCGAGTAGATGACAGTGCATTTATACAAGATACGGTACAATGCCGATTTTTATAAAATCTTTTAAATTCATAAAATCGCAAAAGTTTAACGCATTTGGAATCTTCTCTGCGTTATCATTATTGAAGCTAAACTTTAATTCTTAAAGCAATCGATTACTCAATAGAGAGTTTATGCACCGTTTGAAGCCCTGATTCGTATACGACACGAACCACTTAAGAGCCTCTCCGCACGCGCGAGCTCTAGCGTTGCGATAGAGTTAAATTGGAAAATGATTCTCCTCGAGAATTATGGGGTGTAATCATGTGACTTGTATCACGCACGATACAATTCAGACTCACGATACGTGCCTGGAATGAGTTTCCCATGTGGGACGGTCTACTAAATATTTAGAGCTGTTTTGGTATTTATAGTCACAACGTTTCGTTGAGTAAAGAAATATATCTAATCATGTGGGCTTAATTAACATAATTGTTGGTAGTAACAATTTATTATTTCTGATAAATTAAAATTTCAATTTGTGTTATTGTAATATGTAATTAACAGCAACATTTGTTTACGTGATTAATTACAGCAACATTTGTTATCAAATCGTGTTACTTAACCCCTCAGGACATGAAGATCAAGATTATTTTATTAAATCTATACAGTGGCTTAATTCTTAAAATGGGCTTAATGGCTTTTTGTGGCTTATAAAGCTTAATGGTTTACCCTAGTAGATATAAAATATATATTTGTTTTATGAGCAAGATGTTTTGCTTTTAGTAATATCTTCCTATTGAATGCATTTATTGAAAAATTAAAATAATTAGAAAGCGACGAAAGTTACACTTTATTTTGAATTATCTCAGATGTTTTAAAAAGTAAATTTGGTATTTGATTCTCTTCATTTTTTATGTTGTCGCATTCTTAGATTCCTGTAGTTTTAATAACTCATCATTTATTTTTTACCGAAAGATAACTGAAAATTGCATAAAAATCACTGCCCTGCTACCAATTTTTAGAATTCTTTCAAAATTACCAAATATTATCGCGTTTTTCTGCACACTCGCAGCAAAAGTACAATTATCGTGATAATTCTGTAACATACTGAATTAATTTTAATTTGCGAAATAAATTTAATTATATACAATTACCACTTGCACTGTTTCGTTTGGCTCTATTTTGGTAACACTCGGCATGCGCTCATCCTTGTGCACTATTGACCGGGGCACGCGAGGTCGTTCATGAAAACGTAGAAAGATGAAAATGTGGACACAGCCAACGTCAGACGCCCTTTTCACTAAAGAAGAAATTCTGCGGGAAGCGTTCTGGCAAGCCCAGCAGGGGTTTGCCCAGGAAACTATTTATATGCAAAGCTTCTTCCAATTAAGAATACTTCTATTAATGTTCGTATTCTTTCCTTTGAGAGCTTTATAATATTGGCAGAATAAATATTTACATGACTGTACCTGCATTACAAAAGATAACAGTTGTTTTCAATGTCTCCGAACGAAAAGAATTTGGCGCAAACTGCATGTCGATTCCTCACACCGAATCGAAAATATTTGTTGAGGCTAACATCGGCGGTATGCTTTTTTATATAAGAAGGATGGTGCCTGTAAATGGACAGGGATTAATTTAGAAAGCAGGGGTATCTCAGATTGTAAACAAATAAAAAAATTAAAAAGGACTTTCAACATAAAGGTAGTGAAAGTGGAAAAATGTTGAGTTTCTCACTAAAAAATAATTTGGAATAAGGTGAAGAAACGTCATATTAAGGTTAATATATAGTTAAATGGTTAATATATAGTTGTGTTTCTCTACTAATATTTGGAGTTGATAAGCTCTCGTTGAACGAGATAACTCTAAATTAGGACAAATAACTCGTTTCCGTTAGTTAATATCTACACACCAATATTAGTATTTAAAGGTCTTTGAAAAATGACAAAATATGAAAACTTTTAAATTCAAATCTCCGGAGACTTGTATGAATGCAAGCCCTCGAGATTAAAAATGCTATCTCCCATTAATGATTGATCTTGAAATGTTAAAGTTTCATGGGTTTTATGACATTGAATGAATTTGATTGCGTCTCCAAAGCAGCATTTAATTGAAAATTTTACGAGAGGTAAAATAAAATAATAAATAATAAATGTAAATGGTTAAATTTGTAAACGTTACATTATATATATATATATATATATATATATATATATATATATATACACGCACACACACATATTTGTATGTATTTAAAGAGGGCGCTTTGGGCATATATACGTTAAATTTACCTTCCTCCAGGGAGTACGGTACCCTTTACTCACTGGAGGAAAGAACATGCTGGTTTTCGTGACACCTCGGCCTTCCGGGAAGCGCAATTCGCAGAGTTAGAGAGGAGGAAAGCTACGCAAAGGCACGCATTGGTGATGGTATTGGACTTCCCCTTTCCACTTGATGTTTCCTGGTCGATTTGTACATCACAACGTGGGGTGTATGACGTCGGCGCATTCCCTTTATTTCTATTCAATATACTAATATTAGCATATTGGTTAGTAGGTAACAACTGCCTTAAGGTTCCTGAAGGTTTTTCCTCTGCCAGTGATGTTAAAACTCAACTCGAGCATTGATGTGGTATTTGCCTTCTTGCAAGACTGCTGCAACCTTTCTAGTATCGAGAATGGACCGAAATGGGCAACCTAAGGCTCCAGCCAAGGATTGTAGGTAATGAAGATCGCACGTGGTCTTTTGGTTTACTACGTGGAATTGATCGGAGAAAAACATGGAAAACACCCATCAGAGCAAGAGAACTCGAGAATGATCATCCCAATCTGTGGAATCGTTCAACCCAACTACGTAGCTCGTATTAAAAACGCTATTGTTGACGCTCAACCCCAGGTCCTCGCGGTCTCCGAAGCTCGAGTTGCAAACTTGCCAGGGATCGCTCGAAATTGACACCGAGACAGATGGCTCTAAGCATCAACTGATGTTACTGCAGCGCCTCTGACCGGGAGGTCCTAGGTTCGAGTCCCGACCATGGCCGGAGTTTCGACACTAGCTTGTCAGCTAGATCGAATTCAGTCGCTGTCTGGAGGAGAATTCTAGCGACCGACTGCTCTGATCTGTAGTTTTCTGTGGTTTCTCCGATCATAGGCGAATGCCGGAGCACTACCATAACAAACGGGCCACGGACCGCACGCGATATTTCCTACCTCTTCCGTGTCTTATCCCTTACACACACCTACACTAACATGTACTACTCTACCACACATATCGGGAGACCGGTCGGGAGCTTAGAGCTTGTCCTGGCTGGGGCGGTGCCTGGCTGGTCGGAGATACCTGGTTGGGGACAACCCCTCTAGCCGATGGTAGGTCGGCGCCGGATCTGGCCATACAGCGGGGGAAGACCACTGCCACCTCCCGAGCAAAAACACGTATTACACGTACGGGAGGAATGGCCATAGTGGTTGACGCGCCCAAAATCACCAAAATCATCAGTCAATCGAAATTGGCTGATATTTCGTGTACGATCAAAATATATTTTTGGCGACTTTTTATTAATTTAGGAAAGGTGAAATTCCTAGAAAGTTCATTAATGGTCTTTAAACGTCTAAGTACTTGATGCTTTAGATAAAAAATTAAAATAACCCTGATAGCACTGCAACAGTTGTCGCCTCATTTTAGTGATATTTATATTTATTCATTAATATCACCAATCATTTCCTAATAATTCACTCTCACTATTTATTTTCTTGCTAAATTAAAACAGTTCCGCTATTCACAAGTCTGTATAATGCATTTTACTACAGAATCGCTCTCTCAATATCTCTCAATTAAAATATTTGAGCCGACCTGGTTTGCCGAGGTGGCTAAGAACGAGTACCGACTCAGCGCTTCGGTCCGAAGGGTCGCGGGTTCGAGTCCCGTCTTGGGCATGGTTGTTTGTCCCTTGACTTTGCTTGTGTTGTCGCGGAGGGCCTCGCGTTCTGCTGACCCCAGATCAGAGGAGCCCGCAAGTGTGTTGGTCTAGTGTATAGTCGAATATGCGTCCCATCGGGACGTAAAGGGTAACCGGCTGTTGGCTGGATAAAAAAAAAAAGATGAAAATCTACACTCACGATCGAGTACAATCGCCGGACTTGACCATGACTTATTGCTTCTTAATAACTATTCAGAAGAACTTATTAAAGAGACAAATTATTCCGTAGTATAATTTTAATTTTTTTTCTACATACGAGACTATGATTTTACGAGTTACGTAGATACAATGGTGAAAGCAAACATATGCTTCCATACCACCACTAGTTTAGATTTTCGTTTTTCGATCTAATAAAGTTTTGACTGTCCTATATTTTCTAAGCTTCTTTATGTTGTGCATCACTAATCCTATGATGTACTGGTGCGTATTGATAAATTGTAGAACTTTATTGAATCGTACCATCATGGCTTTCCAGACAATGATTCTGTGTCCCATGCCTGTCCCAATCAAAGTACCTGTACATAAGCACACCAAGTGCTGCAATCCGACCGTTATCTTAACAGGCTAATATGAGGCAGCGATTTGTGCCAGATGCCCGCTATCGCGCGACGTGTTTCGCCGCGCCACGGCGTGTAATAAACGACCTTATCCACATGTTTCCGCGAACACCTCGTTCCGTAGCCCATCAGGCGGCGGGCGCGTGGCCGCAGCCGCCACGTGCGCGGGCCTGGAAGGCGCTGCGGTCGTGGGAGGGGCAGGGAGTGGGGGAGCCAGACGGCCTCGCCGCCGCATCTCTGCTGTCCTTCGCCGTCAACGTGGTGCTACTCGCGCAGCAGAAAAGCCTTACAAGTCGCCGATTCTTAACTTATCGCGCCGAGAAACACATCAATTTAATCAATCTCGAATGAATACATTTTTGAACGAAATTGAAGTTAATTTTACCTGTCAATAAGGATGTTCATTCATGAAGAATTTTCTTTATAGTTTCTTTAAAGTTTCAGCTTATACATATGTTTCGAATTGTTCACGTTAGAGGTTTTGATCTGGTCTTCTGCTGCCCGGTTTTGGTTCATGATAATGTGTGTAGTTACTACATAAGTCATTTCTGACAATGTGAGATTATTTTTCCGGAATTTTGAAGTGATGGCAATACATTCATGTTTGTGAATGGTCTATTATTACGTTTTTCACATACAATCATAAAGTTTAATTTTAGAAAAATGAATTTATTGTATAGTGGCGTGTAGTACGTCTGATTGTACTATATAGTTTACGATTCTACGGTATAGTTTTTTCGCGTGTATTATGTGCATTATGCGCTTGGAATATCTTTTAGAATGGTATTGAAGAATTGCATTCGGAATCTCACAACCTCAGCCTTACCCTTCGAGCGCATTGCCCTTGGGTGCGCGGGAGGAGCGGTGGGGCGGCTCACGATCACGTGCCGCCGACGGGCATCGGCGACGGGTGGGTACGCCGCCGGGGCGAGTTAGCGGCGCGGGGGCGCGCAACGGAAGGCGGCCGAAACTGGAAGAGGGATGGGTTACGTAAGGCACGACAGAGGGCACGCCAGGCGCGCTGTGCGGTCGGCGTCACGGAGATAGCGGGTCGGCGCCTGGAGACGGCGGCGAGCGGGGGCGGGAGGGCGGGCGCGTGTCTGACGGCCAGGCTGCGGCCGCGTGCGTGGGCGTGTAGCCGCGCAAGCGCAAACGCCACACGTGGGAGGCTTCGTGGCCGCCCGCTGGAACGATCTCGGTTCCCCCCGGGAGGCGAACGGTATGCGAAGTCGTTGCGATTGAAAGAAATCGCAAAGCTACGTATGTGTGACAGATGCCCTGTTGTAGGCCCGCAAGTGCCTCTTGGTTGATGTACAGAGATGAGAAAGATTGTTGGAAAGCGTGTGACCTAGTTCTCGGGTTGCGTAGTGTGCGGATCAGCATTCTCTCAGTTGTGCGCTGTGAAATTGTAAGGTGTGAGATGCATTACGAAGAGTTGCCGCTGTCCTTGTGCGAGTGGGTCAAGCCTTCGTTTCGTGGCCAGAATCGCAAGCGCTGCGAGTGGAGTGCACTAGTGGACGATCGCTGACTGAGAGAGATGAGAGCGGATGCCGCCACATCAGGTTCCGGCGGCAATGCTCTCTACGTCCGGAGTGACCTTGACTACAGGAATGCCACTCGGTTCAGAGCGGAACAATTAGAGAATGCTTTCATTGAAGCATTGCGTATATTGCATGCAGTTGTTCCTGACACGATTTGGACCTGTCAGACATCTTGATGGGCTGAAAAGCTAATGTGTAAGCCATAATGAAATGGTGACCTTGCGTGCGTGAATGTCATTCGCCAAAATGTTGCCATGTATGAGATTCTTCTTCCATTAGTCGATGTATTGCTCCCCAGTAAATATATTCTTGGAAATGAGGAATAGATGTGTCAGATCTCATTCGATGCTATTGAATTTTTTAATCAATTTTTCGACTTCCGCCTAGGTCTTTCATAACAGCCAATATATTTTTAAATATTGTGTACACGATGTAGAAAGTATTTGATTTTTAATTTAATTAAAAATTACACAAGACCCTAGAGCACTCAATCGTATACTTTATTATTAGTTTCCAAATCACCATTGCAGTACTTTCGCCTCGGATTTTAAGAATGTTTTATTTTTTCTCCTCGCAAATTCAATATGTTCATTGTGGTCAAAGTGTCAAAAAAGTCAAGTGTTCTTAAATGTTATCTCCTAGAAGTCAGAGACTTGCATAATTGTAGAGGACCTAGTGTGAATGAGATTTGTATTCATCGATAAAACAGTGAGATCATGGGAAATTCTTATGATGAGAAATCGATAATAAATGTACTCGTGTATCTTTTTGATAAGCTCATTTTCTGCAAATTCAAAAGGCTTTGACCTTCGAAAGAAAGCAATTCAATTTAGTGATATACGTAGTCAACTCAGGGTCTTACGAATAACTATGGTAAAAGAGATCTTTTTATCCAGAGCATTTGTCACACTTCCTACAACGCCGTCTTTTTTTAGTCATCGATTTTTTTGTTTGCTTTTTGATCTATCATTGTATGAGAAAATAGAGCTGTGAATGGAAATTCACCAGGTCAAACATTAATGGTGACAAAAAATTAGAAGTGCACATTAAGCTCTTTAAGAAATTGTATCGAGATTTGAAACACATAATCAGTAGCGGTTTTCAATTTCGAAAATGCCTGATATTTATTGTGTGAGTTCAAACAAACACTTATTTCTGTGAAATTTTAGAGTAAGTGAAATAAAAAACTAATTTCACAAAGAAATTAGATGCACTTATCAAAATACATTGGATTGATAAATATTCACGGAGACAGTTATTTACAACAAGCATAAATCGCAAAAAATGTAATTAATTATCCAAAATCGAATAAAAACGAAGTTTACCTCTTGCACATTGTACATTATTTTTTTATTATGAATTAGTCGTTAGAACTAAATACTAAATGTTTATGGTATTCGCAATGTTGGGTCACGTCTAACATTGATGAAGAAAAAGTGAAAGATGAGCATCAAGTTGTAGCAATAACAATAAAACGAATAGTACAGTTCACAAGAAATTGACGCTACCAATTTAACCCTTTCTTGATCGAATTTTGTCACTAAAATTCTGGCGTTAAAAACAACGACGCGTTGCATTAATCTAAAGTGTGTGGGGTGTCTCATTCCGTTGCCGTGCCAGGCGTGTCCGGAGGCGCAAGTGTGGCCTGCTTCCTGGAGCACACGCCCTGCGCCCTGCCGAAAACAGGTGGTCGCGGGCGCGGCGGGTCGTTGAAGGTCGCCGCCTGGGCGCTGCTGCAGCACCGTGCCGTTTCGCGTGTGGCGAGCCACGAGTCGTGAGCGCTGCTCCGCCGTTCGCGGCAACGGCGCTAAAACGAGCCGCGTGAATCATGCGCGCAAGGCGTGCGAGTAACCGCCACGGCCACGCACCGCGCCCTGCGTTTGTTTCAAGAGGTGCTCGCACAATACCCCACCTGCCGTCGAGAGGTGCTTGCTTGGCGTTAACTAGCTGAGCCGTTGGGGGCCGGAACATGTTCCTCTCGTGTTGGCTGCGACTTTTATAAGACCGTTTCACGTTTTCTTTCTCGCATTGTTGCATGTCCCGTCGGCCTGGATGCAAAATCGTTAATTCTGAAGACAAATAAATCTTGCATTTATTTCTTGTTATGTAAAAAAAAACTACGTGGACTACTCCCCTTACGCATGTTTACGTATAATTTATGTAAAATACTGTACTACCCTCATGTAGAATCGACTGTTTCTATTTTATGAAAATAAAAAGCTTATTTTATTATCGAGTACAAATTCCGCTTGAAAAGATATTCTTCCTTAAATACTCGCTGGCCAATGGTATGTTAACTTAGATCAATATCCGAAAGGAGAAAGAACTGTGGAAAAAATAACTTAGAATTAATTTTAAAAATTAATTAATCATATTAAAGGCGATAGTTTGTTGAACGCAAATGTGTTTGTCGCCAGTGTATGCGATGAAAGTATACCTACCGAATTTTATTTAGTTTATTATGCGTTTTCTTGTCGTTTTTGTGCGCTTCTCGCACTATAGTTTTGCTAAAGATTTTACTTTCAATAAATATTCCATTTAACACGCTCCTATGTTAAATATTGTGCAATGTAGATTGTCTTCAAAAGCTGCTAATGATGTGAGAAATGCGTATCCTATTGCGTCCGAACATATTGGATCATTGCCATGAGAGGTCATCAGTTTTACTTGCCGAAGGTTAATAACGCAATCTTTATTTTCTTTACAATGATGTGGAAAATGTGGGACGTTGTGATAGTTGGTTTAATTTGAATCAAATTATTAACTGCCACAACCTTGCACTTAAAATTTTATTTTCAACTTTCGTAATGTACTTCAGCTTCCTGGTCAATTACCCCCATCTCGATCGGGGTTTTGTCGAGTTTCCCTGATTCATTGAATAAATGCTGAGATGGCCCCTTTATTTGCTTCTGGACGTAAATGTAGCTTCACTATGCGCACGTTTTGTTGAGCTTTCCTTTTTTGCTTGTAGTGGTGGTAGAGCTTAGGGTGAGTTTCTATTTTGTTAGCAATACAGAAAAATCAAATCTGTTCGTTCGTTTGCCGTTACAAATAAGTTTTTTATTATTCGGCAACGAAAATATCTAGGTTTTGAAATGTTAATCTCTCGCTTTTTTAAATTGATTTTTATATTTCATCTTTCAACTATTAATAGTTAAATTGTTGGGAAGGGATTCTGAAACTCAAGAAAGCGGCGATGATTTTCTCCCCCATACGTCACATACAGTTTTTGACAGTTTTTGACTTGGTAAATAAAGAATAAATAAATAAACAAATAAACTTAATTACAATATGTCAATGGACACGTCGAAGTTCCTATCATGTACCGGTAATATTTTTCAAGGATTTACTTCATTTCTTCCAATTTATTAAGACATTTCTTTCTTTCTTTCTCTCTTTATGAAAGAAAAAGATTGAGTTTATCATGCATACAGTTTTGAGAGTGCAAGAAACTTGATCGGAGATTTCTTCTTTATCCAAGTTTGAATAATGCACTACGCATACACAACTTTCTCGCAACACAGTTATTTGCTCGGTCTCCTGTATGTTTTTACTATTATTGTTGTTGTCACTGCTGTTGATGTTAGTCATTTACAATAAGTTTGACAAGTTATCTATAGAAGGCGGAAATCTGCCCATGTGCCGTTTCGTCTGAGAGTATTTTCAGCATCGCGTCGTGACGTTGGTCCATATGTTGTCAAGGTCACATTGAAGAAGAGCGAATAGAAAGGAACATATGTGTTACTCAAAACCAATGGTGAACGGTTTCTTCCGCCCGCGTTTTGTTTCAAATTCAAGCCCATTCACTTCTAGTTCTCAATCGTACGACGACCTGACGGCGAGGTTGTGAAAGTGCACCAGTAATCAGCTGTAGTAGTAATCGCGAGTGTCACAAGGCGATAAAAATACTATTTCTCGTACTGATATCGCATGAAAGGCTTCGGGTCCGCTAATGGGAATAATTTGCGATCGTAAATCCTTGCAGAGATTCAGAATATTAATCCCCAGTCATTCATTACCATCATTCAAGTTTTTCTTGTTACTACAAGTGATTGTGTATACAATCATTTAAGAATTTTAGATGCTAATAAAGATTATTCATGGAGATCAGAAAGTGTTGAGGAATGTTGCGTTTCATAGTGCTTGATCAGTCATAACAGGGTTGTCCAACTGGTGGCCGGCGAAAAGTTATTAGTAGGGGGCGGATTTTAATGAAATGTCTTTTTTTTTCTTTTCACTTTAGAATAATGTCGTTTAGTGTAGAAATTCATTTTATGTTATGACACAAGGAAATGACCCATTTTTATAGGTCATTATTTTACATTTTTTGTGGATTTCGACTAATAAGTCATTTTTTGCCTTTTTCGATTTTTTAAAAGCATTTTTTGTTGATTTCATAGATTTAATATCGTTTTTAATGGTACTTGCTTCAAATAATATTTACGAGATGCAAATATTTTTCACAGAATTACTCAGTAGCCCATTCTATTTGTTCGCTCAGAAATTGTTTTGACAGCCGTTGTATGTAAATCTTGTGACGTATATTAGCCACATTGCCGGTTCGGCAAGTTGCGGGATATCTAAAGACAGAGATTTCCTGGTAAAGAACAGTTCAAACCAAAAGTTTGCATGCTGAGTTCACTCGAACGAATGGAAGAAGCCTCGATTACTTCAGTAATGTATCCAACAGCGTGAGTTATTTATTCGAACTGGTTTTTATAAAGATTTTTTGCGTCATTTTTCTTTGGTTTTAGGGCATTTTAAGAACATTTTTGGCGATGTTTTAGGTCATCAAAATCCGCCACCTAGTTATTCATCAAAAGGAAAAGTCCCTTGCATCCATGTCGGGCGAGAACATTGCGCGCCCTGCCGGGGTAAATACCCCGTTTAATGTAAAAATCGATTAAGTTTAAACGTAATTTTTTTCTAGTAAATTCAGAAATTTAAAATCATTCAGTGTTGCACTCCGTTATACATGGTACGGCATGCTATCACGCATCGATCCTCTATCGATGCCCCATCGATTCCCCCCAGCGTTTCAGAGCAGCCAGGCAAAGTGCCGAGATCAACAATTCGTGGAAGTCAGGTGTGGTTGGCCCCAGTAATAAAAATATGGTCCGCAATCATATTGAATGTTTTAGTTGTGGCCTTTGAGACCCTGCAAGTTGGACACCCCTGAGCTATAACGTATCCAATGTTTCGTATCGCCGGCAATAAAAAAAGGGCGAAAAAAGTTATTATTTTTTAGTGTAATGGAGGTTGTAGTTAGTCTTTTCAAAATTTGTATTTTATTCCAGAATTTGGGTAGGTTATTTTTCCTTGCGAAAATGTACTAGTTTCTGAACAAGAAGATAACGTAGAATAGAAATGTGACAAAAGTTTATTTATCTGCGATGCTATTAGCAGTTCATTTTGGATTTAAGCATTGGAGGTAAACTACGGACTTTAACTGCCCACCGTGAGAATTTGTTAATAATTTCTAATTTTGAAGGTGAGTGGGTGCTGCATCTCCCCAAATTGGAGAGGCATATGTGAAAGGTGGTTACATTGTATATTTAATTACAGTTATTGATGTTTCTCTATTAATTTCAGAACGTTTAATTAATCGATACAATTTTAAATTTTTTATAAAAAAAGATTTACTATAGTTTTGATATGTAGAATTTATTTATAAAACTTTCAATACACTCTCATACCTCTCTCGCTTAGATCTTTGATAACGTACACCCCCCTTTTTTTAGAGGAAACGAGAGCCATGTTGCATGTACATTTCTTTTGGGGAAATTGTAGTTTTTAAAATGTAACGAATTAAGAATGTAGTAATATCCCTTACTAAACCAACATAACTTAATAATCTAATCTGTGAAAAAATTATGATACTAAATTCAAATACTCTCAGAAATTGAAAGATATATGCTGCTTCCGACCTTGTGAGAGGGTCTGTAGTTTCTTTAAATTTTGTTCCAAGGAAGTCGAGAAATATATAAAATCAATGAAAGAGTTTTGGTTTTGAATGAAAAATGCAAATATTTGTTGTTCTCCCTATTCACATACTGCGCGTATCGACTACACTTTCATACACAATGCATCGTTAATGACACATGCGACATTGGGCGACAGCGAAACTCTTATAAGTAGAGGCTGCCCACTGATAAAATATTGTCGTTTACCTGTTATGGATCATCCCTTTTTTTTTTTTTTTTGGTATGTAAAGAACTGCAGTTCTTACTCTTAGTACTCGTGAAGATTGTGTTTATTAATACATTTAACTTATTCCATTGTTACAAGAGAGTAATTTATTTGTTGTTCTTGAGCAGTGTACATGCTACGTTTTGGGAAAACCATGTTGTGTGGTTTTGTTCAGAAGCGTTTGTTCTGATGCAATTTAGTTATTGTTGAATGACTTTTTCAATTCTTTCTCATATGAAGGATTCTTTCCTTTAATCATTAAAACACCTACTTCAGACACTTCCTTTTCATAACGTGGTTATAATTAACGATTCTTCCACACGTACTGACACCTCAATATGAGTTTCGCTGAAATCCCATCAGAAGAAACGGACAACGTGTGAGATAAGGGCGCGAAATTCAATGTTCCTGGCCATGCGAAACCTTCCGACTGTCTCTGTTTACAGCATTGCCCCATGTGTTGTAACTGACCCTGAACTGATACGGCAAGTACGCCGACCGTCCGCGAATAGCGCCCGCCGATGGCCCATGTTTCGTTGACGTAAACGGCGCACAAGCCGCATGTTGTGCCGCGTTATCTCCACGCGCTCGATGCCGGACCGCCACCTGCCCCGCGAGGGGATTTGCTACTCGATTGGCAGACGGCGGATCGGCTCTCCACTATCGATTTGCTCCGCAATCTAGTTATCGGCTCTCGGACGGAGAGGCACGCGGGTCTAATGAGCAGGTCGTTTTCGCTGCGAGCCCGCCGCTGGGGATTTCAAGTCTTAAAAGACTGCTTGAACTGATTCTCCTTTGGATTATGTCCCCTGCTAAGTGGGGTTTTCCGAAAGATTCCATTCGCTCTCTAGTTCTTCATGTAAAGGTTTTGATTGGATCGACCAAACTTCAACATTGACTACACGGGTTTCTGCGACTTAAATAGTGATATTAATGTAATAGTTCATGTTTAAAAATACTTCGTTAAATTTTCCATTCGGAAGACTTGTTGAGACGGCTGCCAAAAGTTTGTTTTTAGTTTCGATTACCTTTCTCTTCTAATTTGTCTACCTGCCCATCTATCTCGTGTAATTCTTGGCCGGTGTGCAAAGAATAAATTGGTCTGAACATGAAGTCCTGTTTGTTGTTTGAGGCAATTCCTACAAAATTAATGTCTTTTTCTCCCATTCATGCTTCTCTCTTCTACCGTTTTATAGCATCAATTTGTGTTATATTTTAATATTGGTTCCTCTGGAGTTTCTCTTCGCTGACAAAACCTTCCCAAAGACGTAAGATTCATGAATTCACGCGGCAACCCGCAATGCACGTGTCAGGTTCCCCATGTGCTATTTCAATGGCCAGGTACGTTGCTTTTC
The DNA here is from genome assembly GCA_964035755.1 of Teleogryllus oceanicus. Lineage (NCBI taxonomy): Eukaryota > Metazoa > Arthropoda > Insecta > Orthoptera > Gryllidae > Teleogryllus > Teleogryllus oceanicus. The sequence continues at coordinate 1,526,058 of CAXIVR010000002.1, forward strand.
AGTTCTTAGAGACGCGCATGTTTCAATCAAAGAAAATGCGAATGGAATAGCTGTGGAATGGGTGTCTATTGCGTATGCTAGGTTCTACTGTTTTGTCTGTGACCTGTCAGCTTGAATTGAAATGATTGAAGGCGTTGTCATTGTCAACAATAGTATTTATTTCACAAATAGCAGCTTTCGATGGCTTAGCCATCATCATCAGTTTTCTGCTGTCTGGGAGCCACAAAACGACTGCTCCCGACAGCAGAAAACTGATGATGATGGCTAAGCCATCGAAAGCTGCTATTTGTGAAATAAATACTATTGTTGACAATGACAACGCCTTCAATCATTTCAATTATGTAAATGTCAACTACACCTCACCACTGAATCAATATACGTGTCAGCTTACTCGGAAACTAGTGTTTCCTAAGGAAACTTTAATCCAGGAATATTGTAGGCCGTACTCTGATAAAATCTTCAATTAGGGATCATAATATATTGTGGCTCACTTCCTTGAAATCCACTTGAGTTAAAGATTTTTTTTCGTTCATTTACCGTGGAAGATACTTATTAAATAAGAAAGATGCTCTTTATTTTAAGTAAAACTTAATTTTCGAAGTAATCGTCGTTTTCGAACTCTGTGAAAAGATGAATTTATTTTATTGTATTTTTTTAACTGGATGTTATTGTTTCAAAATTATTTTTTATAATATTTATCATGTGACCAAAGACATAATTTGTAAGTAAGTAGCGATCACGGGATGGGGAAGCCAGTGCGGTGGGCGTGAAATCCGCCCCGCTGAGCGTGGGGGAGGTGCGGAGCGGGCTGTGCCTCGCCGGGCGCCCACGCCAGGTGCTCTGAGGGCCGGGGAGAGCTCCCGCCTTCCCTCAGGAGGCGGAGCCGGCAGCTGCTTTGGCGAAGAAGCGCTGTGGATTGGAGTGGGGGACGGAGGAGCGGCGGCAGCGAAGACGGCGGCGACGACAAAGGCAACGTCGCCGTCCACAATGAGGACTTGGCGTCGACGGCTGGAGCAGGAGAAGCGGATGGGCGACCAAAGAAGGAGGACAGGAGGAGAGGCGTGCTAACACTTACGCGACGATGCGGCGGAGCTACGATACAAACTGCTCAGGAATTAGAACTATGGATTTGCGTAACATGGGAGCCAAACGAGGAAACTGTCGTCACTGGAATCATTATATTTATTCCAGAAAGCATAGCTCAACATCATTTTCGACATATAACCGGTTTGCCTTCGTCTCTTGTTCTCGAGATATTTACTTTTAAGTTTGAGTATGAATGTGAGGGCGAGAAGGGATTAGTGGGAAGGGACTTATTATAACTATGTCAAAACATATTAAAACAAATTCTACACTTGCTGCTTGCCTTCTAATCTGTACGATATCTCATTCTTGTTTTAGATTTCGTCTGAAGCATGTGTTATGTTGAAAAATTGTCTCAATGTCAATCCGTCTGCTAAGTATGTTGTAGCTCCGACACAATTCACTGTGCTTGATACAAGTCTGGATTAGTGCACATTTGGCCACCTACATTTGCAACACCCTTGCAATTTTGTTTTCCGCGGGTATGGAAAAACTCAGTTTATATTCTGAAATGTTCTTGGTGCCAATCTTTTTTTGTTTAATTGATTTTGTTCATTACTATATTTGAAGCTTCTTTTATTTTAATGTTGGTGTATGTAAATGTTTTAAAATTTGTATTAATCTGGATATTAAAATTTCTCAATTAGAGCAATGACATCTATTAATTTTTCACATCTAAATTAGCAAACTTTAATAATTTATATTTCGAGAACGCACTGACGATAGCAATTTATTTATGCCTCGAAAAATTTGACTACACTTCTTAGATTGCTACTTTTTTAATTTTATTGTTACAGAGAGGTGCGGTTTCCTGATTATGGCATAGTTTATATTTATCACACAATAAACAAATTAGTGGGAAATATTATTTTCGGGGAATATTCTTACAATTGCTTAGAATATCGAATTTCTAAGTATCTTAAAATTGTTGTGAGAGTCAATTATCATTTCTCTGCTACAAATATTTCTTCAGACAGTCTTAAACCACTATTGTTTATTCAGTGGCTGAAACACAAAAAAAAAAAAAATCAGAAACAAAAATGTGTTTACCGAAATTAGATATAGCCTTTCAAACGGAAAGTTGTTGGAAAGAATTCTGCTTTATGCTAACAACAGGGTAGTCGTCGAAAGGTTCCACTCATTATAATTTAATGAATAAATGCAAACCATTGAACCACTGTTTGTTTGCCTGAAGCATTCGAGTTTAAAGCGTTGGGAAATTCCCTGAATATTGTTGTTTACATCCCGAACAAATGTTGAACAAACTTTCAGGTATTTACTGAATTTGAATTGCAATGACATCTATGAAAATGAAAGTTATGAGTAAGCCTGTGATTTTTAAGTTCAAATTACTTTTTAATTTTTTTTTCAGGTTTAAAAAATGTGTGGGAAATTGTTGGTTTTCATGAAAAAGGGGACAGAATAAGAAAAGTAACATGTTACATCTGATTCTTTTTGTTCTTTTTGCTGTACGTGAAAACGCTTCATTAATGCTTTCACCATTAGTACCCTGGACAGTAAAATATTAAAAGTTTTCCACTGCAAGCTCTCTGTATTAATTTAAAATCCACTTGAATACGGAAACTGTTTCCATCAAACGATGTGGATGATATAATGTAATGATGATTGCTTCATGCCGCTGTTTCCTGAAATCAAAGACGACTTCATCACCTTGTCATAAAAACTCGACTTGCTCACTTATTGAAGTTTTCAATTCCAAAATAAAGTTCATCGCTTCTAACTTAAGAGCAAATATGACTTTTTAGAATCTATGGTATACATTCGTTTATTTTTAATCCTCTTAGAATTTACGAACATTTGTTGGACCTGTAAAATCGAACGAACATAGGATATAACAAATTCAAACTTGAGAATCTGGACTTCGATAAGAGGAATGGACATTTCAATGTTGAGGAAAACCGTATAAAGAACAAGATTGTAGGAGGTAGTGATTGGTTTGGATTAATGTCACTGGGAGAGGTGGCTCAGGGCATCAACTGATGTCAACGCAGTGCCTCTCACAAGAATGTTAGATAGCTAGGTCGCATTCAGTCGCTGTCTGGAAGGGAATTCTGGCAGCCAGTTGCTCTGATCGGTAGTTTTCTGTGGTTTCTCCGATCAATACCAGGAAAATGCCAGAACAGATCCCCCTAACAAACGGGCCACAGACCGCGCGGAGATCTTACCTTCCACTTTCTTGTCCTTTCCTCATCCCTCACACACATGCTGGGAGGCCGGTCGCGGGCTTAGTGCTTGTCCCGGCTGGGGCGTTGCCCCGCTGGTGACAAATACAATGTTGCGCGAAACCCAGTGAGCCGACGGATCTCACCATCCAGCGGGGGAAGATCATTGCCAACTCTCGAGGAAAACTAATGCATAAAACTTAGTAGGACTTTAGCAATTGACAAATCACTAATCAATCAAACAATCAATGGCGATGGGCCGTAATAGTAAATATGCCGCATATAGCAGAGTTTAGCTGCCACAGCGTTTACGCGATGAAACGAGACTCTGAATTCCGTACCTGAAAACGGAGTTGAAGTGGTGCACAGGTATCGTTTTAAATCGCGTGAATGGGCGGAGTGACCGGGCGTGGGGGTGTGGGCGACGGAGGTGAGAGGCGGTGGCGGCGCTCCTCCATTTGCCGGGTCGTTGGGGCGCCCGCTTCCGGAAAATCGAAAGCGCCTGTGGGGCACCGACGCGACGTGCGCCCCATTGCACCGCGCGGGTAATCGACGCGCACGAGATTGGGAAAAAATTTGGGCGCGGAAATTGCTCGCGCACCTGCCGCACTACTCGCATTTTTTTGGGCGCTGATGTATTGCCACCGTTGCGGAGGTTTCAACATCCATTGATTTCGGTATTTCGATGTCCGTTGCGTATTGTCAACTGCAAAGGTATTTGGTGACCTTGATTCTTGGCTTTTAAAAACGGATTAATTCGTCTATTTCTGTTGTGCCTAATCGTTGGAAATTACGTCCCATTAGATTGTAAGTCTGTACCCAACGTTGTTTGTATTGTAGGTCGATAACTCTACTTGAACTTAGGTTGTTAATTGGGATTGTGTTCTCTTTTTGTTTTTCATGTTGGTGTGCAGCAGCTTAATGTTCATTTTAAAAAGTCACTTTTAAAAAGGTGTTGGAATGCAGTTTCTATTCAACCAATTGGCAATTCAGTTTTTTACAATGTTTGCATAACCACAGATATGAAGAAAGAAAGCCAACTGAAAAAGAATGGGCACTGAAACTAATAATTATTGTATTTAATTTAATATTTAAAAGAAATATTTGTGAGATTTAAAATTGTGACTCTTATTATAGTAATCGTTTTTAATTTTAGGATGAAGTGTGTCTTTTGGCTAGCGAAAAATACTTAGGATATTTTAACTCTCGTTTTACTGACATTGCCTGCCACAGTCATGGGAAATTACTTCAAAAATATTTGGTTTTATTTACGTTACAAAATTGAGTAGGATCGATTTGAAGTTCAGAGTATTTGTTTTTTGCAAATAAATCTTTCCAATGTAATTCTTTTTCTTAATTTTATAAAGTACTATTAACAGTCTATTCATTTGACAAGATTAAAAACGCCTAGAAAACTGATGGATAGGCTCTAGTGTTTCTAACAAATGCAAGCGATTGTACATTTCTGTAAACTATTTCAACAAAAATGTTTCTATTCTCTATTACAGATATATTATCGTTCGTCTACTTTTTGTATCAGAAACTCTGATTTGGATTTTTCTCCCCAATTGAAATCTAAAACATTTAAACCAGAATTATTATTCCCACAATTTAATTATAAAAGGCCACAGAAAAATATTCATTGCCAATGCAGCAATATTCAATTCAAGAAGGAGAAAAATGTTGAAGCGATAGAAAATTTTGTATTATTGTTCAGTAAGATCAATGGAAATATCTTCGATAATTGCAGAAGCTGATGGATAATTTTATTTGACAGCGTGTTGTCTTCTGTAGCATGTCAGGTTGGACAATTGACTCGAGTGTTCCAGCTACGTGGAGTTTTCTAGTCTCGTTAATAACATCGTTAGCGCTACCTTGCCGAGCATTAGGTTGCGCCTGGCTCCTTGGGCCGTTGACAAGTGTTTTGACGGGGTATCGAGCGTTACGTCCCGTCGCGTCGTAGGGAGGCCGGGCCGGGCCGGTGGCCAACGCTGTGGTCGACGCCGCGGCGCCTTCCCCGGGGCAGCGCGGCGCATCGATCCAGCCCCGCCCCCGCCCCGCCCCGCCGCCGCCTGCAGGATTTATGGGAGGGTGGTCAGACGACTCGCAGCGACACCGATCGCCTCTGCACGGGGCAAGAACCCGGGCTCCCTTCGCTCACCGCTGTCTGGTAGAGCTACGGCGGAAGGGGTCGAACCTCTTTGTGGGGATGGTAGAGGAAAGAAAGGTGCGAGAAAAGGGAGAAAAGTTGAGCAAAAAAACATAATCGGGAGATGAAGCAGATGGGAAGTGTAAAGGAGGAACTGCAAATGGTCTTCCTTCAGAGACAGTTCGCTTTAATGTGCTTACGACGCTGCAACTTTCGTTCCTATATTAAATTATTTTTATTGTAAAACTTTTAATGTACGCAGCAATCGAACTTTCACTAATATCCTTTGGTCCCCGCTGGGGAGGTGGGGCACGGTTTTGTTAGAGGTTAGAAACCTCCACCCGGAACCCGAGTTTCTCTGCGTCACTCTCGACGATAGAGCGCCAATGGGTGTAGTGAGTAGGCTGACTGTAAGCTGTTGACCGCTAGGGCTTGCTCGTGTTACCCACTGTTGGGAACCTTCCCGTCGACATTGGAGCGGGATTGGAGAATGTGGTCTCGGCCACAAACCGACCGATTTACACTGGCGGGAAAAAGTATTGCAACACCCCGATTTCATTGTAATTTATTCCTCCTGTACAGATACAGGAAACACAAACGGAATACTGCACATGATTCCTTAGGCAGAGTCTTCCGAGACTCGCACGTCCACCAACAGAGAGATCCATGAACCGGAAACGCTACATCAATACTGCGTGTACCTGCCGCGGGCCGTACGGCAAACCCTGATGTGGGCTGGCATCCCAACATACAGGTGACAAATAGTGTCCTGCAGTACACTGTTCTACTCCTACTGCACCGCCTCACGCAGAGCAGGTAGAGTTCTTGGGGGAGTCACAGCACGGGTCAGGCGTTGGCTCCTGTCCCACACATGCTTGATCGGGAACAAATCCGGCGAGTGTGCCGGTCAGGGCAGTGGACGAACATCGCGGAGATCGTGTTGCGTAGCGCGGGCATTGTCCTGCTGGAACAGCACACTACCCTCCCGTTGCAAGAAAGGTATCAGCACAGGCCGCGCAACGTGCTAGATATATGAAGCGCTGGTGAATGATCCCTCCACGAAGGCGCGTTGTAGATGATGGCACCCCACGCCATCACTCCCCGGGCGGGCCCTACGTGGCGTGGGACGCCACGCACGCACACGGCCATCACTGGCGTGCAGACAGAAGCGGCTCTCATTACTGAACACCAATTCCGCCTCCCAGCTGATCCGCACATTGCACCACGCCAGACGTGCCCGACGATGGCTCGTCCCGAGTGGCCGTCGGGCTAGCGGTATGCGCGATTGTAATCTTGCAGCAAGTGCTGGTTCCCTATGGTGCGTGGAGACACGTTGGGGGGCCACATGTGCCTGTATCTCGGCGCGGGTGGCCGTACGGTCTGCCAACGCCGCCCTTACGATGCGTCGATCTTGGCATTCGTCAGAGCTTCGCAGACGCCCCGAAGTGTGTCTGCGACTATGGGCATGCTCGTCCAACCATCGTCGTTGCATCACGGTCCACGTGGTAAGCAATGCGCCGACAGTACCACCCGGCATCGTGCAATCCAACCCTGACAAACTGGTCAAATTGCTTAAAGGTCGAACGAACGCGACGCCGTAGTGGCTAAGCCCCGACTAGACCTTATCGCAGTTTTTGCGCGACTGAGCCATTTCGTCACCGGGCGTGTCATCAGTGAAAGGTTAATCACGGTTTCTACTACCCTCCTTCCCTAGCGTATCTTACCGCCTTTTTGATTGCTCTTGCCCTTCCCGATGTTGCTATACTTTTTCCGCCAGTGTACCTTCAACCGGACAATTGAAATCACTCCTTTGGTTGCCTCGGATTTCCGGCGATACGTCGGATTTCAGGCGATACGGCGATTTCCGTCGTGTACACAGTGAGGAGAAGACGTGGGGGCTCTGAGCTTCCCGGGTCTCGGCCCGGCTGGCCCCCAGTTCTTGGGTTCGACAGGCAGTACCCAATCACGGGTAGTTGAGCAAGGGTTTGCTCCAGGGCGTATTGTGAGTGAGGCAGATTTGGACTCTGGAGGCCAGTCTGCAAAAGTCAGCAGTCAGCATGCCAGTTTGTAGCTTGAACTGACAGCGTCCATACCCAGGCTTGATTAGGGAGGCGTTCCTCTGAAGAGCAGCGTGCCTACGTTTCTAGCTGCCAGTCTGATGAAGACTGCCCCCTTGATTGCCAAAAACACAAGATATTCGATTTCTTTGGTGGTGGAACTTGTGGCCGTCTAAAAGTATATGCTTGCCGGACAGTCGCTGGCCGATAATGTGAATATCTTCCTTATCGGCAGAGTGAAGTGCGTGGATTTACAGATCTTTCGCATGTACAGAAACGGGATATTCACCTAAGTTCTAGCGTCATCTATAGGTTTGCATTCATTGCCACGAGTGCTGTAGAAATTGTAGCTCTGGACTCGGGTGGAGTTTGAAAACTCTCGTCCCACACAACGCACGTCAAAGGGAACGAAATGCTGGTTTTAAGGGCGTACGAAGCATCATTTCCGAATTAAATACAATTGCAATGTTGCAATAATCTGCTTAGTGTGTCGTTCTCAAATTTATATTTTTTGTCTTTAATCTGCTGGTCGTAGGACTGGGGTGTAATTTCTTATCCAGCGGTAGCTCACTTACATGGTTATGTGTCGATGGTTTCTTATAAAGTGCCAAAAACAGGCAACTGTCCTTTCAATTTGTGGTCACGTTCTTCTTCTATTATCATTTACTATGATTACATATTTTAAATGGTAACGGATTCAATTAATTCGAAGAATGTTAACAATATCTCCTCTTGTACTGAAGACCTCACGATTCAAATTCTAGCTTAAGAGAAGAAAAACAATTAACCTTAGTTGTGCGTCGCATTAACTATCATTTCTTCTTTATTTTCTGAAGTGAGGAAACTCTCCTCCAGTCAAAAAAATCAATTGGACAATTGCGTTCTGTATTAATAAGTTGGTGTGTCGAGGATCACAATCAGACTTTCCATTTTCAATTGTTGTTTGTCGTACGAATCCTTAAGCACGTCAGTGGTTCGTGTTATCATAACACGATTTTTTGTGTGTGAAGTGTCAAAATTGTGGATGATTTATCGCAAATTCTGAAGATGAATTGCCGAATGTGGAAACGTTGATATTACCGGTTATCTGTCAGATTGCATCATGAACCTCTGTAGTCACCTAGAATGTTTTAGTTATCTTGATCAAACGCGAGACTTCGGATATCTATGACGAGTAAATACCTCCCTCCGGGAGTAGTTTTTGCATACTGTGGCGTAAAACGATTCGTAATACCAAGTGGTCGACACAGCATGTTTAGTACATACACTTTTTGCACACGATTTCGTTCCAAATGGATGTAGATCCGACCTGTGGCGGCAGTGTGGGGTAAATTTTCTTAATTCCAAACCCTCTGAAGTCGAATTTATTCGACTGGAGCTGCATTTCACCCACAGATCCATGTAGCCATGTTCAATATACATGTATAGTTGTTACAGAATTATTATCTTATTAAATAAATGAAATTACTATTATGATAATTACAGATTAACCCCACCAACTTTCTAAGAATAGTTTCTTTCTCTCCTCATTTCCCACCCTTATGTTCCTTCTCGGCATTCTCGCCCTCCTACCCCTCCTTCCCTTCCTTCCTCTTCTACCTAGCTAGCCTTCCCTTCCACCCTCTTCCTTTTCTTCTCTTTCCCTTTTCTTTCCTTTTTTTTTTCCTTTTCAATCTCCATTCCCTGGATGTTCCTCTTGTTCTTCGCCCTCAAACTGTCTTAAATTATTCTTCCTGATTGTGAGAAAGTCTGGATTTCATAATATTTATCCAACATGAATTTCAATATGTTTATAAATAAAGCAGTTACATATATTTTTATTTTGACCTGTTTCGTATTTCGGTGGTCAACTAATCAACATAAAAGATATAACATTTACAAGAAGGCTATTATTAAATATCATCTACGATTAATACACAATTTATAAACGGATTTTCAGGACCCCGACGTTTACTGTACTTTATTATCGAATAATATATTGTTTTGCCAGTTGCAATAAAAAACTTATAATTCAAGAGAATGTTACTTATGATTGTTGATCTCTGAAGTACGTAGTTATTCAAAAAAATTATGTAGACTATTATTTCATAAGATATATTTTTTAGAAAAATATTCCATATTTTTGTAGATTACTGATTTTGTATGTTTTGTTGTTTCAGGGTGATGGTTACATTAAAAGAGCTGACACAGACAAACTCAGGGAAATATTTCGAAAAGTGAGTAAAAATGCATATGTAAATATAATTCTTACGTTATCTATGAAAATAATACCAAAAATGCAATAATTATGGTAATTGCAGTATGCCTCAAAAGAAGAGAAGGGTGAGAAGTATATGACGGCATTGGACTTCCTCCAACGGTATTTAGGACTCTTCTCAGAAGATTGCAACACTGACTCAGTTAATTTATTAGCAGGAATTGTTGATACTACCAAAGATGGGTATGTTCTAGTTCATTATTAAAAATGTTTGATTTATTTGATGGATTTTGTACTCATCTGATTTAAATTTCTCTCTGCAGACTTATTTCCTTTGAAGAGTTTGTGGCATTTGAAGGTTTATTGTGCATGCCAGATGCATTATATAAAACAGCTTTTCAGTTGTTTGATACCAATGGAAATGGAATGGTTACTTTTGGTAAGCTCGATTCATTTCATTTAATTTCATTTTCCTGCTGTAATATGAAATCATTTATTACATCATTCTTTACTTGCAGATGAGTTCGTTGAGGTGATGAAAAAAACAATTCTACATCAAAAAATTCCATTTAATTTTGATGGAGGTTTTGTACAGTTATATTTTGGCAAAGATAAGAAACGACTTATTAGTTACTCAGAGTTCAGTCAATTTCTTCATGTAAGTATGGATGATCTAGAAACGAAATGTACGTTCTTGGACTATATAAATTTATGACTCGTTGTTTATTTAGGATTTTCATGAAGAGTACGCAATTGAAGCATTTAGAAGATACGACAAAAATGGCACAGGATTCATTTCAGCCGTGGACTTCCAAGACATCATGGTCAGCATCAAGAGCCATCTCTTGACCAAAGAAGTCAAGGCAAATCTAGTTGCGGTAAGATGGTGTCATTGAAGATTTGTTCCCGATTTATGCATTTGTATCATTATTTACCAGTGATGTGTTTAGAGTGAGTCTCGAAATTAATATTAGAAATTTCTAGGGCCTTCAGAGGCGTCGAAAATGATCCTACTACGTGCTTATTGTAAATAGAAAGCACGTATTGTAATGCTGCAGCGGACGGTGCGAATTTTCGGCCGTAAAACTTGTATTCTGTGGCTCTGACGTTGAAACAGTGGATGGATCTCGTTCCTACTAGTACATGTACATATTACTACTATGTACTTGTGCACGTTTTAGGGGGCCTTGTTGCTACCAGACTCTACGAGAATGAAATTATCTGCAACCCAGACATTGTGACTTCGAATCATCAGATAACTATTATTTTTGTTTGGATTTATTCCGCGTTATCTTGTGACATTTGTGTGAGGTTTTAGCGAGTTCTTTGCGTATCAGAATTGATCTCCAATTTGCGAGATGCTTGCAGGAGAATGAACCATTTTGCACATTATTCTTTTATTAATTTATTGTTAAATGTAGAAAAGAAAACATCAGCATTAAGTACAGATGTATTTTTAGATTGGTATTGACTCCGTTCACAAATGTATACATAAACACTAAGATTAGTTGGTTGCCCTCAAAATGATCTAAAGGAGAGAAGCCATTGTAACAAAGATATAATTTTACGTAAGGTGTCTCCCAATAAAACATAATTAACTTTAAATAAAGGCTATCATTTACTGAATTATTTCTATTACATAAGTAAGTCTTTAAATTAAAATTTTTGTGGTACTTTAATTACATTCTCGTTGTTACTAAGATAATGTTAATTACAATATAAGGTAATTTGTTGTTTTTTTCTTGACACTGCGAAAAATATTCTTTTATTTACGTACTGAAATCAGAAGCAATAATTTTCAAGAAAGAACGCTTTTTAAGAACTTTAATAAAAACCAACAAAGAAAATTCAAAAACATTTTCAAGTATTAATTAGAGTTCTTATGCATTTCCACAAATATTGTTTTTAATGCTTTTGCGCCAGTAATAAGTATTGACCAAATACTTGAACTAAAAGAGTTATTGTAATCATTCCCGAATGCATCAGGCTTGATTAAAGAAATAATTGTATTTTCGATGTTTTTGTCGCTTTCCTTATGCTGATAAATCGGCTTTATTTGCAATATATATTAAAAAATATCAAACATGGAAATGTAAATAAATATTTTTATTAACGGTTATTATATTAACGGTTTTTATTAACAGTAAATATTAGTATTAAAGGTTAGTATTAACTGAACTGTAGTGCATGTTGTTGGAGAAAATAGTTAGGATATATCAGTCCTACTGTACAAGAGGCATTTCCAATAACCGTAAATTTGAAAATCGCGGGTCGGACTTAGAAACGCGTCGTTTCAGTTCTGACAAGTAGCCGTGAAAGTGCCTCCGAATTAGGCATTTAGTTTGGTTCGACACGCTGCGCTGTTCCGAGTGTACAATTACAAGACTAAAGATCGAGGTTTCTTTTTCGAAATCTGTTCTTCAAAAACAGATTTTTAACTAATGTCATAAATATTTTTTTCGAAAATACCAGTTTTCGCGTAATTTTGAGTGAAATTTGGCAATTAAAAAAATATTTTCTCAAAAACAATTCCAATTGTTTACTTTTCTGTAATAATGTAAAGTACGTTAATAAAGAATGATTGTGGGTCTCATTTTTTTTATGAACTGTGTTTCTGGAAAAAGTGAAGTAACTATAATATTGATAGATTTTTATTCTTTATACGGGATCGAAACACAAAATAGACTTTCCTGTTTACGAGTTGAAAGAAAAACTAAAAGAACAAGATCGGCGTAAGAACGAGCTCCCTGAATTTCGTGGTTACGGAGATTGAGATTTCTGCTCTTAGTGATGACACGTGCAGTCACTTGGAGCTGCGCCGATTGATTGTTTTTTCCGGGGCGCATCATTTGTCAACTTTCGTTAGTCCTATAAGTGTAGTTTCTTTTTGTCGCGGGAGTGGTTGTGAGCTTCCCCCGGTGATGGCGAAATCCGGCGCCGACCTACACGTCGCGGCTAGCAATGTTTTCCTCTACCAGGTATCGCCTAGCAGCGGGGCGCCGCTCCAGCCGGAATAAATTCGAAGCTCCCCACTGGTCTCTCAACATAGGTGGTGTGTGCATGTGTAGTGTGAATAAGGGGTAAGGATAGGGCAAGGAAGAGGAAGGAAAAATATCGCACGGCCCATGGTCCATTTGTTAGGATACTGCTCCGACATTCGTGCAGTTCTGTGACTGAATAAGTTACTGACGGTACTGCGACTGACTTTTTCAATCACGGTAGTGTACAGATGAAAGATAGTACCGAATTAAGTCCTATGTGTTTCAGCCATGATACTTGGAACTGAACATGGGATAAAATTATTCTCGAAACACTTGTATGGCCAATAATATTTAATATTAGATTATATTTTAAATATAGCTCGTGGTTGATACCTCATCGACCTTTAATCCAGAGGAATGCGAGGAAAAATCAGTGACGCAAATGAAATAAGGAACAGATTCGAAGGACGCGAAGGAAACGGTGCACGGTGCAAATTTAATTGCAGAAATATGTCAAAACATTTAGAAAGTGTCTGCAACACTGATGTTAGAAACTTAAATACCATACAAGGCAGTTTATCTTTATTCTGTTCGACACTTAATTTCCGAAACTAGTTTCGGACTCGACTTCACCCGATATCTAATTTTAAAAACAAAAAGTCGAAATTCGATACGTAGATTCTTAGTGCAAGAACCTTCCTATAAAATCACATACAATTCATTCTTGGATGGCGTTAGGAACAAGCAATGTAGTTGTTATTCCCGCATGTTAGTAACATCTGCAGCACTTTTCTGAAGCGGTGAAATGTACGTGAGTTTCCATCCATCGACTAAATAGTCCATTATTTAAAAAGAAGTTAGTGAAATAGTTGAAGTAATGGAGTATATACAGTCTCTTTAATGTGACCACCGCCTATGTTCGTCGTAAACGTGCTATAACCCTTCACAGAGGGCAGGTGGCAGCACTAACAGTGGGGGAGGGGGTATATAAAGCGTGTCGGGTGGAAGCGGAAAACCGTGCAGTAGTTGTCGCTGTGCAGAAACGGAGCGATTTATCGGATGTCGAAAAGGGCATCGCCATTGTCTTTCCAGCCAATCGCAGAAACGTTTCCGAAACGGCTAAGTTTCTACAGTGTTTGCATGCCGCCGTGGTTAAAGAATACAGTGCTTAGCAAAATGGCGAGATCCAAAACCGGCGACGAGGCAACGGTGGCGCACCATGCGCCATAGATGACAGGGGAGATGTGTACAGGCGGGTAGACAAGCAACTGACAGCCCAATTGAGCCGAGGGGCTACCAACAGTCTCTCCTCAACAACTGTTCAGCGAACGTTGCTGCGTATTGGCCTCCCAACCAGGCGCCTGGTTCATGCACCCATGCTCACGGCTGCTCATCGGCGACGAAGGCTGCGTTTGCGCGCCATCAACGCAGCTGGACGTCCACTGAGCGGCGACAGGTGGCCTTTTCAGATGAATCACGTTTTCTACTCTATCGGACAGATGGCCGTTAACGTATACGGCGTGAAACGTCTGAACGCAAACACCCTGCAACAATCGCCGGATGGATCCAGGCCGGAGGAAGGAACGTGATGGTGTGGGGAATGTTTTCGTGTTATTCCCTGGGTGATCTCATCCTATTGGAAGGCACAGTGTATCAACAGACGTTAGCAGCCATCCTTGGGGACGGTGTCCACCCCTATGTGCACGGCATCTACCCAGTGTCGAATCCTGAACATTATTTCAAGTACACCGCATTTTATGAAAGCTACCTCTACCGATGTCTTTTATTTTTAGCTTTTTTGAAATCCCAATACTATGAAATTCCGTCCTTAAATTGTTCTATAAGACAATGACACAAAATACTAATTTCTGGATCATTAACACACTCCATTTTCACAAAAACTTGAGAGAAGCGTAACTTACGAACGACCTGAGAAGGACTGTTCATCGCAATATTTTGCGGTGCCTACCGCCTGTCTATTATAGACGAGCATCCTCCCCTCTCCCCGCCCTTGAAACATGAGGAGTCGTAAGTTATCGCGGTTGGCATGCGGTGCCTTCGCCTGCGCTAGCATCTTCTCTAGACAGTATTAAGTACTCTTTGAAACTTCTCTCTCTAGTGCACTTCTAGCGCTTACGGATGCAGAAGACTGACTGGCTCTCGGTAGCAAGGGTTATTTTTTTGCTCTGTTTCAAAGCTTTCAAAATTTCAATAGGTTTTTAGAGGATAAAAGTTATGAAATATTTCTTATACTCTTCGAATTACTAGGTATACCGGCGGTATACGCGGTGTATCGGAGAATTCGCCACTGCATCTACCGGCACGACAATGCCACGTGTCATCCAGCTCGCAGTGTAGGTGTGTGGTTCGGATAGCACCAGGATGAGTTTACAGTACTTCCCTGGCCACTAAACTCCCCTGATTTAAACCCAATCGAGAATATTGATATGCAATGATTTAATGATATCTAATGAATTAGTACCCACTTGGACTGTAATTTTAAAAGACTAAAACGCTTGTAACAAATATTGTACCTCAGCTTCTTCTCCATCTCGATCAGGTTTTTCGCCGTTTCCCTGATCCTTTGAGTGAATGGTGAGATGGCCTCTTGCTTAGTTTCTTAGCATAAATGTAACATTTGTGTGCGTTTTCTAAAGTTCAGTGGGGAATGTAGTTTTTCAAATTGACGTTCTCTATGTTCTCGCGACATTAAGTAGATTCCTTCACAGTGAGGGATAATAACCAAAATCTGTAGCTTTTTTCCTTTGCAGTGTTTATTGCACGGGAGCTAATATTTTCTTATCAATTTTGCTCAAAACGCGTGTTTCCATCTGCGTTCATAAATCAACTTGTATGTGAGTTACGGTAGAGAACCCAGAATTAACGAAACCTTGCCCACATTACACTTATTCCCGTAGTACGTCCCACAGTTTTCAACAGTTTTTTGACGTTAAATAAATAATCTCTTTAGACTAACACATCTTTTCTGTATTGCTCCACCCTCTTCGCAACTGCTACAATGACTTAATCTTAATTCTAATTGATTTTAATGAGGGAATGAAGTAGTGCAGTGAGTAGTATGGATACAAAGATGAAATTACATTTAAATTACATTTACATTAAGATGAAATTACGTAGATGAATGATACAAAAGATGAATTATAATTAATGAAGTGATGCCTAAAAGACATTTTTTCACTTTCCTCAATTTTTCAGTCTCCCAACAATAGAATTTATCTATGGCTTCAAGAATATTATAAAAGAGTAAAGAATGGTCCGACAAGCAAATTTTCATTGAAAAATTTGGAGTCGTTCTTTAAAATAAGTCGTTCGAGCATTTCTAAAAATGCGAAAATTTA
The DNA here is from genome assembly GCA_964035755.1 of Teleogryllus oceanicus. Lineage (NCBI taxonomy): Eukaryota > Metazoa > Arthropoda > Insecta > Orthoptera > Gryllidae > Teleogryllus > Teleogryllus oceanicus. The sequence goes on from CAXIVR010000002.1 coordinate 1,542,067, forward strand.
AGCTAATTTTAGTAAAAACTTCAGATTTTTCGAGAAACTTTATCAGAAATCATTTGAAGTGCTTGTACTCACAAATGCAATAAAATCTACAAAACGACCAAGTATTAACGCGTTATATATTTTTTTAATTACACAATTTTGAAAAAATCAATAGGATAAATCAAAATTACTTTAACGTCGTGTTATTCAGTGTATACAGCTGTATCAGTAGCAAATGTTAAACAAAAAATTGGAGCCGATTTTGAGAAAACCTTGTTTTTCAAATTGCCCGTAATGCACTGAAAATTCATGAAAAATACTCGTGTTTTCAAAATATTGATCATGGCCTCATCTAAAGATCTACCGATACTTTTTAAGAAGAGATTTTCATTTAGAAGAGAAATCTGTATCTTCAATATTGTAGTTGTGTGAAGACGCCGAAAAATGTTTAAACTTTTGCGATTTACGAAACTTTAGTGAATTCAACAAAAATCAACTTTGCGCCATTTTTATACCCCTACTTCGCTCTATCCGTTTAAAAAAATTCAAAAAATTGGGTTAGTGATGCCTTGACTTGAGCCAGTTCAATCGGATAATATTAATTTTGGTGAAAATTCTGCTTACCGACGTTAGTTCGTTGTGGACGGAGGGAGGGAGGGAGGGACGGACGGACGGAGGGAGGGACGGACGGAGGGAGGGAGGGAGGGAGGGACGGACGGACGGAGGGAGGACGGACGACGAGAGGAGGAGGGACGGACGAGGGAGGGAGGACGGACGGACGGAGGAAGGAAGAGACAGACGACGAGACGACGGAGAGGAAGGAAGGACAGACGAGACGGAGGAAGGACGACGGAAGGAAGGAAGAGACAGACGACGACGGACGAGAGGAAGGAAGGAAAGAGACAGACGACAGAGGGAAGGAAAGAGACAGACGGAGAGGAAGGACAGACGAGAGGGAGGGACAGACGGAAAGGAGGAGGGACAGACGGACGGAGGAGGACAGACGGAGGAGAGGGAAGGACAGACGAGAGGAGAGGAAGGACGGACGAAGGAGGAAGAGACGGACAGACAGGAGAGGAGGAAAGGACAGACAGACGACGAGGAGAGAGACGACGACGAGGAAGGAAGAGACAGACGGAGACGAGGAGGACAGACAGACGAGGGAAGGAAGGGACGACGACAGACGAAGAAAGGAAGGACGACGGACGAGGAGGAAAGGAGGAGACGAGAGGAACAGACAGACGGACGGAAGGAAAGAGACAGACAGAAGGAAGAGACGACGGAGGGAGAGACAGGACGAGGAAGAGGACGACGAGGAAGAGGAAGGACGAAGAGGAAGGAGACAGACAGACGGAGGAGAGACAGACAGAGGGAGGAAAGGACGGACAGAGGAAGAGGAAGACGACGAGAGGAGACAGACAGAGGAGAGGAAAGAGACGACAGACAGACGGAAGGAAAGGAAGGACAGACGACAGAGAAGGAGAGGACAGACGGAGAGGAGAGGACAGACGAGAGGAAGGGAGGACGACGAGAGGGAGGAGGACAGACGGAGGGAAGGGAAGGGACGACGACGGAGGAGGACGGAGAGGGAGAGGACGGAGAGGAGGAGGACGGAACGGAAGGAAGGACGGACGACAGACGGAGGAAGGACGACGGAGGGAGGAGGAAGGACAGACGGACGACGGAGGACGGACAGACGAGGAAGGAAGGAAGGACAGACGGAAGGAGAGACGACAGACGAGGGAGGAAAGGAAACGACGACGAGGAGGAGAGACAGACGAGGAAGGAAGAGACAGACGGAGGAAGAAGAGACAGACAGACGGAAGGAAGAACGACCGACATGACAGTATAGGAAGGGACAGACAGAGTGAGGAAAGAAAGACTTAGACAGAGGAGGAGGAGGACGAAGAGGAAGAGAACGACAGGATTTAGAGGAAGAGAGGAGGAGAGAGGAAAGAGAAACGACAGACTATGGAAGAGAATACAGAGAAGAGAAGGAAAGGAGAATATGACATAAGACGGAGCGAAAGGAAGATCGACAGAGTAGGAAAAAGACAGACAGGAAGGAAAGAGACAGAAGCGACAGGAAGGATGAGAAGGAGACGACAGAAAGGACAGACGAGAAGGAAAGAAGAAGAGAAAGACGATTGAGAAAGGACAGAAATGGAAGGTGAAGAGGACAAGAAGAGGAAAGACAAGAACGACGAAGACTAGACAGAAGAGAAGAACAGACGAAGACAGAAGGAAGCGATACGGAAGGAGGATAGACAAAGACAGACAAAGGATGGAAGACGAGAAATGGAATGACGGAGAAATGAGAACAAGGTAAAAGAGACGACGAAAGGAAGGAAGAGAAGATTATAGGAAGAGACGAAACGACGACAAGATGATGGAAGAGACGAAGACAGACAGATGGAAGAGACAGACAGAAGAAAGGAAGGACGCGATGAGGAAGGGGACGACGAGGAAGAGAGAAAGACAGAGGAGTGAGAGAGGACGAGAGAGGAGAGGGAAAATCGGAGCGACGAGACGGAGGACGGAGGACGGAGGACGGACAGACGGAGGAGGAGACGGACGGACGGACGGACGGACCAAGATTGTGCAAGAACCACAAACGGGAACAAAGCACACAACGTGTTAGAGGAAGTTATTTTCTATATTCAGAAATAAGAATTATCCACTTTTCTGCATCGGGATCTACAATATGAATTTTTCCGCGGAAAATAAGTTTTTTGCTGCATCATTACGTCACTTTCTCTGTGTATGTAGTATACGAAAATGTAAAAGTGAATACAGAAAAGAAATTACAGATTACAATTAATTGTTTCAATGTTGACAAATGTCAATATTTACATTAGTCATAATCTATAGTAAATACGATATTTAATTTGTATTTTATTTGTGTGTGTAATACGTATACCCTACATATTTCCTTAGTCTTATAAAAACAACAAATGTCATGCTGCACAATTGCAGTAGTATAATTGATCAAGTATACGGTTGTTTTTTGTTTGTAGGCAGCAAGGGGTGGGCAGCAAGGTGGACATAGAGTAAGTTTCCCATACTTTATGGCCTTCATTTCTCTTCTCAACAACATGGAACTTATCAAAAGGATTTATCTCAACGCAACTGTTGGACATCGGAATGTGGAAGTTACTAAAGGTATTGTCTGAAAATATGTTTTGTCAAGGGTATTTTTACTTGGTAGAATATTCTAATTTTATTTTCTTCATGATGTGGTGGAAAAGCATGTAGTGATAACAGGAATCGAAATAAGAAGAGGGGCCAGCTCCATTGAGAATTAAATTATAACTTGAATAAACAATTAATTTGAATAGACAATGCAATTTCTGGAAGAGATTTTTTCGAACCTTAATTTCATGTGTCCCCCTCGTTGGCCTGATTTGTCCCTACCGGATTTTTATCTTTGGGGATGTCTTTAAAAGTAAAGTTTGCCTGCTAATCTCAAAGTGCTGCAAAGAAACATCATGGAAGTGATTTGTATGATTGAGGAAGAAACTTTGCGGGGAATTTCCAAAACATTTTTTCTGAAGGTGGAGATAAATGGGATGAAGAGCAATGCTGTGATGTATCAACCAATGACCATCTTTCACTGACAATTTAATCAATGATTATTATGCACTTATTTCTGATCCACTATTTCGAGACTTTTTATGTTTTAAGTAACATCATTTCAATGATGATGATGATGATGATGTATGATATTTGTTATGAAACTAAAACAAGCAAAGTTAATTATTTAATTTACCTGAGTATATTTTACATGGCAAGTTTATTTCACTTTTAAAAAACTAAGAAAGAAATCACTGTTTTTGTCAATACCCTATTCTTTCAATGCCAAACAAGCAGGCGCGTGCCTTTCGCTTTGAACTCGTGGCCACGACGGTCATCTGCGCTCCTCTGGGTGGCATTCGGGGAGAGGGGATCAAGCGTACTTCCCAACAGTTTACCAGCTTGAAACTGGCAGCCGCTCTCTGACCTGCTCAAACATAATTACCAGTGCAAAATTCACTCTTCCTGCTCTGGGTTGCATTTTAAACTGATCACCCAGTATTATGTAGTAAGTTCTTAAATGATTTGATTGGTTAAAAATGAATGATTTCTCTCAACTGGGATTGAGATGTGGGTTTTAAGATCAGTACTTTAGGCATGAGTTGATATGTTCCATAAGACACTTGTCATGATACTAACCTCCCCCTGCAATTTCTAAAAAGAAAGCCAAAAAATGTTTATACTCTTTATGAGAAAAAGTGAGGAAACAACAACTCTCACTAAGTAATTTGCAACTCTGAGTTGGCTGAGGGAACTGATGTGTGTCGTGTACAGGACGGAAGAACTTGTATAGGTTCTTCCAGGAAACACAGAAACTAAATATTTTTGATTATGTAATAAGTTCTACAATAAAAATTGTACAGTACGCTTTGTCCATATGAAAAATTTTATCGATGATTTGTAGTATTTGTGGTAAAGAGTCCTTCCTTTTATACTTGGAATGTCTAAAGATAAGGGTTCTGGATGAGATTACAATGTTCTCTTATTTTTAAAATACCCTTACAATAGTGTAATTAATATTTTTTTAAATTCTATCATTTTAAATTTGTTTTCCAGACTGTAAGTAGTTTCCCCACATGCTTGTAATGCTTTTATTTCAAATTTCTTTACAGAACAGTTTCTACAATCTGCTCAAATGATGTCTCAAATCACTCCTCTTGAAGTGGACATTCTTTTCCTACTTTGTGATCTTCTTCATCAAACTGGGTAAGTTACTTTTGCTTTATTTGCAATTTGCAAAACAAGGCATTCTTCAATGTGTCCTTGCTTTAACATGTTAGTTTGCGTACAATAAATGTGGCCATTGAAATCTGGGGAAAAGACGCATTCTGTGTGAAATTGCAGTTTTCAGCCCAGGAAGTATGTATTAATTGTGCTTGCATTACAATTTTTTTATCTTGCGATTTGAAATTATTTTTTATTTTTTGTAAAGAAAAATTCATGCTAAAATTGGTTGTCTCAACAACTGGTAAATATACCGAAAGGTTAAATTTTTCTGCTTCATTATTTTATTTAATTGAACTTTTGTAAAGTAACATGTCTTTCATAACAAAACTAACGAAGTTCGATCCCTTTTCTTTCTTGCTTGCCCCTTGGATATCAGTTTTTTACGGATGAAGACAGGGGAAGAGCATCAACAGTGGTTGGGGTGATTATATCTCTCTTTCTCTCTTCATTTCTCTTTCTCCCCCTTCTGCTTTTGTTGTATTACCGCGCTGCTGTATTGAAACCTATTTGAACATGAATTTTGCTTCTCTAATTATAAGAGTTGTTTTGTTCATTTATTTTTATTCTTGAATGTGTTGACCAGTACCTATGGTGAGTTAATAAAAGTTACTGATATATATACTCTATTCCCTTATAGGAAGATTGTTTATAATGACTTGCAGTCAATTACTCCTGAACAGTACTTCAAAAATATTACTCAAATGCTCAAAATCAAGGCTGTTTCTGTAAGTATTATAATATTTTTTTAAAGTTACTTTTAGTTCATATAGATTATAGATCAGTGTGGAAATCTCAAACTTTGGAAGAGGGTGAGTAGCACTGCAATGTAAAAGACATGCTTGTATTTAGAAACTTTCTTTCATTTCTCAGGATAGTTCTGAAGATAAGAGGCGAGCCTAGTTAACTTTCATGTCTTTTCACAAATTACAGGACTTGATCTCTTACTGTATAAAATTAATTTAAACGTTGCATGGTGCTAATGGAGATTTTTTTTTTAATTTTTAGAGTCCTGAGGAAAGAGGTGTGCTTATACAGGTGCTAGAAAGTGCTTATAGATTCATCCTTGGCTCAATTGGTGGTGGTAAGTAGCATGCAAATAGAGAACTGAGAAATTACTTTATTTAATTTCCACTAATTTTGTAGTTTCCATTGATTGCTTTACCTTTTGGCTAAGATCAAAGTATCAAAGTAGTTTTATCTTTCAGTTCTCTGAACATTTTTCTCTCTCATGATGTTTTGATAAAATTTCCATACAAATCATTATCCCAGTTATTTAGTGAAATTATTTTTGAGAAATAATAAAATGAAAATCATTTCGTAAAGGATGGTATTCATTATATAGAAATTAGGTCAAGGCTAATGATATACAGATATGTAAAACTTTTTTTATAATGGTAGTGTTGGTACATAACTTTGATTCAATTTCTTCAATATTTGCCTTTTGGTTTTGAAGTCACACATAGATTCACAGATTTGACAAGTAAAAAACCTAATGGTAATAAAAGTATCCAGTTTTTTATGACAATCATTTATTTCAGTAATTGCACAACGTTTCGTAACTAGTTTTGTTACGTCATCAGGTGCTAAAATAGATAATAAATGTTAAAAAATTACGAACTATACTAGTAATAGTATAGTTATAGTTACGAACTATACTAGTAATGCAATAGCAATTGCTGAAATAAATGAATGTCAAAAAACTTTGGATACTTTTATTTGCAAACATATATTGACAATCAAAAAGAAATATTGATTTAAAAAACCTAATGGATTGTTGTGGTATGTAATCTAATATTTACAAACATAATAGGCCTATATACTATTTAAGAACAAATGTATAAGTGCATTTGAAATGGTGAACAATTAATTTTTGTGTATCATTTGACATAAGCATTTCGTTTGCGATTTAGCTGTTGGAGCTACTGCTGTATATCCAATTGATTTGGTGAAGACTCGAATGCAGAACCAAAGGACAGGCTCAATTGTGGGTGAGCTTATGTACCGTAATAGCTGGGATTGCTGCAAGAAAGTCATTCGTCATGAAGGATTTTTTGGCTTGTACCGGGGATTAGTGCCTCAGCTCATGGGAGTCGCTCCAGAGAAGGCTATAAAGTTGACGGTGAGAACAAACATGCTGCATTTCATGACATGTAATTCATATCTTTTATGTCATGTGTTTGCAAAAAATATTTCTAGAAAAACATTGAAAACACTTACATGCACACTCTAAAACAACAAGGAGGGCCCTGAATATAAAATATGGTTTGTTTCTGGGTACACTTTTTCATGTAACTTTTTGGTTTTGCTGTAGGACACAGTTTACTAATAAATGTAATATACTACTAAGAGATATAAATTATAACTACTATAATGATTATTAATAAAAATGAATTGTTTCATTTTGAACTATTTATGGGGTTGTTAGACCAGGAGAACCTCTTCCCCAAATGTCATATAACAAATTCCTTAATTTACTTGGTTTGACAAATTAATTTAAATTATTGTAGTAATTATTCTGTCTTTTTTTATAAAATTTAAAATGTGTTTTTGATGCATAAAATAACAGGGGGTCACTAATGACCTAAGCTTTTTCTAAAGCAACCTCAATGAAGTAAAATTAAAAAATCCCTAATTGGCAGTTAAAAAGGGGAAAATTGTGTATAGAAAATATTTATGGGAATATAATGTTCTCTCTCGTATGGCTATGAGACCCCTTTAAAAATGTTTAGGGCCACTATATTTTTTGTTGAATGCAATTTAGGATTTTTCCTTAAATAATAGTGCATTGTTAGAACAAGCAGTAAACAAATTATTCATATGTTAAAAATGTGTACTTAACAGATACACACAGTAATTTTTTTTCATGTTTTATTCCATTATAATACAATAATTTTTTCGATTCTACTATTTTAATTAATAACAATTTCAAAAAAGAAATAAATTCTTATATTTAGGATGGTATACAATGTCATTTTCCTTACTGCATGAATGAAATTTCTGCATTTTTGCTTTGCTGTGAAAAGGAGGGTAAGGGAGTATTTCCAACACACACTGGAATGAGTACCAGTTACTGTATCATACATTAAATTAGTCTATTTTATGAATTTGATTTGGAAACATAGATGATGTTGAACCATTTATATATGATATTTGAATTTGAACTAACAGCTTTTTAAAATGGACTATAGCAGTTATACAGAGAATCATTGTTCCCATCATTATTTCTTCTCAGTAGCAGATTTTCTCAATGATTTTCTATTCTGTTAATTGTTTCATTATTTATTATTACGAGTTGTTTTAATCTGTTATCTGATTTCTTGTGTCTTCTAGTTTTCTTTCCATTTCCACCCCACCCCATGAAGGTTAATACCCCTGAATTTCCTTTGTTCTGTAAAATGTCCCAACTAATTTTTTCCTGTTTGAAATTGTAGCAAGTATTTTCCATATTTCACCTATGCTTAAAGTGAAAGAGGAATGAATTCTATCTATAGCGTGAATAGAATTAATTTTATTTTGGAAAGTATTTGTTTTGATTTGGAAATTCTGGTGACAAAGTAAATAATTCTTAACTTCTCTCATATCTAACAAAATTAGAGCTCAAAAAAATGTGCTTAGATAATGTGTTTTCTCCAAGCCCACATTTTGAAACTTTTTAATATGTTTTCCAGATTTTTCTGTAATATCTTTATTTGCGTTATTAATGAGTAATAATATTTAGAGAAACCTAATTAAATAGTACTTTTATTACTAGAAGTGAATAAAAAATAATTTTATTGTAATGTAGCAATTAGCGTGGTACTTGTGCAAGCATCGTTAATTATTAATATAATTTTGTAGTCCAAATATTAGAATTACTTGGTGGTATAACAAAAGTGTGAATTTTGATTAGTAATACATCAGTCTAAAAATTAGGAAACTAGAATATTTCTGGGGATGTATTACAATGGTCCCTTCATACTATGTTTATTTTATGAAAAAATAACCTTTTTTTTGTTAAAAATTTTAATTTTTTTTTCAGATGAATGACCTTGTTCGTGATAAATTTATGGACAAAAACGGAAACCTTCCTCTTTATGGAGAAATTATTGCTGGTGCTTGTGTATGTAGAATTGAACTTAATGAAATTCCAATAGTTTGCTTACGTTTTTTGTCTAGACTTTTCTGTATTATTCTTCTTAAACACTTTCTTAGGCTGGAGGTTCACAAGTGGTTTTCACTAATCCATTGGAAATTGTTAAAATCCGTCTACAAGTAGCTGGAGAAATTGCTAGTGGAGCAAAAATTGGAGCTTTATCAGTGGTGAAGGAACTAGGTCTTTTCGGGTTGTATAAGGTATGTAACTTCCAACTATAATTCGAATTACTGGTACCCCTAGTATATAATGTATCTAATTTTTTGTGTGTACTGTATTCTCTGGTGACAGAAAATAACTGTGCATCTGAAGATTTTGGGATGATCTAAATATTAACATCAATGATATTAAATCAAATCCTGTAAAAATAGACCTTGAAAAATGAGAAATACTGGCTAGATATTCTTTTCTAAAAAATTAGTGGGAAAAAAATGAAATTAATTATAGTTTTATGTTTAAATGTATTTATTTGCACTTCTACATTACGGGCTACTGTGAACTTTATCAACATTTAACAAATCAGAACCTTCACCCTTATTTGAACAAATGGATTTATTAGGGTTCACTGAACGGTTGCATGAAGAAATCTCCACTGAAGAATTTGTCCTTCCTCATTACAACTTGTATAGACTACAGAAGATCATCCACTAGTCAGTTCCGGAGAGGCAGAGGAGTGTTGGGTGGCAGTTCATTGCAAATTCAATAAAGTAGATAAAACTCAGTCTCTGTCTGCGGTCAGTCAGATGTAATTTTGTTTTGACATTGCAAACTGACTATTGATATACTACAGTAAAAAGTAACTAAGTTGGAATGATTTGGGTCCACCATTTTCTTCTGGCTTATTCAGGTTTGCAATAAAATCTCTCATTTCAGAAAGCACAATCATTCAAAGATGGAATAAGTTGTATGAGTAGTTCATCTCACCTAAAACTGCATTTCAAAGAAGTGAAGAGGTCCCAGGAGAGACAAAGAAATTGACGTACGGAAATGCGGCACAGAGTCTAATGAAATTAAAAAATCCATAAAACGTAAAAGAAATATTATTTTCTTCAATATTTATAGAATAGATGAATTTCTTTGATTTAGGCTTTGGCAATTCACCTAGATTCTTGTGAATATTGTGGCAACCACTTATCAAACAATTATTTTAATCATGCATTCTTTATTTTGTCTTTGCTTCTAAGGTGTCATATAACTTCTCAACTTTTAAATTTCTTTATCATTGACTTTTATCATTTTTCAGACATTCACAGAAATTGATTTGATTGTTTGATTGTGTTCTTCAGTTAGTCTAGTATTCTCAAGAGTTAACATTTTCATTTTTAAAAAAAATGTTGTGCCTTTGCAACACGTCTCTAAACTGCTTTTTGGGACATTGAGCATATGGAGTAATCCTCTTTTAATCTAGTCAATCATAGTCAGTCATTGCATTTTATCCCTTTGGTCTGGGGCTCAGCATCGTTAGATACCAGGATTCCCAGATAGTCACCCATCCAGGAACCTGCAAAGTCTTGAATTGCTTAACTTGAGTGACTTAAGGGATCACAGTTAGGGAATTCGGCTATTGTTGCCGGCTTGCTATTGCTTCCTGACACCATAAACGCTTGATTAACACAGTACCTGCAATCGAACTTAACAACAGTAAACAAGTAGAGCCAATGAACCCAAAGCATACATTTGAAGAACTGTGGAAAGACCACTCTTGGTGTCTCTTCTTCCTTCACACGAGCTTGTGAAGGTCAAATAAACAATGGCTTTCACACAAGTAGTGTGGGAAATATTACATTCGGACAAGGGTAACTGAGAAAGGAAATGGACGAGCACAGCTCTGAGTCTCTCTTGGTATCCTGTAACCGTACTTACAAGTCAATGTTTAATTTTAAAACAATATTTGTTTTCAGTCTTATCCAGAATTTTTAATATCAACGTACTAAAAATTCCTTTCTGTTTCCATGATAGGCACGTTTCCAGCTTATCCGGTATACTTGCATTGGAAAAAGGTCCGTTCTGAGAATTTTTTCCGTCTAAGGCAGGTTTCCACCTTATCCAGGTTTCGCCTTAGTTTTTTACTATTTATTAAAATTGATACAAGTTTTTTTTTTTTTTTTTTTTTTTTTTGATCTAAATATATGGTGAATTTTCATTTGTTTTGCATTTAACTTTTTAAACATGTTAAAATGCCTTCCACCTGTGAGAAATGTGATAAAGAGATGGTCATAAAAAAAAATTGATGAAGCAAACTTTGTCCAGTTGCTTCATCAATTTATATCTTTTCAGTGGAATGTATTACCCCAAATATACAAAACATATCATTGCAAGCTAAAGTGTTTGCTTTGAAATTCAACAACTAGACAAACGTTTTGATTCTTTGAGAAATATACAACTAATGAAAATAATGTAGACATTAAAGTGACTGGGAAATTTGAATAAAAAGATAAACGAGCTTACTAAATCATATGAGACGCTGATGAATGAAATGAAGGCTTGTGATTTTGAGTGCTTGAAAAACAACCTCTCCAAGGATATTGAGTCTAAGCTGAATTTCATGAGAAGAAAGAAGACATAAAAGAGGTCATCTTCGTCAACGTATTACAACATTAATATGTTGACGAAGATGACCTCTTTTATTTCTTCTTATAAGAATGTCAACAACACCAAATCAGAATTCCCACAATTAATGAATTTCATGAGTGAGAACTTTGATAATGGAATATTTTAATTTACGGCATAAGTGAGAGTTCAAGTTAACAAATAGAAAGGCCATAGTTAAGGATAAATAGGATGTAATTTTCATGGTTTCTCAAATCACCGATAGCAAATGTATTGTGTCAACAGTACAACTGGGAGCCAAAATAAGGAGTCCTTGGAATCATCTATGGATAAAGATCCCAGACCAACAAATTATTCTCCAAAGCAATGAGATGCACCCAAGATATTGAGAAACAAAAGGAAATATAAAGGAGAAGCAAAAATTGGTCCAGATTGTACACCTCACCAGCAAAACATTTTAAAAATGTACTTTCACAATTAGACTTGGCTTTGCAAAATGGTGAGAAAAATAAATGAATAAAATATATCAACGAGATCCCTACAAACCTAGATGCTGCAGTGAAAAAGTGAAACAAATGTAGTGAACTCTCAGGAAAACCAACATCCAGGCAATCTTCATACAAACTTTCTGTATATTATCAAAACTGTTGTGGCTTACGAACAAAATGATCAACAGTCAACAATTCAGCCCCCTCACCCTCATATGAGCAAACAGATATGTTTGTGTTCACTGAACGGTTGCATGAAGATATCTCCACCGAAGAATTTGCCCTTTCTGGGTACAATATCTATAGACCACAGATCATCATCCACCAGTCAGTTCCAGAAAGGCAGAGGAGTATTGACAGCAGTTCATCGCAAATTCAATAGTGTAGAATTGAAGTGATCATATACGAATATAGAACTTTTATACTTGTCAAAAGTGGCACTTCGAGTTGATTTGTTAATCCAGTATACATTCCTTTAAATTCACCTTGAAATATATGTGTAAGTTACACTGAATCTCTTGAACAAAATTTTGAATTGTATCCAAAGGCTGAAATTCTTATTGCTGGTAATTTTTTTAATTTGCCACATGTGTATTAGGCATGTAGTAACACTAGACTTGTTTGCCATACATTTAATGTTTCAAATGATAAATTTATATCAGCTTCACTTATTACAAATTCAAAGAATTATTTAAACTTTTTCAAAACAATGTTTTTTATATTAATGATAGAACATTAGACCTAATATTTACCCACGATGAAAATTGTGGATATAAAAAAGTGGATTGTTCATTTGTTCTATGTCATCTGTGCCATCCAGCTTTGGATATCTTATTTTCTTTGAACAAAAACATCAGCACTCGTTATTCTCAGGATATAAATTAAAAATTTCAAAAGGCAAATTATGAAAAAAGTAAGAGAGGAAATTATAAGTTTTGATTGATTACCATATTTTGAACAAAATTCACTTGAATCATTGCTATTTTATTTTTACAACAAAAGTATGAAATAATAGATAATCATGTTCCAAAAAATATTATAATTGATTATTCATATACACCTTCGTATTCACGTGAATTAAAGATTGTTGAATGAAAATTCTAAAGTGCATTCTATTTATGACGATAAAGATCAAAAAATATTTTCTTTTATTCGAAGAATATGTAAATCAAAAGCAAGTGAAGATTCACACACTCGCAGACGTCTCCTTTGTGGAGTTGTCCACTCGATGTGGTGATGTGTTGGAATCCTGCCAAAATGTTGTTAAGTTACGTTTGTTAATCAAGCATAATTAACACTTCAGCAAAATGTGATGAATGCATATAATATAAAATTAAAGAATACCTAATTTATATTATGTTAAATTCTTATTCCAATATTCCCAAAATTACTGTTCCAGAATATGCTTTCAATAGTAGTTTTGTTTTTGTTTTTTTTTCCTCTCCTGATATTTATAACTTTATTGAAATTTTGATTCAATAATTTAAGATGACACAAGGAACTTGCTGTCATCTCATAAAACATTGGAAATGATTTTTAATTTGTCTCTTTTGTTAAACCATAACTTAATAGCATATAAACTTATTGGTATGAAAAATTTGTTTGCAGGGTGCAAAGGCCTGTTTCCTTCGTGATATTCCTTTTAGTGCAATTTATTTTCCTGCATATGCTCATACAAAAGTGAAATTCGCTGATGAGAATGGTTACAATCATCCATTGTCACTTCTTGTGGCGGGTGCTATTGCTGGTGTTCCTGCTGCATCTTTGGTAACTCCTGCTGATGTGATAAAGACAAGACTGCAGGTATGTGAGCATTGTCATGTTCATATGTATCTTCGTACTATATTCCACAGTACTTTAAACAAATAAGTAGCACTCATGTGATATGAAGGGTTGATGTGGATGTCTAAATCATATTAATGTTCTTTGCTTAGTCGCATTAAAAAAGGAGAAAATATTCTTTGACATTTTCGAGTTGATAGGATCCTGTATTTTAATTTTTAAATGAATATCTCTATTTAACGTGGAAGATGATTCCTTTTCTCTTAATCTTTTTTGTTTTGTTTTATCAATCATCATCATTATCATCAATCATCCATCATCTTCATTCAAAAGTAGTGTAAAATAAAAAGTTATTTACTTTACATTGCAGAAGTTAATTTAAAACTGTCAGTTTGATACCAGTTTATTGTGTAACTATCTAATAAAAATCCCTGTTCTTTCAAGGTTGTCGCCCGACAAGGTCAGACTACATATAATGGAGTCATAGATGCAGCTCGTAAAATTTACAAAGAAGAAGGACCACGTGCTTTCTGGAAAGGAGCAACAGGTGGGGTATAAAAATGAATAAAGATTTCTATGAAGATAATTTCTAGTGAAAACATGTCGATAAGATCATACACTGAAGGACTTAACTAGAATTCAAAGAGTTAGGGAGTTATACTGTGATTTAATCATATGGTACTTCCAAGTCATGAGCTGAAAGAAGAGGGAGACCTTGTCATGCAATAGGGAATTCCGATGCTAAAACTTTGTCTAAATGAAACTCCCAATTGGATAAGAGAGTTCCCCTCTCCATCTAGCTCATGACATTGAAGTGCCATGTTTAAATCAGTGTATACCACTGAGTTACGGCAATGTTTTATAAATAATATAAATTCTAATAAAAAATAATTATTCCTCTATCATTGAAAACTAAGACATAAAAAATAGAAATTAAATTGATTTCATGTTGGGAGAATGAAACAAGTTATATTTTATAAAATTGGGGTAGTTGATTTCAGCAAGTCAGAAGAAAAAAAATCAGGAAAGCAACATTTCATGTGCTTGATTTGCAGACCACCTCAGGGCTACAAAAAAGTGTAATAATTTGTATAGTATGGAAACACACACACATAGTATAAAAAATTATGATTTTATTGAATTTTTGAAGTTTTTGTTGTATCAATACAATATATTAATGTAATTCAAAAGTCCACATTTACTTAGTGTCAAAAAACAATAGAAATATTTTGAAGTATATGTGTAGGTTTAATGTTTACAGGTTAAGATTATTATTAATACCATTATTAATATTATTAGGTAATTTCTTCTAGCACTGAGGTGGTCAGAACAGCAAGCAGCTGAAAGATTTGCGGTTTTGCTGTATTTTTTCATTTTCCACCTATCATGTACTTGCAGAGTAGAGAGATTATTGTAATGCTTTAGTAGAATGTGATTTTGGAACTGTTCCTATAAGTGGATGAATCTTGCTCCTGTAGGTAATTTACTTCCTCTTACTCGTGAAGTCAGAATCCATGGTTTTGTAGGTCCTTGATACCGAAAAATGTATTTATGACAAAATGTTCATCTTTCTGTCCATTCGTCTGGGGTCAACACTAGTACCTAAACCGTTCAGATGTTTTTTTCCAAAATTGACATTCCGCAATCGAACAAGTCAAACTCGAGGCCCTGTGAATTTGAAACTGATATTTTAATTTGAGAGGTGGTTTACGTGAAGTCTCAACATTTTCAAAATTTTATCAAAATGGCTCCAAAATTTGGTTATTCTTTCTTTCTTTCTTTTCTTTTCCAGTTAGGGCAGAGCTCAAAAAAATGGTTCAGGTCTCTTGCTTTGTTGAACTCTCTGAATTTTTTAAAATTGCCAAGATTTAAAATTTTTTGGACATCATCTTGCAAGTACAATATTGAAGATAAAAAAATGATTTTTCTTATCAAAATCTATTTTTTAAAGATAGATCTTTAAATAAGGTCAGGAACAATTTTTCAAAAATAGTAGTTTTCATGTAATTTGTCGTTGAAGTAAAGGAAATTTTAAAAGATTTTTTAAAGAGTTTCTCAAAAATGGCTCCAAATTTTTCGTAAATTTTTTCTCTCTAATAGAACAAAGAATGCTTATTAAAATGTTATTAATAAAACTGGTGCAGGACCCATTTTTGTTGAAGTTTTGATGCATTTTCAAAAATAGCAAATAATTAAGTTGCAAAACTACAGTATTGATGTTGAAGACTTTTTTTCTTAATAAAATCTATTCCTTAACCCTTTCCAGCCCAAATTATGGGTAATTAACACAAAAAATTAATTTCTACATTTATCACTCCTCAACACCTAAAAATGAAATTCTTTACATATTTTTGTCATATAGTTGAAATTTTGTAGTGGGTCCAAATGGACCCAGTGGGAAGATGGGGTAGAACATGGTTATATATATAGGACTTTTTTTATTTCAAGAAATAAGGAAAGAACAATTTCAAGGGCATTGTAATGTTTATTTATTGAACAAAAAAACAATGTTGAATGCAAACAGACTAATTGAAATTTAAAAAAACTACATATTCATTTTTGGTGATACTGCACAAAATAGTTTTTCTTTCCATGTAGACATAACGCTACATTACATTTAGAGCACTTTATTCGTGAATTTGCATCCACACATAATTTACACCTTTGTATGTTGTTCATGTGCTCTGGCCAGTGACCAATTTCATCAAATCTTACATCATTGACAGGTGCAGGATGAACAGTACGTTTCCTTGGTGGTTGCTCAAAATAATCTGCTTCTTTGCTTGGATGGCCGCGTTTCCTTTTGACAACTTTTCTACTCTGAAGTAATGCATTAGCTATTTCTAGTCGAAACATCACCAACGACATAGGCTTTGCTTTCATCTGCTGAGAGTTTCGCTTATACAATAATCAAGCATTGACTACACATATATCAGTAAGGTGGTATATTATTCATAAATAATATTTTTTCACTCACAGATTTATTCTGTATAAAGCAACCAGCATGTCCAATAGGTCGACACCACCCATAAACTTATTGTATTCTCTTACAATAGCGGGTCTAGTTACATTGATGTAATGTTTGTCTTTCACAGACCATCGCCTTACTGTGTCAGTAGGCTCAACACCAGCATAGGAGGACATTAGATGTACAGTTTTATTGTCAAACCACTTGCCACAAACAGTGTTCTCTTCATCTACTTTGACATCACTACATCCGCGCCCTGCCATCTTTAGAGTTTTGTCTGAAGCCATTACACATCCAGCCATCTGGTTAGGTCGAACGGTGCAGCAAGTCCAGATTCTTTTCTCTTTGAGCAACAAGAACAATGGATGTGAAGAAAACCAATTGTCAAATGCAAGTTTATAGTTTTTGTTTTCTGGTATATTTTCTGCCAATCTGACAACTATATCGCCACTAATTCCCATGCTGTTATCGCTAACCGTACCTTTACCAACATATATTTCGAAATCGTGCAAAATTCAACTACTGCTTGTAATTGCAAAGACTTTTATTCCCCGTTTATGGGGTTTGTTTTGAACATACTGCTTCAATGAGGAACGTTCTTTGAAAGGGATAATTATCTCATTAACACTCAAATGCTCCTCGATTTCCACGTTTTTCAGGTTTTTTTTTCAAGGCTGTTATGAAAGGACGAATTTTGAAAAGTCTCATGATTTGGGTCATCTCTGGGTAAAAGATTATCATTATTAGTGAAATGAATGTATGTTCTCAGTTTATCAAACCTATTCCTTGACATAACTTCTGCAATCTTCTCAATTCTGCTGTGCTGTGTCCAATAAAATTGATAGGATGGGACTTTTATTACACCACTCATTATGTTTATGCCAAAAAATTGTTCTATTTCAGAAGAATTTGTGTCGATACTGCTTCCTGTTTGTTGGGTAGCATATATATTTGTCTCCTCTGTGATATGTCTTATCATGTCATCAGAGAAAAACAATTGAAATATTGCAAAGGTGACAGTAATTCATCAGGCTCTCTAAATGTAACATCACATTCAGTGTCAAGATTACATAAATTAATGTCACTGTTTTTCCATTTTACCACTGTTTTTCTTTTGAACGAGTCCATATCTTTGTGCTAATGGAATGTCATTTACGTCAGAACCAATACCATGTGAAGTACTCGTTGTAGGTCTGTTTTCAATTGTGATATTAGAGTCTGTTTGTTCAGATGGT